>CM060941.1:780669243-781869243 GCA_030765085.1 Allium cepa | reverse complement strand
ATTTTATTCCGTTTATTCAATTCCATTAACACTAATGAATTCTACTCAATCAATTATCATCCATCTAACAACCAATGCATATCAAACATTAACATCCATCCAAAATCTACACTAAATCAATTATACATTTCCAAGTCAATTTTAATTTCATACACTTCCAAGTTTATTGACATTTAGTTATATTCAAATTTAATTAGTTTCCATTTACCAATTTTATATTTCATTAAGTTTAAATTTTATTCATTCACTTATACATGTATCATTCATTTTACAGCTTAAATTTCTTATATATTTACAACTATCAATAGATCTTTACATTTTATTTTTCACTCTCACACTGGTATATTATTTCTCTACTTATCCTTATTAGCATTTTAAACCCTTTAAGTATTTGGTAAGTTATAGTTATGCAAATAGAATGTAGTTAAACAACATACAACTTCTTTTCATTTAAAGTTGAATTTTCAATTTATCAATTCTTAAGTCATTACTTAAATTTCACTATAATTTAATTTCACATTTACATTCACATATAGTATTTTCATTTTATATTAACATAATTGTGAATCACCTTTAAATGTTAATTTAAATTCCAATTATTTACTAACAATTTTATTTATATTTGCAAACCATTAATTAAATGCATATTTCATTATTCAAACCTATACTTGTATATTATCCAATTAACAATTCATACAACATTTTTGAACTTCTTAAGTATTTTGGTAAGTTATATCTAAGCTATAGAATGAAATTTAATACTATGCCAGTTTTACAGTTTCAATTTTATTTTAAGTTCATAATTTCCTAATTCTAAGGATTTCTACTTCAACTGATATTTTCACTTAGCTCTTAGGTTCATTTCTCATTTCACAATTCAGAAGTTCCTTAATGATTCAAGTCTAAATTCATTTCAATCGTAAAAAAAAATCATTAATTATTAAAGAACTTAAGAATTCCAATCCCGGTTTCATTTCAAATCAAGGTTTGAAATAATATATACTTATATAATTTATATATCAAATCATACTATAGAGAATGCAAAACAAAATAAATTTTGAGTCAAAACAAGGTTTAGACAAGCTATTAAGTTGTCTCCCCCACTCGGACTCTCGAAAATAAATGCCAATGATGCGTGCACACATCA
The DNA here is from genome assembly GCA_030765085.1 of Allium cepa. Lineage (NCBI taxonomy): Eukaryota > Viridiplantae > Streptophyta > Magnoliopsida > Asparagales > Amaryllidaceae > Allium > Allium cepa. The sequence continues at coordinate 781,868,096 of CM060941.1, read as the reverse complement.
TCGAAATCATTTTCTAGCATCAAGAGAAGGGAATATAACACTTATCATAAAAAAATCCTTCGAAAACAATTTCAACTCAATTATACTATCATATAATGCTCATATTATAGTTTTCAAATTCTTGTAAGTCAATTTCAAACACCGGAATTTAAATTTCCAAATCCAAGTTAAAATTCATTTATATTCATTATCAATTGTGTTTACAAGATTTCATTTTCCTAAATCCATTGTTATTTAATCAATTGTTGTAAATATTGACTAATCAAACAATAACGATAATAATCTAATATTATCATCTCCTAACAATCAATTCAATCAAAATGAATAAATATTCAAATAATTCTTTTATATAAAATATATTCCAAAATGATATTGTGTTGGTTTGTCTTATTCGAGTGTTTAGAAATTCCTATCGACGCCTTGATGTCCCAAGTATCGACCAGAATTCATAAATACTCAACGGAACAAATTAACACAATATAAAACCATTTTATATCAAATAACAAGTACGCTCTCTAATATACACTCAACTCATTCATATAGTTTACCTCTATTTCAATGAGTTATTCCCCACTAGAGCCAAGGTTTATCGCTAAACCAAAGCTCTGATACCAACTGTAACGACCCGCCTTTTTGGACAGTTTAAACCGACGATCAAATACACATGTCGATTCCAAACCATTAAAAGGGCAGATAGTTATTGGGGTAAATAAGAAAAGAAAAGGAAGGGAAATAAAGGAAATGAACAACACAGAATCTCACAGCGGAAGGCTAAAGTATAATAATAAAATAACAGTTCATGAAGCTGTTAATTAAATGAATACATTTGAAATGAATACATTTGATTATTCTTATACAACATTTATCAGAGTTACATACACAACAAATATCATACAACAATGCAGCGGAATGGAATGAATATAATAATAGTAGATAATATACCAAATCTTCGTCTCCGTCCTCCAAGGAAATGATCTTCAACCTAAACTGAAAACTCAGGACTGACCCGAGCGTAATGAAAAGACAAAACACTCGAGTCAGGACTAAAATATCCTTATGAAAGTTAAATCAATCGTAAATAAATATGAGTGTAACGGCGTCAGAGATGTTTACGGGGTTTGACATCTCATATCCAGTGTCAACGTGCGTGCAATAACTCAAGAGATATTACGGGATTTTCCATCTCTCAAGGATCCGTGAAACTATCTACTATGTAGTAATATACGCTAAGTAGATAATGTCTATCAGTAATATGAAGTATCAAAATAGCGTTAAGGCGTTACCATAATCCCCCTTAACACATTTTATATTCCCAAAATCATATACAAGACCGTAGTTTCCCCAAAACCGGAAGCCACCAGAGGGCAATCCATATACTCAAGGTACAAATCAAAACGTAGTGGTCGCGAATAGGATAATCAGTATGACAAGGTACATGAGGCGATACCAACTAGGATACTAGTAGATGCGTGATCCGGACTGATGTTGGGCATAGCCAGCAGCTACCCCAACACCGCGAAACAACACTCCGAAATCAAGGGGTGCACCCAAATCGCATCACAAATGTAATAGATATGGTATCGAAGAAGTGTGTCCGCTAGAGGTGGCGAACCTCAATGGCCCGGCGCGGCTCCTGTTTTAGTCATGTCAGGGGTCATCCAATAATCGTTCTCTTTCTTCAGTCAACGCGTTCACCAAACCATCCACTTCATTCTGGATCATCACTCCGCGTATAATAGTTATTAAAGTGGTTTTCGGTATCGACAGAGAGTATGTCCATATCCGATCCCGGTCTCTTTAATAACTACGTATTATTACACCTTTGGCTCTTTATATTTCAAATCGATTCATAACTGATATCAAAATATCATATTCGCTTCAAAAATCAAATCCATTCAAATATCATCGTATCTTTCAAAATATCAGATTTCATATTTAAATTCAAGATTTAGATATAAACATTTCACCTTATTGACCAGCTTAGGATTTTAGAAAAATAGTTTTAAGTAGTTTAAAAGTAGTTTTAAATAATTAAAATAGTTAAAAACACTTAAAATCTTTAAAATGGATTTAAAATAGATAAATTAGTTTAAAATAATTTAAATTGGGTTAAGTAGATTTAAAATAGATTAAAATAGTTTAAGTATTCAAAATGGTTTATATAACAGAGTAATTTGGAAAACAAATTAAAACAGCTTCAAAATCAATCCATTTCAATTATAACTTCCCAATTCAAATCAATTTCAATTTCCATTCTACCGATTCAATTTCGATTTCAATTCAAAACAATGTCAACTTTTACTTCAAATCAATTCAATTCTACATTCACCTTTAATTAATTCAATTTCAATTTATATCGATTTGGGGCTTGATTTCTCAAAATATCAATTTATAACACTTAACAAAATTTCCAACAATATTCAAGTTTAAATCCAAATTCCAAATATGATTCAATTCCAAACTCGATTTCAAAATATCATTTTCATATCACTTTTACTTAGTAATATTCAAAGCTCGAAATAATGTTCAATCTTTAAAATAAATAGATTTTCGAAATTCAATCATATCCAAATTTTAAATTTTAAAGTCATAACTTAAATTATTTACCAATTTCTTTTAACCAAAATTTATTTCAACATTCCAACTCAATTTTTCGACAAATTCGATTTCTATAAATTGATTTCTATTTATAACTTTTAAATCAAAACATTTAAATAAATTTTAAATCGAAGATTTCAAAAATTATTTATTTAGCCAATTCGGTGTCCGTATATAATTTTCTATCCTATGGCCAAGTAGTTATTTATTTCAATTAAATGTCAAGAATGAGTATATATTACTTAAATTAAATCACGGTATCATATGTATGCATAACAGGATATATATAAGCAATAAACATCCAAACATTTAAATATCAAACAATAACATCCATCGAAATAAATCATCCAATAGACAGTACAATCCATGGCAATTTCATAGTTATCAAGGTCAGGTAATTTAATCGCCATTCAAATTTCAATTTCAATTTAACTGTCAACTTAATTTTTCAACGGTTCATTCAAATAACAAGCTATACGATAATTAAATTCATATCAAACAACGACAAATAAAATTCATATCACTTCATAATATCAATTTAACTAGCATAAAGATATTTAGTACGTTGTGAGCGTTATAAAACACTCACCTTGATTTTTACGATTTTAAATCAAATCGAACGACGTTCGATTTAACTCAAAATTTTCTCTAGCACCAAATGATTCTAATCTAGCTCCATTGCGTAGTGCTCGTCCATAGGATTCCAACGCAAAAAGTTTCGTCCAAAACGGACCTCGTATGACAAAGTTATGAATTTTTAAAGTTACACAAATTAAAATATAACTATATTACAAATTTTATTTTAACATTTCATACCCTACAAATTTCTGGCCGTAGGATATCTCTGGATCAAATCGTGGCCGCGTGATATGCTTCTTCCCCAAACGCGTATGCTCCAGTAAAACGAACGCACGAAGAACCCATAAGCCATCACCTAGGGTTAAATATTGTGACCACCACGATCAACTTCAGGCCGATCAACGACCATGGTTTTGAAGCTCACGACGAAGGCTACCTTCGGCTGTAAGATGGTGGAACTCGGCCTCTTATTTTACCTCGAAAAACGTGAAAAACGCAGCAGGTTTGAACGTTATTTCCGTCGATCCGTGGCTCCGTTTTCGATCATCTCCGTATGGATTTGAAGCTTTCATCGTGCTCTACAACTTTGTAGTTGAGAGTTTTTGCTAATTGTTGATGGATTGAGAGGAAAATGAGGAAGAAGTTTCGAATTTCGTGGCCATTGATTCAGGAAATGGCGGCTAGGACTGAAGTCAATTAGGGTTTCTGGATTAAAATAATAATAAAATTGCCTCGGTTTGCGTGCGTATTTATATAGGTAGGTCCAAAATCATCCGAACTCCAATCGAGACGTGCCGCCAGGCGTTTATAAGGTTTTACCCCCATTCCGGACGCAATGGAACTAGTTTCAAGGCCTAATTCGATCATATGTGAGAGTTACGGAAATAAACGATCAATTTTACATTAAACCGATTAAACGAATTTATATGCGTTTTGGCTTGCCCCGGACAAAAGGTAAATCCGTTTGACTTGAAATTTGAAAACTTACAATAATATCACATTACGGATCCAATGAAACTAGTTTCATCGAAATCCGAGACCGTTTGAAAAATGACTATTTTAACTCGCCAAATTAATATTAAAACAATTTCAACGCGTTTCGAGCTGCCACGGTCAAACGACAACTCCGATTGCTACGAAAATTGAAATCCGATAATAACTAACTATTACGGATCCAATGGAACTAGTTTTGTCCAATTCTGAGACTGTTCAAAAATTGGCTATTTTCCAGTCGAAAATTAAATATTAAAATATTCAATTTTCACAAATAAATTTTAAATTCAGTTTTAAAAGTTCTATAACATCACTATAACTTCAATATGATAAAATAAAATTTTACAAATCATTTTTAATCATATTAAACCCGTTATTTAATTTATCCATATAAATTCCAAATATTTAATTTAGACAATTTCGCTTATCCAATAATTCATTATCTTTTGAAATATTGAAATTGAACTTATAAGATTCAACTTTTAAAACCATTTCAAAATTTAGAACACTATTTTCATTTTACAGTTATTCAATTATTCAATAAGTTTTAAATATTTAATTTAAACAATTTACGTGTTCAATATTCAATATTTGATTTCAAATAGATTTTACTTATCAATCAACTACTCTCTTATACCAAATGAATTCAACATTTATCACCCAATTCGACTATCGATTGCAAAAGAATTTACTAAGTCGCATTTATTTTTCATTACTTGGATAATTATTATTGCAATTCCTTTCAGTTATTATTATACCAAACGAATTACAAATTTTTTTCTAACACTAAATCACGAAATCTTATTAAATTAGCTATTTTAATTATCGAAAATTTACGGGTCGTTACAATTCCCATAATTTGATTTGATTTAATTTCCATCTTTATACTATGCCCACTATTTCTTTGTAAACCTGGTTACATATTCCATTACATTAATATACCCCTATGTACATCTTAAATTTGTATAAATGTTACCTTTTTAAATGTTATTTTTTTTAATGTGTACTTTTGTCAATTGTACACATTAATTAAGTTTTGAAACCAATTAAATAAATTTACCTTAGTTCCATTCTTTTTACCAATTTATTACTTTATAAATAAATTTACGTTTCTAGTTAATTTATACATTCACACCTCCCGTTACTGCAGTAATTCTCATTAATGGACATTTATTTACATTTGAATACAATTGATTTCCAATTCATTTTATAGCCTAAATAGACAACTTATAATAGTTCTTACCATTATCTTTATTACATTCAAGTTTACCATTTTCTCTAATTATCATAATTGCTTACAAAATGTTAAATTCATTCAATTACCATAGATTATACACTAATTCATTTGTTTGCACCACACTTACCCTTATTTTCTTACATTCAAATTTTATACCTAAATCTAACATTTGCAACTAAAATAATAAACCAATTAAATAGTAACTTACAATCGTTACTATTACTTTAAATCACATTAATGAATCCATTATTATTTACAAATCAAATGTTACAATTACTTAATTAACACTGATTTACTTCAATTTATATTCATCATATATTATCTCATTAATGATTCAACATTCACACTTGTTTTATTATATTCGAATCTATAACTAAGTGCAATTATTTACATTATTTCAATTAGTTTGAAACTTCATAACTAGTTTTAATTTCATTATAACATTTCAATTTAACGTTTGTTTCACTATTAAATTACAAAGTCTTTATTCTTCCAATTTTAATTACCAAGATCGTATTAAATCAATAGATTATGTTATTGAGAATTTACGGGTCGTTACAATAGTGCCCCTTCTTATCACACTTATAACAAATAATATATGCCTTCCCTTTCTTAGCAACTCCACCCTTCTAGGCTCCCTTTCTTATAATGAACTTCCTCCTCTCATTTTGTGAACTTTGGACTCTAACTGGCTTCTCCTTCCCAAAAGCATAAAGCATCTCTTCATTCCTAATGGCCATTTTCACCACTGCATTCAATGGTTCCCTAAGATTTGGCATAGTTGCCCTAGAAATCTCCGACCTCGACCCTTGGATAAAATTATCATTCCTCTTGATGGTGGTATCAATAGTGGCATACCCATATCTGGATAGTTCATCAACTTAGCAAAGTATTCCAACACCGACATTTTCCTTTGCTCCAATTCCATAAACTTCTTGAGTAGGGCTGACTTGGTTAACTCAAATTAAAGTCTTTCTTCAAATCTCATTCAATATTCTGCTCAAATCAATTCCTCCTCTGGCACCCCTACAGTCATCCTTTTCACAAGAACAAAGAAGCTCCTTGCAACTGTTTGGGAGCCAATCTCCTTTTCTGCTCATCATTCAAGCCCAAATCAGCAAAAATTCTTTCACAGTGTGATAACTAGTTCTTCACTTCTATTGCATCTCCAGTTCATAGAAAAGGCTTTCCACCCAAACCGATGTAATCTCGGCTCATCTTGGCATAGTTATTGCCAATTGGCACCACAGGATTGACTCCTCTTGCATTAGCAGCATTTACTTCAACTACTCCTGTAGCTGCTCCAGCTTTCATTAATAACGAAGAACTAATACATAATCCCCATATCTACTAGTAGGGTCACAACATCTATATTGGCATTTGCATTTTGTTTAACATTTGCTTGTCGACCCGAATTCCTTCTGGTATTGGGTCGAGTGTTACCATTGGTTGTGGTACTTCCACCACCTAGATTCACTCTTCTTTTTTCGGCTTTTATATCTTTCTTTTTCATAATCTGCATACAAGCCTTAGTAAGATATCGAAGAACGGTTTAAGAGGAAAGGGAGAATAGAGATAGAATACATACTTAAATATAGCAAATACAAATACGTTACTATAGCGCTATCCCATACCCAATCTCATTCTCTTATTAATTAGGAACTTTTTTCCAAGATATTTTAATCTTTTAAGTTTTACATAAATCTATGCTCTGATACCAACTTGTAATATCCCTCATTTTAAGGTCCGAAACTAAGCACTACGGATGCTGCATCATCCATAATATGAATTTTCGATGACAAAATGGGGCTATGTTAATCATATCAACATTCAATCATGTTTCATTTCATAAATGATATTTCATATTCATTACATAACCCCATTCGTAAACCCACGTTCAGAGAAATCATAATTATTGCAAAATACTCCAAGAGCGACGTATGAAGATGCTCCGTTGGTTGGTCGAAGTCAAATATTTGGCATTACACAACTTGTCATTGACATCCGAAATAACATAACAGATAAATAGATACGCTTACTATAGCTAGATTGTCTCCTGCACTTCTTCGGAAGGCTATTCGTCTAATTGGAACCTGAAATCCTTTACTCTCAACCTATTCAAGTAAGCATCCAAGAGTTTAAGTGAAAAAACAAAAATTTCGAGTCAGACAAAAAGTCTGGTGTGTAATATTCATATAGTTGAAGATTAAATAAAGTATCAAAAAAATGGTTTGAATCAAGAAAATGGCGGTCTCTCCTTCCTTTTCTCCAATTCCTCCTCCTCCCTCATCTCTATTTCATCCTCCCTCATCACTGACTCCTCCTCCCTCTTTACTTCCTTCTTCCTCATCGTCGTTACCTCCTCCTCCATCATCTCTGTTATCTCCGCCTCCCTCATTATCTCCTTCTTCCTCATCTTTGTTACCTCCTCCTTCCTCTTCCCTAATTCCTCCTCCTCCCTCATCTCTGTCTCCTCCGCCTTCTTCATCTCCTATTCCTCCTTCTACCTCATCTCCGATCTCTTTTCCGATTCCTCCTCATTCTCCTTCTATTCCACATTCATGTCTGAACTCCGTGAATCAATCCTCTCTTTTATCAGATACGAATTTTCCTTCTCTATCTGATAACATGAATTGAAAGATGATTAATAATTCTATTCGGATCACAAAGATTTCTGAAATTGACAATAATTGGTCATCGCTTTTTAAGAAAAAGCCAAGAAATGCTTGAGTGTTTGTGCCTAAAAATTTGATATTAAAAAAGATGGTAATCCGAATCCAGCAGGCAATTATCAATTCATCTCTTTGTCATATTTCATTTGTTGGAGATGAATTCACGTGGAATAATAAAAGTAAATATGGTTCACGAACATTTTGTAAGCTTGATCATGCTTTTCAAAACATCCATTCTATAAACTTATGGCCTAATCTTCTATGTAAATTCTTAAATCCCTCTATTTCTGATCACTCTCCTATTATTTTATCATGGGGGAGAATGCTACTAGGAGAAACCCATCTTTTAAGTTTTATAAATCTTGGACTAATCACAAAAAATTCCATTGCATTGTTATACAGGTTTGGCAGGAATTAATTTTTGGAAATCCAATGCATATTTTAAAGGCAAAGCTTCAAAATTTGAAGGCAAAACTTAAAATATGGGCAGATGAAATTTTTGAAGAAGGATCAAAAGTTTCTGATGGAATAAGAGAGAAAATATATCATTTACAACAACAACTTTAGAATGATTCAATGAATACAATATTAGCTTGCCAAGAATCAGATTTATCAAAAGATTTACATGAGGCTTTGGAACTTGAAGCTATGATGAGGAATGAAGTTCTGCATGATATTATTGATAAGCAAGGTGATAGGAATACAAGATATTTTCATAACTCAATCAAAATAAAACAGGTCAGAGAAAGGATTTTGAGTATAACTGACATGAATGGAGTAATGCAAGATAATGATGATTCCATTACAAAGCTTTCATTGATTATTTCTCTTATATACTTGCTAATCCAACTCCAATGATTCGAAATCTGCTCCCACTCTTCAATATGCAAATTCCATACTTGGATATTAAGCAAGCTAGTAATTTGATACAAGGAGTATCACCTGAGGATATTAAAAGGGCAGTTTTTTCTTTCAAATCTGATAGTAGTGGTGGACCTGAGGGTTTTAATGCTTTCTTCTATCAATATGCATGGAAAATAATTAAACTTGATGTTATCAAAGCAATTCAATATTTCTTCTCTCATAACAAATTGCCAACTAGTGTCAATGCAACAAATATAGCTATAGTGCCAAAATGTTCAAATTCAGTCAATGTATCTGAGTTTAGACCAATTTCATGTTGCAATGTTCTTTACAAAATTATATCCAAGGTTATAGCTAACGGACTTAAAAATGTTTTGCCTTTAATCATATCAAGTTGCATTCATGCCTCACAGAAATATCGGTGATAATATATTACTAACATAAGGGCTTATAAGAGGATATGGAATTGGGAATATTTCACCTAGATGTATGTTGAAACTTGACATAAAAAAAGCTTTTGATTCTATTGCATGGAGTTCTATTATAGCAATTCTTTCAAGGATGAATTTTCCTAGACCAATGCTAGCATGGATTTATACTTGTATTTCAACCACTCACTTCTCCATACTAAGGAATGGATGTTCTAGAGGATTCTTCAAAGGAACACAAGGGGTACGTCAAGGTCATCCAATATCTTCCTACCTATTTATTATAGTAATGGAAGTTCTGAACTCATTGTTAATTAAACAAGTGAAATCTAAGAAGTTAGAGTTGCATCCAAAATGCAAGGATCCACTCATAACCCATCTGCTATTTGCTGATGATCTAGTCATTTTTACTAAACCAACTATTTCAAGTATTACCACTACACTTGAGGTGTTGGATCAATTTTATGCAATGAATGGTTTGAAGATAAATTTTAAAAATCACACATCCTAATTGCTGGTCTTAGTGATGGTCTGAAAGTTGGTATTATTACACATTCAGGAATTAAAGAGATACAACACAATGCCAAATATCTTGGATTACCTCTTATTTCTGCAAGAATCACTAAATCTGAATGTTTTCCATTATATGAAAAGATTACTGATAGATTATCCATCCGGCCTAACACAAGGTTATCTCAAGCTAGAAGATTAATCATTATACAGAGTATTGCAAGTGCTATGGCTAATTATTGGATGAGACACTATATTCTTCCACACAAACTTGTATCAATGATTAATAGTGAATTGAATAGATTTCTATGACATGGTGATCCACTTTCAAAAAAGCTAATTCCAATATCTTTTAAGAAGATTCAATTGCCAAAGGAGAGTGGGGATTTGGGAATAACAAATATAAAGGTATGGAACATTGCAGCTATCTCAGTTTATTATGACAAGATATTATCAAGAAAAGATGATCTCTGGACACAGTGGGTATTAAAGAATCTTATAAAAGGAAAAGATTTTTGGTCGATGAATATTCCCAATTTAAGCAGCTGGAGTTGGCGTAATATTCTTAAACTAAGAGCTACCTTTCTGCCAATCATTCAATGCAATCCTCTTGAGAACAATGATTTACTTTTCTGGTCAACACCTTGGGCTAGAACTGGATTAATTATCCAAGAAATTCTTCCATACTCTTTAAAAATGCAGTCTGGCATTCCTTTAGATGCTAAAGTATCATCCTATATTGCTGATGGTTCAGTTGTTTTACCTTATTGTAGTTCTAATCAAGTCATAAATTTATGGAAATATATATCATCACTGCCTCTTCCATCTTCAAATCTTAAAGTCCTTTGGACAAATAATGGAAGGAAACATTCAACATCACTAGTGTATAAAGCTCTGTTATATAATGCTAATTCAGAAAATTTCCCATGGGCTATAAGAATTTGGATGGAAAAATCTCCTTCAAAAGAAAATTTATTGTTATGGAAAATTATGGCAAATGCACTTAATACAAAACAGAAATTAACAGGGTTGGGTATATTAAGCAATGAAGATTGTGTTCTATGTCAAAAGCATCCTGAAACTAATACTCATTTATTTTTTGAGTGCAATTACACATATGGAATCTCGTGCAGGTTGCTTGCTAATGGTAATTTTCACAAACCTGTTAAAAGCTCGAGAATTGAATGGTTATATGTATTTAAAGCAACAAGATGGAAATCTCCAAAGACAGTAATTCTTATGATTATTTTGAAGACTTTTTCATATGAGATATGGAATAAAAGAAATAGGAGAATCTTTAATCTGAAAATGGAAACTGCAGCTACTTTATATAGTAAAATTGACAAGAGAATTCGTTAAAAATTAAGTAGGCTGAAGTGAAAGATGAGATGATTTGACGTATTTTAGTTTTATGCAATTGATATGATTATGTTACATTGTGATAATGATTTATGTTATAAGGCTGTAATATGTATGTAAACATTTCTGAGTAATGAATATATTGGGCAGGGCTCCCTTAGCCCATTGCTTTTCAAAAAGTCTAGTGTGAATAATAACCTACCATCTCGAACCAATATATATCTAGTGAGACCACACTGCTGAGCGGAACGTGTTTTCCCCTAACCAGTATCATAACTAAAGTATCTCAATCATATATTGTCCTCCTGCATCTACAATGGTTATAACATAATAATATACCGATATGCAAACATGCAGTATACACTAGATTATCCATCCTAAGTTATTAGACTACCCATCTAAATTTACTTTAACTATCTGTCTTATATTTATGTGGACTACCCATCTCACGTATATTAATTCTTTGGATTTCCCATCCTTTACCGTGTTGACTACAATTCACACATGGGTTCATTACCAAGACTGTGTGGGCTATCCATCTCACATGTTACATTTGTTTAAAATGACGTAGACTATCCATCACACTTCCCATAGTTTCTTAGGATGACTATGAATCCTTCATTAATCATATAATAACTATCCATCCCCTGCATTATGTGAACTATCCATCTAACAGCTCATAATTTTCCTAGGATGATTATGAACCATTCACTTAACAATTTTAATTCATGTTTAACCCACATGATCAATCTATGTCTATTGGTGCCTCCAATTAGGTTGTATATCCCTTAAAATTATAACATCTCATAATAATATGTATTGGTATCCCCTAATGATCTATGTCGAACTTAATAAAAGAAACACATTGGTATCCCCGATAATTAAAGTTGAAAATAATAACCATGTAGCTCGTTGCCATTCATTAGTATAACATAGTATATTTTCAACATTAAAACAATTTCGACTTCTATCCAAGGGCGAAAACAAAAACTTAAACTCTTTTAAGAATAAAATTTCATATCAAAAATGATGTTGTCGACTTACACAAACTATAGGTTATCCACATGTTAAAACAAAATTTTAATAAGGCATATAGACTTAACAATATGTCCTTTAAACTCCAATGTCGACATAAAGAGTCATGGTGACAATGATGCATGGCATCATTGCCAAAAATAATGCAAAAGAAAACTTGCCAACCATGATGAATAATGACAGCAAGACTAGCGGTGTCATTATTGAACTTTATATTTAGCTTACTATGGCTATTATACAGTCGAACAAATATGATGAAAGCAGGCGACGTTATTGAAAAACAAAGGTGAATACATACGGCATTGTAATGCAGCGATGATATGCGGCAATAAGACAAGCGACGTCAATGACCATTGTATTAAATTTGAAACATTTAGGTGAATTGCAAGAATATGATGCTGCCAATGATGGATTGTCGCTGATGTCCATCTCGACACGTATGGAATCACTGCATAACTACTTTAGTATTATCATATTCTTTCCTCCTCTTCTATGCCGACAATCATCAATGCGTTGTTGTATTAGGCTCGTCGATGATAAAAGCGGCATGGCATTATCGTAAAATTCCACGAAAACTGATTTATTACCAATAAAAGCATTTTCTTTTCACCAATCTTAATTCTTGTCCAATTTCTATTGGATATTACATCAATTTATAATTCTTTTTTGAAAAACTGTCAGACATTAGTTTTACATTTCCAAAACATTTTCCAACTTAATTAATTAATAATCTTAATTAATTAATAATTTAGATGCCTTTCTAGCATATTAAATTCATAATCACTTGAGAAAATGCCCAAAAATAGTAGAAAAACTAAAATACTTTATTCTTTACCATAACCAAATTTTGGGTTAGAAATCATTATTCGATTATTTTAAATAATTAAAACACGAATAAACATCGTTTCCTCCCTAGGAAATTCATAAAATATTTATTTAAATTTGGAAAATTATGAAATTAAATACTAATCTCCAAATTAATGTTTTATACAACATAGTAGAAATTCAAAGCATTTGAAGATTTGAAACTTAGGTTTTTACCCTTAAAATCAATTCAAATAATCTTATAAAAATTTAATAAATCATTATTCAATCCAAAAAATGATTCAAAATCCATAACTTGGAAAAAATCATCAAATAATTCGTACACTATCCATAGCCAAATTCAAGAACGAAACAAATAGAGATGATTCATGTATTATTCCCTTAGATTTATTGTTGAAGTCGAGATTTGGAATTACTTTGGTTTCCCTTAATCTCTTTCTTAAGTCCCTTGATTACGTCCTTCTATTCCCTGGTTTAATGGCAAGACTTAGCTCATGTTGTTTGATGGCTTTGATGTTATGTAAAATGAGAATGATATGAGAAGGAGAGGATTTATGGTTTAAAAGAGGGACTATCTGCTTTGGCCCTCTCATATGTTGTTTATATGGTAAATTTATTCAAAACAATCTCATTGCTTAATTTATTAAGGCACGACCTTGTTAATAACCAAATCTCATTCTCCTTAATCATTTACATTATTCTATTTAATCTATCCAATTAAATATCCCGAATAATATTTAACTCAAACTAGGGTGTTACAACAAACATATAGACATAGATTTCCCGACTACCAAGCTCACCTACTTAATTTGAGCGAGCTATAAGAACATCCAAACAAAAAAAAATAGAGTTTGATGGTTTTTCCAAAGACAATTTCTTGAACTTTTGATACAATGGATAATATAGCCTCTTGGACAACACTTTGATCTTTGATTTGAGAGAGAGAGAGAGATGATTCCAATACAGTATGAAATTATTAATGAACCACTATAATGAAGTTTGAATTGACTATATATGATTTTGAAGAGAATATAGTATATTTTTAATGGAGTTTTCAAGAGAGTAAGAGGGAAGAAAATAAGTTAATAACTATCAAAAAATTAGTTTGAACTCCTCATTATGGAGTGAATAAAAAGATGTGTCCGTTTACGAAGAATACCGATGAATGGATACTTCATTTCAAAATTTGAAAAAACATTTAGCGGCATATATGTCGACATATCATCTAGGCACCTATCAACATATGCATGTTGAATTTGAAAACTTGTTTCTTTTTAAAGTATTTTGAAAATCCTACACTTTGTAAAATAATTTGATACTTTATAAAATGGTTTAGACATAGTTTATAAAAAAATTGTACTTTGAGAAAACTTTTATATAATATTTATAAATATATTTTGAAAATTAATTTAGTTTTAAAAATATAAAAGATAGAAAAGTAAGAGATAGAGATAGAGATGATAGAGATAGAGATCAAAAATTGCTACCAGGGACTTTAACAATATACTATGAATCAATGCACTATAGTATAGTCTTGAGATCTTCATATTTTGGCCTTTGTATTCATAAGTCTTCATGTCCATTTCTTGAGCCTTAATACTTTGCAGTCTTTTATTCAATGCTTGTATAATATCCTACACTTTATACTATATAAATTGGGAAAATAATAGTATCTATTTTATATATGAATGTATATTGTTGTTATCAAGGTTGTTATTATCAAAATTGATAACCGAAAATATATACACAATTTGAAGTTTATTAGCTATCTCCAGATCTCTAACACCAATCTAAGATTGACTCCATGGTCTCTCTCATTCTAAGAATACACCAATATATCATCAATATAGACCTATAAAGCTGTCCAACTGATCATAAAAGATCTGGTTCATAAAATCTATAAAAAAAACACAAGGATGTTAGTCAGCCCAAAAAGCATGACTAAACACTCATATAAACTATACCTTATTCTAAATGTGGTCAATGCAACAGTATCCGTAGCTACCTTCAGTTGATAGAAACTCATTGCTAAATATAGATGCGAGAAAAATTCTAAATCCACTTAAGTGGTCAAACAGTTCATCTATCTTAGGCAATGGATAACAATTCTTCACAGTTAACCTATTTAACTTTTGATAATCAATGCACATCCGAAGTAATCCATCTAACTTATTTACAAACACTGTGGATGCTCTGCATGGTGAACTACTCGGTCTAATGATACTTTTATGTCCAACTTCCAATAGTTGCTTCTTTAAATTTTCCATCTCCTTGGACGACATTCTAATATATGGTCTACTAACAGGTTGTCGCCCCAGTATCAAGTTTATAACAACCCGCATATTTTTCAATTTTTATATTTAAATATTTTATTTAAATATTTTATCGATACTCGAAATTTAGTCGGAAAAGCTACTTTTTGCATACGGTCGAATTAGGACTCGGGACCACTCTCATTGAGTTTAAAATTCCGTTTGCGACCTTTTTGAGCATAAGCTTCGATATGTTCGGAGAAAGTTGATTTTTGCTACTTTTTCACTTTGGGTTTGGGTTTGGGCTCAGCCCTATGTTTAACTTATACTCAAATCTAAGCCACTCCTCCCCATTCACCCTCACTTTCTCCTCTTTTCAGTTTTAAAGCATCAATGGTGGGAGAGATGGGAAATTAAAACTCCAAAACCCTAGTTTCCTTTTGCAAATCAAGCTCTAGCTCCAAACTAATAGATGAACCCATTAGTAAGCTTCTCTTCTTCTTCTCCAACTCTTTCTCTCTTTGATTTCAGAAAATTCCTAAACCTAATTTGGGAAATGTTTCGCTTTTTAGCTTAGAATCAAGCTTCTTGAGTTGGATTTGAAGAGTGGTTGATTCCCCTTTTTCTTTCAAGCTTCTTTTTCAATTGCTTGGGTTCAAAGGTGAGATTTTTATCTCACATCTATGCTTATATTTATCTTCGATTGTTAGGTATGAATTCCTAACCCTTATTCGTGTGCAATTGCTTTTGGTTTGGATTGATTTGGTGAATATTCTAATTTTTAGTGTTTTGGGTCCAAATCCTTAAAAATCATAGCTTTGATGTTCAAATGCGTTTTTGGTGATGCATCGAGGAGCCAATAGGACCGGGAAGCCGTTGGGCATAATCTCCTGGCGTCCGTGCTCGTTCGGTTGCGAATTGGTGGAGTTTGCACATCAAGTAAATGGGTTTCAGTTTGCAGAACATCAGGTTCGGCTGACCGAACCCCTGGGCCGGTCGACCGACCTGCTATTAAAAGTGCTTAGCACTTCTCTGTTTATGGTCCGGTCGACCAACTATAGAGTTCGGCCGACCGACCTGCTTCCCGAGCATTTCTGTTTTTTTGGTCCGGTCGACCGAGCTCTGTAGCCGGCCGACCGACCTGGTGCATTTTTGCCTATTTCGCCTAGTTGTTTGAATTTCCAACTTTAATCGATTCGTGTTGTTTCCTATGTGTTGTTATCATTTGTTATGACTTTGATGACTCCTTTTTAACGATTTTTGAATATCCATTTCGATGGATTCTTTATCGATTTCTATGGATTTTCATTCACGTCTTCGAATGTGAATTTCAGTGATTGATTGTTCCTACAATCTTCTTTGTGATTTGTCACTTTAAAAATATAAAGGTTTCTATACAAGTATTAAATATCAAAACTCTTTCTTCAAATGCTTTCAACACTATTTTAGTACAAAGCTCGTTTCTTAAACCGTTTTCCAATCTATTAGTATATACAAAACTTTACCTCACTCGTATGAGAAATCTAATTAAACGACTTAGTAAAACGAGTGGTATGAAACGCTTGCGTTTATTTCGTCGGTTAATTCTTGGACTTGTTCGATTGAATCTCTTGTGACAATTTTATAGTGGAGATCTATAGTTTGTTCGTAAATATTTAAGTTAAGCAAGTGGTTATGGGACATGAAGCTAAGCTCATATATTTACTAGCTTACTGTAATTGACACTTCTTGATGATCATGATGATCATTTTTGTGATTTAGACTAGCAATGTGCGATGTCTCTTTGTCTGCGAGGGAGACTAAACCGCGTTTTGTGGAGTTTCGACTCAAATTGATGGGGTAGCGCCCCATGGTCTTCGGGCCGTTCGTGTGTCAAAAATTAATGGCTAGCTACCATGAGATAGCGTCTCGTTTGTGTGATACATATGTTGGTGAGTTTTCATGCTCCCGTTCGTGTGATAGGCCTCCCCCATATTTTGTGTGATTTTTGGATTTCGTGTGTCGAATTCTGGAATTTTCTTCTTCACCTATTTTTGTGATTTCTATTGATATGATTTATCAATTTTTGTGCATAGGTGAATTCGTGTGTCATTGACTGGATTTCTTGAGATGATTTCTAGAATTTGTGCTTCACCAATTTTCGTGTTTTCCATTGATAAGTTTTATCAATATTTGTGCATTGGTGAATTTGTGTGTCATTGACTTTTGTGATTGACATTGATATAATCGTCAATATTTATGATTTGGTGGACGAAATAAGGAGTGTGACATTTCCTTTGATTCTTGTGTAGATTGGTGATATTGATCAATCTCTTGTTGATTTTCAATTACTTATATATATCACAGCTTGGCATTGTGATTATTATGCGTTTAGTCATATCTCTTATTCTATATCGTTTCATCTGATATTTATAGTTAGACCGATCCGTTTATTATTTTTTTATTAAATAATACTCGGGTCAGACCGAGATGTTACAGGTGCTCCAGCTTGACTTCTCACTTGGGATTGATTTCTCTGACTTTTGGTTAACTACTTAGATTAGTAGTTTTTGGATTGTATACAATTGAGATATAGACTCCATGATGTATACTTATTCTTTTGTGTAGTTCTTGTAACTATTCTTTTGTGTTATTGCGGATCTTTTTAGACCGCTACTCTGATTTACACTTTCATGTGTTAGTTATTCATTCACATCTTCTTCCGCCTTTGTGATGTGAATTATCTGTGACTGATTTATGTTATGCTTATTTCTATATTTGTTTCCGAAGGAATTACGTAGCCACTGTGTAGTAGCTTTGAGTTTGTATCGTTATGTCGGATTTCCTCTTAAAATAAAATGCATGTTTTACTATTTGACATATCGGTGCTCGCATAAAGCAATTACATGGATGGTCGCTCCTCAACAGCCTTTTCTCCATGCTAGTCAACAGCATTACCCCATAGTGTTCTTGTCTAGCGTGGGTATAGAGGTGGGGCGTCATAGCTTGGTATCAAAGCCAAACTTCGGAACAATATGGAATATTATAACAAGGATCATCGTCCTAAGACCATCTTAGGAGTCGTGCTTTAGGATTTAATTCGAGTCTTCGTACCGATTCATCCTATTTTCCTTATGATTCCTTGATTATCTATCAAGATTGATTGATATTCAATTTGGTGAATAACCTTTTTTCTTCATCTTTCTTTCTTTCTAAAGGAAGAGAAATGTCTAGACCAGGCCGCTCCAGAGCCGTACCTTCTAGCACTCCACTCCAAGACGGAGTTTTTATGACTGCTCAACAGCTTCTTGATTTAGTGACAAATGCCCAAGCAGCTGGAGCTAACCCGGAACCTACTCACCCAAAGTCGGGGTTTGCACGCTTGCGCAGCAATTACACTAATTTGGGTGGGGAGCCATTCAAAGGTTCCGAAACTATTATTGAAGTACAGGCTTGGCTTAGGTCATGCGATCGAATCTTTTCTCGCATGAATCTTATTGACCTTCACCGAGTTCAGGTGGCCTCTAGCATGCTCCAAGAAAGAGCATTGGGCTGGTACGAACTTCTTATTTCTGAGATTAATGAAGCGGATCTCACCTGGGAGCAATTCCGGGAACGCTTCGAGTTGAAATTCGTACCAGAAGCTGAGAAATTGACATTGGCTCGACGATTTATAGACCTTGTTCAAGGTGAGTCCTCCGTGACTGATTATGTCGCCTCCTTCGAGTCGCTTTCCAAATATGAGGTTGAATACATCAACACCCCATTGAAGAAAAACCAAAGATTTGTCTATGGATTAAACAAAAATCTCAAGAAGCCATTACTTCTAAAATTAGAAGTTTCTTTCGACCAACTCATTGATATTGCTCTTCATCTTGAAGAGGCGGATAGGGAGAATGATGTTGAAGTGGTGGGTTCCAAACCAAACTTCAACAACAAGAAGAGGCCAAACAAATTCAAAGGCCCTTATCCCAATAAGAAAGGGAGGCAAGCAACTCCTGCTGTAAAGACCTTTTCCTCTACTGAAGGAAAATGCTTTAATTGTGGTTCCAGAGACCATTTTGCGAACAAGTGTTCAAAGCCTCGTACTTGCCGCTATTGTAAAAGCCCGGACCATTTTATGCATGTATGTCCCAAACTTCAAAATAGGAAGGAGGGAAAGCTTAATGTTGCTCAAGCCCCTGGCAACACATCTCATGGCCAAGGTATTTCTCATTCTATTCTGGATGGAATTATTTTATTTCGTGATCATCCTATTCGAGTTCTTTTTGATACGGGTGCGTCCCATTCTTTTATGTCAAAAGAACTTGTTGATACTTTTTCTTTGGATGTTTTGTGTTTAATGACTTCTTTGAGAATTGCGAATCCGGTTGGTGGATCCGCGACGATCAGTTTATTGTGTAAAGATGTCGAGATTATTTTGTGTGATTTTTCTTTCCAAGCCGATTTGCATGTCATGCGTTATTTAGGCTTTGGAATGATTTTGGGAATGGATTGGCTTAACCGTTATGAAGCTCATATCCTATGTCCTGAGCGGACTATTCATCTTCGACATCCTCAATCTGTTAAGCAGATTTCTATTAATCTTAAAGATTCGGATTCCAGCTTGGTTGCATCTTTATATTCTTTAAATCCTCGTGATGACGATGATGATGATGATGAGGGTGATATTATTTCTCTTATTCACGTCGTTCGTGAATTTTCCGACATATTCGAGCCCGTTTTAGGATTACCCCCTAAGCGAGCAATTGAGTTCAGAATTAATCTCATTTCTGGAGCTCAACCTATCACTCGCCCTCCTTATCATATGTCCAATAAAGAAAACGAGGAGATGCGTAAACAATTATCCGAATTGGAGACGAAGGAATTTATTCGCTCCAGTTCCTTGCCTTGGGGAGCTTCAGCTATTTTTGTGAAGAAATCCGATGGAACACTTAGGCTTTGCGTTGACTACCGCAAGCTTAATGATCTCACTATCAAAAATAAATATCCTTTACCTCGTATTGATGATCTATTTGATCAACTTAGTGTTGCTAGAGTCTTTTCACAATTAGACTTAGCTACTGGATTTCATCAGCTTCGTATTGCAGAGGATAGCATTCCTTTGACATCGTTCCGTACTCGTTATGGATCTTATGAATGGCTTGTTATGCCATTTGGTTTAACGAATGCTCCAGCTTATTTCGTTGACCTTATGAATCGAGTTTTCAAAGATTTTCTCGATCGATTTATTCTCATCTTTATTGATGATATTCTTGTGTATTCAAAAACCGAGGAGGAACATGAGAAGCATCTTCGGATTGTATTGGAAACTCTTAGGAGTAATCATTTAAAGGCAAAATTTTCTAAATGCCACTTTTGGCAATCTCGTGTGAAGTTTCTCGGTCATATTATTTCCGAATTTGGAATTTCCGTGGATCCTTCAAAGATTGAAGCGATTCAAGATTGGAAGAGACCGGAGAGTGTGACAGAGATTCGTAGTTTTCTCGAATTGGCGGGCTATTACCGCCGTTTTATCAAAGACTTTTCTAAGATTGTCGTGCCTCTCACTAGCTTAACGAAGAAAGGTGTTAAATACATTTGGTCGGACAAATGTGAAGCTTCTTTTCAGAAATTAAAAGAACTCCTTTCTGATGCTCCTATTCTTGTTATTCCCGAGGGGAATAAGATTTCGTTGTTTATACCGATGCTAGTCGCGTTGGTTTGGGTGTCGTTCTTATGCAAAAAGAACGTGTTATTGCTTATGCTTCTAGGCAATTAAAGCCTGCTGAGACTAGATATGCCACTCATGATTTAGAGCTCGCGGCTATTGTTTTCGCCCTTCGTATTTGGCGTCATCATCTTTTAGGAGAGAAATTTATTCTTTATACCGATCATAAATCCTTGAAGTATTTATTCTCTCAAAAGGAACTTAATTTGCGTCAACAGCATTAGCTCGAATTTCTTGCACCATATGATCTTGATATTCTTTATACTCCCGGTAAGGGTAACTGTGTCTCCGATGCTCTTAGCCGTAAACAACAAGCTGTTGTTTCTATGATGATATCCGAATGGAACGATCTCGAGATTTTATCCACTTGCGAAATTCGATACCGTGTTTCCGATTTATGTTCATCTCTTGTTTCATGTAGCCTTGAGGCTCATCCTTCTCTTTTAGACCGCATTCTTGAAGCTCAAAGGCTAGATCCCGAATTGGCTCTTCTTGGCCAAAATATTAAGGATAAAATTGATATTGAAGGTTTGAAAGACTTTGATATCGATTCTCGTGGCGGCATTCGGAAATTTGGTAGACTTATCGTGCCAAATATTAGAGATCTTCGTAAAGATATTTTAGAAGATACTCATCATTCTAAATTTACCATTCATCCCGGTAGTAGTAAAATGTACGCGGATATGAAGCGACTTTATTATTGTGAGGGAATGAAACTTGACATCGCTAACTTCGTTAAGCGTTGCATGACTTGCCAACTCGTTAAGGCCGAACATCAAAGGCCCGGTGGGTTATTGCAACCTTTGGAAATTCCAATTTGGAAGTGGGACCAAATTTCCATGGATTTTATAGATGGCCTTCCCCGTTCTCGTTTGGGTCATGATAGCTTATGGGTGATTGTTGATAGACTTACTAAATCCGCACATTTTATTCCCGTTCGGTCTAACCAAACCGTACCTCTTTTGGCCAAACTTTTTATTAAAGAAATTGTTAAATTACATGGAGTTCCTACTTCTATAGTTAGTGATCGTGATCCATTGTTTACCAGTGGATTTTGGAAGAGTCTTCAAAAAGCTTTAGGAACGAAGCTTAATTTTAGCACCGCTTATCATCCTCAGTCCGATGGACAAACCGAGCGTGTGAATCAAACTCTTGAAGATCTTCTTCGTGCATGTGTTCTTGATTTTGGTGAAAGTTGGGAAGATCATATTTCACTTGTTGAATTTCCCTATAATAATAGCTTCCAATCTAGAATTGGTATGGCACCTTTCGAGGCACTCTGTGGTAGGTCATGTCGATCTCCTTCTTGTTGGCTTGAGGCAGGTGAGAAGCTGGTTTTAGGTCCAAATTTTATTTGTGATTCCACAGAAAAGATTGAACTTATTCGACATAGGATGAAAGAAGCCCAGAGTAGACAAAAATCCTATGCCGATAATCGGAGAAGGAAGTTATAATTTTCTGTGGGAGATCTTGTGTTCATTCGTGTTTCACCTATGAAGGGTGTTGTACGTTTCAGTCGATCGGGAAAATCAGCGCCTCGATATATTGGGCCATTTCCTATCACCGAACGTATTGGTTCCGTGGCTTATCGCCTTTTATTACCGGCTCAATTTTCTGCTATCCATGATGTGTTTCACATTTATCAACTTCGAAAATGTCTTCGAGATTCCGATTCTATTCTTGAGCCCGGTGTTGTGGAAGAGATTGAAGTTTCACCTAATTTAACTTATGAGCAACATCATATTCGTATCATTGCTTCGGAAGTCAAACGACTTCGAAATAAAGATGTTCCGCTTGTTAAAGTTTAATGGTCTTCAAATCCTAAGGATTGTTCTTGGGAATCTAGAGAGTTCATCGAGCGAACACATCCGGACTTACTTTCTCGTGCTCTTTGAGGTGAACTTCTTATTTCAAACTTCTTTTGTGTTGAATATGCTTTTATGGTTGTTACTATATATCTTCTTCTTAAATATTGCGAGGACGAAATTTCTTTAAGGAGGGGAGTCTGTAACAACCCGCATATTTGTCGATTTTTATATTTAAATATTTTATCCATACTCGGAATTTAGTCGAAAAAGCAACTTTTTGCATACGGTCGAATTAGGACTCGAGACCACTCCCATTGAGTTTAAAATGCCGTTTGCGACCTTTTTTAGTATAAGCTTCGATATGTTTGGAGAAAGTTGATTTTTGCTACTTTTTCACTTTGGGTTTGGGTTTGGGCTCAGCCCTATGTTTAACTTATACTCAAATCTGAGCCACTCCTCCCCATTCACCCTCACTTTCTCCTCTTTTCATTTTAAAGCATCAATGGTGGGAGAGATGGGAAATTAGAACTCCAAAACCCTAGTTTCCTTTTGCAAATCAAGCTCTAGCTCCAAACTAATAGAAGAACCCATTAGTAAGCTTCTCTTCTTCTTCTCCAACTCTTTCTGTCTTTGATTTCAGAAAATTCCTAAACCTAATTTGGGAAATGTTTCTCTTTTTAGCTTAGAATCAAGCTTCTTGAGTTGGATTTGAAGAGTGGTTGATTCCCCTTTTGCTTTCAAGCTTCTTTTTCAATTGCTTGGGTTCAAAGGTGAGATTTTTATCTCACATCTATGCTTATATTTATCTTCGATTGTTAGGCATGAATTCCTAACACTTATTCGTGTGCAATTGCTTTTGGTTTGGATTGATTTGGTGAATATTCCAATTTTTAGTGTTTTGGGTTCAAATCCTTAAAAATCATAGCTTTGATGTTCAAATGCGTTTCTTATGATGCATCGAGGAGCCAATAGGACCGATAAGCCGTTGGGCATAATCTCCTGGCATCCGTGCTCGTTCGGTTGCGAATTGGTGGAGTTTGCACATCAAGTAAATATGTTTCAGTTTGCAGAACATCAGGTTCGGCCGACCGAACCCCTGGGCCGGTCGACCGGCCTGCTATTAAAAGTGCTTAGCACTCTCTGTTTATGGTCCGGTCGACCAACTACAGGGTTCGGCCGACCGACCTGCTTCCCGAGCATTTCTGTTTTTTTGGTCCGGTCGACCGAGCTCTGTAGCCGGCCGACCGACCTGGTGCATTTTTGCCTATTTCGCCTAGTTGTTTAAATTTCCACTTTAATCGATTCGTGTTGTTTCCTATGTGTTGTTATCATTTGTTATGACTTTGATGACTCCTTTTTAAGGATTTTTGAATATCCATTTCGATGGATTCTTTATCGATTTCTTTGGATTTTCATTCACGTCTTCGAATGTGAATTTCAGTGATTGATTGTTCCTACAATCTTCTTTGTGATTTGTCACTTTAAAAATATAAAGCTTTCTATACTAGTAGTAAATATCAAAACTCTTTCTTCAAATGCTTTCAACACTATTTTAGTACAAAGCTCGTTTCTTAAACCGTTTTCCAATCTATTAGTATATACAAACCTTTACCTCACTCGTATGAGAAATCTAATTAAACGACTTAGTAAAATGAGTGGTATGAAACGCTTGCGTTTACTTCGTCGGTTAATTCTTGGACTTGTTTGATTGAATCTCTTGTGACAATTTTATAGTGGAGATCTACAGTTTGTTCGTAAATATTTAAGTTAAGCAAGTGGTTATGGGACATGAAGCTAAGCTCATATATTTACTTGCTTACTATAATTGACACTTCTTGATGATCATGACGATCATTTTTGTGATTTAGACTAGCAATGTGCGATGTCTCTTTGTCTGCGAGGGAGACTAAACCCCGTTTTATGGAGTTTCGACTCAAATTGATGGGGTAGCGCCCCATGGTCTTCGGGCCGTTCGTGTGTCAAAAATTAATGGCTAGCTACCATGAGATAGCGTCTCGTTCGTGTGATACATATGTTGGTGAGTTTTCATGCTCCCGTTCGTGTGATAGGCCCCCCTATTTTGTGTGATTTTTGGATTTCGTGTGTCGAATTCTGGAATTTTCTTCTTCACCTATTTTTGTGATTTCTATTGATATGATTTATCAATTTTTGTGCATAGGTGAATTCGTGTGTCATTGACTGGATTTCTTGAGATGATTTCTAGAATTTGTGCTTCACCAATTTTCGTGTTTTCCATTGATAAGTTTTATCAATATTTGTGCATTGGTGAATTTGTGTGTCATTGACTTTTGTGATTGACATTGATATAATCGTCAATATTTATGGTTTGGTGGACGAAATAAGAAGTGTGACATTTCCTTTGATTCTTGTGTAGATTGGTGATATTGATTAATCTCTTGTTGATTTTCAATTACTTATATATATCACAGCTTGGCATTGTGATTATTATGCGTTTAGTCATATCTCTTATTCTATATCGTTTCATCTGATATTTATAGTTAGACTGATCCGTTTATTATTTTCTTATTAAATAATACTCGGGTCAGACCGAGATGTTACAGGTGCTCCAGCTTGACTTCTCACTTGGGATTGATTTCTATGACTTTTGGTTAACTACTTAGATTAGTAGTTTTTGGATTGTATACAATTGAGATATAGACTCCATGATGTATACTTATTCTTTTGTGTAGTTCTTGTAACTATTCTTTTGTGTTATTGCGGATCTTTTTAGACCGCTACTCTGATTTACACTTTCATGTGTTAGTTATTCATTCACATCTTCTTCCGCCTTTGTGATGTGAATTATCTGTGACTGATTTATGTTATGCTTATTTCTATATTTGTTTCCGAAGGAATTACATAGCCACTGTGTAGTAGCTTTGAGTTTGTATCGGTATGTCGGATTTCCTCTTAAAATAAAATGCATGTTTTACTATCTGACATATCGGTGCTTGCACAAAGCAATTACATGGATGGTCGCTCCTCAACAGCCTTATTCTCCGTGCTAGTCGAAAGCATTACCCCGTAGTGTTCTTGTCTAGCGTGGGTATAGAGGTGGGGCATCATACTTCTAGATGGTAATCTCATCACTGGCTCAAGAACATCTACAAATTCTTAAACTACTACTCTATTAATCTCATCCCAATGATCTTCCATTGCATGCAACATAATTTTGGACTTCTCCTTCATCCCGTATAGTGCTACCATAACTCTTTCCCTTCATTTGGGTTTCATAAAGTGATAACTCTATCGGCACAATAAGTTCTAGCTTCATTACATACTAGCCAATCCATACCAAAAATAACCCCTACCCTATGAAGTCAAACAAATATGGGTTAAAAACAAACAAATGTCATATAAAATAAATTCTACACCAATGCAACTTAATTAGAGACCGGCATACCCACTGATCGGGTAACTACACACAAAGACATAACTAAATAGGTAGTATCTAATTTTAACATATCAACCAATTCTATCAAAATAACAGAGTTTGTAGCCCCAATATCAAACAAAACTCTAACCTAACCCTATCTTAAACACTAGAAATCGAAATCATACCTCCAAGCACTGCACTTTTTCCTTTTCCTCGGCCGTTAGTCAAGCTAATTGTCCTTACAAAGAAATTTTTTTTTCACTTTTCTCAGCTACAACCAATTTCTCTTCTTATAGACAGACTCATCACAATTGACGCACTTGACCTTCCCCTTATTCTCTAGGTGGGTACACTTGGTCTAATAGTGACCCTTCTTCCCAAAATTGAAGCAAGTAACATCTGCCATATTCTTTTATCAAGCTCCTACAGCTGATGTATTTCTTCCCTTCTGATTCATATTCCCCCATTGATATGGGTATAACCTCTTTTTTGCTCCAATTAGGCCTGACATTAGCATTTCTCTCCTCTTGGTATAAGCGGTCACACCTCCTCCCTTTTTCAACGGAGTCCTGATATGCTCCCTTTCATACTTTGACAAAAACATAAAACACAGGGTATACTCTGCCAACGTGATTGATTATTGTTTCAAATTGAAGAACTACCTACATAAAGCACCCTTGTTTGATCCATGGATAATCTAAGCCTCAAACTGCTTCTTAAACTGTTCTCAAGTGTTCTCTTCCTTGGAAATTTCAATGATTATTATTTCCCACCAGCCCAGGGTATAATCTTGAAGCTAAGGAGAAGCTAATATCTTTTTTGATCATTTTCATATCCCATATCAATAAAGATACACTCGTACACTTTTAGCCAATTCAACACTTCCAAAACCTTTCCTTTCCAGTAAATACTTTCCCTTCACAGTTCTTATAGTCTTAGGTCACTTCAAATTTGACACTATTAAACTTAAATTAATTAAAAAAGATGAATTTTTGTTTAAATAGTGAACCGAGTATTGTATTTATGACCATTGCGTAGGTATTTCCGAAGGGTGACGTGGTGATAGTTATTGGATAATTATGAAATGACTCATTAAATTGTTTTCTATTGGTAATTTAACTAAAGCCAAACAAAGAATCTCAAAGTGACAATATTACATAGTTCTCTCGACTTGAGAATACCACTGAACTTCAGTGTGGACCCTACACTTTGATTATAGTTAAATTATGGTGTAGCATCTATCGAACAACTATAGTTAGGTTTGAGTTAAAGCGTTACAAGTGAAATAATATTCAACAGAAAATTTGACTTCTCGGTTATAAGGTGATAAATCACAGTCAATTATAGTCAACTCAAAGTCAAAGTACCTAGCAAGAGAAATATGGTTAATTATTAATATTATTACCGAACTAAGGATTTTTTTTTAGACTAATCAAGTTGAAGGTAGACAGCATTGGAATTTAGAGCAAAACCAAATTCCATAAATCCTAATGTGATATAGTCTCGACGAAGAGCATTGGTGTAAACAACCATTAATATTGGGTACTGCATATAATAATAAAATTAGGTTTTATTAAAAGATGTAGAAGTGATAAAATCAGTCAAAATTTCACACCACTAGCTAACCTGGTATGGAAACGTTAATATTCGAATTGTCCGATATTTATTGCTGATCGAATTTACACATTCGTGTCACATAACCATAATGATGAATACTCCAAAAAATCACATGATTTAATTAATTTATAATGATTGTAAATTAATTAGTATTTATGAAATATTAATTATTAATATTTATTTGATTTTTTGAAAGCCACTGGTATTTAGTAAATGCGTATATAGAAGTTATATATGCGTATATCAATATTTGGTATCGCCGAAATATTTAAATTGGATTTAAATAGACAAACTAATAAATGGACTCAAAAATATTTTAAGGTCCATATTGCCTATTTTATGGCCGGCCAAAATGGGGAGAGGAAGAGATTTAACTGTGATTTGAAAAGGCAAAGGAGTAACTGAAGGACGGAAAAAGATCTCTAGCCTTTATTTATCTTTGGTTACCTACTTAAAACCTATTCATTCACTTGTTTTTTTGCCACTCTTCTCCGTCATATTACTACCTACAATATTTTATAAAATATTTTAGATTGAACCTAAAATCAATATAGAATTTATTGGCCCAAGAAATATCCCAAATGGAACTTTTCTTTAAATTCATCCATGTAAGTCACTTCTAACAGGCTCGATTCTTTTAATTGTATCGTAGTTCAAATGGTGTGTGGGATTTGAACTAGCAACGTTAGGACTAACCGATTAAAGCATACACATTTAGGGGGGTTTCTAGAAAAGTTAGTGTCTAAGGTTGGGTTTGGTTAACAAGTACTCTACCTTACTCTGCTACTAGTTGCCCAAAGGATGATGTAAGTCTTAAGGTTATCCCCAATATAAATGTCCAAACTGATTTTGGGCCTTGGGCAGTAAAATTTAATATTATATTTTAAGTTTAAGTTAAATTTACAAGACAAAATGGGAAATTTAATAAAAGTTATAAAACTCATTCTATCTTTTCAAAATTGTTTTGAGAATGAATAGTTTTGGAAATTTGAAATTTAAATTTAATTGATATGGTTAATTAAATAAAATAATTAATTAAAAATTGATTGGTCAAGATATATATATATATATATTGATATATGTTTATAATTATGATTATTGTAATTATTGATTTATTTTAAAAGTATTTATGATAATTAAACTAAAATTCCATATTAATTAAAATATTTAATTAAATAAAATTTATTAAAAGTTAATTAATTAAATTTGTGTGCATATTGATATGTGGACAGAAAAAAGCTATAAATTTTACAGTTGATTAACTATCTTAAATAGTTTAAGATGAATGATAAAGAATTTGGAAATTTTATATAAATTAAAAGTAAATTGATTAAATATGATGTAATTTAATTAAAATTAAAATTAATTAAATAATAATTAATTAATAAGATATATGTAAATAAGTGAATTAAATTATGAAAGTTATAAATGAGTTAATACTTATATGACTATATATGTATAAAATTAAGCGGAATTGGAAAGAAACCCAAATGAGATTTAAGGAATAAGTAAATATGTATAGTACGTATACCGTGATTTCAGGTATGTCTGACACTTGAATCATGATGGTATTTCATAAGAAATATATTATTCTCTAAATCGATATCACTCATTATTTGTGTATTAAAGATTATGAATCCTTTGGTATAAGTTTTTTTCTACCATTTATATATTAATAGATTACTTGCTTACTCTTTAGTTGTTAATAACCCTCAAGCTAGTGATGTTATATGTAGTACTATTGGTACATACTACACAAGGTAAGATACATGAAAATATTTGTTGATATTCCTCAAAGTACATGCATTACACTTAGGCCGTCATGAAATGGTGGGTACGAGTGAACAATCGCTTTTGATTTGTTGATGTTCCTTAAGGTAGAGATGAGATTGGGACAAAAACTATGGGTTAGGAGTTGTGTATAATACAACCGATGAAGTTTAGTCATTACTTGCGGGCCTATGATTTATTGATATTGCTCGTGGTTAGAATCCTAAGGCAAGCAAGTCCTGACACCCACTAGAGAAATTGAATGATTTTTATGTTTCTAATAGGGTTTTGAGATTCATAAAAAATCTAGTGGGAGATTTATCAGAAAAATGGAATAATAACATTTAACATTTCTAATATTATAAGAATATATGCTATAAAGTTAAACGATTTACTTAGATAAATTTATGCAACCATTATAATTGATAAAATATTCATCAATTAAATATACAAATGAACCGAGTTAAGATTGATATAGAAATATAAAATATGCTTACCAATAGATCTTTCGGCACTTTGTCACTTGAAGACCCATGCAACAACCAAATTATACAACCACTAAAATATTTATGCCTCGATTGCTTAAATGATTATACATACAAGATTATGTATTGTCTTCTATGAGTTTTGTACTCTTATGCAATGCAGGAATATGGATATTTGAACCATATCCAATCATATATAAATTTTATATAGTTAACAGTCATGATTTGTAATGCACGAAACTTTAATGAAATTGGTTAATTCGAAATATGCAAGTAAACCCTAATGTGAGGTCTTGTATTCAATATAATTGATTACAATAAAAATCTTGTTGTGTTAGATGTAGCACTAGACTAGGAGCTATAAGACGTACCTAGGACTTTGATCTTTGAAATGTCAGTTTGACTAGTTATGTAAAGTACAACTTATTCGATATCCTTAAATGTTAATGACTACCAAATGCATTTTTATAAAGAGTTTATTACGGTCTTGTAGCAAGGTTTCTTCTAAAGGTTTGACCATATTTGAAAGGAAATAAAATGTCTGAGTGTAGATGTAATGTAAGCATAGTTGGAACGAAGAGAGTGAATTGTCACTCTTCTTCATAAGGAGACATCGAAAACGAGAACTTTATAAAATACTAAAAGATACTTAATATGGAATGAGAAATGTTATTTATATTTCAGTTGTGTTTTCATATAGAAAATTGTTTTCTCTAAGTTTATTTCTATGAGTTTAAGATGTTTGATTGAAAACTCTGGATTGTAAACTAGCTAGAATAAAAGAAACAAATAGCCCATAATAAGTAATGGAGCTTCATATTTCATGTGCTATCATAATTGTGGCAGAGATCATGGGAGAATTCCATATAATACTTATTAGTGGGTGCATCAAGGTAAAAAAAGTTGATTTCATAAACGCATCAAATATTATTTATGAAATAATAAATGTTTTTATTATTGACAGAAAACAAATATAGTTTTATTTGTAACGAATGTTTTGAATATTCGTTAAGAAATAAATCTATTAGAATAACGGTATTCATTGCATTAACTACATAATACAAAACTATATAAAATTCTAACAATTATTTTAGGATTACGGACTAAGCCATATCTTGAAGGAATAATATTTAAGTCATAAGATTGCGAAACATATAGTACTGATGAATTATCACTCAAAAGATTAAGGGTAAAGCACCCACTCAGTGGGAGCGATAAAAGAGTTGTTAAGCTTTTTGAATTGATATAAATAGATGTATGCAATCCAAGGCATAATAATGCCAAAACAATCCTCTTACTTTGTCAAATTCAATGATGAATTATCGAAAACATGAACATGCATATTTGATATACATGGAGTGTGTCGATGATAAGTTCATAGAAATATAAAATGGAAGTAAGTAACATGATGGAAAAAAGAAAACAAAAGAATTCTCTTTGATCGAATAAGTGAGTATATTGGAAAGAAGTTCCAAATGTACCTAAAAATGAATAAGATTCAATTTCAAAAGTCATTCCTACTTATAATAAATAATGATGTATCGAAAAGGAGTAACCAAACTTTTTTTTTTTTTTTTTTTGAAAAGCAAGAGCAAAAAGCTCACTTTATTAACTAATGAAAAATTACAACCAAAGAAAATGACCAACTAGCAAAAACAAATACACCCATGACCAAGATTACAAATCAAAAACAGTATATACCCATGACCACACTATGTCCAGATTAACATCTATGACCATAATACAATTAGAGAATTGACTAACAATCCTGACCAAATTACAAACATCAAACGACAGCTACATAACAACTAATGGAATAACAAGGCAGCAACTTTGAACCAAGAAATCAGAGATGGCATCAGGAAGAAGAAAACAAATGCATGCAAACTTCTTAAGCCACCAAAACATACATAACCATCACTCTGTAAAAGCTTCACACTGTAAATGCTTCACTCTGAAAATTCTTCACTCTGTAAATGCATCATCAAACAGACATAACAAGCAACCTTCATATGAACAACAGCATTAACAGTGAAAGCTTCTCATTGTCAAAGCATCCAGAAACCTCTCTAGCCAAACTTTTAAAAAAGAATCAGTAAACAGCAAAATTAATCTTAACAAGAATCAGATCTTAAAAACCAAAGAATATTCCTGTGTATCTGATCAAACAATTGTAAGGAACTCCTGATACCGTTACCAAAAATTCTATTATTTCTCTCATGCCAAACTTCATAAACCAATCTTTTTAACATTTTTAGCAGAAGCCTTGTCTGACATGATTTCCATCTAGTAGCTTTGAAAATATTGAACCATTCAATAGGACTTACAGTTGAAGGTTTGTAAAATCCACATGATGATAATAATCTATACCAGATTTGAAAGACAAAAGGACACTCAAAGAATAAATATGTGTTACATTCTATATTAGACTTACAAAAAACACACATATTCTCTGAGATGATTCCAATTCTACAAAGTTTATCCTTGGTATTTAATGCATTAGCCATCACTTTCCATAACAACAAATTTTCCTTAGCACTGCCACCTATTTTCCAAATTCTTGTATACCATGGAAAAAGAGAACCATCATCACAGAGAGATTTGTAAACAAGCTTGATTGAAAAAGTCTTCCCAGACCATACTAGCATATTATCAGAACTTATTATAGGATAATTTGAAATGATGTTCCATAATTGTCTTAGTTGAAAAGAGCTTGTGTAAGGCAAAACTAAACTGCCATCATGAATAAAATCAACAACTTTAGCTTGTTCAGCTATACCAGAGATATTTCTCAAATTGTAATCAACAATTGAACTCAGGATTAAGCCTTGTTTAGACCAGGGAGAATGCCAAAAAGACAAATCCTTAATCAGATCATGATTACATTGAATTAAAGGAATAAAAGTTTCTCTAAGCTTCAGAATACATCTCCAACTCCAACTACAACTTTGAGGAATTGACATAGTCCAAAAAAATTTCCTACCAATAAGATTATGATTAACCCATTGTGACCAGAGATTGTTGTCAGATGTAAAAAATTTATTGTAATAAACAGATATAGCAGCTCTGTTCCATTGACAGATATTAGTTATTCCAAGACCACCATGTTTCTTTGCTTCAGAAAGCTTATAGAAAGAAATTGGAATTAACTTCTTAGTAAATGGATCACCATGCCATAAGAATTTATTAAGAGCACTAGTAATCATATTAATAAGCTTAGCTGGAAGAATATAATGCCTTGTCCAATATGTTGTCATGGCTACAACTATTGACTGAACAATGGTTAGCCTACCAGCTTGTGAAAGTTTACCAACTGGCCATAAGTGAAGTTTTTCAATGATCTTTTCAAACAGTGGCAAGCAATCTTGCTTAGTAATTCTAGATGTAATCAAAGACAGACCCAAATAGAAAGAATTTCTAGGCAGTTCTTGTAGAGCAGAAAAATTAATAATAGCATTCTTATCCAATGGACTTAAACCAGCAACTAAAATATTAGATTTAGCCAAATTAATATGAAGTCCAGTTATAGAGTGAAAAATCTTCAGAGTTGAAAGAATGCATTGTATGTTTTCTAGAGTGGGCTTTGTAAAAACAACCAAGTCATCAGCAAAAAGGAGATGAGTAATAAGTGGATGCTTACATTTTGGATGCAACTGTAAAACTCCATTAAGAACAAGTTCCTTGAACATAGAATTAAGAAGCTCCATGACAATTATAAACAGATAGGCTGAAATAGGATCACCTTGCCTAACACCATGTATACCCCTAAAATAACCATATAGACCACCATCTCTCAAAATAGAATACATAGGAGAAGAGATACAAGTGTAAATCCAAGCTAAGAATGGTTTTGGAAAATTCATTTTGGACATAACTGCTAAAATAGAATTCCAATGCACAGAATCAAAAGCCTTCCTAATATCCAATTTTAACATACACCTTGGAGAAATGGTTTTCCTTTCATATCCAAACAGTAATTCTTGAGTCAATAAAATATTATCACTAATAGATCTACCTTTGATGTAGGCAGCTTGATTAATGCTTATAATAGATGGCAGTACAAGTTGAAGTCTGTTAGCTAAAATCTTTGAGATAATCTTGTAGATGATATTACAGCAAGAAATAGGCCTAAAATCAGTGACAGATGTTGGATTAACAATCTTAGGAATCAAAGCTATTGCAGTAGCAGATAAACCAGCAGGAAGCTTATTATGAAGAAAAAAGAATTTGATTGCATTAACAATATCTGGTCCAATAATATTCCAACTATGTTGAATAAAATAAGCATTAAAGCCATCAAGTCCTCCACAACTATTACTATCCAGACTGAAAACTGCATTCTTAATTTCCTCTTCAGTAATTACACTAATCAGAGAACTTGATTGGGTATGTGATAATGAGGGAAGAGTAATATTAAAGAGGGGATTTAAATCAGGAATGAAAGAAGTGGATGGTGCTAAGACAGAAGAAAAATATTGGACAAAAGCCTGATTAATACCATCAAAAGTGTTCACCAACAACCCATTCATATCCTTAATTTGAAAAATGCAATCACGACTTCTTTTAACTTTAAGAAAGTTATGATAATACTTAGTATTCCTGTCTGCCTTCTTTTCCATTTTCACATGAAGTTTCTGTTTAAGAGATGACACTTCTCTATCAATTACTCTCTCAAGTTCATGCCTTAAATGCAATTCAACTTGTTTTAATAAAGTATCACAGGGACTGACACACAGTGCTTCCTGAATCTTAATAAGGTCATTTCTAATTTGAGTTGAGAGTTTAGAATCATTACCAAAATGTTCTGCTGACCACACTTTAAGATGAAACTTTAGCACCTTCATCTTAAGGATAATATTTGCAAGAGGGTCTTTGCCAAATTGCATACACCAAACTTGTCTGAGAATAACAAAAAAATCAACATGCTTAGTCCAAAAATTAAAAAATTTAAAAGTATGTTTTCCTCCACCAAAATTATCAGCTCCATTTTGAAAGATTAAAGGACAATGATCTGAAAGGGAAGGTTGAAGAATATGATAAAATGAATTAGGCCAAAATTGAAGAAAAGGAAGATTTATAAAAATATGATCAAGTTTACAAAGAGTTACATTACCATTCCTACTACAATTAGACCAAGTAAAATCAGAACCAAAGAATTTGAGAGAAAATAAATTTGCTTGACAAATAGCACTATTAAGAGGAGATATATCCTTGAGTGATAAAGAACAACCACCAAATTTCTGATCACAAGCAAACATGCAGTTAAAATCACCACCAACAAGCCAAGGACAAGATAGAGGATTTAATGATGGAAGACGATCCAAAAAGATCTGTCTAAAAGACAAAGAATTATGTGCATATACAGAGGTAAGGAGAAAATTCAAACCAGAAGGTAAATGAGTACATTGATAGTGAATGAATTGATCTGAAGCACAGATTCTAGAAAGATTAAAAATACTAGGATTCCATAAAGCCAACAATCTACCATAATTAGCTTCAAGAAAATTATGATCAGAAGACCAGGATGGAGCTATTATGGTTACAGCTTTCACTGAAGATTGAATATCAAGCTTAGTTTCAGAAATACATATTAATTGAATATCCTTTTCTTTTAAAAGATTCCTAATCTCAAATTGCTTAGAGGGTGAATTGGCACCCCTAATATTCCAGAATGCAATATTATTCATTTAAAAGGCAGAGGAGGTAATAATGGTGAAGGATTTTTCCTAGTATGTCTTGTATGAGAATTTTCCTTAGAGGAAGAACATGGAAGAACTTCATGGGGTTTAAAATCCTTGCCTTTATTCAGGTCATAAACAGTCTTAGCACCAGCATCATGACAAGAAGAAGAAGGAGGAGGCAGAATAATATGACTGGGTGGAGACAAATGCAAATATGGAGAGCTGGAAGATAAATTGGAAAGAGATTGGTTACTAAATTGAGAGCAGCAAGAGGAAGTAAGAGTAGATGAGCCAACAACAGAAGAATAGTTAGAGATATCAACAGAAGAAGAACCAGTACCAATATGAGAAATTGAAGAATTTGAAAGATTTGAACTAGAAGAATTTAAAGCAATAGAATTAGATTCAAAAGAAGAATGCAGAGTTTTGTCAAGTGTAGTACTTGATAAAATTGAAAAAGAATTAGATGTATTTGGACAAGATAAAGAAGAGACTCCATTCTCCTTCACAACACCTCCATCAGCTTTTTTAGCACTATCAACATCTACTTGTTCTGTCCTTTTCCAGAAACTTTTATTCCTCTTATTAACATTCTTCCAATCTTTCTCATTATGATTTGTAATACCAGTATTAGTAACAATATCAGACTGAGATTTATCCACACACTTCACCCCATCTTGCCCCTTTCCTATTTCTTTACTTTCAACCTTATTCAGAAATTCACAATGTGCAGTGTCATGACCAAAATTTTTACAATGAGTACAAATCTTAGGTTTCCAATCATAAGAAAGTTGAACATCTGGACAGTTGCTACCCAATTGAGGAATAGAAATTGAATCAGGTAAATCAAACTCAGGAGAAATTTCAACTAGCGCTTTAGCATACTTAAATCTCTGAAGTTTCTCAGTACTATTATCAAAACAAATAAGCCTACCAACATGAGAAGCCAACCAATTAATCCCAATCAAAGTCCAAAGAATGATAGGAATTCTGTGAAAGTGAATCCATACAGGAACTTTCTTGATTTGAGATTGAGAAATTCCAACCGAAGGATCCCATTTAGTAATAATAAACATTCTACCTCTAATGAAAATAGGATCCAACTTAAGAACATAATCCCTATCTTCTTGATTTGAGAATTTGAAATAGAAATTATAACCATCAGATTTAAAATCCACATCACCTTTAAGCTTCCAAAATCTTTTCAGATAAGAAACAACTGTCAAGAACGAAAGAGTACCATCCAAGAAAAAGCCAACCAAATGATTTTCCCAATATTTCAAACCCTCTTCATGAACAAGATCCGGCAGAGCAGTGGACGCTTTATCCCTACAAATATCAAAATCAATAGGCTTATAAGAGCCAGCATTCCTGGGTAAAGATTTGAAAAGAGATGACCAATTCGAATCAGAAGAAGAGAACTTAAAAGAAGAAGGAGATAAGGAAACAGACTGACAAGAAGCAGAAGAGTGACTGGACGAAATAAAAGGAGCAGAAGAAGAAGACGAGGACGATGAAAACGAAGAAGAGAGAGGAGGGAAAGAAGCAGAATCAAAAGAAAAGGAGGACGAAGAAGTCGCCATTAAAATTTCAAAATGGAGCGCGCTCAATAATTAGACAAAGAAGAATTAATGATGCGTGAAGTTGAGTAAATTCTTTTTGTAAGGATGTGCACTTAAGAGACTAAATGTATTACTTATTCTTAAGGGATGTAGTGTAGACCACCGCAAATGAGTTTGAAATCGATCAACATTGATTGAGCAATTTATGTTATAAATATAAGTTTTATAAACTTAAATACAAATCAGTTCTATATAGGTAATTCATGAAATATTTATGAATATCTATTATTTTGCACTACCAAACAATTATTGTTTCAAGAAACACTAAATTTATCATGAAGGAATTTATCAAAATTATTGGTAGTAAGTAAAATAAATATGGATATGATCCAAAGATAAAAGCGATTACAAGGAATGAAATAAAATTAACCAAGCCTAAATGGAGACAACTAATTAGAATGTCTAATAGGAACTCTCGCACAGTAAAAATAAACTAAGATTTATTATCAACACCAAGATAAGAATTTCCTTAGTTGTCAATAAGGCATTAAAAGCATTAACTCTACCTTATGGCACTATGCGCAAATTCGAATTAGATTCCAAATACAATATCAATATATGGTTGTACCTA
This sequence comes from Allium cepa, assembly GCA_030765085.1. Lineage (NCBI taxonomy): Eukaryota > Viridiplantae > Streptophyta > Magnoliopsida > Asparagales > Amaryllidaceae > Allium > Allium cepa. Next base: position 781,830,104 of record CM060941.1, on the reverse strand, counting down.
AAGTGTAAAATCCCTCATCCCGAGGCTTGAAAGTAGATACTAATGATGTCGCAGTCATCCTTAGCATTATTTCACAGTGATAGAATGAGATCAGTTATTGAATAAAACAAAGAGTACTAGAATTTACAAAATTTTAACAAAACATTTCTTTCACTAATTTGCAAATTCGATATATTTCATTCCCATAACCCCATGAATACATCATTCAATTGAAATATAATAATTACTTATATAATCCCAAGAGCGACATATGAAGATGCCTGCACGGATGTTTAGACTTTTAACTACCTAGACGGTTATAGTACCCTTCATTGCATACATTCAACCAAATAAAAGTGGTCAAACTACTTCGTAGTGTAAATATATAATCTTCTATATAGTAGCTTGCTTTCCGCATATCTCCAGAAGCTTATTAGTCTAAACATGAAATACTCTACACTTAGATTACTATTTTAAATTGAGCATCCAAGAGTTTAGAGCGAAATCAAAAACTTTGGGTCAGACAAAAGGACTAGTGTGAATAATATTATACCATCTCAACAAAGTCTCTGGCCAAAGCAGTACAATTAATAATAATTGTTATTATTGAACCAAGGATTTTGTGTTTGGACTAATCAAGATGAATGTAGGCGAAGTTGGTATGTTAATACTGCCGCTAAGGTGAGGTGTGAATATAAATATTCAAATTGTTCGATATCAATCGTTGACTGAATCTACACCATTGCGTCGAGCAACCGTGATAATGAATACTCTGAAAACTAAATGATTTAATTAATTTATAATCATTTTAAATTAATTAAATCAGTATTTATGAAATATTAAACATTATTATTTATTTGATCTTTTGAAAGCCATTTGTATTTTGTAAATGCATATATAAAAGTTATATATGCGTATATCGATATGCGATATTGATAGAACATTTAAATTGAATTTAAATAGACTAATTATTAAATGGAGTTGGGAATATTTTGAGGCCTAAGTTGTCTCTTTTATGGCCGGCGAAAAGAGGGAGAGGAAGGGATTCGAATTTTATTTTAAAATGCAACGGAGTAATTAAAGGAATGCAAAAATCTTAGCATTTAATTATCTGTTATTACCTATTTAAAACAAATTCATTCATTTATTGCTACACTTCTCTATTATATTACCGTTGAAAAGGTTTTATTTAAAATATTTTAGGTTGAAAATTAGTATAAACTTCACAGACCTAAAAAGTTCCAAAATGGATTTTTTTGAAATTCACTACCTTAACCCATTCCGATTAGTCCAGTTTTTTTCGGATTAACAAATTAATTAATTCGTTCAAAATTCAAAGTGTTCGGGCCCTAATTTATAATATATGCATTTAAAGCTCTCGACTAGTACAAGAGGCATCAGGTATCCGTTTTTAGAGAAGAATGGAACAATATATGGAATATACATACATACATCGAGACGTCAAAAGAAAATATATATAATAGACTTCTAAATTACAATATAGTCTTTATTCGTCCCCACAATAAGCCCAATATCCAAGAAAGGCTAATGTCCTTGTACCTATAAAATCTCATACTGTCCAGGGTATTATATAAATAACAAACTGTCCAGGGTATTATAAAATCTCAGACTGTCCTTGTACCAATAAAATCTCAGAATATCCAAGAAAGGATAATGTGGAACAACTTTCTTGTTCATTACTTTTCGAAAATCTAGAATCTATTAGTGTTAAAATTTGTTAGAAGATTGTGGAAGTATGAAGAAAAGGAAGAGTTCAATTTATATATGTTATAAAAATTTATCAAAATATAATTTGTAAAACTTAGCAAATTAATTTAAATTGAAAATATATTTATAAATAAGTGAGGAAATTGTTTATATATGTAATAAGGAAAAGAAATAATTTAACGAGACTTAAGTAGGCCCAAATCTCAGCCCTTCATTTCTCTCAAAACCAAATCTGCATCTCTTAGATTAGAATTGAAAGAAAAAAGCACACTGAAAAAATGTGAAAGGAAAAAAAAGACGAAACGATGACAGAAGAGGACACCACAGTGGCCACCGATGACAGGATGGATGTCGTGACGATGACGACTGAAGGGCGGAGAAACGTAGATGTGCGCATGTGTTTGGGTGGATGACGCAATGTCATTGGCAAAGATAATGGTTCGAGTGATGATGGGAAGCACCGACATCAAGCATGAGGCACGACTATGTTTGGGTAGAGCAATTATAGTGTGCAAATTTTAAGATGCAAGCACAATGGTGAAGGCAGGAGGAGCGCATCTTTTTTCTTGGGTTGGAGGAGTAAAAGGTTTTGCTAGGAATTTTTATGAGTTATTTCAAGTACAACAACAATTTTGTCTTTTCTTGCTTGCCTTTGCATTGCACGCCCTTATTTTCTGAATGTTGTGATGAATTATGGTTGATATTGATTAAATTCAGATGGAAAATTGTTTGAATATGGCTGAAACAACATTGCTAAATATAATTTTTGCAACATTGAGTATTCCCTTTGATATTGGATGTGATTCCTTATTTATTGAGTATGATTTTGTCATAAAATGATTTGAAATTGTATTTATAATGTTGGTATGTCCATTATTTGCTTTGATAATGGACGGACATTGCATTTGAATTTCATTGGAATGAGAAATTTTGAGTCAAATTCTTTTGAAATAATTTATAAAGTAAGAATTTGCTTGATTTATATTATTTTTGAAATTAATGGTTTTAAAATCTGGTTGTATAAAAGAATTTTATAATGGAGAAGATGATATTTTAAAATGAATAATTTTTATAAATTTTAAAAAGAAATTAATTTCTAGAAATTGAAATTATGGTATTTGTTCTGTTGAATAAATGTTTTATTTATCTATGTTTATAAAATATTTGATGGATTTTTATAAATGGGACTCTAAAATTATATTCCAAAAGTGATGAGTTTATTTTTATAAAAATTGAAAAGAAGTTAAGTTTTTTGAAATAAAATTTTTGAAATACAAAAATTTGAATATGATTTATGTATTATTAGAAAATTATTATTAGTAAAAATTCATTATTATATTTATGAAGCACGATCTTTGAAAGTAATTTAGTTCGTATTTGATTATCTATATTATAAGGAAATTATTTATATACCTTTTGAAAATATTATAAAATGGTTTGATTGAATTTATTTTGGAAAGGAAGTTTTGGAATTTGGTTATAAAAGTGAATTATATAAGTTAATGTCTTAATATAGAAATTTAAAAGACTTTATAGAAGGGAATTTTAGTTTGATAAATTATTTTACAAATATATTTTAAAAGGATTTGAAATTTGATAAGGTTTTAAAATATTGTTTTTGGAGTTAAATATTTGTCTTTTAGAAACATTTCTCCATCTAAAAATAATATACTTCGAATTTGATCCTAAAAGCTATTTGAAAGTTGCAAAACTTCTCTGTAGCTTTTTCATGGTATTAAAGTGGAAATTTTGATAGTATGAATTATTTATTTTAAAGGGAGTAGCGAGTTTGAAGTTTATAATTAAATAAGAAGTTTCAAAATGAAGACTCTAAAAAAATGAGAACTTTATAAAATAATACTTGTAACGACCCGCTATTTTGTACCATTCGCATCCACACATGTCAGACTTGAATTGTTCAAAACAACAGATTGTTAATTTATATTTGGTAGAATTAGCATATACAGCAAATAAATCAATCATAGAATCAAAGACACAGAGTAATACAACAATAAGCAGCGGAAAAGTGAAATAGCAGTTCATAAAGCTAGTATATAAACAACAGAGTTTAAAAATACAACAGAATATCTCAAATACAATGGAGTCTCGAATACAGACAGATGACAAGTCTGAACAAAACAACTGGAAACGCTAAAGCTGGATAGATAGATCTTCAAACAAAGATCCAATCTCCAAAGGCGAACCACAAATGCTGTGACACTTAGTCTGATCCAAGCGTAAAGCAAAACATAAAACACTCGAGTTAGGATTAACATTCGTATGTTAATAAATTCAACTCAAGTGAAATGTCAACTGAATACAAGTAACTTAAAGGATGTTTGGGATTTCATCCTCTAAGGATCCATGGAACTATCTACTATGTAGTAATATACGTTATTATAATATGTCTATAGTATAGTAAAATTATTAAAATAGCGTTAAGGAATTACCTATATCCCCCTTAACACATTTTATATAGTGGAAATTAGCCACAAGGGCCTCTTTAGCAAGTGCAATTAGTTTCTAGGACACACAACCGAAATAATTACTTTTAAGCACAAAATGCAAAATAATTAGTTTCTAAGGCCTAAAAACCTATGAAATTATGTCCTTGAAAATAATTGGACCGCTGACTTTGTCCTTAAAAGTAATTATTCTACTGACTTTGGCCTTGAAATTAATTTCTGTGGATGTGTGTCCTAGAAACTAATTGGACTATAAAGTTTGTCCTTCTAGTGAAATGCCCCTTTTATATATTCCTGTAGTCTATACAATGTCGTACACTCCTCCGTAAACTAGAGGTTTACCCAGAGACATCACATAGGTACGATACAAAACAAACTCATAGAAAGCACGATAGGGCATACGACAAGGCACTCGAGGCAATGCCAGGATAGATATACCATTTTCACTCCCGAACTGATGGAAACGCATAGCATCTACTACTACCCACTTTATGACATATTCCCCAAAAGTGCACCCAATCAAATCACAAAATAGAATGATATCGATGAAATGTGCTCGATAGGGGGAATGCCTCCACTTGGCCCGGTATAGCTCATGTTTTAGCCACATAAAGCTGACTCACGGGAGTCAAGGCTATGTAAATACCATATAGAATTGTCATCAAACCATCCTACTTCATTCTGGAATTTCCACCACGTACACAGTTGTTAAAGTGGTTTTCAGTATTGCCAGAGAGTATGACAATATCCGATCCCGGTCTCTTTAATTACTAAACGCTTATTTGACATCGTGGTCATTTCATTTCAAATAGTTCATACTTCATATCAAAATATCATACTCATTTCAAAAACCATATCAATTCGATATCATTATTTACTGAAAAAATTATTTATTTCCAGAATCGTAACACTTTCAAATTTATAGCACTTTCGAAATCATAACACTTTTGAAATCATAACACTTTTAAAATCATAACACTTTGGAAATTTATAAAACTTTTGAATTCATAACACTTTGGAAATTTATAACACTTTTGAACTCATAACTCTTTGGAAATCATAACGCTTTTGACTTAAATAGTTTAGATATTGAAAATAGTATATATATTAAAATAGTTATAGATTAAAATAATTTATATATTAAAATAGTTTATATATTAAGATAGTTTCCTCCAATTTTGCAAATCGATTCAAATCAGCTTAAATTCTAAAATTCAATTCCAGTTTAACCATTTCAATTTAAAAGTCAAAGATTCAATTCAAATTCTAAATAAACCATTTCAATTTATATCGATTTCAAATCCAAGTTTGAAATTCCAATAAGATTCAAAGTTTACATATTCGGATATTTATAATATAGGTTTCATTTATATTTCAACATTCGATTTTATTTTTCAAATTGGAAATTATTCACTTAATAATTTTAATAACAATTAAATAAATCTCAATTTATAAATTTAAATCAATATTTAATATTCGGTCTCCATTTTATTTAAATTTGAGAATACTCATTTAATCCCTTTTTATCAAATCAAGTTATGAATCATATTTTTCAAATTTCAAAATCAATAAGTTCAAATAAATTCTTATTTAAATTCAATTATTTATCGGTTTAAATTCCAGGTCAACATTTATTTATCTTCCCTACCTTTATTATTAAAGGTAAAAAAATCTATATTTTTAAAATATTAATATAAATTTAAAGAATTACTAAACATATTTTATTAAATTAAATCTTATTATGAAATTTATTTTGTATTAAATCTTTATTTTTATATATTTCAAAATAGTAAAATTACAAGTAAAATCTTGAAAATTATATTTTCGAAACTAATTTAAAATTTAAAATTTCCAAAACATATAATTTTACATTATAAAATCTAGACATATATAAAAATTAACATTTATATATTATAATTTTTAAAAATCAATATTTATTTGAACCATATATTTCCTTCCAAACTTTGGAAATCATTTTCAAAATGTAGACCAACAATGTTTGTATATAATTTTCTATCCTATGGTCAAGTGATATTGATACTTATCATTTCAATCCGCAATTTAAATATCTGCGGGTATATATCGTTTCAATCCATAATCCCAAAGTTCAAAATCAATGAAGATCGCTTGGGTTTATCATTTCAACCCATAACGATTTTCTCTTATTCTACAAGATCGTTCAGGTACGTATCATTTCAACCCACAGGAAATTCTAAATTAATAGGGAACTTCCAGAGTAAGAACAATTATGGTAAAACATAACATATCAACAATAGGCATATATCATCAGTAACAAATTAAAAAAATATACACAACAAGATATGGTGACATATATCATAGGTGAACAATTGCAAATAACTAGCAATTCAAATTTAATAGCATATTTCAATTGTCGTCTCAAGTGAAATCAAATTTACTAACTATAAGAATGTTAATCGTGAGTTATTACTCACCTTTCAAGGCTAGAGAGACAAGAAGATGACACAGACATAGATACACACACCGCAAAGCGACAAGCTAGGAATTGTTGCGATAAATTCGATATTTGAGAAAATAAGCCAAGATGGACCAGAGATCGATGGAACAAAAATTAGTTATATATATATTCAAAAATCAATTTAAACATATATTTTCAAATTAATATTTAATTCAAATGCATAAAAGAAGTTTCCACATATAAATTTGAAAACCAAACTAATGTATACTTGTATATATAAACTAATATATATAAACATATATATATTTAAACTTACACACATATTATACTTTAAGATCAATATTTATTATAAAAATCCATATAAACTGATATGTAAACATATATACTTATATACATATTGTAATTTAAAATCACTATTTATTATAAGAATTAATATGAATTTCCTATATTATAATATATCAACTAACATATTATTAAAACTTGCCTCATATAAAGCCCTGAACAATATATATTTAATACAACGGAAAAACGTTACCTTAGTTATCTTTGAAACCCAAAGTAGATCACATAATCAGTTTATATACACATTGTTTATATTATATATATTATAAACAGCTTTATATGTATAAATACTCATTTTATAAACTTGTACGAACCTTTACATAGAAACTATTCTATAGTTTATATACTTTTTAATATCTATAGCAGATTATAACTTGTATAATATATAAATAAACATATCACCACAAACCAAAAATCAGCAAAACCACATATATATATATACAAAAAAATAAAAATAAAAAATTATATACCTTTACAGAGTTGCTGCCGAGGCTTAAGTGAAGGGGGTGGTGACAGTTCAGGGGTGGTGGCGAATGGCCGGGAGGTCATGGATGGATCTGGGCTTGCGAGAGAAGGAGGGTAGTGGTGGTGAAGGCTCGGCCATAAAGGAGGAGGAGGTTGGCGGTTAAGGCTTCGGTGAGTGCTATGTGGAAATTTGGGTTGCGTGAGTGGATAAGGTAGCGGTCAGGGTTTCGGGTCTGTGGTGCTCGGCCAGGTCCGGGTGGCGGCCACATGGCTGAGCTGGAGGAAGGTGAACGGTTAGTGAAGGAGGAGGTCGAGGTCGTAAAGGTTGGCGAACCTTTAATGGAAGATGGAGGCGATGGCGAGGGGCTGGGGCAGTGGGATGGAAGGCGAGTCAAGTGGGTTTTATGGCGTGCCGCGTGCGGCTGATGGTGAGGAACGCGAAGGGCACGGAGGAGCTGAGGGTTGCATGGCCCATTGAGTGATGATGGAGAAGAACAGATGGCAGCCTAAATATAGAATCCTTGTATTTATATATATACGAATAAGTTAGGCTTAAAATTATTTTTCCTTTGCAAACATAGATGAACACTAGGAGATGGGTGGTTCGACAATTAGAAGTTGGCAACAAGGAGAAGACGTACGAGATCCTCTGTTATATGTATATTTTTATTAAAAAAATTGAAGAAATGGAAGATCAGAAGAAAAAGGAGGAGTGCAAAAATGAGAAGATGAGGAAGAAGAGAAATGAATGGAAGGAGAAAGGATGTGTAAAAGCAGGCACTCAAAACAAAGTAACTTAAAATAATTTATATATATATATAATTTGTTTAAAAATATGCAGCATGAATTAGGCAGAGAAAGATTGTGGGGAACCGAACTAGAAAATATATATTTGAAACTATAGGAATAAGGAAAATCAAATATAGAAATAATAATAATCACAGCTGAATTTATGGAGATAATAAAAGCGAATATTTGTTGAGTTTATACGGTGGGTAATTGAAAGACACAAGGATCAAAAGATTTAAAACGGGTACCAATATGACATTGTTTTGCAAATTTTGCTCTGAACCGGACGCTGAATTTGATAAATGAATATACTGTGGAAATCATCATGACGAGACGGACGAAATGGTATACAGATATGCGCAAAATGTTCATCTTATCAAAAGTCGATATTTCGTTGTGATATTGCTGCAAATTCGTTAAAAAATAAGATAAACGGAGCTAGAGAAGTTCAAATTTTACGAAATGAATCATGACGTCTCACTCAAAAAATGATAAACATTTTTATTATATAAAAATATTCAGATTTTGAAAATATTTTATTTCCATCTAATTAACTGATTTTAAATTGAAATTGAAAATTACACAATAGAATTTACCTTCATATTTTTCAATAAATTTTTACCAGTTGCTATGTTAAAATAGACGTATTCCGAATATCAAATTTTCATTTCAAAATTCAATCATTTAAAATTTCACAAAAATTTCAGTTAATTACGTTAATAAAACCGTTAAAATTTACGGGTCGTTACAACACTCTTTGATATCAATAGTGATTTTGAATAAAAATGAAGGTTTGAGAAATAAGGATTTATAATATAACTCGTTGAAATCAATATCCAGTGTATGGAATGTTTAATCGTGTTAATAACCCCTAGTGACACTGGGTTAAACATTGGTTATATCGATTACCATCCTGAATATGAACATGTAAAATGAATAAATAAAAATTGATCGAAATAATGTGAGACATCAAATATGCTAGATATCCATCCTAGCTGGATCGACTACGAGTAGTGCCTCGAGTCATGACAATTTGTCCCAGTTGTCATAAGTTAACGATCTGTAGCACAGGCACAGCATGTGAAAATAGGAAAATATGACATGATTGATGGATAGATAGGATTGCCAATAATGACAGAGGAGGTATTTAGTGTAGTAAATAGATCATGTAGGGGCACCCATAATTCTGGATCGAGGGGGATGCCTTGTCTCAAGCAGCATCTTATAGTGTCAACTCAGATTTTGGTAGACAGAAAATGACTAGGGTGTACTAATTATTTATACATATATACATATTGATCAAACTTAAAATGAGGCCGCTTAATAGTGAATGTGATAGTAACTAATATTGGTTAGGAGTGATTCATAGTTGAGTAGATTTGCGATTGTGAGTCACATTATCAAAGAGAGATGACATGCGTGTTATGACATTGTGTGCTTGAGATGCAGGATGGGTAGTTATCGAGTGTGTGACATTTACCCATATTTATTTACATATGTTACCACCATGTTATTGTATTGCCCACTATACACTCACATCTAGTTCTAGCCTAACCCAGGGCGTGTTAATTGTTTAACAACATCATGTCAGACTGAGATTGTTTTTGGCAGGATGTGTTGCTGTGATTATTTATTTCTCTTAGGACTTGAGTTGATGATGGAGCAGAAGATGATAGTGGTGTTAGTTGTTTTTACTTAGTGATATTGTATATAATGATATCATGTATATAGTGTGATGTACTTTTGGGGATGATATTGTATATTTTGTGATATATGAGGAGGTACAATTTGTATTATTTTATGATATATACGTTATGATATTATAAGTTTCGTTACGTTATAAGGCTCTTTGTTCTCTGTTCATATTATATGATGTTCTGCTCTGGAAAACCCACATGTCTATTTATTTGTACCGTATATATATTCGATGTATTACATAAGGTAAGAATATATACCAGCGTTAGCCCAAGGGAATATTCATGTATGGTCGTCTCTAATAAGCTTTGTTCTCAGTATTACCAGACAATATTACTATGTAATATTCTTTAGTAGTATAGGTATAGAGGTGAGGTGTTACAAACTCAGCAGCTTCAATGATGATGCCCTCGACAAGGCCCGAGCTGAGGTGGCAGTGGTGATAAGGGCTGAAGGACTGACCGTGCCGGTCATTTGACTAAGGAGCAGAATGACTCCTTCCCCTGTCAGTCGGTAAACTGGCTATTGTAGATATACTTTGTAAGCCTAGCGGGGCAGGACTTGTGCCTAACATTTTTTATGTAATGAACAAGGACATTTTTTAGCATATGAAATTTGTTCAAATGCTTTCACACAATCATTCCTTGTATGGGCATGGTTTATAGGGTTGTAAAATGTTACACCATAATTTACAAAAAGTACAAATTATGAATATTCAAGAGGAAAGTTCATTGGCTTGTGATTCCAAACCCATTGTTTGGTTTTCAACGAGAGCTTAAGCATCAGACTCATTGTCAAAGAGCATCCGTCAAAGCGCTAGCCAAGATCAAGGTAATTTTTCAGCTAAGAGAAGAAGCTTAGCCGAAGGCAGCAGTTGCCTGAACCAAAAGCATTTCAGCAAGTATAGACAATCAACGGCTCAGATTGCCCAGGCTAAGACCAATGGTCAGGATAAATGGAAGATATCCAAGAAGCTATATATAAAAGCATCACATTAATAATCCGTGTCAAAATGCACTCAACCAGATGATGACAAGCATTCAATCTAAGCCGCACATAGAAAGCCTTGTCATCAATCTAAGAGAAAGCACCTGCACTAGTGGAAGAACCTTAAATTTGCTATAAATAAAGGACTATCTGCTACAATAAAAGGGCTGGCACTAAAAAAATGAACTGAAATATAAAATCATATTGTACTTTCCTATATTAGAGCTCTCTTTGAAAACTCATTAATGGCATAAATGTTTAGATTCAATGTATTAAGCCTCTCGGCTAGGTAAGAGCGACCAAATGAGGAAAAGAGGACATAGGGACTTTCAGCCCGAAACACTGTAAAGTCTCGGTGTTGTTTACTTTCTATACTTTAGCTTCTTTGCATTAGGTATTGCAACTCTACGGTTCAACATCTTGTAACCTAAGCTTGATTTCTTTACGTTTCGATAATCTCTTTGTTGGGTTCAATTATACAACCAACTTCTAGAACTCTACCTTAGACCTCGGGTGTTGGTGTAGACTAAATTTCGCATTAACATTTTTGGCGCTAGAAGGAGAGGCCCCTATGCTCTCTTCCGATCCCGTAAATTCAGCAATTGAAAACTCTCAATCAAGCATGAAGTCAAAATAATCCTCTCGAAAGACCCCTCACCCTTCTACCCAAGAAAAAGGAAACAAAGAATAGCATGTGATTAATAGAAATCAAGCAAACCATGTAAATCAAGTTATTATTAAAGATGATGCTGCTCCAGTCCTTACCAAAGGTGAATTTCGACAAATGATGCTGGAATTCATTTCTGATGTGGAACAGCGGTTGGATAGTTACTAGACCAAAGATAAAAGCACTTTTTCAAAATTAGAGAAGAAGGTTTCAACTATACTTGAAGAAGACAAGATCCTTTGACCTTTGGACGAAACCTTGGGAAATTGCCAATGGCTAATGAAACCTTAGAAGCTGAGTTCACAATGGCAAGTGAAGCAGCTAGTAAGGCCGAGACTGTAAGAGTGGCAAGTGCAGGTCCTTTAGAGAGGCCCTTAACTCTAATACCGAAAGGGTAAATTTCGAAGGAAGACAACAAAATAGGCTAGAAACTCAAAATGTTGAAGCTAAAACATTAAGACTTGTTGGGATTAAGGAATGGAAGCCTTATTAATAAAATTATCTGAGCGAGTACATAAGCTGCAAGAAGATAGATTTAGCCTTAGTGTTGAGATGAAACTCCGAAAGGTTTGGTCTTTCTCCCGAGAAATTAAGAGAGCTCCTATGCCCTAGGATTCAAGATCCTAAAACTCTCTTATAATGGATCGTGGCGACCACGAGGATCATGTCTCTTTGTAAAAGATCCAGATATAAGCTATTCGGGCTTTAGATTAGGTTAAATGCAGATTCTTACCCACCACTTTAGCGGGCCCGCCTTGAAATAGTTCCAAAGCTATCGACTGAATTCCATTAGCTCCTAGGAACAGCTGACTATGGAGTTCTTGACATAATATTTTGCTTCAAAAGATACAAGAACAGGACTAAGTGTACTCGCCGACTTTAGATAAGGGAGTGGAGAGTCTCTAAAGGACTATCATAAAAGGTTTAATGATGTAGCTGCCGAATGCAAAGGCATGATGGACTAGACTAAGTTGGTTGCTATCACCTTAGGGTTATGGCGGATACCCTATTCTGGGATAATCTAGTAAGGCAGGAATGCAAGTCCCTGAATGATTACTTTGTTCGAGCTCGAGGGGAAATCCGATTGAAGAGTCTAAGGGAGTTGTCAGAAAGAACCGAGAATGGAATAGGGACAATAAAAGGTTCACCTCGATCAAAATATTTAAGAGGGAATTTTAGGTGGCAGATGCCTATCCCTTGGCTCATTCTTATGCTCGAGTCTATGCCATGATTCAAGACCGAATCTCGTACCCTTCGAGAATAGGGAAAGAGCTAAAGGTTAATCGAGGAGTAAAGTATTGCAATTACCATTGGCAGAATGGTCATAACACTGAAGAGTGTCAGTTTTTGAAGTCTTTCATCAACAAGCTAGTCAGAGAAGGATAGCTAAACGAGTTCCAAGAAAATGATAATACTCAAGGAGCCACCAATCTAGCAGGAAACGAAAACGCACAGCCTCAGGCACTGGCTTCGAGGTCTTTACCAGCCCCTTAGAATTTTGTTGGAGTCGTCTTGGGAGGACTCCACATTGTCAAGGCAAGAAACGGAAGTTGGATGAGATACGTTAATGAAGCCAAAGATGGAAACACCTTGGTGTATGAGTTGAAGAGGTCTGAGAAGAAATAGAAAGTTGGGTCAGAAATTGCATTTGGCAACTTTGATAAGCGAGGTGTCGGTCATCCCCACAATGACCCACTTGCAATTACGGCTCAAATTGGACTTTTGGATGTTGCAAAGATAATGGTAGATACTAGAGTTGTTGTTAACGTAATCTTCAAGCATACTTTCAATAAGATGAGGTTACCTGAAAGCACACTCAAGACCAGCCAAGCTCCAATATATAGGTTCAATGACGATGGAGCTATTCCTCTTGAGCAATGAAATATGATGGTCAAAGTTGGAAGTAACCCTCACTGTAAGATCTTCAAAACCACTTTTGCTGTTATGGATGTCCCCTTAGTGTACATGCCTTATTCGAAAGGCCGGCTCTTGACGCCATGGACAAGTACGTATCTACTAAGCATTTACTTTTGAATTTTCCACCAACAATGGTGAAGGGCTTATAAGGGGAGATCTATAGATCTCGAGATAGCTGTATTATGCAAGCCTGAACATGATCAATAAAGTGAAAACTTCATCTTATGAGAACAATTTCAAAGTTAACCAACTCACTCCTCTTGAAATTCAGGCAACGATTAATACCATGAGTTATAAATCTATGGGAATCCATAAGAAACCCTTAAGAATTCTCCCAAAGAAAGAAGATTCCACTGTAGGAGAATTAATTTACATATCAAGATATCAAAGAGAATATAATGAGATAGAACGAGGGCAAGGTTGTAAGTCTTTTGGAAGAAATAGAAGGTTGTTCACATTGCACAAGAAGTTCCGAGGGAAGAAGTAATTATGCTCAACTTTGATCCTAGACAAGAGGTTGAAACGGTTTAAGCAGCATAGACTCTAGAAGAAGTGTGCCTCAATGAAAATGACAAGTCTAAGATAGGAACTTATTTCCATCCTTCTGTCGGAGAAAAGCTAATTTCCTTCCTGAAGCATAACCAAGATGTATTCGCTCGGACCCACGATGATACGATAGGAATCGACCGCTTATAATTGTTTAAATATAGATCCAAAGTTTACACCCGTAAGGAAAAAAAGGAGGCCTTTAGACAAGGTCCGTTATGTGACTCTACAAGAAGAATTGAAAGTTTACTGAAGAATAATTTCATCCGAGATGTCTAATATCAGTGGTGGATCGCTAATCCGGTATTAGTAAAGAAGTCAAACGGGATATGTAGGACTTGCATTAACTTTACAGATTTAAATAAAGCTTTCCCAAAGGTTTGTTTCCCTTTATCGAGAATTTATTAACTAGTAGATGCTTCCAGTGGACATCAATTGCTTTCATATACGGACACCTATTTTGGGTACATCCAGATCCTAATGTTTAAGCCTGATGAGGAGCATACAAGTTTTTTCACCAACATGGGTTTGTTTTGGTACGTGGTAATGCCTTCGGTCTTAAGAATGTAGGGGTAAGATATCAGAGGTTAGTCAACCAAATGTTTACCAAGCAAATAGGTCGAAACATGGAGGTGTATGTCAATGACATGTCAGTCAAATCTAAACAATCAGAAAGTCATGTTTCGGATCTAGTCAAGACTTTCGATGTTTTCATGAAGCGTCGGATGAAGCTAATCCCTCAAAAGTGCAACTTTGGGATACAATCCGGGAAATTCCTAGGTTTTTTATAAGTACTGGAGGGATAGAGATAAACAGGGAATAGATGAAAGTAATAACCGACATGAAGGCTCCAACTAATGGAAAGGAATTAATGAGCTTGAATGGAAAGATCATAGGTTTGAACAAGTTTATAAGTTGATCGACCAACAAGTGTGTACCCTTCTTTAATATCTTAAAGAAGAATGTTACTTTCAAAGGGATAAATGAATGCCAGAAAGTATTTGAGGATCTACAAGGGCATCTAAGTTCTCCACGGGTGTTTTCTAAACCGATAGATGGGGAAACCTTGTTCCTCTATTTGGACGTCTTAGATCAGGCCATAACTTCGACCTTAGTGAGAGATGATAATAGGATCCAAAGACCCGTATATTATGTAAGTAAAATGCTAGGTTCAGCCGAGAAGAACTACCTAGTAATTGAAAAGCTCGCTTATAGCTTGATGTTCGTAGGAAGAAAGCTTTGGCCGTATTTCCAGACCCATTCTATTCAAGTCTTTGTGGATCAACACATTCGACAAAATTTTAGTAAACCCGAGACTACAGGAAGGTTAATCAAGGGGCTATAGAGCTCAACCACTATGAGATATCGTATGAGCCAAGGACACAATCAAAGGTCAAGTGCTAGCTGACTTCATCACAGAATGCATTGGTTTCAAAGCCAAAGATGAAAAAGAAGACAATAAGAATAAGCAATTCTCTTGGCAAATTTATGTTGACGGAGCCTCAAGTAGGCAAAGGGGTGATGCCGGCTATATCTTGGTAACCTCGGAGAACCATCAAATTTACTATGTAATCAAGCTTGCCTTCTCATCAACCAATATTATAGTCGAGTATGAATCCTTGATCGTTGGATTAAGGATGGAAAATTCTATCAAGGACTAATAGATTTGGGTATATAACAACTCCCAGATAGTTGTTAATCAAGTTCTCAGTCACTATCAGACTTGAGACCCAAGGTTAGCTCTTTATGCTAAGTAGGTAAAGCAATCACTTGGAGCTTTCAAGAGTTTTCACATAAAAAGCATCCCTAGAGATTGAAATGCTAGGGATGATGCCTTAGCAAAATATGCAATCTTAAGGGATGTAAGAGAGTTTAATTTCATCCCAGTCAAGATCCTAGAGAAAACTAGCATACAGGTACCAGAGAAAGTGTGAGTTATAACACCAGCTTAAGCTGCCCGAGGTGAATCCACAACACCAGTGATAGTTGAAGGGAATTGAATGTTGCCATATATCTGATATCCGACTGAGGATATTCTACCTTCAAATGCTGTCGAAGCGAAGTAGATTAAATATAATGCTACGAAGTTCAGCATTATAGATGGAGTACTCTATAGGATATGATCCTCAATTCCATACTCTCGGTGCGTAACGGCCTCGGAAGGTCATCCATTGTTCAAAGAAGCCTATGATGGTACTTGTGGAGACCATCTAGAGGCCAAAAGTTAGCAAATAAAATACTCATACAAGACTTCTATTGGCTGGCACTAAATCAAGACGCATTAGTTTATGCTAGCAAATGTGATAAGTGTCAGTTTTATGCAAAAGCGTCGAGAGATCCTCCCAGCAAACTCATCCCAATGATAAAACCATGGACTTTGATATTTGGGCCATCGATCTTATTAGTCCTCTTCCAACTACTAAAGAAGGGAAAGATATGCCATATTGGTAATTGATTACTTTACGAAATGTTTCCAAGTCGAACTCTTAGTTCCCATAACCTCCAATCACTAAGAACATTGTATCTAAGTTCAGTCTTCCATATAAGATCATTATGGATAATAGCACTCAGTTCGAGAGCCAAGAGTTTGTAGATTATTGTCAAGATCACAATATCATGAAGAGTTTTTCTTAGGTAGCCCATCCACAAGCAAATGGGATCGTAGAGGCCGCCAACAATACTATCAAGGCTTGTTTGACGAAAATATTAAACAAGCCAAAAGGCAACCGGGAAGATAAATTGCCTTTCGTTTTATAGGCTTATAGAACAAGCTCTAAGACCTTGACAGGACACACTCCTTTCTCTCTAGCTTACGGCTCTAAACCATGATTTTGGTTGAGTTATAAGTTGCCTCTCACCGAAGGTATTATTATAATACACGGTAGAATGTGGAGCTCCGAAAGGAGTCATTGGATTTTCTACCTAAGCTCCGGGACCAAGCCGCTTTAAGGATAGCAGATTATATTCGAAAGATGACCCGAAACTACAACTAGAGAGTTCAGACTAGAAAGTTTGAGAAAGAAGATCTTGTCCTTCGAAAAATAGTGCCAAACATGAAGGATCCAGCAAATTGACCTTTCGGCCCGAATTGGGAAGGACCCCTAAAATTCATGACGTCATCTTTCCGAGAATATATAAATTAAAGAAGCCAAATGGCAATGTAATATCTTAGACTTTGAATGCCGAGCATCTGAAACATTATCATAGCATGGGGCTGCTACCTGATAAATTTTTTATCAAAAGTTTGAGATAATAACCAATCTCTTAGCCGTGACTCAGGTATGTCGCACGAGACTCCAGCCTTCTTAAATTTTAATCATTTCAAACATTTCATCAAACATCTTAGTCATGATTATTTCCATGATCAAGAATATCATGCAACTTTTAAAAAGTGCATCAAAATGGTTTAGTCATGATACTTCTCTGATCAAGTAGCATCAGCCAAGTTTCAAAGCCACGCTTTTGCCTCCAGGCAAGTAAATGATTTCGCCTCTCAATAATTACATAGTTTCGCCTCTGGGCCATAAAAATAGTTCCGCCTTAGAACAAAGTACCGGAGGTATGAATTTATAACTTTTAGTCATGACCTTGTAGTGTCATGCAAGAAATTAACCCTCGCTAATCTTTTTATTTCAAGCTAAGAAGCATTTTCATTGGCCATAGTCAACTAGTACCATACACATGAATATAATATTAGGTAGATTCTCAACATGGTTAGAATATTGGGTAGATTTCTAATAAGATTAGAATATCGAGTAGATTCTCAATGAAGTCAGAATATCAGGTAGATTCTCAATGAAGTTAGAATACTGGGTGGATCCTAAATAATAGCAAGCCACGACCGATTGTGTCATACAAAGAGCGAGTACAAAAGGACGACTGTGCCGAACACACTTAGTGAGTCACCTTCAAAAGTGTTGCGCAAAGAGTGAGCCATGGCCAAAACGTGTCGTGCAAAGAGTGAGTCATGGTCGAATAGTACCATGCACGGTGTTGTATAGTGAGCCATGACCGATAGTGTTGTTCAAAGAGTGAGGCACAAAAAAGATGATCGCGTCCAAGTACCTAGTGAGCCACAACCAGAGTGCTGTGTAAAAGAATGAACCAAGGCTGAATCATGTCATGCAAAAGAGTGAGCCATGGTTGGATTGTACCATGCATGGTGTCGTATAATGAGCCACGTTCTTATGATAATATGCAAATATAGGCATTATACGGCCACTAATAGTGTTCAAAACTCGATACCTATGTAAGACTTAATCTAAATAATTGGAGCATGGTATCAAAGTACTTTCGCCTCCAGGCACTAATTTAAATTTTCAAAACCCTTTAGACGAGGTTAGGTTTCAATTATTTTCAAAACTCTCTAAACGAGCTTATATTTTTATAAATTGTCTTGGTGAAGCAATGCTTCCGAAAGCTCTTAGAACACTACTTTGTCCAAAAGCATCAACTTCATGATGGGAACGGAACAAACAAGTCAAGTATTAAGCATGATACGACGCTATTCTTTCTAAAGTCCACCTCATATCAAGCATATGTTACACTATAATTTCCACAAAGTACAAACACGAATATTTGAGAGAAAAGTTCCTTGGCTTATGATTTCAAGACCCATTGTTTGGTTTCCAATAAGAGCTTAAGCACCGGACTTAGTATTCGAGAGCATGAGTCAAAGCGTCAACCGAGATCAAGGTCACTGTCTAGCTAAGACAAGAAGTTTAGCCGAGGGCATAAACTGCCTGAACCAAAAGCATTTTAGCAAGTATCAACAATCAATGGCTTAGATAGCTCAGACCAAGACCAACGGTCAGGATAAACGAAAAATATCCAAGAAGCTATACATAAAAGCATCATGTCAACAATCTACATCAAAATGCACTCAACCAAATGATGACAAACGTTCAAATCTAAGCCACACATAACAAATCAGGTCATCAATTCAAGAGAAAGCACATGCACTAATGGAAAAACCTTAAATTCGTGATAAATAGAGGACACGTGCTACAGTAAAATGGCTACCATAAAAAAGAATTTGTTGTTTACTCTCTATACTTTAGCTTCTCTGCATTGGCTACTGCAACTCTACGGTTCAACATCTCGTAACATAAGCTCGATTGCATCATATATCGATAATCTCTTTGCCAGGTTCAATAATCCAACCAGCTTCCAGAGCTATACCTTCGACAAAATTTTGCGCTAACACATACTAAGTAGCCAGCACAATTCCTATAATATCTGCACTTGAATATTAACATAAGATAGATTAATAGCATATGGCGGTGAGCGTAGTCCCTCTATATGAACAAAAATGTAAAGGACTTATATTTATGTCGTGCCTGCTTGTAAGCATGCACGATTACAAGAATTTGTTGTCACTATAAGGAAACTTGTTATAGCTAACATTTATTAGCAGTGCTTAATAGCTATCTGCTACTATCGATCATCTAGAACATAGATAATGAACAAAGAAACTCCAATAAAGTGTTCTCGCCGTTTATTCACTAAACCTTCGTGATTTTTTTCTCTACCCGCTCTCGCTTCTTCTTTAATTTAATAGGTAAAACATTTTATTAACTTCTTTGGCATTTCCTTCAAAACGACAAAATCAAAATGAATTTATTACGTTCTAAAAATAAGGTAATGTTTGGTTTAAAAATGAATTTTGTGTTTTCGATTTTCAATATGTATCTCAAATATTATGGAGGGAGGATGGATGGGATAAAAGAAAGACGAATGAGAGGATGGAGGGGATAGAAAGACGACGGAGAACAGATTGTTTTACGTGCTTGTGTTATTTCTCAAAACATGGAAAATAAAAAAATTGCTTTCTATTTTATATGTTAATTTCGTTTTCTAGATTAGTCGTTTTTGACAATATAAACACGTCATGTGCATTATTATATGGATGAAAACCTAAAACTAAAAATAATAAACCAAACACTACCTAAAATTGTTATTCTCTCCTTCAATAAAGTAAAAGTTAGGGATTCAAATTCTTAATAGGGAAAAGGCATCCAATCATAATCTTCTGTAAAAGGCATCCAATCGTCATCTTCTCTTTCTACAATAGTGCTAAAATAAGTTCATCGGAACTCAATCCTCGTCAAAATCAAGATCGAATTTTTCCTAACTCTAAACTTTTTTACGTAAATCGTAGTCGAGCTTCTTCTTGAATAGTTGGTCTCCTGGCAACACAACACGTCCTCTATTGAACTTCTATTATGCTCTTGTCTTTTCACCATGGATATAGTTTTCATAAATCAATTGACTGCATGAAGTATAATGATGTCGGGAAGGAATATGAGTTTAAAGGAAAAAAAGAAAGGCTTTTTAGATAGTAGAGTAGAAAGAACATGAGAAATAAGTGATACAGCAGTTAATAGAAATAAAAGGATAAGAAGAAGATAAGCATAATAGTAAATTAAAAAAATGAAGAATTTTTAGTAATCTCAATATGTTTTTTACAAATGACTTATGCTGAATATTTATACATGTTAAGACAATTGATATATCAACAAATCATACAGCATAACCCATAGACACTGGCCCTTGAATACAAGGCATATTCATTGACTTGTGCACTTGTGCACATGCACAGCCTATGCATGTGCATACACATCTAATCGACATTGGATTCAACTGTTGGTACTGGAGTGTGTGCCAATTGTAGCTCTTCTGAGCCATGCTGATCATTAAACGCCCGATGCTCTGTGTTGCCGGTGCTGGAGATAGATTGTTTACGAACATAAGTGTTTGTTGAAATGCCACCACCTTCTTCCTTCTTCTTTGATATGTGCAGATCCAATTTTTGAGCTCTAACACTCCACTCTCCTTCAAAGTTTGACCTTGTCTCAAGGTAAAAATATGGAAATCTCTTAATTAACTCCCAATAATCCTCCCATGTAGATGCTTGTTCACTTTGTTGCTTCCATTTAACAAGCACCTAAGTCCTGGCTCGATTATTTTTTGCGAAAATTCTTCTGCTAAGAATTTTCTCAGGCTCTTCGATTATTTCTTCCACACAAGTCGGAACATTGTGTTGTATGATTATTCCTCTTCCATGCTTTCTTTTAAGTTGAGATATGTGAAATACACGGTGTATTTTGGCTTCAGGTGGAAGTTCCAACTAGTAAGCTACGTTGCCTATTCATTGAATAACTTGATATGGTCCATAAAATCTTGGTGAAAATTTGGTTGTCTTTGAGTCACTAACAGTGATTTGCCTATATGGTTGCAATTTAAGGTACACCCAATCCCCCACTTCGAACTGCCTTTTTGTCCTCTTAGCATCTGCAAATTTCTTCATTCTTTCCCGAGTTAGGCCAAACTATCCTTTAATAACTGTAACACTATATCTCTAGAGAATAATTCTTGATACACTTGTGGCATTTTAGCAGTGTGAGGAATATAAGAAAGTAGAGTAGGTGGTGGTATTTCATACACTATAGAAAAAGGTGTGGTTTTAGTTGAACTATGTCAATTGATATTATACCAGTACTCCGCTATTGGCAACCAGTGTGACCATTATTGTGGCTTGTGGCAAACAAAATATCGTAGATAACCCTCTAGTGTTTTATCAACTACCTCGGTTTGCCCGTCTGATTGGGGATGGTAAGATGAACTGAGTTTCAGCATGCATCCTTGTAGTTTAAACAGCGCCTTCCAAAATGTGCTGGTGAAAATTACATCTCTATCACTAATTATAACTTTGTGGCATATCGTGGAGCTTGAACACCCTATTATAAAATATTTTGACTATGTATTTAGCTGTGCAATGGTGTCTTAAAGAAAAGAAATGCGATTATTTAGTGAGTCTGTCAGCTACTACATATATAGCTGTATATTTATTAGAGACTAGGCACTGGTATGTTTTCATGCTTGCTTCTTTGACAAGCATCACATTCCTTTACAAACTATTCTACATTAGATTTCATTCCTCTCTAATAAAACATTTGTTTAAGTCTATATTTAGTTTTTTAGCCCCTGCATGGCCACCTAGTGGAGTGGAATAGTATTAATAAAGTATAGCAGAAACAATCCCTTTGTTGTTGAAGTCTAAATAAATTCTTCCCTTGTAAAAGAGGAAACCATCCACCAACTTATATTTGTCTTGGTTGAGCTTGCCTTCGCTGAATCTTTGTAGCATTTCTTGATTGTTTTCATATTGTTGCATACTATTCTTTAATTCTTGCATCCAACTACTCTCAACAGATGAAATAGCACAACAGTGCATTATTATCATAGAAGAATTTTGCTCCTCTGGCAATCTTTACAGTGCATCTGCCACAATGTTCTCTTTTCCTTTTTTATACTCAACTTTATAATCAAAACCATGTAGCTTGGCCAAACATTTCCCTTGAATTCCAAATGACGGTCTTTGTGACAAATAATGCCTTAAACTTTGGTGATCGGTCTTTATAATGAATCTTCTACCAATTAGGTATTGTGACCATTTTTTGTTGCTAATATCAAAGCAAACAGTTCTTTTTCATAGGTAGGCAGCATTTGATTCTTTCCCTTGAGTGCTTGGCTAAGGTAGGCTATGGGTTTCCCATCTTGTGTTAAAATTGCACCTACACCCACTCCACAAGCATTATATTCAATTACGAAATCCTTGTTAAAATTTGGCATGCTAAAAATGGGTGGCTCCATCAAACATTGCTTCAACTTCTTAAATGTTGCAGTAGCTTTTTCATTCCATGCAAATGCATTCTTTTTCAAAAGCTCAGTTATGGGTTTGGCAATGCTTCCATAAATCTTCTATAATAACCAGTGAGACCCAAAAACCCTCTCAAGCTTTTTATATTTCTTGGTTGAGGCCACTGTTTGATAGCATGCACCTTGTCAGGGTCCATTGTAATATCATTTCTGGATATGATATGTCCCAATTAAGCTACCTGAGTCACTGCAAAGGAGCTTTTTGAAAGCTTTATGACCAGTTGATTATTCTCCAATACTTGCAATGTAACTCTAAGGTGCAACGTGTGCTCAGACCAAGTCTGGTTGTAAATGAGTATATCATTAAATAACACAAGTATAAATTTTCTTAGATATGATTTGAAAACATTATTCATCAAAGCTTGAAACATTGGTGGCGCATTTGACAGCCCAAAGGGCATTACAATAAATTCATAATGCCCCTCATGAGTTTTAAATGTAGTTTTATATATATCAGAGGGGTGCATTCGAACTTGATGATACCATGACTTTAAATCAAGCTTTGAAAAATAAGTGGAACCATATAACTCATCCAACAAGTCATCAACTAAAGGGATGGGAAATTTAACCTTTATAGTCTGACTATTGATTGACCTATAATCGATGCATATCCTCCATGTCCTGTACTTTTACCTAACCATGACTATAGGAGATGAATACTCACTTGTGCTGGGCCGTATTACTCCAAACTCTGACATTTCTTTAATGAGTTTTTCCAATTCATTTTTGATATGAAAAGAATATCTATATAGTCTAAGGCATACTAGTTTATCATTTGGTAGTAGAGGTATTTTATGGTTACAACTTCTTGTTGGAGGTAGGAGTGGAGAGTTTGTTACAATGGGGTACAATTTCCATACGGCTTGAACATCAGGGCGTATTGTTTGATTGAGACAACTACTAGTAGGAACTTGTAGTTCTTTGGAGTACAACAACAAGGTGAGTTGTCCATTTGTACTTTCCTTTGCCATATCTCTATCTTTCATCAGTTTGTAGTTTTCTTTGATTCCCTGCCAAATGTATATCTGACCCTGAAATTGGAATTTAATTTGTAATTTTGAAAAATTAAAGGATACATCTCCTAATTCCTTCATCCACTATGCACCTAGAACACTTAACATCCTTCCATAGGTATCACTAGCATGTTAATGGGCATAACACAACCTTGACATTTGAATATGATTCCCTTGCAAATTCCCTTGCCATGAATTTTGTCTCCATTAGCTATTTGCACTGAGTATTCCAATGATTCTTGGACATCCAACTTTAATCTTTTCGATAAATCAATGTTTATGAAACTATGGGTGGATCCCGAGTCTATGAGGACAGTGATGGGCTTCCCATTAATTATGCCTTGTATTCTAATGTATAAAGTGTAGGGTTACTGCACATAGCATTGAGGGTGATGGAATAAGTTTCTTATTTTATTTCTACAGGTAAGGTAGGTACTTCATTAAATCCTTGTTTATCTTCCATGATGTCATCTTCTGGTGTCCCTATGTTTTCTTCATGAAGTGGCATGATGCCTACAACAATATATACCTGCTTGCTCTTGCATACATGACCAGGATGCCACTTTTCATTACACCTACAACATAGGTTCTTTTTTCTCCTTTTTATGATTTCTTGAGGAGTTAATCCTTTTACCGTAGCATGATCTTCCTTATTATTCCTTTCTATGAATTTTTATTTGTTTTGGAATCTGCTTCTGGTGGTAATACTAAGTTTATTTTTCTTTTTGCTAGTATTTTTCCATTGAAACACCATAGCTTGACTTACTGCCTCTTTGAAATCAACTAGGTGTAATGCCATGACATTAAACCTAATTTCTTCTTTGAGACCATCAATGAATTTCTCTAGTAGAAATTGGTCAGGTAGAGCTTAACACACCCCTTGCAACTCCTTAAATTTACTGAGATATGATCTTACAGAGGTGGTATGTTTGATGTTGGAAATTGTCCCATATGGCCTCTGTAATTCTTCTGATGCAAACTGAACAATCAATTCCTCCTTGAAAATTGCCCAGTGCTCATAATTCCTTACCTTTTTTGTAAGCCACCCATACCACAGTGTGCCTCTTCTTTTAGATGGATAGAACAAGTGGGTACCCACTCTATTTCTGGTGTGTTATGATATTGAAAAAGCTGCTCTTGGTAATACATTCCATCACAATGTTGTCTCCATTGTAAGTAGGGAATTCTAATTTGATGATGTTGTTTTGTAACTGTTTTGGAGATTGGATAGGGTTCTGGTTATGGTTTGGGGAGCTTTCTAATGTTCTTGATGTATTCCTTCGAGGAGGAACAAAAGTGTGGGATGGTAGTTCCCGTTGGAGAAGTTCTTGATGGGTTCTTGGTTGCATTCTTTGTGAAGGAGGTACATAGGGAGGAGCAGTTTTTGGGTGTGAATTGGATGAATGGTTACTGGTTTCACCGTACTTGCTGACTCGTTGACTCTTGATTTCTCTTAACTCTTTAACCATGTGATTGAGAATCTCACTGAGGTTATCCATCTTGATATTGAGTTCTTGGTTGCCTTTTTGTAGTTCTTGTTTTGTATCTTGTAATGTTAGACTGGATTCTTGGAGTTCTTTAATGGTTATAGCAGTTTTCAGGTTGATTTGATCTTGTCTTGCCCCTCCAGGTGAATGATCTAGGGTAATTTCAATGTGATCAATGTTTTCCTCATCGGATAGATCAAGTTGGCCTCCGGTTTCGGACTGCTCTAATACCACTTTGTTACGCTCTTGTCTTTTCACCATGGATCTAGTTTTCATAAATCAATTCACTGGATAAAGTATAATGATGCTGGGAAGGAATATGAGTTTAAATGAAATAAAAAGGCTTTTTAGATAGTAGAGTAGAAAGAACAGGAGAAATTGGTGATACAGCAGTTAACAGAAAGAAAAGGATAAGAAGAAGATAGGAATAATAGTAAATTAAAAAAATGAAGAATTTTTATTTATCTCATTCTGTTTTTTACAAATGACTTATGCCACCATTTACACATTAAGATAACTGATATTTCACCAAATCATATAGCATAACCCATAGACACTGGCCCATGAATACAAGGCCTATTCATTGGCTTGTGCACTTATGCATGTGCACAGTCTGTGCATGTGCACACACATCTAATCGACACTAGACTCGACTATTGGTACTGGAGTGTGTTCCATTCTTACCTCTTCCGAGCTATGCTGATCGTTGACCATCTGATGCTTTGTGTTGTCGATGGTGGAGATAGATTGTTTACGAACAGAAGTGTTTGTTGAAATGCCTCCACCTTCTTCCTTCTTCTTTGATATGTTCAGATCCAATTTTTGAGCTATGAAAACTTCTATGCACTTCTACCACTGTCACTAAGGGTAATCCTAAATTAATTTTTTAGATTTTTGTTTATTTGATGCATTTTCTTTATATTTGCTCAAACATCTAAATAGTCTGTTAATTTGATCTGAATACAGTTTTTATTTATTACTTTGAAAACATATTAATAACCACCAATCATAATCTAGTACCTATATTATAGACATAATTGTATTGCTCACTTTACTAATGGTATTGACCATGCAGTTAAATGTTTTTTTTATTGCATTTAATTACAAATAATACAGAAATTTAAAATAAAGACCTATACGAGACTAACGAGACAAAACAAAATTATAGTAAAATCCTGATACTACTGAAATCGAGTTATCAAACTTCGATTTAAAATAATTTTGAGAGGAAGGACTATTTGACTGTTGGAGATTGATGTAAGCTCAAACTCACTGTGTTTGGTTGTTGTTTAATTTAGTGCTTTTCAATTTGAATAATTCTGCCTAAAGATTAGGTCTTGATCAGCATTAGTTGGCAGTGGCTAGTTTTAGGCATGTTTAGCTTAATTTCAACATCCATGTTGGTTCAGCAACTTTATAGAGCACGTGTGTTTTAGACCTGTAAAATCTGTGTTTTGTAATAAAATATGTTTTTTAAGTTAAGTTGAAATAGATTTGTTTTTATTTGTAGTTTCTTCTGGTTCAGTTCTTTCTTAAGTAAACTAAACTTACAATTAATTTCCTACATTTGGTATTAGAGCCTCAAATTCTATTCTTATTTTTGTTCTTAAATTGCTATTATCATATAGAAACAATGAATAGGATGATTCAACCACAGCTTCTGAGATTTAGCGGTAAGAATTTCGAGCAATGGAGTATCCAGATGAAGGCGTTGTTTGGCTTTCAGGAGCTAATTGAGATTATCGAAAGAGGGTACATTGAACCAGCGAATGAAGCAGCAGCAAATCTTTCTCAAGTTCAGAAGGATAGTTTGAGAGAAAACAGAAAGAAGGATAAAAAAGCTTTGTTCTTTCTTTACCAAGCTGTAGACGATGTAGTCTTTGAAAAAATCTCAGGTGCGACAACATCTAAGGCACCATGGGATTTGTTGCGGAAGTCCTATAAAGGTGATGAGAAAGTGAAGAGTGTAAGGCTGCAAACTTTACGAGGTGAATTCAAATCTTTGTCAATGAATGATTGTGAATCTATTTCCTCTTATATTTCACGCATTCAGTTGGTTGTAAATCAGTTGAGGCTTAATGGTGAAAAGGTAACAGATATTCATGTTATTGAGAAGATAATGCATTCATTAACTTGTCGTTTTGATTATGTTATTGCGGAAACTGAAGAAGGCAAAGAGCTATCAAGCTTGACCATTTCTGGTTTGGAAGGATCATTATGTGCCTTTGCGCATAGAATGAATCAGCAAAACAATGGTAGTACACTTGAAAGTGCTTTTCAGAACAAAGTGTATGTCACTGAAAAAGGCAGCACAAGTAACAAAAAAGCATCGAATCAAGGCAAAGGCAGTCAACAAACATCCAAGTAGGGTGTTACTGCTCCTATTCATCCTCAACGTCAACGAACCGACAAGTCCTCAATTCAATGTTATCGTTGTAAACGTTATGGCCATTATCACATGAAGTTCATAGTTACATTACCTCGAAAAAATCCCAAAAATGCTAATATGTCGAAATCAAAGAACCAGAAACTATGTTCTTAGTCTGCAATGAAGCTGAAGAAGTTAATCAGCACACATGGTTCTTGGATATAGGTTGCAATAACCACATGTTTGGGAACAAGACATTTTTCTTCATCTTGATGAATCCGCTCATGGAGAAGTGTGATTCAGAAATATTTCAACCGTATCCATTTTAGGTAAAGGTAAAGTTCTCATACAACTGAAGAATAGTTCTCACGATTTTATTTTTGATATATATTACGTTCCGAACTTGCAGTGGAACCTTCTAAGTATGGGGCAGCTTTCTCAGAAGGGTCTTTGGATTGTTATTTACAATGGTGTATGCACTATTGAAAATCGTAAACAAGAAACCTTTGTTGTATCTCACATGTGTAAGAGTCGATTATTTCCTTTGAACGTCCCAACTGAATTGGTGCATGCACTCACTGCTCTCGTGACTGATCCAAAATGGTTATAGCACTTCCGGTTTGGTCGCTTGAATTTTACTTCCTTTAAATTGTTGGCAGGAAAGAGAATGGTTATTGTATTACCATTGTTAGAGAGTTCTAATTAGTTATGTGAGGCATGTGTTTTAGGAAAGCAACACAGAAATCCATTTGCAATTGGAAAGTCTCGCAGAGCAGCTCAACCGTTACAACTTCTGCACTTGGATATTTGTAGCCCAATGGAGATTGAATCACATGGAGGTAATCGATACTTTATTATGTTTATAGATTATTACAGTAGAAAATTTGGGGTTTATTTTTTGAAGCAAAAATTTGACGCTTTCACTGTGTTCAAAGACTTCAAAGGACATGCTGAGAAACAAAGTGGTTATAGTCTGAAATTGCTTCGGACAGATAAAGGAGGTGAATATACTTCTAATGCATTTGCTAAATTTTTTAAGAATCAAGATATTAAGCATCAGCTTACTGCAAGTTATACACCACAATAAAACGGCTTTCAGAGCGAAAAAAATAGAACTATCGTTGAAATGGCACGTAGAATGCTGCAAGGAAAAGGTTTACCAAAAGTATTCTGGGTTGAGGCAATCGCTTGTGCAGTTTATATTTTAAACAGATGCCCTACAAAAAGTGTTCTATGTATGCCACCCGAGGAGGCATGGACCGAATTCAAGCCAGATGTAGCAGCCCTTAGAGTCCTTGGTTGTATTTCTTATGCACATGTACCTAATGCAAAAAGGTAAAAGTTTGATGGAAAAGGTGAGAAGTGTATATTCGTAGGCTATAATGATAGAACTAAAGGATACAAATTGTTTAATCCATCTACAGGTGCAGTCATAGTGAGCCGAGATGTTGAATTTAATGAAGACAAAGCATGGGACTAGTCTGTTGCTAACAATACACAGTTAGAAGTCAATATTCCTGACGGTTTAGATTCCAAGTTACCACCCTTCACTAGTGCACAGGGTCGTTCACTTCAACCTGATGATTCTACAACTCATGTCATAGCTCCTCGTAGATCCTCATGTGCCCGTGTCATGCCTGCTCGATTGCATGATTATGTTATCTCAAATGATAATGAAGCTTCATATGAAGAGATTGTCAATTTTGCTTTGTTTGTAGACTGTGATCCCTTGAATTTTTCAAATGCAGTGCAAGATAGAGGTTGGGTTGAGGCAATGGATAATGAAATTCAGTCAATTGAAAAGAATGACACTTGGGAACTCACCTCTCTTCCTGAAGGAAACAATCTATCAACATTAAGTGGGTTTACAAAACCAATTACAAAACCAATGGACAAGTGGATCGGTTGAAAGCATGGTTGGTCATCAAAGGGTATAAGCAAAAACCAGGAATTGATTATTTTGAAGTTGTTGCTTCTGTTGCTAGGATGGATACTATTCGTATAATAGTTGCTTTAGCAGCACACAATCAATGGAGAATTCATCAAATGGATGTCAAATCGGCATTTTTGAATGGATCACTTGATGAGAGGTATATGTTGATCTACCCCTTGGGTATGTGCAGCCAAGTTGTGAAGATCAAGTTCTTAATTTGAAGAAAACGGATAATGGGCTTAAGCAAGCACTGCGGAGATGGTATACTCGCATTGACAGCTACTATCAGGAAACTGGATTTATCCAATGTCCTAATAAGCCCTATTATATGTCAAAAGAAACTCGCATGGAGATTTTCTTCTTGTTTGTTTGTATGTCGATGATTTAATCTTCACTTGCAATAATCCAAGCATGTTTGCAGAATTCAAGGAGGCTATGTCTAGTAAGTTTGATATGATAGATATTGGGCTCATACATTATTTTCTTGGTCTTGAAGTGTTGCATATTTTAGATGGTATTTTTATCTCTCAAGCAAAGTATGCATCAGATATTTTGAAACGTTTTCATCTAGGCACATGCAATCCTATCAAGACTCCTGCTGAAATAAGGCTTCAGTTAGATAAGTGTGGTGATGGGGTGTCTGTTAGACCAAACTACAATCCGAGTTTAATGGGTACGTTATGGTTTCTAACTTCCACTAGACCGGATATCGTCTATGGAGTGGGTATTATCAGCCGATTTATGGAGAAGCTGAGTCAAGTGCATTTACAAGCTGCAAAGCGGATTTTGCGCTATGTTGAACGCACTTCCAGCCATGGTGTTTATTATGGGCCTAATAGTCATTGTAACCTTGTTGGGTACACTGACAATGACTGGGCAGGTGATGTGAAAGAGCGCATAAGAACCTCTGGTTTGGTGTTTCACATGGGCTCGGGGGTTGTGTCTTGGTCCTTGAAGAAACAACAAGTAGTTGCATTGTCCATAGCCGAAGCAGAATACATCGCAGATGCCGCTTGTGCATGCCAAGCTGTTTGGTTGCAGCGTATACTTGCTGAACTTCATCATGAGCAGATCACACCTACTACAATTTACCATGATAACCAGTCGGTTATTGCTTTCATAAAGAATCCCGTGTTTCATGGAAAAAGTAAGCACATTGACATCAAGTATCATTATATTCGGGAGCTTGTAAAAAATTCAGAGATTAACCTAGAGTTCTATAAATCCATGGACCAAGTTGCAGATATTATCACGAAGCCTTTACAAGATGAAGCTTTTTGAAGGTTGAGGGAGAATTTAGGTTGTGTAGTCTTGATAGTCTGAGATTAAGGGAGGATGTTGCAGATTGAGGTAAGCTCAAGCTCACTAGGTTCGATTGCAGTTTATTTTAGTGCTTTTCAGTTTGAATAATTCTACCAAAAAATTAGGTCTTGATCAGCATTAGTTGGCGGTGGCTAGTTTTTTGGTATGCTTAGCTTAATTTCTGCATCTAAATTGGTTCAGAAACTTTATAGAGCACGTGTGTTTTAGATCTATAAAATCTGTGATGTGTAATAAAATATGTTTTTTAATTTAAGTTGAAATAGGTTTGTTTTTATTTGTTGTTTCTTCTGGTTCACTTCTTTCTTCAGGAAATTAAACTAACAGTTAATTTCCTTCATTGACATGGTTTTAGTTCGGTTGGAAAAATGGGTTAAGGTTTAGCTCTCATGAACTCAAATCATTGAACATCCCTTATTTAAATACATTTTGGATTTGCTTTATTTAACGATAAATATCATGCAATGTACTTAAATTTCTCATTGAATTTATATTGTTATGTTTATTTTGAGTAACATATTTTGACTGCATGTTAGGTGTTTATAGTGTTTATGCTCAATGAAATTTGCAGTTTATTGATGGAATTCATATTATCTTTTTTTCGGTGTTTTGTTGATGACGTGAACTAACTAATAGTTTGCATCGATGTTGACTTTATACCAGCCTTATTATATCCATAGTAATTAATGCTAGAAATGCAACTATTTTCATATATTAGTAATTAAAGTTAGAGAATAGTAATCTACATGAATTGAACCATGTATTTTGTATGTATGTATACATGTACATGTTTGTATACATGTACATGTATGTATTTATATGGAAACATGATTACATACAGATATACTAATACAATAAATATAACTTAATAAATATCATTTGTGATTTTCATTGTATTTAAGATCTAATGAAGATCCCATTACTAAATTCATCGTGTCACAAATTGTGCCAATATTTATATTTCTGTAGCGGCTTACAACATACGGGCACATGCGCGCACACATGGACATAGTGACAGTAGTGGCGGTGGATGTATAAAATTATGAGATTTATTCTGAGTATGTGTTGTGAATTATGTGCATACTTCCTCGGTGTTTAGCGATGAAGCTTGGTCTTGCAGATCTAAGAAAATTACAATGCATATATTGATATTGTTGTCTTTGAAATTTTATTGGATTTATAAGTTTACATTGGTTTATTAAAGCGTTTTGTACTATATCATGAATTTGGTTCATTAACATTTACATTGGAAGAATGATTACCCATTGTTTCCTTTGATGTCTACAGGTTGAAGTTTGATTTTCTTTAAAGTGAAGTAGATATATGGTCTCTTTATTTTGCTTCGGTATCCAGTGCAACAAGTATTAGATTTTTAATTTATTTAGTCATTATAACCTTTTTAGTGAAAACTCAGTATTTTTTGTAATTATGCATATACAGTCATTGAGCTCTCACCTGTGAATTTGTCTATATTTAGAGACAAAATTTGACTACACTTATTAATGTTATTCACCAAAACCATATACATAGTGTGTGCATGTTTGCTTATGAGCAATGAACATGAGTATACTCTTAGAAATAGCCTATTTAAAACTCATTTAGTCATTTCTGGAGTTATTTTAAAATCGAAGGCTGAACATGCAACAAAATAGAATTGCAAGCTTACTTTTTCACGCAAGTTTTCTAAAGAAAGATTGAAAAGAACGAAAGTGGATACTTTTACAGAAATATTGGCTACCGATTTATCTTCTGAGGTGTATTATTAGTATTTTTACTTGGTACACATGTTTATGTTGCACCTTATATGCACACAGAAATGCTCAAGTCTATCTAGATTATACATTTGTTCATAGTTATTAGATGCAAAAGGTCAGAAAGTACAACCAAATTCAATTATTGGGTAGCATGAGCTAACAAAAAATATAAGATTTATTTTTCATATGATGATTTCATTGGCAATTTAAAATTTCTTGCACATACAGCTTGCATCCAGGTTGCACCTTGATCCTTCCTCTGTGTTGGGCAAAATCCTTTCAAATGATAGTTTAAGGGAATAAAAAATCCAACGCAGCGGAAAACAACTACATCGTGATTGTACTGAGACGGAATAAACAAAAAATGAACATCAGAATAGATAGTCATAGATCTATGGAATGTAGAAAAATAAATAACACTAGTATTTATAGTGGTTCCACTACTGCGAGGAAGTGTACGTCCATTTAAGGAGGGGAGATTTTATTAATCACTGAAAGATTAAAGTTACAAGAACGATTCACTTTCGGAGGCTATACATAAGGAAAGTTTACAATACAGACAAAATTCTGCAGAGTTTCAGCTATCTAGGATGGCTTTGAAATTGGCTGAAATTGGCTTTCAATTTTGGCTGCCATTGTTGTCCAGAGGCTCCTTTATTTATAGAGTGAAGATACGAGGAGAGTTGGCTTCTATATAGCGGTCATGGGGTTTGGTTCGGCATGGGTCTGGTTTGGCGCCATTTGGTTCGGCAAAATGCCAAGCAAAATATTTGGATCAGTGTCAAAACACCGAGCGAAAAATGTCGTTCGGTAAAACACCGAACGAAATATCTCGTTCGGCAAATTACCGAATGAAATAATTCGTTCGACAAATACCGCTTCAAATTGCCGAACAAAGCTTTCTTCTCTCCGCTCCAAATTGCTCAATGAAAATGTTTCCCCCCCAAATTCATATTGCTGTTCCAAATCACTGCTCGACAAAATCATTTGTCCCTGTTTCTTGGTGATTTCAGCTAGGTTTTCGCTTGCTTTTACTTTTCCTCCTCCTGGCTCCTTCTTCTTCTTCTTTAATTGGAACCAGTATCAATTTCAACAATATCCACCTTGATACCGAATTCCAAACAAACCTTCCAACTTCATCTACACCTTCATGCTTCAAGCAATGAATATTTACCCATTGAGCTTCGGTAATGCCATCACCCATTAAACTATGTCCATGAACTCCGGTAAGGCTATCATCCGTCAACAAATTGTTTGAAGTACCGTATCCGTGTAGAACCTATCAATCTCCACTATGAAAACAAACGTCTTCATAAACCATATCAACTCTCCCTCTATGCCACCCTATGGCACATAGAACTTCATCATCCGAATCAAGTCTGAGCAATGCTCGAACTTGGCTACAGGCAATGACTTGGCAAACATGTCTGGTGCATTCTCCTTTGTGTGAACCTTCTGAAGATGAACTAGATTCTCTTCACTCATCGAGACAAGAAATGACTCTCTCACCTCAATATGCTTCGTCCTCGAGCTGAATGCCAAATTTTCAGCTAAGTGAATTGCACACTGACTATCACAGTACACATCCACTCCTTCATATACGAA
Source organism: Allium cepa (assembly GCA_030765085.1). Lineage (NCBI taxonomy): Eukaryota > Viridiplantae > Streptophyta > Magnoliopsida > Asparagales > Amaryllidaceae > Allium > Allium cepa. The sequence goes on along the minus strand of CM060941.1, from coordinate 781,795,886 downwards.
GCCCAAATCACACAACAGTCGCCTCAAATAAAACGCCTCCTTCGTTGCTTCAACCGTAGCTATGAGCTCTGCCTCTGTAGTAGACCAAGCCACAATCGTCTGCAACCTTGCTCTCCAACTGATCGTTGTCCCACCAAAGGTGAACACATATATAGAGGTTGACTTCCTTCGATCTCCTTCACTAGCATAGTCAAAATTAAAAAATCCAACCAAGCCGAAATCTCTTCCTCTACCGCCAAAGAAAAGTCCATGGTTTGGTGTTCCTCTAGGGTATTTGAAGATACACTTCATTGTTTCCTAATGCATCTTTTCCTAATGCATCTTTCCTGAATTTGCCATGAATCTACTCACCATCCAACAGCCTGTGCTATGTCAGGCTTAGGACAGACCATGGCGTACATCAAGCTGCCAAATGCACTTGCATATGAGACCCTCATCATATAAGCCTTGTCCTATTCCGAGATCGAAGAGCCTTTACTAGAAAGATGTATGTGCAAAGGCATGGGTGTGCTGATTGCCTTTGCCCCTTCCATGCTAAACCGAGCAAGCACCTTTCGAATTTACTCCTTTTGAGTGAGGCTCAAAGTCCTATCTTTCTATCCTTTTGGATTTCCATACCTAAAATTTTCTTTGCTTCTCCAAGGTCCTTTATTACGGATTCCACTTTTAGCTTTAACTTCAAACTATCGATTTCAGCCTTATCCTTGGAAGCAATCAACATATCATCCACGTACAAGAGGAGGTACACTCATTTACCATTCTTTAAATGCTTAAAGTTGATGCTACGATCAAAACCAAGTGAAAGCATAAAATAGTCAAACCTCTTGTACCATTGTCTAGGTGACTACTTAAGGCCATACTGTGACTTCTTCAATTTGCAAACCAATTTTATTTCCAACCTGCAATAAATCCTTCTGGCTGCTTCATGTAGATGGTCTCATCCAAATCTCCGTGCAAGAAAGCGGTTTTCACGTCCGCTTGCTCCAACTCCAAGTCACGAGCTACGACGACAGCGAACAAAATGCGGATGGACGTATGCCTCATTGCTGGAGAGAATATCTCATCATACTCCAATCCTTTTTTATGAAAATCCTTTAGAAACTAATTTATCCTTGTATCTCCCATCATCCTTCACCTTGAATACCCATTTGCAACCTATGGCTCGGCTTCCTTGAGGAGGTGGTACCAAATCCTAAGTCTTGTTCTTCTTCAATGACTCTAACTCTTATTCCATAGTGCATATCCACTTCGAACTATCACATGACTACAAAGCTTCATCAACATCAAGCAGCTCCTCAAGAACTACATGTAGGGCATGGTTAAACTGATCACCATGGCTAGTGTTCGCAAACTGCCAATCACCTCATCTTTCGGATGGCCTAACAGTCCTACGACTGACCCGAGTAGATACAGCTTCGCCTAATCTCCTTTCAACTTCACCTTGAACTGAACTTCCTCTAGATTTATGCATATCACCAGCACTACTAGAAGGTATCTGTGGACTATCCTATGATGTTTCATCAACCGCGTTTTCCTCGACAGCATCAACAACAACAACTCCACTATTTAGCTGGAACACGGGAACTTCTTCCATCTCCTTAGGCCTATCAGAATCTTCAGATGTGGTAGGTAGCTTCTGCTTCGGATTGAACATAGAAGACTCATCAAAAGTAACATGTCTGGAATGAACAATCTTCCGATTAACATGGTTCCAAACTCGACACCCTTTGATACCATTGATGTTTCCCATTAGTATGCCCTTGTATGCTCTAGCCTCCAACTTATCATCACCTATATGGTGAACATGTAGAGGAAAACCAAAAATTCAAAAATAACCAAGATACACTACTTTACCTCTCCACTTCTCCTCTGGAATCTTCCCATTTATGGCTGAGCACAAAATTGAATTTATGATATGCGCAGCAGTTGATAATGCCTCAGCCCAAAAACCTCTAGACAAGCCCTCCGTCAATCCCAAGTAACGAGCCTTCTCCAGTAAAGTCGTGTTCATCATTTCTACAACTCCATTGGATTGTGGATCTCTGGGTGTAGTGAAATGTCTTTAAATGCCATGCTATCCATAAAAGTCGTGGAACTCCCTAGAGACAAATTCACCGCCATTATAAGATCTCGGCACCTTCAACCTAAAACTAGATTGGTTCTCAACAAGAGCTTTTCAGTCTTTGAACTTCTCAAAACTCTCTGGTTTGGCCTTCATCACATACACTCATACTTTTCGAGAAAAGTCATCAATGAAAGGGATAAAATACTTTGCTCCTCTAAGAGGAGTAGCAACCAGTCCCCAGACATCTGTATGCACATACTTAAGTACTCCCATCGATCTATGGATTCCAACTCCAAAAGATACTTTAGTTTGCTTGCCTAACACACACACCTGGCAAAAGTCTATCTTGTCGAAATTTTCTCCTTTGATTATCTTCCATCTCCGAAGAAACTCTAAGCTCTTCTTTGAAATATGATCCAAAATGAGATGCCAAAGCTTTGTGGCATCCAAAGCATGAGAACTATCTACTCCAACACACGACTCCCGAAGAACTATGGTTCATTTTAACAAATGCAGATTTCGGAACACATCTCCTTTTGTAAGAACTAGTGCACCTCTCGAAACCTTCATACTATCCTTCTTGATAGTTATCTTTCATCCTAAAGATGCCAATTGTCCTAAAGAAATTAAGGACTTCCGAAGACTTGAAACATACCGGACATTTGTCAAAGTGCGTATCACTCCGTCAAACATCCTGATTCTTACTGTACCTTTACACATTGCTCTATAGCTACCATCATTACCCATAAGAATAGATCTTCCCTTTCATCTAACGAAAGAAGTGAAGTAATCCTTATTAGGCATCATATGGAAAGGCACCCCCAAGTCCAACACCCAATTGTTTGAGACATCCGATACTGCTGCAGACGACACATCATTAGATACAGACTTCTCCACTGCAAATGATGAAGATCCGCCTGATTTGTTCTTCTTCAAATTTAGAAAATACTTTTTCCAATGACCAGGTTTCTTGTAGATAAAGCATTTCCCATCCTTAGACTTTCCTCTTCTTCCATACCGGGCTTCCTAGACTTGGAACGCTCTCTAAAAGGCCAATTCTTCTTATCATCTCTATCTCTTTCAAAAAACAGGCTGTGATTACTACTTCCACCTCTACTTCATTCACTTATCTCATTCATTTGATCTCTCAATCACTCAAATAGAAGGCCTGACTTCACATCTTCCGCTGTTAATGTGTCTCTGGCGAAGGTAAGGCTATTAGCGATACATGTGTATCGCTCCGGAAGAGAACATAAAAGAATTATTGTCATTTGCTCTTCATCCATCTTTAAGTCAACGGTCTTCATCTTCATCACAAGATCATCAACGAAATTAAGATGTTCCTTTACTAAAGTACCCTCTCTCATCACCATGGTGAAAAATATCTTCAGTAATATGAGACGGTTATTCAGATATTTCTTCAAGTAGATATTTTCTAGCTTGGTTCAAATGCCCCTAGTAGTGATCTTACTGCTAATCTCTGAGATGACATTCTGTCCCATAGGTAGCTGTAAAGTAGTAAACGCTCATTTCTTAATCTCATTCCTTTCTACGACTGAGATGTCAACCGTTAACTCCTAAGGGGCAAACACTATTGGATGGACTTCATTCCTCATTAGAACAACCTTCATCCTCCATTGTCACTTCTCGAAGTCTTTATCCCCATTCCATTTCTCAATTATCAACTGTGATCCTGATGCGATATACATCCCTTTAGTATAGGGCCTTGTAATAACTTGAGTCGCTTCATCTCCTTCCAGAGCGTTTAACACTCCTCAATCAACCTTGCAGCTCTGATACTAGATTGTTGGGGAAGATCCCTTCAGTTGATCAGTCTAAAGGAATAAAAAACACAATGCAATGGAAAATAACTGGATCGTGATTATAACAAGATGGAACAAACAAAAGATGAACACCAGAACAGATAGTCACATATCTATGCAATGCAGAAAAATAAATAACACCAGTATTTATTAATCACTGAAAGATTAGAATTACAAGATTGATTCACTTTTGGAGGCAATACGTAAGAAGTGTTTACGATGCAGACAAAATTCTATAGAGTTTCAGCTCTCCAGGATGGCTTTGAAATTGGCTGAAATTAGCTCTCAATTTCGGTGTCATTGTTGTCCAGAAGCTCCTCTATTTATAGAGTGAAGATATGAGGAGGGGTAGCTGCTATATAGCAGTCCTGGGGTATGGTTCGACATGCATCTGGTTTGGCGCCATTTGGTTCGGCAAAATGCCAAGCAAAAAATTTGGACTGGCGTTAAAATACCGAACGAAGTATCTCGTTCGGCAAATCACCGAACGAAATAATTCATTCGGCAAATTACTGCTTCAAATTGCCGGATGAAGTTTTCTTCTCTCTGCTCCAAATTGCCAAATGAAAATGTTTCTCCCCCAAATTCATGTTGCTGCTCCAAATTGCTGCTCGGCAAAATCATTTGCTCATATTTCTCGTTCGGTGATTTCAGTTAGGGTTTCGCTTGCTTTTTTTTCCTCCTCCCGACTCCTCCTTCTTCTTCTTCAATTGGAACCAGTATCAATTTCAACACTTTGAACCACAGGTAATAGACAAATTATGTTTGTAAAAAATCAATTTTTTATGATGAAGAACACTTCTACACACTATTATTATAGTGCTCGATTTATTTCAAGCATGGCCATAGATGACATGTGCTCGTTCTCTTGGTTCATGTCTAGAATAGCTGGAAGAAGTCAATAAAGAATGAACCACATACATTACAAATCTTTGGGACACAAATTGAGAAACTTCATTGGTGAGTGGCCTTTGTAAATTTTCTAGCAAGCGTTATTCCACCTCATAAAATCATACAGTGTTCTGTATTGGAACTTACAAATATATAATACTTTTAGTATTGCATCATCAATGCAAATCCCTTTAGGCCATGATTTAGGTTAGATTTATTATATGTTTTGATAGTGAAATAAAAATGGTTTTTTTCACATAGGATGACCAGGTTTACTTTCAAATTTAGATAGTGTTTGGTTTAAAAACGAATTTTGTGTTTTTGGTTTTCAATGCGTATCTCAAATATGAGAAGAATGGAGAGATGGCACAAGTGATGAAAAAAGATGAATGAAAGGATGAAGGGGTTAGAGGAACGATGGAAGAATGCATTGTTTCACGTGCTTGTGTAATTTTTCAAAACAGGAAAATAAAAAAAAGTTGTTATTTGTTTTGTATGTTAACTTCGTTCTCTAAATTGGCCATTTTCGACAATATAAATGCGTCATGTGCGTTTTTGTATGGACGAAAACCCAAAGTTAAAAATAACAAATCAAACACTACCTTAGTTTCATATAGGTGTGTATAAAAGTTCTTCAATCATGATACTGTTAAACTAATTCTAAAGAATTAATTTTTCTTGTTTTATACATCAATGAGCTATATGTAGCAAGGTGCACATGTTGATAGGGCTGTCAACGGATGCAAACGGATGCGGGTATGGCTGTATCCGCATCCGCGTCTGAAAATTTAAATCCGCATCCGATATCCGTGGATATCTGAGAATTAACATCTGTATCCGCAACCGTAGATATTTTTCGGATATTCGAAAATATCCGCGTCCGAAAATAAAAAGCGGATATTTCCGGATATTCGAAAATATCCAAAATATTTGCATCCTAAATTGAATAAGATTTTTATTATACTAATATTTTTGAACTAAAACAACCACTTTCTCAAATGACAATGCACACACTACAATACTAATCAGTTTTTCAAATGGAAAAATGGTAACACACATAATATCAAACAAGTTACAGGATATTACATCAATTCAAATGATAAAATAGCAACATACATAATGACAAAATTGCAACACACGTAAAATTTCGGATCGGACGGATGTTTTTCGGATACGGATATGCCCATATCCGCATCCGCATCCGATTTTCTTTTCGGATATCGGATATCCGCATCCTTTTTCGGATATCGGATAATATTTGTTTTTTCGAATACGGATCCGGACGGATTTCGGATTTTTCGGGTATCCATTGACAGGCCTACATGTTGAAATTCCTAAAGGACCATTGGAAGCTCTTCGACCAAAGCTGCAGGTTAATGACTAACATATATTTTCCATTTATGTAAGGATCAATAAGTGAATGGCTTATGAAATTTGATGCTACTGAAAATTTTACACTAAAATCTTTTCATTATGTTTTATTCCTAATGCACTAGATATGTATCAGGCTTGTCTAGTAGAGTTGTTACTAGTTGACAATGTAAACCTGACTCAGAATATCTTTTGGATGTTAAAAATGGCATAGATATGTGGAAATTAATTAGTTGAAACTATAAATTGCAAAAAGAGGTGCACTTAGTTATGCGTGTAAGTATACTTTTTGACATTAAATCTGCAGTATGTACACATACAATGTGCAACAAATACTTAAGTCAATTGCAAATAGATCATGAATGAGAACTAATCTCGAAGAGCAATGATGTATGTAATATGAATTCGTCTAAATCTCTATATTGCCACCTTTGGTGATGACATTTTCTTGCCACAGTAATGCAGCTAACATAACAGTAAGCATGATCACATCGATTTCTCTTATGCAAAAAGCAGTAGAACATTCTAAGAAATCTTCAACCAATCATACGAGCATAAGATGAAGTTCGGTTCTAATCTAGCACTAAAGAAGACCCCTTTCCCTAATGGTTATATGACAACCAAAAATTTCAGGCAGCGATAATGAATTTCTGATAATGTTGAAGCCTAAGCTTGGATTCAATGTCCACCCTAGACCCGTCAAACGGGTTGGATTGGGTCAGAATCAAAATGGGTTGAGACGATTTTGACCCAACCCATTTATGACCCATTCTTTTTGACTCACTTATGACCCAACCCATTTAATAAGCGGGTTACCCATTTATCCCATTTGAGGCTTTAAATTTGATTTGACTAATAAAAAACAAATAAATATAAACTAATTCTAATCTCAATTTTTACGTTTTGAATTTCGATAAAAATCAAAATTTTAAAATTTAAAATTTTAATTCAAATTTTCATCAAAATTCAAATACGGGGATATGGTAAACGATTATTTTTTAAGTACAACTGTCATTCTTCATGGAGAATATAGTGTGCGTCAACGATATGAAGTATCCAAGTGTTTCATATTATCCATAATTTAGGTGGGAGCTAATCGATCTAAGTTTTGCTCGATTCTGAGTTAGTATGAAGAAGTTATTGTAGTCTGAAAAAAATAACGGCTTCCACACTAGGCGGAGTTCAAATATGGAGATGTGGTAGTCTGTTATTTTCTAAGTACAACCGTTAGTCTCCTTGGAGACTACAGTGTGCGTCAATGATATGAAGTATTCGAGTGTCCCATATTGTCCGTAATTTAGATGGGAGTTAATCGGTCGAAGTCTTGTCCGATTCTGAATTAGTATAAAGAAGTTATTGCAGTCTGAACAAAAAAAAATAGCGGCTTCTACACTAGGCGGAGTTCAAATATGGGGATGTGGTAGCCTGTTATTTTCTAATTACAACTGTCGGTCTCCATGGAGAACTACAGTGTGCGTCAACGATATGAAGTATCTAAGCGTTCCATATTTTTCGTAATTTAGGTGGAGTTAATCGATCGAAGTCTTGTCCGATTCTGAGTTAGTATATAGAAGTCATTGCAGTCTGAACAAAAAAATTAGCGGCTTCTACACTAGGACGAGTTCAAATATAAGGATGTGGTAGCCTGCTATTTTCTAAGTACAACTATCAGTCTCCATGGAGAACTACAGTGTGCATCAATGATATGAAGTATCCGAGTGTTCAATATTGTCCGTAATTTAGGTGGGAGCAAATCGGTCGAAGTCTCGCCCGATTCCGAGTTGATATGAAGAAGTTATTGCAGTCGGAACAAAAAAATAGCGGCCTCTACACTAGACGGAGTTCAAATATAGGAATGTAATTTTAAATGGATTATCCATTTATAACCTTTTTAAAAATGGATCAATCCAACCAATATCTCATTTAATAAAATTCATAAATGGGTTGACCCAGTCTATTTATAAATATGGTTAATGATTTGAGTCATGTTTTAACATGTCTAGTCCATCCCCACATAGCGTCATGAGTTAAGGTACTTACTCACACCACTATGGCTGTTAAATTAAAGTAATAAGGAATCAAATCGTGAATCAATTTTTGTACTTAAATATTCATCTTTGTGTGCGCACTACATTACTTTAGCTGCTTGCTTGTAGATAGTGTGAGCTCGATTTAATATGGATCAATGTTTTACTGAAACTGTTAATGCTCCTGCCATTAGAAAGTCACGTAGGTGAATAATCCAACCTCCTTTATTTTTTCTAGTCTAATAATTAATCTTAAATTTTGATTTGAGATTTTAGACGTCAAAAATAAATATGTTAATATTATAATTGGTCGATTACTACAAGTATTGTAATGACTCCGATTTTTAGAATTACTTTAGTAATATAAATAATGATTTAAGTTGGAAATTCAAACGAGAAAATTGATTTTTCAAGTATTGAAATAAAAAGAAATTAGAGTTTCCGTGTTTTTATAAAAGATAGTGAATCCTTCTGAAATGTGAATTCTAAATTTATATGATATTGGGAAATCAATACATGGAATGAGTATTTTGGAGTTTATAAATAACTCTATTTTATAAGAAGAATAGATTTTATTTTGGAAAATCCTTTTTATTGATTATAAAGAGGAGTTAAGAAATGTTAAATTGTAAGTAATTAATTTTAAAAGATATACTAAGACTATTTTTTAAATTATTCACTTTTTGATAGGAAGAGTTTAGGTAATGATTATAAATAATCAATTTAGAGCGCATGTTAAAAATTTGACTTAAAGTGTTTTATTAAAGTCTATGGTTTGAAATCACAAGAAGATGATAAATTGGAAGAATTGATTAGAATAATTATTTGTAAGTACCGTTTGAAATTTAGTTGAAGCTTTGATTGAAAATGAATTTAAGAGGTAAAGTAATTAAAAATGATGAGATGAAAAGAAGTAATTTTTTTTCTTATTGGGTTTTCTTCAACCCAAGGCCCAAGTAAAAGTAAACCAAAGAGAAGATTCATTCTCATCCCCTCATTTCTTGTACGTACTAAAATCAGTAGAGAAAACAAAGTCCTTCCTCTTATCTTGTCAAAACCATAGAACTCAAAAATATTCCAAATAAAAATTAAATAAATTCTAAAAAAATGAACTAAAGGGCATCTCTCTACCAAATCTACGTCCTCGGGAATCCTCAAATCTTTATTTTGGGCAAGCTTGGAGCAGCTCTTTGGCTTGAACTACAAGCTTTGGTTGGGGCAGCGGGTTTTGGCAAGCTATTTCAAGTTCTAAGATGAGTAATTCTCACCACTATCTCTGATTTGTATTGCATGTTTTTATTTAAGGGATTGAGCTTAATTGTTGAATGATTGTTAAGAAACATACCGTCTGTTGGAAAGTCACAGCAAACTTGAGTATATAACCTTATCAAATTTGCTTATAGTAGCCTGAACCCTAAAGATTTTGTGCTTAATTGATCAATATATGTTGTGTTATGTTTGGTAGAGATTTCAGGCTTCAGTAAGTAAGTTTTAATAGTCGAAAATGCAGCAAGCGTCGCCAGAGACAATGCCTGGAGCTTTCAGGCTTCAGGCGACCTTACCGGTTGACCAGTTGGTTCCACCGGTCGACCAGTCGACTCTTCTAGGCTGTTTGAAAAATATATTTTAATCTGTTTCTCCTATTTACCTTCGTTTCTTTTGCTTTCTTGATTTGTTCGATTTATGGAATTTTTATAGCTTCATATTTTTAGGGAATTTCATTATTCTAATTTATTTAGAATAATATATATATTAATTATATATAGCATGAAAAATTATCTTTAAAACACTATATTAAAATATATCCTTTACAACTCACTTTTAGAATTTATATAAAATATATTACTGATTTCGAAATTCGGTTTTGAAATATAGATTTGAACTTATATTTAAAAGTATTTTGATGACCAAAGATTATTATAGAGCTTTCAATAATAATAATGGTCTAAAAGATAAATACACACACACACATTCACTTGATTTCTATATGTATACTAGCATATTTTAACAATATAGTAATTTTACGGTCATTAGACCGATATTTAAATGATTTTAAAAGAAGTAAGTTCTATATAAAGATATTATTTCTACAAAATGAGAATTCTAATTAAACAGTTTAGTAGTACAAGTGGCATGGAACACTTGTATCAATTTATCGATTAAGTTTTGACTCGTTTGACAGAATATTTTACTTGAGTAGAATCTATGATCTTTTACTGAATATTCAAGTATCACCGAGTGGTTTATAGGACATAGGGGCAATGCATGTTTGATTACTAATTGAAAGCATCTAACACTTTTGATCAGCAATGATCTCTTTGGTGAAGCTTTCAAGCTCGTCTTCTGATCGGCGTGGCTTTCGGGCTCTTCTTTCGATTGGCGTAGCCTTCGTGCTTGTCTTATGGTCGACGCAGCCTTCATGCTTGTCTTTCAGTCGGCGTAGCCTTCATGCTTTTCTTATGGATGACTCGCTTTAATGCTTGTCTTTCGCTTTTAACTTGATTTCAGGTTTGTTCTTTTGGTTTAGACTCGTTCCATGCCTGTCTTATGGTTTTAACTTACTTTCATGCTTGTCTTTTGATTTATATTTGTATGATATTTTGATTAAACATATTTGAGATGATTGCTTGTAATAAGCATGATATGTTTTCATGACATGATGAATTAGTATGATTATGCCATTAATTATTTAGATGTTGGCATATTATATAGTTATGACCTATATTATTGAAATTTACTTATGTTCACCTATGATTTCACATTTGTTGAATTAGGGATAATCTGACCCATTTATTATTTATTAATACTTGGGTCATGCCGAGACATTTCAGGTACTAAGACTCATTGACCGTGGACGATGAGCTAGCTTTTATGTGTGTGTGTGTGTGTACATGTATATGTATATGTATATGTATATGTATATGTATATGTATATGTATATGTATATGTATATGTATATGTATATGTATATGTATATGTATATGTATATGTATATGTATATGTCATTTAAATCCTAGACCTTTGTGACTATTGTATACTTTGCACGAGCTGTCGACTTTTTATGTCGTGTATATTCTAAGCCATGTTGTAGTGTTTGTGCGTGTGTGTCTATGTATATATTTATATTTATATTTATATTTATATTTATATCTGTATTATGTGAGTCTAGTATTTCTATTTTGTAGACTCACTTATGCATGTATCTTCATGTTTATATTATATTTATTCCGTTGTGTTTTGTGATCTCTATGATATATTATATATTGTAATGTTCTTATAGCCGATGTGTTATTGCTTTGTGCCAATGTTGTACACGTCATATATGATCCATGAGGTAAAGTAAAACGTGTCAGTATTGACATAAGGGAATATTCAAGGTTGGTCACTCATATCTAGCCTTATTCTCCATATTAGTAGATGATATTACTATGTGATATTCTTTGTTAATATAAGCATAAAGTTGGTGCGTTGCAATTACTTTAGCACATTGTATGTTTGGTATCTTCGTGTCTACATTATATTAATTCTGTTGTATTATGTGATTCTGTGATTTCTGTGATATATTATATATTGTTCTTTTCTTATTAGCTAGCGTGTATTGATTTGTACCGAAACCGTACACATCATATATGGTTGACGAGGTAAAGTAAAACGTGTCAGTGTTGACATAAGGGAATATTCACATGTTGGTTGCTTCTATTCGGTCTTATTCTCCATATTAGCAGACGATATTACTATGTAATATTCTTTGTTAACATGGATATAAAGATGGGGTGTTACAATTACTTGGGCACTTTGTATGTTTTGGTATTCACAATCCACTTAGTTATTTTTCTACTTTTGTTTCAATTATGCAGTTATAGAAAACCCATTTAACAATTCCATGAATTTCATATATATATATATATGTATATGTATATGTATATGTATATGTATATATACATACATATATATATTTAGAAACGCTATGTGTTCGGTTTATTATCTGGTCATTGTAGGGTGGAGATTCCATTCCCTATGAACCTTAATTATTGATGTTCAGATGATTATTATTGGAAAATATTCTATCCACTGCATTTTTTATTCCATAAGGACATTGGATAGCTACAAAGTTTGTAAATTTAATTGATTTTTTAAAATTTATTTTTGAGCTTGTTGATTTGTAGATGGTATTATGTTATTTTGTATTTACAAAGGAATAATATATGCCATCTTTTGACTATAAGATTAGGTAAATTCATGCTCATATAATGTGCAGTACATCACTTTAATCCATAGTTAACTATTGTGGCATTCTCACCCACTTGATGTTTGACTCTCTACTTATTTAAAAAATTGATCCCTAATAGTTACCAAGGGGTGCCATTGTTATTAACATTAGCCATTAAATTCAGGTATTCATATCTTTTGGCTATTAATTATGTGCTTTATAGTATTCATATAAGGTTTGTTATTTTGCCAATATTATGTTGTTATGCCACACTCATAGGCCTATAAAACTAATACGTATAAAACATACACATTTGGTCGTTATTATAAGTCCTAGTAGAAAATAAATTAACTAGGTTTATTAAATTAAATATTTTTTACTATTACTACTACGACTAATATCAATAAACTAAGTTTGGTAAAAATTAACTAAGCTTATAATAATAATAGTTACAACAACGATGATGATAATAATAAACTATAATTTGATAAAACGATTATAGTTCTAGCCACTTGAGCTTGAGGTATGTGAATAAAGTATCACTTTATTGTCAATGAATTATTTATAATTATATAAAAATTAACTAAGTTGATGATGATGATAAATTATCTATTTTATAAAAATTAAATAAGTTAATTAAAATTAACTAAGTATTATAAAAATCTAACAAAGTTTACTATGTTTTTTTAGAAATTGACAAGTTTATCTTTAGTACTAATAAAGGTAATTCCTTATATAGATTTACTCGATGTCTTTTTAAAATTCTAAACATACCCTTTTACATCTCATAGAGAAATAGTATTCAAATATGGGGTTATAGCCTGTTATTTTCTAGTTACACTTGTTAGTCACCGTAGAGAACTACAGTGTCCGTTCACAAGATGAAGTATCTAAGTGTACTATATTATCCGTAATTTTAGGTGGAAGTTCAACGGTCGAAGTTTTTCGGATTCCGAGTTAGTATGAATTGGTATGATTATGCCATTTATTATTTAGATGTTGGCATATTATATAGTTATGACCTATATTATTGAAATTTACTTATGTTCACCTATGATTTCACATTTGTTGAATTAGGGATAGTCTGACCCATTTATTGTTTATTAATACTTGAGTCATGTCGAGACATTTCAGGTACTATGACTCATTGACCGTGGACGATGATCTGGCTTTTATATATATGTGTGTGTGTGTGTCTATGTACGTATGTATGTACATGTACATGTATATGTGTATGTGTATGTGTATGTGTATGTGTATGTGTATGTGTATGTGTATGTGTACGTATATGTATATGTATATGTATATGTCATTTAAATCCTAGACCTTTGTGACTATTGTATACTTTGCACAAGCTGTCGACTTTTTATGTCGTGTATATTCTAAGGCATGTTGTAGTGTGTGCGCGTGTGTGTCTATGTATATATTTATATTTATATTTATATCTGTATTATGTGAGTCTAGTATTTCTATTTTGTAGACTCTCTTATGCATGTATCTTCATGTTTATATTATATTTATTCCATTGTGTTTTGTGATCTCTATGATATATTACATATTGTAATGTTCTTATAGCCGATGTGTTATTGCTTTGTGCCAATGTTGTACACGTCATATATGATCCATGAGGTAAAGTAAAACGTGTCAGTATTGACATAAGGGAATATTCAAGGTTGGTCACTCATATCTAGCCTTATTCTCCGTATTAGTAGATGATATTACTATGTGATATTCTTTGTTAATATAAGCATAAAGATGGTGCATTGCAATTACTTTAGCACATTGTATGTTTGGTATCTTCGTGTCTACATTATATTAATTCTGTTGTACTATGTGATTCTGTGATATATTATATATTGTTCTTTTCTTATTAGCTAGCGTGTATTGATTTGTACCGAAACCGTACACATCATATATGGTCGACGAGGTAAAGTAAAACGTGTCAGTGTTGACATAAGGGAATATTCACGTGTTGGTTGCTTCTATTCGGTCTTATTCTCCATATTAGCAGATGATATTACTATGTAATATTCTTTGTTAACATGGATATAAAGGTGGGGTGTTACAATTACTTTGGCACTTTGTATGTTTTGGTATTCACAATCCACTTAGTTATTTTTTGTACTTTTGTTTCAATTATGCAATTATAGAAAACCCATTTAACAATTCCATGAATTTCATATATATATATATATATATGTATGTATGTATGTATGTATGTATGTATACATATATATACATATATATATATATATATATATATATTTAGAAACTCTATGTGTTTGGTTTATTATCTGGTCATTGTAGGGTGGAGATTCCATTCCCTATGAACCTTAATTGTTGATGTTCAGATGATTATTATTGGAAAATATTCTATCCACTGTAGTTTTTATTCCATAAGGACATTGGATAGCTACAAAGTTTGTAAATTTAATTGATTTTTTAAAATTTATTTTTGAGCTTGTTGATTTATAGATGGTATTATGTTATTTTGTATTTACAAAGGAATAATATATTCCATCTTTTAACTAGAAGATCAAGTAAATTCATGCTCATATAATGTGCAGTACATCACTTTAATCCATAGTTAACTATTGTTGCATTCTCACCCACTTGATGTTTGACTCTCTACTTATTTAAAAAATTGATCCCTAATGGTTACCAAGGGGTGCCATTGTTATTAACATTAGCCATTAAATTCAGGTATTCATATCTTTTGGCTATTAATTATGTGCTTTATAGTATTCATATAAAGTTTGTTATTTTGCCAATATTATGTTGTTATGCCACACTCATAGGCCTGTAAAACTAATACGTATTAAACATACACATTTGGTCATTATTATTAGTTCTAGTAGAAAATAAATTAACTAGGTTTATTAAATTAAATATGTTTTACTATTACTACTACGACTAATATCAATAAACTAAGTTTGATAAAAATTAACTAAGTTTATAATCATAATAGTTACAACAACGATGATGATAATAATAAACTATAATTTGATAAAACGATTATAGTTCTAGCCACTTGAGCTTGAGGTATGTGAATAAATTATCACTTTTATTATCAATGAATTATTTATAATTATATAAAAATTAACTAAGTTGATGATGATGATGATAAATTATCTATTTTATAAAAATTAAATAAGTTAATTAAAATTAACTAAGTAATATAAAAATTTAACAAAGTTTACTATGTTTTTTAGAAATTAACAAGTTTAACTTTAGTACTAATAAAGATAATTCGTTATATAGATTTACTCGATATCTTTTTGAAATTCTGAACATACCCTTTTACATCTCATAGAGAAACAGTATTCAAATATGGGGTTATAGCCTGTTATTTTCTAATTACACTTGTTAGTCACCATAGAGAACAACAGTGTGCGTTCACAAGATGAAGTATCTAAGTGTACTATATTATCCGTAATTTTAGGTGGAAGTTCAACGGTCGAAGTTTTCCAGATTCCGAGTTAGTATGAAAAAGTTATTGCAGTCTAAACAAAAAAACTAGCGGCTTCTGCACTAGGCTGAGTTCAAATAAAGGGATGTGGTAGCTTGTTATTTTTTAAGTACAACTGTCAGTCCCCATGGTGAACTACACTGTGTATTCACTAGATGAAGTATCTAAGTGTTCCATATTATCTGTAATTTAGGTGCGAGTTAATCGGTCGAAGTCTTGACGGATTCTGAATTACTCTAAAGTAGTTATTGCGTTTTGAAAAAAAAACAACGGCTTTTGCATTAGGCGAAGTTCAAATGTGGGGATGTGGTAGCATGTTATTTTCTAAGAAACTGTCAGTCCCCATGGAGAACTACAATGTACATTCACAAGACGAAGTATCTGAGTGTATCATATTGTCCGAAATTTAGGTGGGAGTTGATCGGTCGAAGTTTTGTCTGATTCCGAGTTAGTGTGAAGAAATTATTGTAGTCCGAAGAAAAAAAATAGCGGCTTCTGCCTATGCGGAGTTCAAATATGAGGATGTAACCTGTTATTTTCTAAGTACAACTATTAGTCATCATGGAAAACTACAGTGAGCGTTGAAGTGGGGATATAGCCTGTTATTTTACAAGTACAACTGTTAGTCACCATGGAGAACTACAGTGTACATTCATAAGATGAAGTATCCGAGTGTATCATATTGCTAGTAATTTAGGTGGGAGTTCATTGGTCGAAATATCGCTTAATTTCGAGTTAATATGAAGAAGTTATTGCAATCTGAACAAAAAATAGCAGTTTCTACACTAGGCGGAGTTCAAATAGGGGGATGTGGTAGCCTATTATTTTCTAAGTACAACTATCAGTTCTCATGGAGAACTACAATGTGCATTCACAAGATGAAGTATCCGAGTGTTCCATATTGTCCATAATTTTGGTGGGAGTTAATCGGTCGAAGGCTCGTCGAATTTCGAATTAGCATGAAGAAGTTATTGCAGTTTGAACAAAAAAATAGCGGCTTCTACACTAGGTGGAGTTCAAATGTGGGGATGTGATAGCATGTTATTTTCTAAATTGTCAATACCTATGGAGAACTATAGTGTGCGTTCACAAGACGAAGTTTTCGAGTGTACATATTGTCCATAATTTAGGTGCGAGTTCATCGATTAAAGTTTCATCAGATTCCGAGTTGGTATGAATATTTGTTGCAATCTAAAGGAAAAAATAGCGGCTTCTGCCTAGGCAGAGTTCAAATATGAGGATGTTGCCTGATATTTTTTAAGTACAACTATTAGTCACCATAGAGAACTACAGTGAGCGTTGAAGTGGGGATATAGCCTATTATTTTCTAAGTACAACTGTTAGTCATCATGTAGAACTATAGTGTGCGTTCACAAGACGAAGTATCCGAATGTACCATATTGTCTATAATTTAGGTGGGAATTCATCAGTTGAAGTTTCATCCGATTCCGTGTTCGTATGAAGAAGTTACTGCAGTATGAATAAAAAAAATAGTGGCCTCTGCCTAGGAAGAGTTCAAATACGGAGATATAGCCTGTTATTTTCTAAGCACAACTGTTAGTCACCATGAAGAACTACCGTGTGCATTCACAAGATGAAGTATCAGAGTGTACCATATGGTCCGTAAGTTAGGTGGGAGTTCGTCGGTCGTAATTTTGCCTAGTTTCTAGTAAGTATGAAGAAGTTATTGCAGTTTGAAGAAAAAAATAGCGGCTTCTACCTACGGGGAGTTCAAATATAAGGATGTGACCTGTTATGTTCTAAGTACAACTATTAGTCACCAAGAAGAACTACAATGAGCGTTGAAGTGGGATTATAGCTTGTTATTTTCCAGGTATAACTGTTAATCACCATGGAGAACTACAATGTGCGTTCACAAGATGAAGTATCTGAGTGTAACATATTGTCTGTAATTTAGGTAGGAATTCATCGGTCGAAGTTTCGTTTGATTCCGAGTTAGTATGAAGAAGTTATTACGATATGAACAAAAAAATAGCGGTTTCTACCTAGGCGGAGTTCAAATACGGAGATGTAGCCTGTTATTTTCTAAGTACAATTGTTAGTCACTAGAGAACTACAGTATGCGTTCACAAGATGAAGTATCCGAGTGTACCATATTATCCGTAATTTAGGTGGGAGTTCATCGGGTCGAAGTTTTGCCTGATTCCGAGTTAGTATGAAGAAGTTATTGCAGTCCGATGAAAAAAATAGCAGCTTCTGCCTAGCCAGAGTTGAAATATGAGGATTTAGCCTGTTAATTTCTAAGTACAACAATTAGTCACCATACAGAATTACAGTGAGCATTGAAGTGGGGATATAGCCTGTTATTTTCTAAGTACAACTGTTAATAACAATGGAGAACTACACGTTCATAAGCTGAAGTATCCAAGTGTTTTATATTGTCCGTAATTTAGGTGGGAGTTCATCGGTCGTAGTTTCGCCCAATTTCGAGTTGGTATGAAGAAGTTATTGCAGTATGAACAAAAAATAGCGGTTTTTGCCTAAGTGGATCAAATACGGGGATGTAGCTTGTTATTTTCTAAGTACAGTTGTTAGTCACAATGGAGAACTACGGTATACGTTCAATTGATGAAGTATCCGAGTGTATCCGATTGTTCATAGTTTAGGTGGGAGTTCATCCGTCGAAGTTTTGCCTGATTACGAGTTAGTATGAAGAAGTTATTGCGGTCTGAAGAAGAAGAAAATAGCGGCTTCTTCTTAGGCGGAGTTCAAATATGTGGATGTAGCCAGTTTTTTTTTCTAAGTAAAACTACTAGTCACGATGGGGAACTACAGTGAGCGTTGAAGTGCGGATATAGCCTGTTATTTTCTAAGTACAACTGTTAATCACCATGCAGAACTATGATATTCGTTCATAAGTAGAAGTATCTGAGTGTTCCATATTGTCCGTAATTTAGGTGGGAGTTCATCGGTTGTAGTTACGTCCGATTCCGAGTTGGTATAACGAAGTTATTGTAGTATCAACAAAACAAATAGTAGCTTCTGCCTAGGCGGAGTTCAAATATAGGGATGTAGCCTGTTATTTTCTAAGTACAATTATTAGTCATCATGGAGAACTATGGTATATGTTCATTAGATGAAGTATCCGAGTATTCCTAATTGTTTGTAACTTAGATGGGAGTTCATCGGTCAAAGTCTTGTCTGATTCCGAGTTAGTATGAAGAAGATATTGTAGTCTGAACCAAAAAATAGCGGCTTCTACCTAGGCAGAGTTCAAATATGGGGATGCTACTATCAAATCTACTTCCACAGGTACAACTAAAAATGCATTCATGTTGTGATTAAATGCATGCCTACCTGGCGTGCATATGTACTCGTAATAATAATAATAATAATAATAATAATAATAATAATAATAGGTTTGAAAAAAATTAACTAAGTTTATAATACTAATAGTAACTATAATAAAAGAAAATTTGTAGTTTGATGAAAACTAACTTAGTTTATAGTAATAATAAATAATAATAATAATAATAATAATAATAATAATAATCAAAACTAAATTTATAAATATTAACTAAGTTCTATAAAAATTAACTAAGTTTATAAAAATTAACTAAGTTTATAATAGTAATAATAAACTAGCTTAGTTTATGAAAATTAACTAAGTTTTTAATAACAATAAATTAACTTAGTTTATGAAAAATTTATGAGTTTGAGATAATTTATAAAATTAACTAATTTAATAAGATTTAGCTTTAAGGTAAGTAATAAGTTTAAGTTGATTAAAATACAAGTTATGACGTTTTAATTTTTAGCAATTGAGAAATTCATATGTTTGAGTTGATATAAATAAAGTTATAAATAAGTAGGCTTTCGTTGCTCTTAATTCGTCTTCCTTTCCTTTTTATTTTTCATGCATTTTAGTTTTCTCGTAGGTTTTTTATTTTTATTTTATCTAATTACTTGCATGGGTTCATGGGAAAGAGCCATCTACTAGGCTTATTGATAGCACTTATTTTAAGTGTAGAATAAAATTTCATGAGTGCGCTCCTCTTCACAGAGGATCGCCCATTTTGTCCAAAAAAAAAGTTCATCGAGCTTTACAAAATTTAACTAAATTTTATAAAAATTAACTAAACCTTCAAAAAATTAACCAAGTTTTTATTTATTTTTTATAAAAATTGATTAAACTTATATTAAAAATTAACCAACTTTTATAAAAAATTAACTAAGTAAACTAAATTTTATGAAAATTTAACTAAATTAACTAAGATTTATAAAAATGTGTAAATTTAATAAAAGTTTAACAAATGATGTTTGACATTCCCTAAATATATAAAGCACTTTAATGATCAATTGTATGCTTCCTTTCAACACAGGTTTAAAGGATCTCGAGTTAACTGTTTTCATTGTCGTTGGTAGCAGAAGGGTTTTTTTTCCATTTGATAGTACTTGATCGTGACATATTTCTATCGTAGGGTGTATACTTAAGCACATGACTGAAGATTGTTTGGATTATAAAGATCCTACTACACTGGAATGAAGAGTGGAGGTACTACTAATTGTCTACACCATTTGTGGATCATCTTTTATCTTAACATTATTGCTTAAATATTTTGAATTACTATTAGAAATCTTAGAATTATCAATCAGAAATCTTATCAGATATATTGTCTTGTATGTACTTTTATACGCCATATACGTATATGAAGAAATATTGGGTAGTTAAATATTTGATAACTATTAAATTCTTATTTATGTTTTTGTTATTATCGTTTGGATTTATTTGATTGTTTGAATTTATTCCATTTTATATATCTGAAATGCTATATTCAATGAAGAAGGAAGTAGAGGTGGAAAATTAACAAAATAATACAAAAAACAACACTTGCATTTAGAGAACGATATAGTAGGCTATACTAGCATTTTGGAAATGCTACTAAAAAATTATTAGCGATTATTAAGTGCTATGAAAAATTGACGACCTTCCATAGCATTTGTCAACCGTAGCGTTTTATAAATCCCATAAAATATAATACTATTTCATAACGTTCTATTTTTCCTAGCATTTTGCTAATGCTTTTTATGTACCTAAATTTTGTAATGTTTGTTTTCTTTAGCGCTTAATAAATGCTACTACGGGTGAATGCATGGTAATTCACCCTCACCGGATAGCCTTTTGGCAAGGAGGGAGCTTTGAATGGCTCGTGCGATTCATGGTGGAGTAGGTTGGTAGTCCCTAAATTACGAAATTAGCACATAATAACCCATCATCATTGGATAGCCTATAGCGGTGGTAGTCCCGGCATAGATGAGTGTGTTGAGAGGTTTGTCCATCGCGAACAGCCTTCCAATAAGGAGGAGTGCATTGTGTAGTTCGCGTGGTCCTTGATGAAGTGAGTTGGCAGTCCCTAGCAGGGAAGAGTGATGTAGTCAGTACCCATTAGATAGCCTTAGTGATTGTGTTAGGCAAAGTTGGCTCTAAAGTCTTCATTATATTCTTTACAAAAGGTTTATTACAACCTTAGCATTATAGTTATCGCTTATATTCATACGTGGTAGGCTTTGAGATATTCCATGTTCCAAGTGCGGGGTATGTGCATTCCATATGGGCGAGAGAGGCGGTAAGTGTTATTTCGTAAGACAGCACATGACATACTACTCTTCCCAATTTCGGTCGAGCACTCATTCGCTCGGGTATTTTGTGTTTGCAAACTCATAGTGCAAAACTAGATCAGTAACAATGAATTATCAAAGCTTCACTCTAGAGTGGTAGTGCTTGTCTATCTTCCTCTTGTATGCTTCAGTATGAAGTTCGTCTTTAGTTCTTCGCCCTTCTAAGTTGTCGAGCCTGAGTTTGAGTATCTCTCCATTTTGTTCGGGCTTGTAGATGAGACATTGAGGAGAAGGGAGTCTACATCGATGGGTAGCATGGCTTCGTACCTATAAAAAAGCGATAAGGAAGTATGGTTAGAGGAAGTGTGGCTGGAAGTACGATAGGATAGGAGGACGAGTGACAGAACCTTGACCATGTTTCCCTTGACTTTTGGGAGGCACTTCTTAAGTGTTGATTTAATGATTTTGTTGATAACCTTCACTTTCTCATTTGCTTGAAAATTGGCAATAATAGAGAATCACTTTTCGATCCCGTTTCTTTCACCGAATTATTGAAAGAGGCCACTCTCGAACTGAGTGATATTGTTGGTGAAGATCTCCTTTGGCAGGCCGAATAGACAGATGATGTTTTTATGACGAAGTTCAGTATCTGTGGGGAGATGGCCCCAATGAGGGCCTCGACCTCCATCCACTTAGTGAAGTAGTTGATGGAGACCATGGCATGGTTGTATCCTCCCTTGGCGTTTTTTGTGTTTCTATTAATTCAATTCCCTTAGTATCGAACAAGTAGGAGGATGTTGTTGGGCAGAGAGAGTAGGCGAGGCTCTAGGGATTTTCACAAACCGCTGACATCGATCGCACTTCTTGAGGTAGTCCATCAAATACTTGATCATAATAGGATAGTGATAGCCATACCGGTTGGATTTCTTTCCTAAGCTTTTCCCTCTGGCATGATCCCCATGAAATCCTTCATGCGGCTTTATCTTTGACATGCACTGCTGAAGTGATCTGGAGTACCCCCGTTTATATAGCTACCTGCCAATGGTTGTGTAACGAGGAGCCTAATAGACGACCTTCTAGGCTTCTTTGCAATCGATTGGGAGCTCTTTATTTACTAAGTACTTGATCAAGGAAGCCGACCAGTTATCCGTGGATGACATGTTAATTTCCACAGTTGTTGCCTCCAGCTCATAGCATG
Source organism: Allium cepa (assembly GCA_030765085.1). Lineage (NCBI taxonomy): Eukaryota > Viridiplantae > Streptophyta > Magnoliopsida > Asparagales > Amaryllidaceae > Allium > Allium cepa. The sequence continues at coordinate 781,773,252 of CM060941.1, read as the reverse complement.
AGGCAACCGTATTTCCAATGGAACCCAACGAGTGGATTCTACAAGGTTGCTTATTGTCTTGGCAAATTATTTGGCCTAGACATTTTTCTCCCTGAGTATCTGTTCCATCTTGAATATCGAGAAAGTGCTGATTATTTTCTTTGCTTCCACGGCATACAAGGCCTGTGTTTTACCTTCAACTTGGAAGCGCTCGCCAATCTAATTGATGCCTAGTGATGAGTCGCCGAAAACATGGATAGAATCCACGTGTAACTCCTTTGCCATCCTTAGACTAGCTAGAACAACCTCGTATTCATTTTTTTTTGTTTATTTCCTTAAAAGTGAGGCATACTACAAAATAAAGCTCTCTATCTTCGGGAGTGACAAGGACCATATTGTCCCCTTCCTTTATTTCATTTGATGCATCATCTATGTACATACACCAAGTTTGTTTATACATGGTGGTCTCTTTATCCATGTTCGAGCTTGAGCACTTGATAATGAAATCGACCATGGCTTTGCCCTTGACAGCAGAACGAGGACAGAATAAGATGTGATGCAGTCCAAGTTTAGCAGACCACTTTAGGAGCTGGCACGGTGTGTGTGGTCAGTTGAGAATTTGCTTCAAAGCCTGGTTGGTTAGGACTTTGATGGGATGGGTTTGCTGGTACGACCGTAATTTACAGACCCCATAAGTGGGCAAAAAGCTTGAATTTCAAACCTTGTATATCGTGCTTTTGGGCCTAAGAACCTTTTGCTGACGTTGTAGATTAGCCGCTGAATCTTCCATCTTCTCTGGTCAATATAGCATTGATCTCATGGTTAGTCACTACAAGACATAGATAAAGATCCTCCCAATTAATAGGCTTGGACAGTATCGTAGGAGTAGCCAAGTGCTGCTACAATTCCTCAAATGCCTTTGTGCACTCATCGTTCCAAGCAAATGTAACCTTAGACATAAATGGGTTTAGAGCAGCTATCCTACCGCTTAAACTTTGCACTTGCCTTATGGTTTTGGGGATTTTCCTTTCTTGGATGGCTTGAATTTTATCAATGTTGGATTCAATCACCTTGGCGCTCACCATGTTGCCAAGGAATTTTCCAGGTCGGATGGCGAACTAGCATTTCTTTGGGTTCAGCTCCATGATGTATTATGTAGTATATTTAAAGCCTTGGCCAGGTTCTATATATGCCCTTTTCCTTCCCAGACTTCATCAACATGTCATCCACGTACACTTCCATGAACCGTTGATCTTCTTTAAAAACATGCATTTGACGAGCAATTGGTAGGTTGCACCTACATTACGAAACCCAAATAGCATGGCACAATAGCAATACAGGCCAATATTGATGATGAAGGACATGTGTTCTTCATCCGGGCCATGCATGGTAATGTGACTATACCTTGAATAAGAATTCATAAAAGTGAGGAGCTCATGTCCACTAAAAGAATCTATTAGCCGATCATTGTAGAGCAACGAAAAAATATCTTTAGGGCAGGCTTTGTCGGAGTCGGAGAAGTCGAAGCAAGTTTTCAAAGACAGGTTTGGTTTTCTAACTAGTATCGGGTTGGCTACATAGACCGAGTATTCTTCCATTCGGATGAAGTCACTAGCTAATAGTTTCTCCACCTCTTCCTTGAGAGCTCGATACCTTTCCAGGCCAAGGGATTTGCACTTTTGGTAAATTAGGGTTGCCGTTTGGATTAATAATTAATGTATGGCAAATGATTCTTGGATCAATGTTAGTCATATCAGCATGCCCTCAAGCGAATACGTATTTGCTTTGATTCAAGAATTTGACCGGCTTGTGTCAAGCTCCAAGCTAAGCTTAATCCCGATCTGAACAATCTTACTAGCGTCGGCACTGTCTATAGATATTAACTCAAGTGGATCTGTCAACCCAATGTCATTGTTCGATTCTCCCATACGGGGTCGAGTGGGTTATCATCGAGGTCAAAGTTCATTTCCAAATTGCATTGGTCCAGTGTGTAAATCATGCACTCTATGACGTCCCCGACAAGGACAGGCATCTACGCTTTAGTTGAGGGAATTTGATTACCCTTTGCTTATACGGATACGTCTGTGACATTGAGGAGGTGTGAGCTGTCGTTTTGGATGTTCGTGCTTGCTAGCAGGGTGCGACATGCTTGTTCCACATTGTAATAAGCTATAAGGTTCTTTCAAGAGTGGCCAAGAAAATAGGGTCCTTGCCATCTTATTCTTCATAATGGCTGGCAGACTCACCCTGAAGCGAAAAACTAAGTGACTAGAAGGTTCTATCAAGTGACATGTGACTAGTTGATGTAGCTTCACTAATTTGGGTGGTCCTAGCATGAAACAGAGTGTCTATAGGCTCGTTATTACTCATGGGTGAAACGGTGTTATTAGTGATTCCACCAGAGCTAAAGACGATCCCGGCACGACTGTGAGTGTTAACCAGCTCAAGCATTTTCCTGGGAGACACATCGTTATTAGTTGTGACTTAACTGAGTAGTCCCCGGTTCAGGCGAGAGCACTAGGGGCTCATTTGTGTCCGTGGGGGGAGCTGTTGATGTTCATGCCTTTAATTCGGAGTTGGAGCGGCCTCGATACAAACCAAGGCACTGACCTGCTCGAGGGTTCTCTCAAGTGACTCGCCATGAAGCGCTGCGAGCTTTTGTTGAAACATAAGCATGTCCTTCTTTGCTTGGTTGAGGGATATTCCATAACACTCCCTGGCTTTTTGTTGGTTGCACTAGATTTCACCCCTATTTCTGATAGGGAATTTCATGATAAGCTGATTATATGAGATGATTATATCTAGCTTCGCCAGAGCCAGTAGACCTGTCAAAAGGTTGTAAGAAAATGGGCAACCTAATAGAGTTAGGGATTTGCCCTTGGGGGCAATTATGTGATTTGTTATATATATTTAGCTTGATAATCAATCTTGCTCTAAATAATAGGAGTTTTCTTTCTATTTTATACTTGTTATATTATGATCTAAATAATTAAGTAATTATTAAAGTATATTTAATAGAAAATCCATAAATGATATTTTTGTGATAGTGGTTACAAAGTGTTGTAACTATGAGTAATTTATCACAATGAAATTGAACATATTGTTTTAAATATTCCAAGTCAAGATCCATCGAATGGATACTAATACATTCGTTAAGACTAGAGTACTTAACGCTCTCCAAACATTAGGCAGTGTATTACTTATGGCTGCTAGAGGTACCAAGGGGTTATGACTAATAGTTATTAGATAATCATGGAATGACTCACTCGATAATTTTCTTTTGGTTAACATAACTAAGGTCAAATAAAAAAATATCGATGTGAAACTATTACAAAATTCCCTCGACTTGAGAATACCATCGAGCTCCGATGTGGAAACTCCGCTTTGATTAAGTTAAATCAAGGACAATGTCCATTGAACGATTATGGTTGGGTCGAAAGGAACCATTGGAAGTGAGACACTATTCAAGAGAGAATTTGTCTGATTGATTTCTGAGGTTAATATCATAATTTACCAAAGTAAACTCGAAGTTAAAGTCTCTCACCAGAGCAGTTCGATTAATAATAATTGTTATTATTAAACCAAGGATTTGTGTTTGGACTATAGAGTTGAATATGGATGGTATTGGAATTTTGACCATTACCAAATCCATAAGTCCTAATGTGAAATAGTTTTGACGAAGAAAATTGATGAAAATAATTGTCATTACTAGGTAACACTTAATAAAGTAAAATTGAATTTTACGATACCAAGTATGCGATAAATTTGGAAACTGTGTTACACCACCTGCTAAATAAAGTATGAACGTTAATATTAGAATTGTTCGATATTAATCGCTAACCAATTTAGTCCTAATATTCACACAGCTGAAACGTTGAAAACTCCTTTTACCATCCAATTTAATTAATTGGTAATTGTTATAAATTAGTTAAACCAATAAATATTTAAAAAACATTAGTCATAAAATTTTATTTGATGTGTGTTGGATAATATTAAATAGTATGTTTATAACATTTATAAATATGTTGATTGATATACGATATTGGGACATGTTTAATTGGATTTATATGTAAGGACTACTGTTCGGGCTTAGAATAGTTTCATGGCCTATTTGTAATCTTTAGTAGCCGACTATATGCATGCACAAGGGAGCCTGACCATGTTATGTACATGGTGAAGTGATATGAAAAATTAAAAAGGAAGACCTAGTAAAGAGAAAAAAGATGATCTTGGTTCACTTTTCACCCTCTTATCCTTCTTTTACTTGTCCCACTTATGCCTCACTTGAGATCTCTCTTAGTCCTCACTTGAGTTCACTTCTTCGTTTCAAACGTGTACACATTAGGCACTAGCGAGAGGTGCATATTCGATCTATATTATGAAATTTATTTATTATATGAGTTATTATTAGTTTGCTTTTAATCGAAAAAACTGTATATCGATAGGTTGTCATATTTGATTGTTGTATATCTGAATGCATACATATATTTGTGTGTGTATGTGTTATATATGATTACTCTATTACATGCTCATGGCTTGGTAATAAAAAAGAAATTTCGATTCAAATCATATTATTAAATGACTTTATCGATTAAATCAAAATAAAAAATGTTCGATCATATAATACATATTTTTTTAAAAAAAAAATTTATTCATACTTAAAAAGCATCTAGTAGTAAAAAAATATTTATTTATTTCCAAGTATATTGGTAGTTATATATATAGTTTAATTATTTACTTAATTTAAAATTAGTTCAATAAATAAAGTACATGCATACACATTTATAAATAATATAAAATTATAAAAAAAATTCATATAATGTAAAACATAAATTATGATTTTGGAAATGGTTTTTAATTTTTTTATTAAATCCCTATGGATTTCAATTAATTAATAAGTGTTTACTAAAAATTATTAAAACCAAAAAGAAAATCAAAAATAATATTATTTTATCATCTAGCCGAGAGCAATAACAATTTTATATATATATATATATATATATATATATATATATTAATTCAAATAAAAAGATTCGATTTAGATTTCATAATATGATAAATACTCAAAATTATTTTACAAATTAATATTTGAAATAAGTTTTGATTTAATTTTAATAATATTTATACATGCATGCATGCATATATACATATATATATATATATATATATATATATTTCATAAATGCATTATACGAATAATTTATGTCTAATATTTTATAATAATTATATAATAATATTTATACATATATACATTTATTTATATAATAATTTGATGCAAACATATGTACATTTAGACAATATATTTTTATACAAGTGGGGCTAACATGTTTGTTGCGATATAAATCCCAGCACCTATACACGTGCATGCCAAACCATGTACACATTATGATGTTGCACGTGTACGTCCACACATATGTGTATATGATACACATATATAAAATATCATACAGATTATATATAATAAAACTTTATTTACGAATTAAATTAAATATTGATTTTATTTAACCTAACCATATAATACGGTGTATAGAATAGTAGTGTTTAAGGTCAAGTTCGGATAACCAAGTACTCTGCTTTACCTCGTTGCTGACCTAACCGGAAATGATAAGGTAAGCCTGATGGTTATGCCAAATGGAAAAGGCCTAATTTGAATTAAGCTTTGGGCTAATTTCAAAATTGTTTAGAAATTAAAATAAAGGTTTTAAATTTAAAAGTTATATTTAAAATAAAAAATATATTATAAATGTTATAATACATATTTTCAATTTGTTTTGAAATTAAAATAAAAGTTTTAAATTTAAAAGCTAAATTTAAAATAAAACACATATTATAAAATAATATAATTTTTCAAAATGTTTGAAAATGTTATGAAATTAATTTCAAAAATATTATTTATTAATAAGATTAAAAACTAAATGAATAAGATAAAGTAGTTAATTAATTAAATATATACACACATACATGTATAGTGTGTGTGTGTGTGTGTATGTTCTCTTGAACTGTTTAAGATAATATGAGCATACATGTGTTGTATAAAAGAATTTTTGAAATTAATAAAATTTAATTAAAATTGTTTAATTAGATAAATTAATTAAAAGTTAATTAATAAATTAAAATACATATATATAAATAAGAATATGTATATTACTATAAAGGTTATAGTATATACATTCAATATAATATGTATAATTGAATAATATAATAATTAATTAAAGTGACCGTTAAATAAAGTAATAAAATAAGATTTTACTAATACAATGTTATACATAAAATATTATATAAGCCAAATAACATATAAAATTTGTATAATAATAAAATTTATATAATATAAATATATAAACTAAAAGTGGTACATTAAAGAAAACCAAAATACACTTAAGGAATGAATACACACAATTTAGCACGTATACCGTGATTTATGATGTGTCTGGCACTTGAATCGCAAGGGTATTTTATAAGCGTCTAACTATACAACCACTAAACACGTTTGTAACCTGGTTACTTATGAGTTTACTTACCCGAGACTATGTATTGTCTTTGGTGAGTTCCTAACTCTAAAAGCAATATAAGAATATGAATATTTGATCCATATACGGTCACACTTAAATGTTATATGATGAACTATCACAATTCATAACATACGAAACATCGATGAAATTTGTTTATTGAATATTCAAGTTCACTGCAGTGTGAGATCATGTATTTAATATAATTGTCTACAGTGTTGGTCTTATTGTGTTATATATAACACTTAACCAAAGGTTACAAGATACATCTAAGAATTCGATCACTGAAATGTCAATTTTATCTTTTTACATAAGGTGCAATTTATTTGATATCCTTAAATATTAAGGATGACCAAATGCACTTTTGTAAAGAGTTCATTATGATGTTGTAGTAAGGATTTCCTTTTAATGGTTCAACCGTTTAGAAAGGAAATTGAATGTATAAGAGTGGATGTAATCCAAGGTACCGTTGGGATGAAAAGACTAAATAGTCATTTCTGCTTCATAAATAAATTTGGATATAAGAATTGTAAATTAATAATAGATACTTAATGTTGGAACAAGAAATATGCTTCTTTCAAAAAAAATTCACATAGAAAGTTGTTTTTTTATGATATTTATTTCTTTGAATTTAAGAAACTTGATTTGAAAATTCTCAATTATAAACCAGTTATAGTAAATGAAATAAATAGCTTATATTAAGTGGTTGAACGGAGTTTTGTGTTTTTATGCTATTATATTAATAGTGAAAACAGTGGGAGCATGCCATATTAAACTTATCGGTCGCATAAAGTTACGATCGTTTTCATAAAATGTACCAAACATTATTTATGAAATAATGTTTATTTTCAGTATTGATTAAAAAATAGACATGGTTTTATTTCAATATGAATATTCGTTATAAAATAAAACTAGAGCATTGGTATTTGTGATGATTGGAAAATCGAGAAGTATCTAAATTATTTGCAATTATTTTAAAATTATGGACGATGCCACAGTTTTAAGAAATAATTTTTGATTATATGATTATGTAGCATATGGTACTGATAAATAATATCTTAGATAATTAAAGGAAAAATTCACTAGTGAGAGCATCATAAGAGTTGATGAACTCTATAAATTGATACTTATAGATACATGCAATCGGAAGTCTATTAGTCGCAAAACTTCTACGAATTTAGTTGTACTCATCGGTGAATTATCACAAACATGAACATGTGTATACGATACACACATGGTATGCTATAGATGAATTCATAGAATATAAAATAGAACTAAATAAAATAACATGCAGTAGAATATAAAAATATTCGATTTGATCGAACATTCAAGCATATTGGAAAGAGTTCTGAACGCTGTAAAAAATTAATAAAGATTCAATCTCAAAACACTCCTCCATATGATACATGTTGATATATCGATAAGGAGTAATCGAAATTTGTTGAACAAAGTATGATTAATCGTGAGTGAAGTTGAGTTAACTTCTTTCTGTAAGGTCGTATACTTAAGAGTAGTGCACAAGGTTAAAATTAATTTCATCTAGAGAATGGTATAAAAAATTATAAGTGTTTATAAGAAACCCCAACATATCATAAGTCCAGAAGTTAGCAGGTTGTACGAGATGAAAGACTTCACGTAATAATTGTTAGCGAGGGATTCTATTGAATCATCAAAAAAGGATTTTGGGAATAATCGCCATTGGATGACCAATTTATCTTTTGAACATAAGTATCGTAAACTAAAACCAAATCAGTTTTATAAATAAGGCAATTCACAAAGTGTTTATGAAGACTCATTCCGTTGCACTGAGAAACAATTGTCGTTTCAAGAATTATCAATTTTGTAGCGAAGGATTTCTTTAGAAATTATAGATAGTAAAATGGATTTAGGTACGATTCAAAGATGAAATTGATTACATAGGATGAAATGTAACTAACCTAACCAAAACAAACACAACGCATTAGAGTGTCTAATAAGTATTCGTAAATATTGAAGAGAAACTCTGAGTGTCTTATCAATATCGAGAATAGACAATCCTCAGTTGTCAAGTAAGCCATTAAGAGTATTGACTCTACCATATGGTATAATGCACAAATCCGAAAGGCTTCCAAGTACATTACCAAAATTTGTATTTGATAGTTATACGCAAAGGGATATGGTCCATCGGCCGCAAATGAGTTTCTAAGAGAAAGACTAATGTGGTTAAAACATAGTGAGCACCATTGATAATAATAACATCGTAAATTTCAATTGCTTAAATTATCATATAGATTTGTCATTCAACTTGCTTAAGTTAAATCGGATTTACTCACAAATTTTTTACTTGGTATGTCTTTGTTTTTTAGACATACATGTTGAAATTGAAGATTCTAAATAATGATTCAAAATAGACTATTTGCACATAACAACTAAAGTGTCTGAGAGTCAATAGGAGCGATATTAAGTTAGCAAGTTTTAGGGATATAATCCAAAAAATGATACAAAAGTATCATTTTATAAGCATCATAATTGAAAAAATATTTTGATAGAAATATCGAATATTTTGATTTTCAGTCAAAATGTAGAGGAAGCATGTGTCCATAAGAAAGAACCACTAATAGGTACATCAATATTCCTAAATTATAAGTAAACAACATACTGCCGATTGTTAACGATATACTTATGTTAAATCGGTAATAATTTGATTATTTAGTCTCGATATTGGATTCATAAATAATACCTTTTATAGTGAGTATAAATGATGTTAGGATTGTCCCAAAAGATATGTAAAGACACCTTATTAAAAATGTTTAATAAGGAGCAAGTAAGATGGATTCCTTATACATTGAAAAAAGGAATTATCATACATGTTGTATTGTCTACAATATCATAATTTGCTTATGCATTTGATGCATTAAGCGAATATCAAATCCGAACTAAGAGCACTAAATGGTAGTTTAGAGTGTTATCGAATATTTACGAAATTCTACAGAATTGTTTAGAGAACCAAACTCATTATGAAGGAGTATTAGAATTCAAACTTCATAGGTGATATTGAGTATAATATGTCAATGTCAAATTCATGTTCAAACCATAATTAAGAATCTATAATATGGAAATGTTCCAAATGCAAAGGTTGTGATTGATTCAATGAAAGACTAAGTACATGTTCTTGAATAGCACCACAAATAAAAGTTATGTATAAATATAAATGCGTAGATTTATAACTGAGCTGATGATGATTCAAAATGTTGAGAATCCTATGACATTGATATATGATAACTATGCCACGATACAGTTCGTAAAAGAACTTAGAGCTCATTGAGAGTCAAGAGACATACTTCGAATAGTTCCACATGATAATGGCGCTTCATCAACCTCTGAGATAGTTGATTGACAGAATAGATAATTAAATAAAATAGCATAACCATTCAATAAGGGACCGAGTTTGAGTAATATTATTAAAGATGTTGGAATATGATTCCATAATAACCCCAAGTGCAAGTGGAAGATTAATAGAGTTAAGGATATGTCATCGGGGCAATTATATAATTTGTTACATATATAACTCGATAATCATCTTGTTCAAAATAATATGTATTTTCTTACTATTATATACTTGTTATATTATGATATAAGTAATTAAATAATGCAGAGGAAGCATGTGTTCATAAGAAAAACCACTAAAAGATAAATAGATATTTCCAGACTATAAGCAAACAATGTACCGTTGATTGGTAATGATGTTCTTATGTTAAAATCAGTAGTAGTTAGTTTTTTATACTAGATATTGGATTTGTAAATTATATCTTCATTATAAGTATAAAGGATGTTGGAAATGTCCCAAAATGATGTGCAAATATGCCTTATTAAAATGTTTAATACGGAATATGTAAGGTAGATTCCTTATGAATTGACAACAGGAATTATCATACATGTTGTATGATTTGCAATATCATAATTTTCTTTTTCATTTGATGCATGAAGCAAATAATAAATCCAAATTAAGATCACGAAATGGTAGTTTTGACTCTTCTCGAGTATTTATGAAATATTAGAGAATTGTTTATAGAAACACCAAATTTCTTGAAAATTGTTGGGGGCGTCTCCACCCCCACCGGACCAGTAGGAAAGGGGTACCACCGGACCAGGAGAAAGAAAGGTACTACCGTACCAGATGCCACTCCCCTACACGCCGAACCAGATGACACTCCCCTACATGCAGAACCAGATGCCTCTCCCCTACATGCCGAACCAGCTCCTCTACCAGCCACCTTCCATCAACTGCCGCTCCAACCCTCACCGAACCAACTCACCACCGAGTCAACCTCCACCGGTCCAAGGCCTCACCGGACCAACCATCTACTACCGGACCAGGGCATACCGAACCAATACTCCCAGGCCAGATTGCATCAGCCCAGGCCCACCAGCAGCTATATACATCCAAGACCCCTGCCCCAACCTCACTCTATAAATAGAGGGGCAGGGGTACAACAATGGCAGACAAGTTTGAGAGCTCAAGCACGGACGAAACTTTCAAACAACTTTCATATACTTGTATACAAAGCTTGGTACTTGTAATCTGAAGAGAAAAAGGAGAATAACAATAAAGTGGACGTAGGCACGTTCTGGCCGAACCACTATAAATCTGTGTGTCTTTTACAGTTTAGTCCCTGCTTTTTATATATTTGCATAAATCACCCAAATCACTAAGAACAACTTAAAATTGACTAAATCATACGACTTGGAGTTGTTTGCCCATTTTTTGTGCAAACATTTTTGGTGCTTTCACTGAGAAGGATAGGAGCTCGAAGCTTCAGCTTCTCCCACTCAACCCTTTTCCTATCAACATCGTTCATTGCTTGGAAAACATGCCTCTCGGACGGAAGAAGGATGCTAACAACGGAAAGAACATTGCAACTAGTAGTATCCCAGATCCAGTAATCAGAGATCAAGACAATCGTTCGGTTCCAACAGCAAATGAAAATCGGGCAAATCCGACAGCCCCTGCTACGGAACAACCAATTACAAGGACGGATCTGGACAGGATTGTGGCTGAAGTAACTAACCGCTTCGCATCTCAACAAGAAGCCTTGGTGGAACAACTCATGTCACGCTTAAGGGATGCTGAAGAATCCAACCGCAACACTGAATCATGGGGTGAGTCCCGGTCTGGAGGATCTGGGAGACGACAAATGTCTTTCTTCTTCGAAAAGGTTAACAACAGAAACAGCAATGGTAGGAGCCGAGCCCGGACTCAGCCCGAATTCCGACCCGAGGAAACACTTGGAACCGAACCCAACAGGGGAGGTACCAGGCAGGGATCGGATGTAGCTGAGCCTGTCATGCTACCTAACCATGGAAACACCAGTAGACGGGGCCGAGCTGGAGTCCAGCCCGAAGTTGGACCCGAGGAAGTGCTGAGAACAGAGCCCAGCAGGGGAAGATCAAGGCAAGGGCCAACTGTGGCTGACCCCAGCATGCCCCCGGAAGACCAGAGGCAGCCATTGGAGAATGTTAGGAGTGACAGACGATACCATCCCTACAGGTCGTCTAGATGGAATCAATCCCGTAGGGAAGAACCAAACTCATTTCTATCCGCTCCAAGTTCTGATGAAAGGGTGGCACGATTGTTCAGAGAATGCGTCCAACGGGACCAAAGGGATCGGGGGATAGGCGCTAGGGTAACCAGCCCCTTCACCCGCAATATCGAAACTGCCATCACTCCCCGGAAATGGAAAATGCCAACAATGGAACCTTACAGGGGAACCTCTGACCCCGTTGTACACTTGCAGAGATACACACAGCATATGTTCATGAACGGAGCAACAGAGGGAGTGTTGTGTAAATGCTTCCCACTATTCTTGGCAGATCTAGCTACCTCCTGGTTCTGCCATCTACCCCAAGGATCCATCAGCTCATGGGAAATGTTGAAAGAAAAGTTCATCAGCCAGTTCCGCATTCATGTGGAACAGCCCAAGAACGCTTATTCCCTATCTAATATCAAACAGAAGCCCGGAGAGACAGTGCAACAATATCTAACCCGATTCAACGCCGCAGCGGCCGCAGTCCAAGATGTCGACGAGAAACTTATCCTAATGGCCCTCTGCAGTAGTGTACATCCGGATACTAAATTTGCTAGGAGATTAACGAAAGAAAAGCCAGCTACCTTACCCGATTTCTTCCATGAGGCCGGGAAATACATGAGACTTGAAGACGCTGCCACTGAGAGGCAGTCAGGGCAACAGGCTAAAGCAGCTCCAGACAGGGTTCCCGCTGCAGCAAAGGATGTTCGGAGAAATGACTCTAGAGGCAATGCTGGGGGCAAGAAGGGAGAAAAGCGCTTATATCGACCAGGACCAAGATTTGACTCTTACACTCCTTTGAATGAAACAATCGAAAACATCTTCCTAACAACCCAAGACGAAGTTAGATACAAGCGCCCCCCGCACAAGAAGGAGGCAGATAGCGCATTCAAGTCTGGAAAGTTCTTCCGCTTCCACGAATCCCATGGACATGACACCAATGAATGCCACCATCTCCGGGACTTGATTGAAGAACACATCAGAAGGAAAAGACTAGAGCGCTATGTGAAAGGTCAGAACAGGACTTTGACTCCTGCCAATGAGAATCCAGGGCTACACCTCTCGGAAGTAGGCGGAGTAAATCGCAACACCAGCAGCTCTAGTCAAGAGAAGATAGTGGTCCATACCGTATCAGGAGGACTACACATCGCCGACAGAAGCTGGGCAGAGATGGAAAGATACGGTAAGTCACTTAGAAACGATGAAGGCTACGTTAATTCTGTTATGGAAGAACGCCACCCGAAACGGAAAGAGAATGACGACATCACATTCAGTAGGCGTGATCTAGAGGGATGGCAGTACCCACACATGGATCCTATGGTCATCTCTGCCTGGTTCGGTCCAGCCAAAGTTTTTCGAATTTTAGTAGACACTAGAAGCTCAGTAAATATCCTATTCAAGCATGCTTTTGACAAAATGAAGCTGTCAATGAAGGATGTGTCTCCCTGCAACAAACCACTACATGGTTTCACTGGAGATGCAAAGATGCCCCTCCGGCAACTGGACCTCTTTGTTGAAATAGGAAGTCATCCCCGCTCCATTGTGCGAAAACAAACATTTGTACTAATAGAGAGCCACTCGACCTACAACGCCTTTTTGGGAAGACCAGCCTTGTCTGACTTCCAAATTATCCTAGCCCCATGGTGTCTGAAGATGAAATTTCCAACAGATAATGGAATAGGAGAAATAGAGGGAGATCAAGACGCTGCTCGAGACTGCTATGTAACCGAACTTCGCAATAACCGCAGAAAAGATAAAGGAAAAAATGCAGAGACTACTCTCTGCATAAAAACTTGGAAGCATAGAAACTAAAGAAAGCCCCTCCTCTTCGATATACCAGTGATCCTTTCAATAAATTAGACCCCGGGGACAAAGAGGAGGAGACCACCGCCGAGCCTGTAGAGGCTATGGAATTTATAGCTGTAGACAAACATGACTCAAGTAGACTATTGAAAATCGGATCTCAACTAAAAGAAGAATTAAAGGATCAACTCAATGATTTTCTTCGCCACAACATGGATGTATTTGCATGGACGCACGCTGACATGACAGGAATATCCCCAGACATAGCATGCCATGTACTGAACATCGATCCCACCAAGGTGCCAGTAAAGCAGAAGAAGAGAAGCATGGGGGCAGAACGATCAGCAGCCCTCGAGGAAGAAGTAAAGAACCTACTTGCCAATGACTTCATACGAGAAGCCATCTACCCAGAATGGATCGTCAACCCGGTGCTGGTAAAGAAGGCTAATGGGAAGTGGCGAACATGCATCGACTTCTCCAACTTAAATGACGCTTGCCCGAAGGACTGCTTCCCACTCCCCCGAATCGATCAGCTCGTGGACAGCACAGCCGGACACGAACTCTTATCCTTTATGGACGCATACTCAGGATATAACCACATCCCTATGCACGCCCCCGATCAAGACCACGCTAGTTTCATCACTGACCGGGGATTGTACTGCTACAGAGTAATGCCTTTTGGACTTAAAAATGCCGGTGCTACTTATCAGTGCCTCATCAACAAGATGTTTGCGGAACTAATAGGACGAACTATGCAAGTTTATGTGGATGACATGCTGGTAAAATCGAGAAAAGCCAACGATCATATAAACCACCTGGACGAGATATTTCAAGTACTTCGCCAATATGGAATGAAGCTGAATCCTCTAAAGTGCTCCTTAGGAGTATTGTCGGGAAAGTTCTTGGGATTCAACGTCCATGCCAGGGGGATTGAAGCAAACCCCGAACAGGTCTGGGCTTTGCAAGAAATCAGGATACCATCCACTCAAAAAGAGATGCAAAGCCTAAACGGGAAAGTGGTCGCCCTAAGCAGGTTCATCTCTAAAGCAACCGACAAATGCATCCCTTTCTTCGAAGCTCTAAAGAAAGACAAAGCAATGTTCGAGTGGACTGGCGAATGCTTAAAAGCCTTCCTTAACCTAATCGAACACCTCCAGAGACCACCAGTACTCTCAACTCCAAATAAAGGCGAAGAGCTATACCTATACCTTGCTGTATCATCCCATGCTCTAAGCGCCGCTTTGGTGAGAGAAGACAACCGCGCACAACGGCCCGTATACTTTGTAAGCAAGAGATTTACAGGGGCAGAAGCCAGATACCCTAAACTTGAGAAGCTAGCATACTGTTTGCTAATCACGTCACGGAAGCTACGACACTATTTCCAATCTCATTCCATCAGAGTTCTAACCGATCAACCGCTAAGGTAGGTACTCCATCACCCCGACACTTCTGGGCGACTACTTAAGTGGTGCACTGAACTGAGTCAATATGATATCACCTACCATCCTCGCACCGCCATCAAAGGACAAGCCATTGCAGATTTCATTGCCGAATTCACTGCCAACGAAGGTAAAGATCGATCTGAGATAACAAAGGATATCAGGTGGATTCTCTTTGTAGATGGAGCATCAAACAAACAAGGCTCGGGGGCAGGTATTGTGATAATCACCCCCAGGGGAAGGAAGCTGCACTATGCCCTAAGATAGGAATTCGCTGCCACCAACAATGACGCAGAATACGAAGCGGTGATAGCCGGATTGGAACTTGCCCTAGAGATTGGAGTCGGTTCTTTATGTCTCCATAGTGATTCTCAACTTATTGTAAATCAAATACTGGGAGAATTCCAGACTCGAGGGGAACGACTCACAGCATATCTAAAGAAGACCAAGCTGCTGCTCAATCAATTGGATCACTATTTAATCAAACACATTCCTCGAGGAGAGAATCAAGAGGCCAACGAACTAGCAAAGTAAGCTAGCATGAAGGACGGCACCACTTCCGGAACAATAACCATCTCAAAGCAACTAGCCCCGAGTTTCGAGCCAATAAATCTGATAGCGGCAATCGAAGAGGAAACTTGGATGACTCCCATCTGGAAGTACTTACAAAGTGGCACACTACCCCGACAGGCGTAGCGAAGTTAAGAAGATCCTGAGGAAAGCTTCCCGCTACACAATACAAGAAGGCATCCTCTATCGGCGCGGCTTCTCTAACCCCTTATTAAGGTGTGTCGCTGGAAGGGAAGCCAAGGAAATCTTATCCAACATCCATCAAGGAAGTTGCGGAGACCACACCCTAGGGCAGACTTTGGCAAAGAAAATACTCCGATATGGGTATTACTGGCCCACTTTAAACAAAGACGCCTTAGATTTCGTCAAAAGATGTGACAGACGTCAGAAATTCGCTCAGATTCCTCGACTACCAACAAATGAGATTACTCAGATGACCAGCGCTTGGCCCTTTGCGATATGGGGAATTGACTTGATTGGCGAACTGCCAATGTGCCGAGGAAGAGCCAAATATGCCATAGTGGCAGTCAACTATTTCACCAAATGGGTGGAAGCGGAGCCTCTAAATAAAATATCTTCGGCAAAAGTTATTAACTTCTTGATCAAAAATATTTTATGTAGGTATGGGGTTCCACTCAAAATCATATCGGACAACGGACTTCAATTTGACAGCGAAGAATTCACCGAATGGTGCCAAGAGCACGGAATTCACAAAAGCTTCTCATTTGTAGCTTACCCCAGGCAAACAGACAAGTCGAAGCTGTCAACAAAATTCTCAAAACTCTAATCAAGAAGAAACTTGAAAAGTCAAAAGGCGCTTGGGTGGATGAACTTCCTACGGCACTTTGGGCCTACCGTACATCTTACAAAACATCAACATGGCATACTCCTTTCTCTTTGGCATACGGATCGGAGGCCATGCTCCCAGTTGAAACTGTAGTGCCTTCCCACCGTAGGATCCACTACAACCCAGAAGAGAACGAAGAACTCCTCCACATGTCTTTGGATCCAATTGAGGAGAGAAGAAACGATGCAACACTCAAAGCGGCAGCTCACAAGCAAAAAGTGGCAGAACAATATAACTCCAAAGTCAAGCACCACAGCTTACAAGAAGGAGATCTTGTCCTCAAGCGGATCTTCCCGCGCCCCGGAGCGCTAGATCCAATCTGGGACGGCCCTATTTAATTCATAAAGATCTCCACAACGAAGCTTATATTTTGTCAACAGTGGACGGAGAGGTGTTCCAGAGGGCATGGAACATCCGACACCTTCGTCGATACTTTTCTTAACTTTTACTGCACATATGAAGTGAATTAACAAAGAGAATCAGTGGACGTAGGCATTTTCGGGCCGAACCACTTTAAAAATCTTGTCTCTTTTTAACTTGTTCCTTTATATCTTGGCTGCTTGTTAAGCTTTATCCTTTTCTGTTGAACAAAATCCTGTATAACGACATTTCCATTCTGGACACTTCACGGCACAACCTCACCTGGACAAGACCTAACAGGTACTATACGAATCTATCCCCTCGTCAATGAGACACTTTTGCTCCAGCATCCCTCTGCTGCGGGTTAACTCATTACTCGCGACGGCCCTCAAAGCCAACTGTAATGAGCCGATCATAAGCCACCGAGAAGGCCGACTATAGCCGAGGCAGCTCATTACGGCGTTCGGCTCGCCGGCAACTGTGAACCGATTATAAGCCCCAACATAAGGTGTGTCCAGCCAGGGGCAGTTCACAGTTGACGATCGGCACCCACGCTAGCCGGCCACGGTAAATCGAATAATACCCACGATTACGGGCCATAATGGCCCGGGTAGTTACTGTGCGCGATATCGGCTCCGATGTGTCTTAAGTACGGCTGTGGTAAAAAAGAAAACTCCCCACGGAGGCATAAGATGGGTGACGAATGTCTCCAAGACCCACAGCTAGGGAAAGTGACTACAAAACCCGTTTGCCACGAACTTAAGCACATCGAAGGCCTTCCGCGATTGGAAGTTTTACTGTTTCTTATATTTCCATTTTATTTATAAAACTCTCCTCCTATCCTCTATAACAATCCCTAAAGTACAGGACACAAAATAGGAGACATTCACTAATGGGAATGAGAACTCACAGCTGGACGGCAGGTCACTCAGCTGCATTCCATATTCGATTACATAAGGCATTTAAAGCTACCATCTACAGCTAAAACTTGAAGGGTGGTACTTTCTTCTCTTATAGATAAATATGTAAATATAATTTGTTTGCACGTCACACAAACGTTGCAAGATATGAAATCATGTTCTAAGCAAGAACTTAACATCAAACACAATTGAATCACTGGTACATGCACGACTATATTTTATGCAACACATCAGAATAACAAAAGCATTCAAATATAGCAGAATCAGTTTCTGTTATAAAATTACATAAAGCCGTTCATTACAAATGACATAATTACAGCCCAAAAGTACACTAATGTTTTGGAACTAGTATATACAAGAGTGCCAAGTAAACCAAAAAATAATCAGCTGCAGCAGGGCTCTGCCTTTATCCTGCTAGCCCTCCGGGATCTACTTGACCGCAGGATCAGAACTCCCAGCATGCTGACCAGAGGTCCCACCTGTCCAATTCAGGAGAAGAATCTATCTGATAAATGATACGCAATCAAGTTTAAAAAAAAGATTGAGAGGGAAGATTTACCAGCATCTGCTCCCTGATCATCATCCTCTAGCTGCACACCTACTTCCTCGGCGGCAAGCAGCCGCATGTCCTCCTTCACCGCCACCTTCTCCTCCTTGGGGAACTGAGCAGTAATCACATCCATCCTGAAAGTCGCACCACCTTCCTTATCCGCATCAGCCTTAGCCTCCTCCAAAGCCCGAAGATATATCCTAGCCATGACCCAGGGATAGTCGTCCATCCAGCACAGGTTGCCCTACTTCCAAGTTCGGAAGTACATGTCCTGGAGCATCTCATCCATCATCCCCTCGTTCTCCTCAAACTCTCTCATCCGGGCCTCAGAAGCCGACAGCCTTGCGACAGCAGCATCTCTCTCCAATAGGTATCTCGAGCAGTCAGCCTGAAGGGATTTCCGCATCGCCTCCATCTCCTCCTTCAGCTTCGCCTAAGCAAGCTCTGCGGCCTCAAGCCTCCCAGATAACTCCTCTACCTGCTCAAGATCCGCTCTCCGAACCTCATCCACCGTTGCGATAGCCATGTCAATCCGTTCTTTGCAAGCGGCCTCCATTTTTCGCAACTCAGCCTTGCTAGCCTCTTCCATGGTTTTCTTTAGTCGCCTGGAGGCCGCCTCATGCTGGGAGATCTGGATGGCCTGATCGGCAAGCTGTTTGGCCTGATCAGAAACCATTAGCCGCAATCGAATGTTAGCACTTCTGATTTCCTCTCCAGCCTTGACCAGCCGGGCATGATACGCCATCAGCTTCCTGGTCTCCTCTGCCACCCGATCGATGTTTGCCTTGGCCTCAACCCCCATAGTCACAATCCGAGTGGTCAACAAATCGAGATCCAAAGACTTAGCCTCATCAAGCACCCTTACCATAGGATTGCGGGGTAGGAGGTTCTTACCGGTAACCTCATCGAAGGATATGTCAGGGAAGTTCGGATCCAGGTCCGGATGACCCGCGAATGGGTTGCGAGCCAAGCTGGGACGGTAAATCGGAGTGATAGTAGGGTTCTCAGATGGATGCGGAGAGGGTACAAAATCAGAAGTCTCCTCCGTAATATCCTGAAGCGGCTGAGTTGGAGGCTGGGGATGAGACGGAGATTCGAACAAGGAGCGGCCCCTCTTCTTCCTTTGGATATCTTCTACAATAATCCCGAGAAGAGGACGATAGCCGACTACGTCCCCGGGGCGGCTAGTAGGGGGCTTCGGTCTAGCAGAGGCCCTGAGTAGCTTGTATTGTTCAAGGCGGTGTCGAACATCTGATGTCTTGGCTAACTCGCCTGCCCCTGGAATAAAGAACAGGTGTTACGAGGGTGCACTAATCCATAATTCAAGAAATATGTTATGTTAAAAGGAGTAAGAAGATGCATTTCTTATACAAACCCTGAGGGGGAGTGGGATACTCCAATAGGTCCTGAATCTCATTCCAGGACGGGAGCTGGCCATAAAATATTACTAAGTCCTTATCATAAAGGGAGTCTGCGGAAGTCAAAAATTCACCTTGAATCACCAAAGTCTTCTTAGCCGGAATACTCTGAGAAGATGAACCGGCACTAGTCCCGGCCTTATCAGTTTCCTTCGGTTTCTCCACCAAGGCCGACCCTTCTTCCAACCCCTCAAAAGCTTGGCGGAAAGCATCATCCGTCCACTCTTGAATCCCACCTGCTTGCCCAGAGGTCAAGGCCCCAACGCCGCTACCACTTTGTCCCTTGCCACCATCACCTTCTCCATCACCTCCGCTCTCCTCCTCGCCTCTTTCCTCCTCTCCACTTTCCTCCTCCGGAACATCTGGGCACGTGCTAGGAGAGGGTCCATCAGTTTTCTTAAGCTTCTTTCCCCCGACAACTGGAGGTTTCGAGAAGGGTTTCCTCTTGCTGCTCTTTGTCGTGGCCCCTCCTTTGGATTTAGCAGCCCTTTCCTCAGCCGTATCCCTCTGCTTGACCACAGACTGATGTGGTAGAATCAAGTTATGTCCCAGGAGAGTGGCATTCCTGATCAGGTAGGAAGCTGATCTATCCCTTCCCGAAATGGCTTCTATCTCCGCGGCCATCTGAACTAGGTGATCGTTCTCCACGACCGCAAAGCCACCTATCGCTAGCAGGAAATAAAAACACGTGAGAAGAAGCATTTCAGTCAGAACGGAAATTATAAATAAACTTTAACTTACAGCCAGAGGTGAAGCGGTGGATAGAAACGGAGTTGTCCCGGATGAAGAACCATTCCTTCTTAAACATGGTGAATTTTGAATACAAGTCCAAGACCGTTTTGAAGGACACGGCCGATTCCAAGCTGATGTATGGAGACCCCTTCTTGTAACCTCTCAAGTTATATATGTACCGAATCTCCCGGTTGGAAGGGGGCGCCCGTACTTTCTCTGGAAAATCACGAACAGGCACACCAAGATAGCATAGGATTTGGGCTGGAGCTGGAAAGGGGCCACCTTCAAATAGGTGACGAAGCTATCTATCCAGGCATTAATTGGAGGAATGGCCCCACACATGCAGTGGTACCTACTATAAGAAAAGTATCCTTCAGGGGGATTATATGGCATGACCTCCTCCCCCGGCAACAGCATGCGTGCTCTATCAATTCCAAAGGAGCGGGAGATAACGTCAAGCTTCTCCTCTCTGAGAGAGCTCGGAAAGCAATCAGGAGGAGAGTTCAGAAGCTCTTGAGGACCATATCCATCCATTAGTGATCTCGGAGTGGGTCCCTGTTGTCCCGGCCCTGGCTAGGCTGGGGGCACCACAGGGGACTCTCTTATGTCCGTAGATTTTCTCTTTTCTGATCGAGTTTCCACTTTGCGAGACATTTATTTGCAACACAAGAAAGTATATCGTCAAAACAGAGGATATAAACATGCAAGTATATGTAATCCGGAATTTCACTCGTAATAAAGTACACGAGACACACACTCCATTCGGCAATTCGAATATGGGAGTGTCATTCGGTACTTAAAACCCCCCAAGTTCATTCGGTACTCAAAATCCACGAGCCCATTCGGTAATTGAAAATAAGAGTTCATTCGGCAAACCAAGTACAACAGTTCATTCGGCACTTGCTACATTCGGTAGTCAAAAAGCTATTCAGCAAGAGAAGGCTAATCACCTGATTTGGTATTCTAACAGGGTTCGGCAGCAAGTTTGATTCGGGAGCTAGTTTGATTCGGCAGGAAAATTGGTTCGACTATCTCTCTTGGTAAGAAATAACAGCAACTTGCAGCCCCTACTTATAAGCCAACGTGGAACAACCGGACCAATTGGTTCGGCTCTCAGGATCGAATGAGGATAAGCAGCCTAAAACAAAGTGTGGCATGTACCGGCATATTCCCCACTTTGGGGGGCAAATGTTGGGGGCGTCTCCACCCCCACCGGACCAGTAGGAAAGGGCTACCACCGGACCAGGAGAAAGAAAGGTACTACCGAACCAGATGCCACTCCCCTACATGCCGAACCAGATTCCACTCCCCTACATGCCGAACTAGATGCCACTCCCTACATGCCGAACAAGACGCCTCTCCCCTACATGCCGAACCAGCTCCTCTACCAGCCACCTTCCATCAACTGCCGCTCCAACCCTCACCGAACCAACTCACCACCGAGTCAACCTCCACCGGTCCAAGGCCTCACCGGACCAACCCCTCCAACCATCTACTACCGGACCAGGGCATACCGAACCAATACTCCCACGCCAGATTGCATCAGCCCAGGCCCACCAGCAGCTATATACATCCAAGACCCCTGCCCCCAACCTCACTCTATAAATAGAGGGGCAAGGGTACAACAATGGCAGACAAGTTTGAGAGCTCACGCACGGACGGAACTTTCAAACAACTTTCATATACTTGTATACAAAGCTTGGTACTTGTAATCTGAAGAGAAAAAGGAGAATAATATATAAAGTGGACGTAGGCACGTTCTGGCTGAACCACTATAAATCTGTGTATCTTTTACAGTTTAGTCCCTGCTTTTTATATATTTGCATAAATCACCCAAATCACTAAGAACAACTTAAAATTGACTAAATCATACGACTTGGAGGTGTTTGCCCATTTTTTGTGCAAACAAAAATGATTATTCAAATTCAAGCTTTATAAGTGACATAGAGATAATGTGTCGATACTACATTCATGTTCAAACCTTAACCGATAAGCTTTAAATTGGAATTGTTCTACACAATGCATTATGGCCGATTTGATGAAAAGGCTTAGTACATGGCCTTGTTAACACCACAATAAAAGCACTGTATAAATATAAATGCACAAATTTATAACCGAGTTACGGGTGATTCGAATTATTACGAATACTACATCATTGTTATATGATAAAGTGTAACAAAAATCGAGAAACATACTCCAAATAGTTCTACATGATAAAGGTGGTTTATCAATATATGAAAGATTTGATTGAAAAAGCAGATAATTAAACAACATAGAAGATCCATTCACGAAGGGTCAAACTCGATCAGTTCTCATTAATTTGATCTTAGGGTTGGATGAAAGGTACATATCTGATCTTTATTGTCAGATTTATTTATTATACCAGTTACCTAGTAATTAGCTTTTATATGATGAATCTGTATATCGATATGTTATCACATGTGATGGTTGTATATATGAAGGCATATATCTATTTATATATAACAACAACAACAACTTATGTATGATTACTTTATTACATGCTTACAGTCTGGTAATAAAAAAAAATGATTAAGTTAGTATTATTAAATGATTTTATCAATTAAATCTAAACACGCAATTTTAAATTATATAATATATATTTTAAAATTTATAAAATTTTGTTCACACTATAAATCATTCGGTAGTATGTTGATTTATTTATTTTCATATACATAAATATTTATATATATAGTTTAATTATTTACTTGAATTAAAATTATTTGAATAAATAAAATACATGAATGCACATTTATAAATATATAAAATTCTAGAAAAATTCACATAATATAAAATATATATTCTGATTTCGAGAAAGATTTTTAAATGTTTTTTAATTAAATTCATATGGATTTTAATTAATTAATAAGTATTTATTAAAAATCATTAAATCCAAAATGAAAATTAAAAAAATTAGCATCTGACCAAGCGTAACATCATATATGTGTGTGTGTGTGTGTGTGTGTGTGTGTGTGTGCGCATTTATAACTAGTTATATGTTTAATCAATATATATGTACAGAAATTAATTCAAGTAAAAAAATATTTGTTTAGATTTCATAATATATTATAAATACTCAAAATTATTTTACAAGTTAATATTTAGAATAACTTTGAAATTTAACTATATATATACACATACATGTATATATTTCATAAATGCTTTATACAAATAATTTACTACTAATATTTTATAATAATTATGTTTCTACATATATACATTTATTTATACAATATTAATGCAAACATATGTACATTTAGACTATTTGTATACAAGAGGGGATAATATGTTCGTTGCGGTGTGAATCCTAATACCTATACAGGGGCATGTCAAATCAAGTGCACATTATACTATTGCACGTGCACGTTCATATATATGTGTATATGATACACCAATATAAAATATAATACAAATTATATATAATAAAACTTTATTTATGAATTAAATAAAATATTGATTTTATTTAAGTGGAAAATTTCGAAAATTTCTAAGTAATTTAGATTACATAAGCCCAATACAAATCTAAATTGGGAAAAAAATTGAAATTCGTCCAACTACTCCGCTATGGGCTGGTCCAATTCCAACACGATCAACTATTACAAAACTTTCTTGTATCTTTGTGACGATGGATTCTTTGCCAAAGGTCGTCATGAGGGAATTTGTCCCTATTGGTATGATGTCAACATCCCTAAAGCTGTAATTGGGCAAGGTATAGGGGGTGAGGTTGGAGGCAGGAAATTTGAGTGCATCGAATATGTGCCAAAACACGACGTTGATCAAGCCTTACTCATCTACAAATGGTCTATGCAAACTTGAGTTTGCTATTACAATAGTGATGACCATAAGGTCATGTAAGGGTGAGAGATGGTTTTCCTATAATCGACAACGAACATGATGGGCTGATCTGCTTTTAGCCTAGGTGCTTTGGACGTTCAGTGTTCAAGTGAGTAAAATTGGCCGGAAGACCATACTTCCCTTTGATACCAGGACTATGCTTCCTGTCTATTTCTAGCTACATGTGGGCCTTCATAGATTGTCAGAATGTCAGTTATAGTTACAACATTATTGTTGAGTTGTAGGCGTTGAGCTGGCTGGTTGTTGCAAGTCGTTTTATGGTTGACTTGATGTGAACATACTCTACGAACACTCCTTCCTGGATCAGCCTTTCAATCTCATCCTTCAGTACATGACACTCATTGATGGAGTGGCCATTGATTTGGTGGAACTTGCAGGATTTGCCATTCCCATAAGATTCCTCATATCTCCTACTTCTTCTGGCGAGTGGTCTTTGGAATGATACCTGGTCCTTGGTAATAAGATATATATATATATATATATATAGTTTACATATCTCGATTCAAAGTGCCATAATTAGTATACTTGAACTTGTATCAGATGCTATCTTCTACACCCCTTTTGTTATTATTCTACCATTAATTATTTTGATAGTCGGCATTTTCATAAGGGCCAACTTTGTGTGAGGGCTAGACCCATCTTCGTTGTTTGAGGGATTAGCATCTTCCATCCACATGATGTCATATATCCATTGCTAGAAGTCGGTTAGAGACATGGCTAGCTGCTTTTGAACCTCTTTCCACATCCTTGACTTATATCCCGAGCAGAGAGCCACAACCAAGTTGTTCTTGTCAACACCCCTAGCCCAGGTGGACTCCATGTTAAAACAGTTTCACAACGACCGAAGATTCTCGGTCGGCTCCTATAAGATGTTACCTTGCTTACTTACCACCATGACATGGGTCTTTTATGTAAAGAACTTGGTCTTGGAATTTGCATAAAGCTGGTCCCAAGAGTGATGTCGGGTTGTAGATGTTGAGACTAGCGGGAGGTAGCTCCATGAGAGTGGAGGGAAAGCAAGGTCATTTTCCAGGGCTGAAAGTTAGCTGGCCCATGTGACGGAGTTGAAGGTAGTGATGTTGTCCGATGGGTCGATTCCTCCATCCTATTTGTCAATGGGCAGCATAGCATACTGCCTGTGGATGTATGTACTTAGGATTTCTTTAAAGAATGGCTCTCCATTCACATCGTTAGAGATAGCTTCCCCCTTAACATTTTAGGCTTACATTTTGTTAAGCTATTAGTGAAGATGAGCCATCTCCTCTTGGAGGCCAGCTTTCACCTATTGCGGATGTGTTTGGCCTTTAATTGGCAATGGGCTTAGCGGACATCTTTGAAGAGAGGGCGATCGATGGTGATGATATGATGGAGAGCGGTGATGGTGACGATGAACTGGAGAGGGGGACCTTCTCTCTCTATACAATGAAGGTGATCGTGACTGACTGGCTCGCCTATCCCTTAATCTTGGCCTGGCTACCTTCCTACGATGGGACTAGGAGTGTATAAAGAGGGCCCTAGGCTCTCTGCTAGTGGCACGACTGTTTCCATTAAGATGGTTAAATCTCAAGTCTCAAGCTCCATCAGGCACCCGAAGGAGTTCAAAATTATATCATTCCTTTCTCTATACATAGTCAATTATATGTCTATAACATTATTATCATGACTTTGCTCGTGTATAGAATGCATCCCCTATTGTGAACATGGGCTACCCCAACAGGGGTTTCAAGCACCACCATCTCATGGGCAGTATTAATAAGATTTTAAGCGCTGGGGACAATAACTGGGAAGGCACGAGTTAGATTAGCAGCCATAGGGGCTGGAGGACCGAAGTTTATAGTCGTTTGAGTTTCCACCCTTATTCTTAGCTTGTTCACTTTGTAGGCTAGAGTTCCCACGTCTGTTAAGCCTTGAAGCACAATATCTTTCCTAAGTCTAAGGATGAGACAAGTAGCAGTAGCAACGGTGTTACCATTAATATCACAGTCATTAGAGTTGTTACATTCATTATCACCATTAGGACTCATGATGATAACTAGAATAGATCTTTTATTATAGAAAAAAGTGAAGTAAGATGAGAGCATTTTAAGGGAGGCCCTCTTTCTAGTACCAAAATGTTGACTAAAAATTTAGCCAATTTCAGAATTATGTTAATACGCTTGTATTAACAAGTGTTACTTGCCAATACTAAGCTTAAAAATTGAAAATGAGGAGCGAGCGAGCATTTAAGTAAAATAACACCTGATCTATAGTGGTTTGGGTAAGCTTGCCTATGTCACCTATGAAGAACTCTTACTATGTTTATCTCCTGCAATTAAAAGAAATTACAAGAAAATAATAAGAAATGAAAAACACTTAAGATTACAATGATGCTAATGCTTAGGTACTCTTATGCTATTTCTCTAATGAAATATAATCTTAAGCCCCTATGAAGTTGCATAGTGAGGGATGTTTATAGCAGTTGAAGTTGGACTTTGAAAGGCCGAGACTATGCAACTGAAAGGTGGGAAATACTCTGGGTCGTCAATCTAGTCTTTTAGTTTGATGGAGGGAAGCTAGAAAGGTGGCATGATCGTATGGCTAAGATGTGTGTCAACTACCGTTCCGTACCAGAGGCATGCTTTGCACAAAGCAAGGCAACATGGCATAGAAGTAGGTGTGCTTTTGTTACATTGGATAGGTACTTGGTAAGCATAGTGTGATTTTTGTCAAATGAACAATGTCATGTAGTACGCTTTTCCTGGAAATAAGGCAGAAGAGAAGCTTCTTACATAGTAATTATCGGCATTTGTAGCTAAAGCTTGTCGAATAGTGACATAGCTATGTAGGATGTGTTGAGCCGTGCATGTTATAGTGAGATAAGCTAAGTGGGGTCGATCATAGGTGGGCTGGGAAGAAACCGGACTAGGGGCTGGTCGCCTTTGAGCCAGGGCTAATCGAATGAGTTAGTAGCAAATGCTGGTTTGTGTTGTGCCGGTTGACATAGGAGAGCGGATGACTGTATCTTTGACATTGTTTGTTATTGCTTTATGGATTGGCTTAAGCTGGGGCAAACTGAGATAGGTTGGCTAGGTAATATTTTACTTAAGAGAAAATTAAGCAACACTGTAACTCCAAACACCCAATTTAGCTAAAATCATCAATCGGTACTGATCCATTATTGATCGGTGCCAACGCATTTACTTAGCCTAACTTCCTTCACTTTGGCTTGGATCGATCCCAGTTGCCTTCTAGCTCTAATTGCTAAGTCCTATCATCATCTGCCACTTATTGGTATGGATCGTTACCAATCTATATAGATTGATGTTGATACATCCACTTGGTGAAATTTCACTAAGTCTTTTGGTAGCAACTCTAGTGATTGATCTTTTTTGCCTTACTGCTTCGATCTATGTGCATCCCTGGTTTCTAACAATTAACTACAAGCACTCTAAAGCTAATCCATTGAAATAGTCTATGATTACAAACTCCCCCTCCTGGTGTAATCTATCAAAAACTTCATTATATATAGCCTTCCCATGCACTCTGAATTTCTCCATCCATAGAATAATTCAACACCATATTACTCAATGCGAGTATGTCATCAATACATAAAAACATGAAATCACAACAATAAGAAACATATCAACATACCAAGTGTTATAAATCACATAAACATTCTTCATACATCTAACATGCATAATTAAATCCATATCATTCATACTTGTGATTTAAATCATTTAAAACCATTAAAATACATTTTTAATTCCATGTTTCCTAATCAACTGAGATTGAAAAATAATAGTTTAAGCTTGATAAATAGACCCAAAACACTTTTAAACATATGTTTCGATAGATAATATGTAAAAGTTTATATACCACTCACCCATCGATGGTAAAATGGTATAACGAGCTTCAAATCTATTTAAATTCGAGGTAAACACCAAAGTAGAGGAAAGACCTCTCTTAAATCGATTAACTGACGATCTCTAAGGCTTCCCATAAGCTAATTTCCTTAATCTCTGTATTTTAGCCTAAAATATTAGGTTTTTTTTATTGATTATGTGATGAATGTTTGGTGTAGTTTTCGATCTGAAAATAAGCAATGGATATACTAACCCTTAATTAATCTTAAACCCAAAATTAACACATTAGTTTAAAAGATGGGCTTTTAGACCTAACCCCTAAATCTGCCTAAACTTAAAACGGTCATATCTCTCAAATGTCTAAACCAAGTCACTATTATGACCACTATACAAAAAGGGAAACTATCAAATCTTTCGTCTGGAACAAGAATCGGATCGAAATTCTGCCCCTATCGAATGTTATGGCTATTACAAGTTTTCTGGATAAAAATTGTACACTTTTTATTCTAGAGTCCAAAATGTCAAATTACATTGTTATCCAAAATTTTAGCTCATTTTAAAGTCATCTAGTTATGTAAATCATATTCAACCTATGTGATGGCATATAAAATTGTGGGTCGTAGCACCTTATATGAAATATATATGTAGTATATAACGTATGTGGATTGAAATCTAAATATATAAATATTTCGAATTTAATCATAGATCTACATCGTCTGCTATTCTCTAAATTATAAGGGCCAATCTAGAAGAAAATTTCAACCTTTGATATTTTCTAAACTCTAGGGGTTTAAACAAAATCATCTTCTTCACAAAACCCGATACTATTTCATCGAGTGTTTTTCTCCTTTCTTCTCGATGCTCTCAACTTTGACTAGTGCGCTACCACTTACCACCACCGTTAGGTGCCTCTCCATCAGAAAAGCTCAGCAGATATACTACTATCATATATCTCCATTCGAAAATCCATCCCAAACACTGAACTAATCTTGTTCTCTAATTTCCATCACCATTGAACCACCACCGGATTCCCCAACTCTCGTGCTAAAAGCTTCGCCTCACCTAATTGACTGTCCGGGCACACTAAGCTCCATCATTAGACCAGTAGAGATACCCACCACCAAGTAGATTTTATCCCTTATTCTTCTCCATTTTTCCAACTAGATCAACGTAGTTGCTTGCATGTGTTCAATGCCCATGCTAGTGGCTTCACCTTAGCTATTCCGACAATCTACTACAAGAAGAGATGGTGGAACGGTGGAGTATTTGAAAATGGATGTATAATTTCTATTTAAGAAGAAGAAAATATGAAAGAAGTCATGTCAGCTACAATAGAATGAGGCATTTATATGTAGATAAATCTAAATTTAGGGTTAATGAATAACCTTTTTATTTGCATGACTGTTTTGATGTCATACAACTTGAAGGAGCCTTATAACGCAGGACGTTGGTCGTCGTATTTTCCTCGTTTCGATTGCATAAATTATCGTAGCATTCTCACGGTCTCTTACGAAACTATATCCGCGCATTCTTACACCATACGAACGGACGATCGAGATCATTTAATCTTAGAATTTGGTCAACTGGTTTATTCTATTTTTTATTTATTTGAATATAAATTGGGCTCGAGGGATCTTGAAACCATATTTGGTTTACACAGTGCCAGTGCAAGCACATTTAATTCCCTAGTCAAATAATTTTTTTGTATGTTTATGTTACCCAACTATTTAAAAAACAAAAACACATTTGTATCTACAAGATATAATTCAAATTATATTATAAAATTTAACATCGATTGCAAAATAATGGTCAACTAAATCATTTAATGTACATATCAAAAAATCTAAATGTCAACTTGATATATCAACATATTAATATATCAACTGAAGCAACTTCTTCTTGAAGTTTTGAAAATAAGCTCATATATTATTTCTTCATGGTTAAGCATATCCAAATACACATTCAATTGCAATCACTACTAGTCTATTTAATTTAATCTTCCTTGCGACATAGTAGTCCGAAGATACGTTTTTATCAATTTTAATTTTGAAATGCTTCTTTCCAATGCAACAACCATAATCGAGGCAGTCAATGAAATTCGATAAGCAACTAAATATTGAGAAATCTACTTACATCTGATAAGACCTTAAGAAATCAAGAGCACCAATTGACATGGTTACTTCTAATGGTAGAATTCCATTTAATTGTCGAAGCTCATATAACAACTCCTTTTCGCAAATATCTTACTCTTCATCATGCGTTAAAAAATCTTCTAAGTTCATGCAATAGTCCTTTAATTCCTCATCATTAATAATTTTGAATTTCAAATTTAAAAAATAGTCAAAAATTCCTTCATAACGTTTAAATTTCCTAAACTAGTTTCTAAGTGAAGTTAGAGCTTGATCCATAATATGTGGAAAATAAGCAACTCTAAAGTTTTCCTCAAGTGATTATTTATCATAATTCTCTATGATCTCTTCATCAAATTGTTTTTTCTACGTACGGTCCTCTTTCTAAAAAAATTAGGATCAATGGCAACATCATCATCAATTTCTTTAGCCTCCTCCATCATGGGTTCAAACCAATCTTCCCTAAGTTTTTTTACAATGCTACAAGGTCTGTAATTTTTGTGATTACATCTTCAATGTCTAATTCCTCTCATTGAAGTATTTTTACTTAATTGATTAATATTGTTTAGCATCTTGTAACAGACACAAAAGCTAACTAGAAACTTATAATTTTTCCAAAGCATTTTGGCACAATTCTTTACCCTCCTTCTTTACAATGTCATATTTGGAAATTTTTGCAACATCAGTCAAATCATCTCTTAGCTTCGACGATTGAAATTTTATTGCTTTAACACTTTCAATATGACTTTCCCAAAAAATTACAAATTATGGTCCTAGAGTCAAACCTCATATGACTTCAAAGTATTTTCCATCGATGACTTGAGCTGAAAAATAAAGTACAAATATTTTACACATATACAAAAAAAGTTAGAGCTTACATACAAGATTTGGCCGAAAGAACCGGTCGAGTGCGCAGCAAATAAAATGAGTGAATTTCAAAAAAATTACCATCTGAATCTTATTAAGCCTATGAAGTCTAAATACATTTTGATGTTATCAAATTTTCTTTTAAATAAAATCATTTTTTGTTAGATTTAATTATAATATTTTGATTTGATGTATAAATGGAATCAATTAAGGTGAACAGGTACGTGTACATGCAACGGTCATAGTGTACGTGGTTTGACTTGCCCATGTATAAGTGCTAGGATTTGCACCTTAACAAATGAGTTAGCCCCTTTGTATACATAAATGTTGTTCGATATGTTTATATGTATGTATGTATGTATTTGAGCATGATATATAATGAATTTTGTAAATAATATAAATTCATATTTTTTTTACATGTATACGCATTTACAAATTTATGATATAAAATATCAATGTTTCTAACTACCAATATTATACTTATAATTAAGGTTGCAAGTTTAGTTTTAAATTTAAAACTCTAAATAATGCAATCATATGATAATTTATAATGGGCAATAATTAAATACTCATATATTAATGCACATGACTATAAAAAAAGTTTTTTTTAACTAGAAACATGTACACACATTTGCACAAACACATATAATCATGTAATTACTTATATTACCTTTATCATGTAAAATTATATAAAATAACTCCACAAATAAACAAATGTTTATATATATAAGTGTGTGTGTAAGTATAAGCACATACGTGGTAACAAAATAATTGAACAAAACTTACCTTATACCAAATAGTTTGACAAAACCTTCCTTTTCTTTTCCGCCACTGAAATAAAACAAATTTTTTTATGACATACATGTGTGCGTGTATACACACACACACGTGAAATTAGTTCCCTAATAAAATATATGTATGAATTTAGTTTAACATATGTTCATACATAAACATATATAATTAATTTTAACATATACATGTGAACAAAATTACAATTTCCTTTGTTCTAAAATAATACATATGAACTAATTTAGTTAATTAATATAACCATATAATTATACAATTACATATGTGATATTTGTATAGATTAAAATTTGTTTTCTACTACTATCAAAATTAAAATTGAGAAAGAAAAATACTTATGATTTCATTAACAAAATTGCATCTCTAAATATAGATACACAAGAAAAAGTTTAATCAAAGATAAATGCATACATATGTTTGTATTTTACATCTCATGTCAACAATACATATGTATAGCAAATCTAGATAATGAATTGTGGATTAAATGAAAGCATGTAATGATCAAGTGTAAACAATTGTAGGAATTTGTAAATCAGGATGATACCTTGCCATTGTCCAAGAGAATACCTTGAATGTTGAATCTATAATACCCCGCTTGAAGTTTTGATCAACACTTCCAAAAGGCACAACCCCTTAAAAAAGCTACATATTGTTTCCTTTTTCTCTTTTTTTTTTTTTGAATATATATGGTGTTTTTTGCTTGAATTTAGAGAGAGGAAAAGGAGGAATTTTCAACTGTGGAAGAAAGGGAGAGTGGAGGATAAAACCCTAGAATAGAACTGAAGAAAAAGGTGGCCAGAGGTGTTTAAATAACATAGGAAAGAAGGGGTTTCAAAATGGAAACATACCCTTTCATTCCATTGCAATTCAATACTCTTTTGAAATCAAATTCCAAGCCTTCCTCTCCAAGTAATGGTTATCCACATCAGCCCTTGTATGGCCACACTCCACTTCAAGCCAGATCCGATATTTTACATTTAAATAAAATTTAAACATACATGGATATCATATATGGATAGGTGTGTATAAAACTTTTATATATGCACTATTTTTAATACTGATCAACACAATTTAAGTAAATATTATTAATTGATATTTCATAAATACTAATTATTTAATTAATTATAACATTTATAATTTAATTAAATTGGGTGGTAGACGGAGGATTCAACATAGTGGTTGTATTGACTCTCTAAGTGAAATTCGGTCTGTGATTAACACCAAACAATTCGAGTATTAATGTTCACATGTCACCTTAGTCGGCAGTGTGACATTTTAGACAAATTTATCGCTTACATAACTTCGACAAAATCCAATTTTAAAATTTTAGGCGTTACCAGCAATGACGATTATTTACACCAATTCACTTCATCAAAACTATATCACCTAGGACTTATGCAATTTGGTAATGGTCAAAATTCCAATACCATCCATATTCAACTTTATAGTCCAAATACAAAGTTCTTCGTTTAATAATAACATATATTATTAACCGTATTGTTCTGGCCAGAGACTTTGACATTGAGTTTACTTAAGTTGACCCTGTGATACTAACTTTATATAACCAAGGAGACGAATTCTCGCTCAAATAGTGTTTCACTTCCAATGCTTTCACTCGACCCAACTATAGTCGTTTGATGGACATCATGTCATGATTTAACCATAATTAAGTGGAGGATCTACACTGAAGCTAGACTATTCTTAGGTCGAGGGAATTGTGTAAAATTATCACATCAATATTTTCTGTTTGACCTTAGTTATATTAACCAATAGAAAACTATCGAGTGATTCATTCCCTAGTTATCCAATAACTATCAATATGTAACCTTATGGTGCCCCTAGCAGCCATAAGTAATACACCGTCCAATGTTTAGAGAGCATTAAGTTCTTTATTCTCAATGAATGTTTCATTATCCAGTCTCGATAAATCTTGACTAGGAATATTTGAAACAGTGGGTTTAATTTCATTATGATAAATTACTCATAATTACAACACTTTGTAACTACTATCACAAAATACCATTTATTGATTTTTTTTATTAAATATACTTTAATTTATTATTAATCATTTATATCATAATATAACAAGTATATAATAGTAAGAACATGCCTATTATTTTGAGCAAGTTTGATTATCGAGTGAGATATATGTAACAAATTATATAATTGCCCCGATGACATATCTTTAACTCTGTCAATCTCCTACTTGCACCTGGTGTCGATTATGGAATCTTATTCCAACTTCTTTGATTAAGTTTCTCAAACTAATCGGGTCAGTCCCTTAGTGAACGAGTATGTTATTTTATTTTAATTATCTACTCTGTCAATCAACTATCTTTGACATTATTAAACTGGTTTTATCATGTAGAATTATTCAAAATATGCTTCTTGATCCTCAATGAGCTCTAGGTTCTTTAACGAATTGTATCGTGACATAGTTATCATATAATAATGTAATAGCAATCTCGACATTTGAAATCACCATTGGCTCGGTTATAAATTTGTGTATTTATATTTGTACATATCTTTTATTTGCGGTGCTATTCAAGGCAATGTACCTAGTCTTTTCGTTGAGTCAATCGCAACCTTTTCATTTGGAACATTTCCATATTAAAGCTTCTTAAATTAAGGTTTGAACATGAATTCGATATTGACATATTATGCTTAATATCACTTATGAAGTTTGAGTCCGAATATACCTTCATAAGGAGTTCGTTGTTTCACCAAACAATTCTCTAGAATTTCATAAATACTCGAGAACGCTCTAAACTATCATTCAGTGGTCTTAATTTAGATTTGATATTCACTTAATGCATCAAATGCATAAGCATATTATGATATTATAGACAACACAACATGTATTGATAATTTTTATTGCCAATGCACAAGGAATCTATCTTGTTTGCTCAATATTAAACATTGTTAATAAGGCATATTTACATATCTTTTAGGACAATCCCAACATCCTTTATACTCACTATAAAATATATTATTTATAATTCCAATATTGATTACTAAACAATCAAACTATTACGGATTTTAGCATAAGTACATCGTTAACAATCAGCGGTATGTTGTTTACCTATAATTTAGGAATATCTATGCACCTATTAGTGGTTCTTTCTTATAGACACATGTTTCCTCTGCATTTTGACTGAAAATCAAAATATTCAATATTCCTGCCGAAATATTTATTCAATTATGTTTCTTATTAAATGATACTTTCATATCATTTCTTGGATCATATTCGAAAAACCCACAAACTTAATATCGCACGCTCTGACTTTTAGACACTTTAGGTGTTTTGTGCAAACAATCTATTCTTAATCATTATTTAGAATCTTTCATTTCAACACATACGTACCAAAACACAGACATACCAACCGATAATTTTGTGAGTAATTCTTATTTAACTTGAGCAAGTTGAATGACAAATTTATAATGCTTACTTCAACAATTGAAATTTATGATGTTATTTTTTCAAAGTTGCTTGCTATATTCTAACTACATTTGTCTTTCTCTTAAAAACACATTTACGGCTGATGGTTCATATCTCTTTGAACAACTATCAAAATCGTAATTGTATAATGTACTTGGAATTCTTTTGGATTTGTGCATTTTACCATATGACACAATCAATACACTTAAAGGATTGATTGACAATTTAGCATTACCTGTTCTCGATATTGATAAGAAACTCATAGTTTCTTTTCAATGTACATGAATATTTATTAGACACTCAAATGCGCTATGTTCATTTTGGTTAGGTTAGGTTAGTTTCAATTCATCCCACATAATCAGTTTCATTTTTGGATCGTATCCAAATCCATTTTATTATCTATAATTTCTTTTTAGAAATTCTTTTGCTAAGAAATTGGTAATTCTTGAAACAACAATTGTTTCTCAATACAACCGAATGGTTCTCATAAACACTTTATGAATATCCTTATATATAAAACTGATTTGATTTTAGTTTACGATACTTATGTTCAAAACTTAAATTGGCATCTAATGACGATCATTTCCAAACTCCTTTTGGGGCGATTCATACAGGATCCCTCACTAATAATTATTATGTGTAGTCTTTTGACTCGCATAACCTGCCAACTTCTTAGTCTAGGATATATTAGGATTTCTTAAAAATACTTATCTTGTATGATTTTTGTAAACCGTTTTTAGATGAAATTAATTTTAACCCTGTGCACTACTCGAGTATATGACCTTACGGAAAGAAGTTAACCCAACTTCACTCACGATTAATCGTACTTCGTTTAACAAAGTTCGATTACTCCTTATCGATGCATCAATATGTATCATAAGGAGAATTGATTTGGGATTGGATTTTTATTCATTTTTAGGTACCTTTGGAACTCTTTGTGGTATACTCGCATGTTCAATTAAATGAATCATTTTATATTCTATCGTGTGTTATTTTATTTACTTGTAATTTATATCCTATGAACTCATCCTTGACATACCACGTATGTTTCATATACACATGTTTATGTTTGTGATCATTCATTGATAAATACAACAAAATACATGGGATAATTTTGCAATCAATAGACTTTTCATTGCATACATCTATATATGTATCAATTTGTAGAGTTCAACAACTCTTATGATACTCCTACTGAATGGGTGTTTTACTCATTAATTATTTGAGATATAATTTATCAGCACCATGCGATACGTAATCGTATAATCAAATATTATTTCTCAAAACCATGACATCGTCCATAATTCCAAAATAATTGCAAATAAATTTATATACTTCTGTATTTTCCAATGTATCACAAATATCAATACTATAGTTTTATTTAACGAATATTCATAATATTCATATTGAAATAAAACTATGTCTATTTTTTAATCAATACCCAAAAATAATTATTATTTCATAAATAATGTTTGGTACACTTATGAAAATAATTTCCGTAACTTTATGCGACCGATAAGTTTATATGACATGCTTCCACTATTTCCATCATTACTATAATGACATATTTTTAGGATCGTGCAATTTACCCTAGAGAGAGTGAATATGATATTTAAAATATTTCATAGATAAAAGATAATGAAGAAACTTAAATGCAAAAGTTAAACAACACACGGATAAATCCAGCTTCGGTCGCTATCCCATTGATGCCTACTACTGTCCAAAGTTGCTAATAGAATTATATATTGGACGCTTGCAACAACGTAAACTTACAATTCCTGTTAACATGAATATACAAATCTTATGCCTGTAAATCTGCTTGAAACACAATAAAAAGCGAAATTAAAAATTGAAATGAACACCCTCTTTCTCTCGTTTGATTTTCTGTGTTGATTTCACCCACGTTCCTCCTCTCTTATTTTTATATCGATTTTCAAATAAAAAGTCGATTCTCCCTAAAAAAATCTTCATGCCGTATTCTTGACCCATAATCTCAAATTGATATCTCAAACACCACACGCGCCATTGCTAATCTAACCACCCAGGCCACCACTCTATTGAGATCTAATTTTAGAGACCGTCATTGGTTGGAAATTGTTTTGCCAAAGATGCTTATCATGGTCAGAAGACTGTCGTCGATGTCTTAATGATGTTGCTAACATCGCTCTCTTCGTACTTCGCTATCTAGAATTTGAGCTGCCTTTGATGAGTCGTTCGATCAAACGTTGTCAGATCAGAGTATTTGAGAACTTCATGATGCCTTGACAAATCTCTAATGATTATGGTCTTAATTACAATTCCCAGACAAAGTGGTTATTTCCCTTTAGACTTCGCTGAGTTAAAGATATCACCTTGCTTGGCTTCTCGTCGTGTGGTAGCGTGTAACAAGGGAAGTTGTCGATGAGAGTGAGTGCTTCTTTGATCTGGAGTGCTTGAGATTCTTGGGGTTGGAGATATGAGTTCGGCTCAGTGTCTAGTGCTTGAATAGTGGAATAACAACTTGTAGTTGATGTTACAAAAGTAGTAGTGTTATTTGTATGATTTAGAGTTTGTTAACTTCGTGCCTTGTCGGAGATGATGTACAGAATTGAGTTGCCATCGAGATCTGGTAATGATGATGGCTATTGACAATGATATGTA
Organism: Allium cepa; assembly: GCA_030765085.1. NCBI lineage: Eukaryota > Viridiplantae > Streptophyta > Magnoliopsida > Asparagales > Amaryllidaceae > Allium > Allium cepa. Next base: position 781,734,970 of record CM060941.1, on the reverse strand, counting down.
AGGTGCTGCTCGGATTTGCAATGAGGGATGTGGCTTGTGATGTTGCTGTGTATGAAGACCGGAGATAATGAAGTTGATGTATGGTTGATATCTTATTGCTTTGGCGAGGATGTGTTTAGACTGCTGGTTGATGATGAGATGATAAAGTTTGGAGTGGAGATGCTACTTTTATGGTTGTCTCGTCTTTTGGTGTTGTAGCTCAAACAAGATAGTGGACAAAAAATGATTATAGAGTTTAAACGATGAACCGTTGAAGATAACTCCTGATCGGATATTGAGTATTGAATTGTATTGAGAAATTTGACTTGAAAATAAGTTATTTTGTAGTGGATTGTTTTTTCTTCTGAGAATTTGAGTTTATATGCCGCTTAAGAAGGAGACGTATAAGTATGAAAACATGTATGAAAGAGTATATTCAGGAAGATATGGATCGGTGAGATTGTTTGTTTTGTTGTGTAGAAAATATTATCCGTATATAATGGAAACAGGAAAATAGGCAAAATGAAAAAGTTACAAAAAAATTTAGTCTCAGGAACGGTAAGTTTGTTTTTTAGTCTGAAGGACACTTTATAGTGTAAACAGAAAATGATAGCTACATCTATCATTCTGTGATTTACACTACAAAGTATCCTTCAGACTAAAAAACGAACTTGCCGTCCCTGAGACTAAATTTTTTTGCAACTTCTTCCCTATGCCTAAAAACCCCTAATGGAAAATAAATTATGTTGCATCTTTCAAAATATATTGCATAATTGTGTATACAAATCTTCGCTTTAGATCTCAATTTACTTCCTTTCTCTCTATATCCAGCCTTTTCATTCCACTTAAAGGAAATTTCTATACAATAAGTATTTTATAAAAAAAAATCAATAAATATACAACACTAGATAAACACATTGGATATAATACATATTTATTAATATTAAACGGGAATTAACTATAATATCTAACAAAATTTCCTTTCTGATAATAATAATAATAATAATAAATATATATTATTTTATAAATAAAAGTAGATGTGTTTGAAATGTAATACGTGTGAATCAAGGCATAAGAGATGCAGAAATTGCACTCTGATAATTTTTAAACTGCAATACACTCTTAAAGCAAAATCAAATATAGAAATATATTTGTTATCATCAAATAAGACCTATACTCCACAATCTCCCCCTTTTGATGATAACAAACAATATGTCAAGATTTGGCAAGTGTAACGTACGATGAATGTGTATTTGATATCATAAAATCAAAATCATAGCACAATTTTTTTAATATGTGTATTATGCTTTCCCTATTGATATGCTCCCTTACATATGTGACATATGTGTTTTAAAATAATATATTAAACCAATAATATTTTTTTCAATACTAACAATGAATTCATAATGTCACAAATCTTAACCGCTCTTCCCCCCTTTTGTTTTCATCAAAAGTATAAATATCAAATTAACATGATGAGAAAGTGATACCGAATGATGAAACTCGATGAAAATATAAAAAAACGTTTAATGAAAAATCATCATAAATCATAGTGGCCATATTGATCAGTGTCATATCCTATAGGTGGAAAATGGGTGTTAAAAAAATGTAGATATATGTTGTGGGGTTCAAACGACGTAGCCCATTAGATATTTTGTAATTAAATAGCTTATTTTAATTCATTATGAGATCAAGCTACTTCCATTCATGCATTGTCTCGAGGTCTCTTAGATGAGAATGGATGTTACATGACGAGTACCGACACACCTGTTTCATAGGCATGTTGGGAAGTAGGGAGTCCGTTATATCGTATGTGTAAATTTTTTAATTTCCATAAGTTTTCAATAATCAATTTTGGATATGTCAAGTTAGCCAACACTAGCATAAAAATTGGAAGGCATGAGTCGATAGAATATGAATATCAAATGGTAGATTCAAAGATGACATGGGATATGCAATAATCAAACATAGAAACTTTAAAGTATGCTTGATTATCAAAAATATCATATTGTCATTATTTAATCAAGTATCAAAATGCATTATCATTAATCATCTATGTATTCAATATAAATATTTTTGAAAATCACATAAGAAAGGTCAATCAATCATGATATGGTTTCAAAAGCAAATCCTCTATAAATACCTCAAAAATATTTTCAATTTTATATTCTATCATTAAACATGCAACATGAAATTGTTTTAGAGCTATTTGTGTAAAGAGGAGCATATGGTCTAAAGGTTTATACATTAATATTTCAAAACAAAAATCAAATGCTAAGTCTAAAAAATCTCATCACAAAGCTCAAAATGTTTCTCCAACAATCATCTCATGTTTTTAATACTGATAATTCATCTCAAGAAGTTCATCATAATGTTTAGAATTTTCATTTTGCGGAATTCTCTACTCAAGAATCTCATATCAAAACAAGTATTTCATCGAAAATTCTTGTCAAAAAGTCTCACTTCAAAGTTCACATTGTGAATAAACACGGAGAGCAAAAAAAAAGAGAGAAAAATCCTAAGAAAGCAAAAACATATTTTTTTTTTCAAAAACAAAAATTCAAAGAAGGAAAAATAAAACATGTTTTTAGATTTTTGAAAATAAAATAAAACAGAACACAAAATGCATACTCTACACATGCACATGAAAAGCTGTGTGAAATATCAGTCCATCTGTGAGACATATGAGCTATCGAAAATATCGAACTAGAGAAATCATAAAGGTTAAAAATAAAACCAGATGTTTCGAATATAATAGAACAAGTTAAAATTTTAGGATACCACTGGTTATCTGGGATGCGTTTGGTGATGAAAAATGATTCCACGTGTACTCTCTATATGCCATGGTGGTATAAAATTGTATCTTAGACAATGATTTTGCATTCGGCCTCTTGAACTCTCATCATTAATTTCAATCATCAAATATAAGCATCATCAAACATGTGTACTACAAACTCAACATTGTTAATCGTGTTGCTTCAATGTTCGAGTTTCTTGACAAGATCATCTTTGAAGTTGCATTTGCATTCACCATTATTGTCGAAAGTGCGTTGACCTCCACCCTGTTTTCTTGGACTAAGAAACATTGCATTATGGTCATCAAATGTGTAGAACAACTCAAAATTTGCCTCGACCGTAGTTGCTCTTAGCCCATCTTCGTGCCTACATATAAGAAAAAGAAGCGATTGGCCAAGAAAGATATGTAAGACCACTTTTTTTTACATTTGAAATCTTTGGCACTCAAATTTGCTTGTATAGCTAGCCGTTAATAGTAACAACTATACCCTTAGAAACCTAAATTTGTTTAACTCGTTTATTCATATTCCTATTTCGACAATTGTTATAATTATGTCTCATATTGCCATACTTCACATATTTACGAAACACATTACTCCCCTTAGCAGTGTTACTAGTCGTTTGTTTATAAACTAACAATTTTCCAAATCCAAGCCATTTTATGTTATTCATAAAGAATTGATTTCCTAATAACATATTAAATGATTTTTCTAAAGTAAATTTTTTTAAATAATCAAATCAAGTTCATTGACGTTGGATTTTAAAGATTATCCTCATTTATTAGCTTAAAACAATGACTAATGGCATCCTCTCTTCTTTCAGAATTGTTCCTCTTTAAGGCCATATTTTCATTTTCAGGCTTTTTTATTTTAGTCCTTAATTAAAGCATCTCAATTTCAAAGCGTTGGCGCTTTTCAAATTCAAGTTTTCAAAAACCTTGATTTTTTCAACCTCCTTTTCCAATTCGTGATTTATTCGAACAATTCAGTTCGCTGTTTTTCAAAATCATGTTTTCAATTTCAAGAGTTATGAAATTTTCTTTAATTTTAATCAATTCCTTTTTGAAGTTAACACATTTACCACATTAAAGATTTTTAAGCTTTTCGATTTCATTTTCTAACCAATCTAAGATTATCTCAGCTCACCAAATTATCCTTTCAAAAAAATTCACTTTTGGAATTTTCAAACATCTTAAAATTCTCCAACTCTTTCTATAAAACGCTATTCTAGCAAATTAGCTTGGTTTCGTTTTACTTCAATATCAAAATTACATTAAGCTTTTGAAATTTTTTGTTGAAGCGAACAAATTCGTATGTAAAACATTTTTAACAATCAAAATTTTCAAGTTTCTAAACATTTTTATTCTCCTTTTCCAATTTATCATTTTTCTGACGTAATTCAAACTTTTCAGATTTCGGTTTGTTAATTTTCAGCTTAAGACTATTAATAATTTTACTTAACTCATGATACATGAGAAGTAAATCTTTAAATGAAAAATCACTTATCTTATCATCTGTTACGTCAATATCACTGCCTTCTTCACAGTCATTGCCCAAATCATCTTTTGTAAGTCCTGTCAAACACAATTCTGCTATTGAACCACTCCGACAAGTTTCTCGCTATTATTAACTTTTTCACCATATTTTGCATTGAGAGTGCTCCAAATTTTCTATGCAATCAAACAACGGAAAATATGGTTGAATTCGTATTTATCAAGTTCAGAGATAAGAATATTCCTAGTGTTAGCTTTAAAAAATATATTCTTATCTACCACATTCAATCCAACTTTAATGATAACCCAAACATGAAAATCAAAATATTTTAAATAAATTTCTATCCTAATTTTCCAATATGAAAAATTCGTTTTATTAAAAATAGGTGAATTGAAAATGGACCGACTTTCGCTAAAACCATAACAGCCTGGGTAAGACATGATATCGAGTTTTCCTAACAACCTGCTTTGATAACACTTGTTAGGATCGTGCGATGTGAATGTAAAAGTGTGTATTTATACACTCATATTTAATCTTCTTTTGTTAAAATAAAAGGCATATTAGTGTGATTTTACATGTCGAAACCAAATATACAAAGGAATTTTGAAATCATCATTCATACATTAACATGTTGGAAAAATAGTAATTTTTATAAAGAAATTTAATTGTACAATTTTGTTTTGTTTTATAGGAATTTTGGACTCAAAATGGATGATCCTTATGCGTGATATACATGGAAAATCAAAAGAATGAGAAGATGATGGAAATAATGCAACATGAAGGAGCCCACATGCCCACTAACTTATGGACTACAATTAAAAGCAAATGCACATATTAGTAGAGATTAAAGGCAAAAGCACAAGTTAGTTGGATTAATAAATTCCTTAATGATTACTTGGAGGCTACGCAAACTAAAGGGTATTTTGGGTAGTTCTTTGAAAATGGAATTAGGGTTTTAGGCATGTATAAATACTCCTTTATGTTTCGTGTAATCTTCTTCTTTTAGTTCTCTTTTATGCATGGTTGTAGCGCAAAATCAATGTTAAATAAAATGTCCCTTTAGTGGCTTCTTAGCCTTGTTCTTTTTTTAATGCAACTTCCTTTTATGCTCTTTACTTTATGTTATCTTATGTTCTTTTTTTATTCATGCAATTAGTTTAGGTTTATTTTATGCAAGTAGCTAATTCTCTTTTATTTTAATTAATTCTTATTTTTCTTGCTTTTTATGCTTAAATCATTTTTTGTTGACATGAGTTCAGTTATGAGAAGCTAAACCCTTTCAATTTAGGGATAATGAAGCTCTCATGAATCATACTAAATCAACATAGAATGGTTACATTTATAATATCTTATTTTGTGCTTAATGAAAGTTTAGATGCCGATGTAAGTTATTAGTGAATTTGATAGCATGTGTTGTTAATCACAAATAGATTATATTTAATCAAATATAAACACAAGTTACATCATCATTATCTAACAAATATGATTTTGGTAATGAAAGATAGACTAGAATCAATTTTTATTGCTCTATGTTATCAGTTCATAGTAAATAGATCATTCTTAAAATAGATTTAATTTTTAATTTCATGATAATTTTCATGAGATATTAGAAGTGGATTTGAATGTTGTGCTAGAGTTTGATGGTTTAAGCTGTGCTAATTAATAGCATATATAGGTCATGCTTAGAGTAAGAACATCAATCATCTCTACTGGAATTAAAATGATAGATTATAGATTAATTTTGTGTTGATTTATATGAATAATTGAAAGTGGATTTACCTCTAAATTGCTCTTTAATCTTATAGTTTTATTCTCGTATCCACTCTAGCTTTAATTTCAGTTTTAGATAATTTTTAGTTAACAATCTTCTTTCAACTTTGGGCTAATTTGATTGAGTAATCTTAGAATTAGTGCTTTCTCCATGGATCGACATGTACTCGCGTACGTACTACGATTGTACGTCGTGCGCTTGCGGTTTTTATTGTTACATTTTCGATGGTATTCTAATCGATAAAATTTTCCATTGCAAACAAGTTTTTGGCATCGTTTGCTGGCGAAATTAAAATCTAGGTGGACAGGACCATATGTGGTATGTACTGTTTTTCCACACAGTGCCATAGAAATAGAAAACCCTAGGGATGGATTAATCTTTAAAGTCAATGGCCATCGTTTAAAACCTTTCTTGGAGTTGGCGAGTGTTCGAGAGGAGGAGCTCATGATTCTACATGTGCCACACTACATCTAGTATGAAATTTTATCCCTCTCTCGTAAATTTGTACATATTTTTTCTGTTACACTCATTATATCATGCATTGACTGTGGGGAAATCGTGCAATATACCCTAAAGGGAGATGAATAAGGTATTTAAAATATTTCGTAGATAAATAGATAAATAATTTGGAAATCTAAATGCGAAAAGTACATCATAGAAAATATCCAGCTTCGGTCACTATTCTCATTATTGCCTACTGTTGCCACCAAAGTTGCTTTTAAAATGATATATTCGACGCTTACAGTAATGTAAACTTGCACTCCCTGGTAACATCAATGTACAATAATCTCATGCCTAGTAATCTTGATTTCACCCACGTTCCTCCTCCCTAATTTTTATATCTCCTCTTCAAATAAAAAGCCAATTCTGCCTAAAAATTTCTTCATGCCGTAAAACAATTCTTGACCCGCAATCTAAAATCGATATCGCAAACACCACACACGTCATTATTGATCTAACAAGCCCGAAACACCAATCCAATGAAATCAAATTTTAGAGACAGTCATCGTTTGGAAACTGTTTTGCCAAAGATGCTTATCGGGGTCATAAGATTGTCGGCGATGTCATGCTAGCATCTCTCTCTTCATACTTCGCTATCCAAGATTTAAGCTGCCTTTGATGGTTCGCTCGACCAACGTTGTTAGATCCAAGTATCTGAAAACTTCATGATGCCTTGACGAATCTCTGACGATTGCGTTATTAATTACTATTCCCAGACAAAGTGGTTATTTCCCTACAGATTTTGCCTGAGTTAAAGATATCATCTTGCCTTGGTTCTCATCGTGTGGTAATGTATAACAAGGGAAGTTGTCAATGACAGTGAGTACTTGTTTGATTTGGAATGCTTGAGATTCTCGGGGTTGGATATATGAGTAAGGTTTAGTATCTAATGCTTGAATAGTGGAAGAACAACTTATTGTTGATGTTCAAAAGTAGCAGTGTTGTTTGTATGATTTGGAGCTTGTTGACTTCATGCCTTATCGAAGAGCATGTACATAATTGAGTTGCCATCGAGATCTGGTAATGACGATGCCTGTTGACAATGATATGTAAGGTGTTGCTTGGATTTTCAGTCAGAGATATGGTTTGTGATGTTGTTGTGCATGAAGACCGGAGATGATGAAGTTGATGTATGGTTGATATCTTATTGCTCTTGTGAGGATGTGTTTAGATTGCTGGTTGATGATGAGATGAAAAGGCTTGGAGTGGAGATGCTACTCTTGTGGTTGTCTCGTTTTTTGGTGTTGTAGCTTCAAACAAGTTAGCAGACGGAAAATGTTATGGAGTTTAGACGATAAACTATTGAAGTTAACTCCTGGTCGGATATTGAGTTTTGAATTATATAGAGAAATTTGGCATAGAATGAAATTGTTTTATATCCAATCATTATTTCTTTTGAGTATTTGAGTTTATACAGGCTTAAGGAGGAGATGTATAAGCATGGAAACATGCATAGGAGAGGATATTCACGAAGATATGGATACGTGAGATTGTTTATTTCTCTGTGTAGAAAATAAAATCCATATATAACAGGAAATAAATTATGTTATATCTTCCAAAATAAATCGTCTGATTGTGTATGCAAATCTTTGCTTTTGATCTCTATTTATTTCCTTTTCACTGTATATCCAGCCTTTCATTGCACTGAAAGAAAAATTTTCCACAACTAGTATTTTATAAAAAAAAATCTATAAATATACAACACTAAATAAACACATAAATATAATGTATATTTATTAATATCAAGCGAAAATTAAATGTAATATCTGACAATATTTCCTTTTTGATAATAATAATAATAAATATATATTATTTTACAAATAAAATAGATGCATTTGAAATGTAATACGTGTAAATCAAGCGTATGAGATGTAAAAATTGTACTTTGATAATTTTAAACTATAATACACTCTGAAAGAAAAATCAAATATAAAATATAATTATTGTCATCAAACAAGACTTATAATTAGAGTTGTCAGTGCATACCCAAAAAATTCGAAATCCATCCGCATCCTCATCCGAAAAGAAGATGAATATCCGATATCCGTAAAAATGGATGCGGATGCGAATATGAAGACACCCGCATTCGAAAATTATTCGTCCAGTTTTTGTCAAGATTATAGTTCAAATTATGTGTATTTTAGTACAGTGAAAGATATTTGTTTATTATTTTATTAGGTTAGTAGTTGATATTATATGCACTTAATGCTTTTTGATTGCTCGAAACCATTTATTATAATCATTTTTTAATTTTTAACACTTTTATAATCAATGGAAATGAAAAATATTTATATAACTAAAATTTCTTTTTATAGTTCTTGATCTATCAGTCATTAGCAGATATTTTAATTATCTGATATCCATACGTATCTACGGATGCGAATATCCAATATCCGATATCCGAAAATGATTTCGGATGCGGATATGGCACTATCCGCATCCGAAAGCATCCCTTGACAGGCCTACTTATACTCCATACATATGAAATACGAAGCACTATTCAGCCACTTAATATAAGCTATTTATTTCATTTACTATAACTGGTTTACAGTCGAGAATTTTCAGATCAAGTATCGTAAATTTAAAGAAATATCATAGAAAATAATTTTCCATGTGAACATTCTTTTTGAATAGAAATCATATTTCTCATTCCAACGTTAAGTATATATTATTATTATTATACAATTATGATATCCAAATTTATTTATGAGGCAGAATGACATTTACTCTCTTAATCCCAACTACGCCTTAGGTTACATCTACTCTTACAGATTCAACTTCCTTTCTAAACGGTTGAAACATTAAAAGGAAATCCTTACTACAATATCATAATGAACTCTTTTACAAAAACTCATTTAATAGTCCTCAAAATTTAAGGATATTAAATAAATTACACCTCACGTAATAGATCAACTGACATTTCTGTGATTGAATTCTTAAATGTGTCTTGTAACTATTGGTCCAGTGTTACATATAACATAGCAAGACTATTATTGTAATCAATCATATTCAATACATGATCTCATGCTACAGTTAACTTGCTTATTTCAATGAACTAATTTCGTGAGGTTTCTTACGTTAGAAATTGCGACCATTCACCATATAACATTTATATGTGATCATATATGGATCTAATATTCATATTCTTATATTGCTTTTAGAGTTCAAAACTCATTGAAGACAATATGCAGTCTCGAGTAAGTAAATTCGAAAGTGATCAAGTTACGAACGTATTTAATGGTTGTATAATTAGGCCCTTACATGGGTCAACATACAAAAATTTATTAGTAAGTTTATTTATATTTATATTTATTAATATTAATTCAGCTCTTTTTTATATTTTTATTGATAAACATTTGATCAATTACATATAATGCACAAATTTATCTATGTAGATTATTATAACTTTATACAGTAGATTTTCTTACATTATTAGAAAAGTTAAATGCTATTTTTTCATTTATCTAATAAGGCTCCCACTAGTCTTTTATGTTCCTCCGAACCCTAAGTCAAAACATAAAAGTCTTTCGACTTCCATAGTGGGTGTTATGACTCGTATGTCTTGTGATTTTAACCTTGAGTTTGCACAAGTCATAACCCCACAAATAATGGATAACTCCTTACTAGTTGTATTATATACAACTTTTAACCTATGGTAACTTGTCCTAATCTCATTTTTGTTAGAACTGGACCAGCCCACAACGGAAATAATGGGTGAATTTCAAAAACCTCCTTATTGGATCTTTATTGGGCCTATGAAGTGTAATTAATTTAGAACGTTTCTGAATTTTATTTGAATAAAATCTTTTATTTTATTTAAATTTATAAATTACATACTTTTATTTAATTTATGTTATGATACACACACACATATACACACATGTATACAATATGTATGTATCTTTATGTGTGTGTGTGTATCATATACACATATATGTGTGTGCATGTGTAACATTTCAATTTGTGCAAGGTATAACATGGACATGTATAGATGTTGGGATTTACATTGCAACGGACATGTTAGCTCATCCAATATGCAATTATATATTGCTCAAATGTATGTATGTACAAATATTCTATTATTTCTGTGTAAATACTGTAAATATTTATGTACATACATATATATTATAATTTTTTAAGTAATTTTATATAAGCATATAAAATATATACATACACGCACACACACACACACACATATATATAATTAAATATATAATATTAATTTTAAATATACATATCATATAATATAAACAAATTATTTGTAAATGTTTTAAAAATATTTTTTTAAACGTAAGCAATACACCCACATATATACAAGTACACCGAAAGGGATTTTTTTATTGAATATTTATTATATATAAATATATGTATAATAATACAATGTATATATACAAATAAGATTCTAAATATTTTTAATAAATATAATTTACATGGTGTTGCACATGGCTCTGTAAATATATATAATTTTTTAAATTTTAATATAAATTTTATTTAGATATCCATGCGAAAATATTAAAATATTAACTATAATTAATTTTAAATTTTTATTTCAAATTTTAGACTTCTAGAAAATCTTAACTAATATTTTATGTTTGTAAAAAAACTCTACAATTTTTGGTTTAATTATAATTTTAAAATGATTTTTATTTTCATTCGAAATTAGAAAATTAATTTAGAATTAAAAAATGGTTTTTTATTTTTGGCCGAGAGCTTCTTTACTACTTTTATTATTTTATAAAATACAAAATATAATTTTCTTAACATATTTGAACTAATATAATTTATTTATATGATAAATTGATTTAAATAATATTAAAGAATAATTGAAATACCTAAAAATAATAATTTTTTCACTACGAAAAATATTATTGCTTCAATTCTTCGTACTGGAAAGTATTCTTAAGGACAAATTTAAGATCTTTTTTATAATATACGACATCTCACTAATAATTTTCCATAAGGACAAAAACATACGAATTTTTGTTCGATCCCTAACTGCCGTGCTCTTTCTTCTTCTTCTTCTTCGAGCTCATTCTTCCTTTTCTTTTTCAAATTTGAGTGTTGAAAATTTAATTCTCTTCTTCATCCTTCTCTATTCTTATGCGCGAATTTATTCCTCTTATTGATTTCGACACCCATTTCTATTTTTTTGCGCAAATTTCTTCACCCTTATTTTCTTCTTCATCCTTCTCTATTCTCTTCTTCATCCTTCTTTAATGAAGTCTGTTTAGGTATCTATTTTACTACCCATTTGAGTATTTTTTAGATATAAGTTTTAATGTCAGTAAGTATCGTTTTTTATAATGTTTTATTTATTTTTTTGGATTTTGTTGTATAAAGAAAATTATTATACTCGAATAAAACGACAATCTAAAGAAAATATTTTTTTTATTGATGTTTTTTTAAAGTGATGATACTATTCTTATCGTTCTTCTTGTGCTAATGCTACGAATCCTATTCCTAATTTTGATAAGCCTATTATTGATGCTAGTGTTATTAAGCCACCTAAGGAGAAACATGATGTTGGTAGACTCTTATCAAATGCAAAAGAGGATTTGCATACTTTCAAAATAAGCAAATTAGATGTGGTGTATGCAAGCAATTTAGTCACCATAAGCGTAATTGTCAAGCTTATAAGACGATATGCTTTGTTTTTCATATGAATATTCAGAGATTTATTCTTAATTGTTTGAACTTTTAAAAAAAATTGTAATTGAACCTAGATATAAGAGTATGTTGGTTTTAGCATATTTTTAATTTGACGTCGATTCTGTGTTTGTGATTGTACTTGGTTATATTGTATCATTTGTAGTTTCAGTATAAGTTTTGTAAATAAAGCAGTATCGATCTTACTATTTATTTGTTAGTAGGTTATATAGTATCATTTGTAAGCTTAGTTTCAGTATCAGTTTTATAGTATAACCAGTATCAGTTTTATTATTTATTCGTTTGTAGGTTATTTATTATCGTTTGTAGTTTTAGCATCATTTTTGTAGTGTAACCAGTATCAGTTTTATTATTTGTTTGTAGTTTATATAGTATCGGTTATACTTTCAGTATCAGTTTTGTAGTATAGTATTATTTTTATTATTTATTTGTTTTCTTAATAAAGTCGAATATTAGTTTTTCGTAATATAATTTTATCATTTTGTAATGTCATTTTGTAGTGTATTCGGTTAGCTTTTGCATCCATATGTATCTGATTAGGTTGTAGTATCATTTGATTATTTAGTATTATCATTTTGTAGTATTGTTTTAGATGTGAAGTTGCGCTTCCAGGTAGTTTTTGCATGAATACATACCTGATTAGGTCTGGCAATCGGTTATTTGACGACAAAAATGGCCACCAACACCCAATTGACGTAAAAGCACCAACTATCCAATATCCAAATCCAAACAGTGTAAATCAGTTCACAGACCGTAGAATTGCAGAAAAAGTAAATGAACAAATATTTTATAGTGGTTCGACAAACTCTGGCCTGCGCCCACTCCAATACTCTTATTATTTATACTGTAAGTGTGATAACCCGAATTTCTTTGGCATCAGATAATTGTATAATTATCTGATTTAAAATATTGAAAATACCGATTTATAATTGAACAAATAAATGAGATAATCTCCTTTATAATTATTTAAAAATTATTTAAAAATTGATTATTTTTAAACAATAATAATAATGTGTCATTTTTATATATATAAATGAATTTTAAATAGAATTAAATTTGTGTTTGTTTAAATATATGTATATATCAAATTGATTTTTCAAATTGGATTTGAAATTGAATTTGAATTTGGATATTTAAATTTGAAATTCAAAAGATAGATATGTATATCTTAGATTATACTTTGATTTTTAAAATGTATTTTATTTGATTTTATTGAGAATATAAATTGTTGTATTATTTCATTTTTAAAGGAATTTATTTATATAAATTAGAATATGTATTTATAAATTAGAAAATTTATTACAAAAGCTTTATAAATAAATATATGATGCATAATTACAAATGTAAGTATAAGAATGTATCTTATTACAAGTGTAAATAAATTTTAAATTGAAATTGACAAATATTAACTAATATGACAAGTGTCACCTTTGTATTATCATTTCCTTTAAATTTTAATAAATCATAATTTACTCTTATTAACTCCTATCTTCTTTTTCTTTCATTTTTTTCTACATTTCTTAAACTTAAGAACTCTGACCTGTATAAAATATTATCAAACTCAAGATAAAAGCTATAATTAAATCAAGCTTCCATTTTTCCGACCTGAAATCAAAATGAAGGCCTGTAATAATTTTATATCTAGCAAAGATTATCATGCAATCAGCAACATTCGACCTGAAATCAAAAGTATTAAATCATCAAGTTCCAGTTTCAAAAGATCTAAGCATTTTCTCTGCAATTCAAGTTCAAGTAAATCTTTCCTGTTTCAAAAACCAAGGCTCTCTGTTCATCTTCATTCAGGTGAGTAAAACTCTTAAAAACCGAAATTGCTTGAATTGGCATTTGGTGAATCCTTGAAAATATGATATGAACATGTGTGCATGATGTTAAAGAAATAATTTTATGTATATATATGTGTGAAGTATCAGTGTTCAAGTGTAGGACAGATTAGCAAGCTTCTGTTTATACATTACAGGTTTGAAACCTGGTTAAATAATTAAAATCTTCCTCTCAAATGAATTTTAGGCCTTGATTTCTGAGTAAGAATTGTTTGTATGTGAACAAACCAAATTTTAACTCATTTAAACTTGGATGCATGAAGTAGATCCTTGAAGTCTGAAGCAATAATTGATGCATGTCTGTTATGTACCCATTCATCTCTGTTCACAAATAAAAGGATGGATTTAGCTTTAAAAATTCAAAATCACCTTAACTAATTACTGTTAGGTCTCAGGTTTCAAACAAAATATGTTTGTTTATATATAAATTAAGATGTAAAAATGGGTTTAAGCATAATAGGCTTGGGAATTTTCTGAAATTAAGAAAATACGGCAGATATTTTAAAATATGTCAAAAACCCAAACATTTTAATTTGTTGTTCAAATTATATAACTTAAATCTTCTCTAGAAAACCTGATTTTTAAAATAAAATTCATGGTTTTTAGTTTGGAATACTTTGAGAAATTCTTGGTTAACCAGAAAAGCATTTTTGAGCAAAATCTGGCGATCAACGGTGAGATGGTCGTTGTGATGGTAGCTGGAGGTAGAATGGAGTATGGGGATCTTGGAAAAAATGGTTAGGGTTTTTCTCGATGGATGAGGTGGCTCATCGGAGTCGAGATAGGGTTTAGCAAGCAGTTGGGTTGTCGATGTATTCGAGGGTATGGCGTCGCTGTAGGAAGATTGGAATGGATTGCATGTGGGGGGTTCATTTCGTTGTGTCGTGGAGCAGCTTTGGGAGGATGGGTGAATTTTCTGGTGGTGAAGTTCGTCGTTGGCGAGGAGTTTTGTGGTTTGGGTTTGGTTTCAATTTTGGTTCGATCGACTCAAATTTGATTTCGTAAACGATTTGGGAATCTGAGTGGACGGATAGTTAGAGGGGGCTGTCATCGATGTGTTGGTGGTGGTGGTGACAAAAGGGTCGCCGTTGACTTGTGCACGTGCACGGTGCACGGTTGTGTCAGGTTGGTTTGTGGCATCAAGAAGAAGGAAGCGCTCGAGTTTTGACTCGGGTCGAACTTGAAGATGATAGTGTGTGGACTCGAAGTACCTGATATGGGGAAACTGGGTGTTTTTGATTGAAATCTTTGGGTTTCATTAAATTTTGCTCGGGTTTTCTAGTGTTGGCAGGTTTAAGTTTGTACAGGAAGTTTTAAAGGATTTAAAACTAGAATACCTATTTTGCAAATAATTCAAAGCTTTAAACAAAGTTAAATAAGTTTTTACTTAGGAGATTAAGTTGTTTTCAAGGATAGGCGTTTAACAAGTTTTATATATGATAACAGATAAGTAAAGAGTAATTATTTAATTAAGTAATTGAAGTATAATTACTTTATGAAAATGATTTAATGGAAATGATTAAGGGTTAATCACTTAGAGTAATTTATTAAGAGTTAATTAATATAATTTAATAAAGGGTTAATTAATTAGAGGATAATTAATTAATAAAAGAATTAAGGTTAATTTACTGAGGATAATTAACCAATGGGATAATTAGGATAATTACTTGATAAAAGTGATTAAAGGTAATTTACTTAAGGGAAGTAATTAAGGTTTAATTACTTAGTGTAATTAATTAAAGGGATGATTAATTAAGCAAGGAAATTTATTAAGGGTTAATAAATTAATATTGTGATTAATTAAAGGATAATTAATCAAGGTAAGTGATTAAAGAATAATAAATTTGAGTAATTAATTAAGGGTCAATGCGATTAAGAAGAATGGGTGAAGGTTAATTAATTTGTGCAATTAATTATAGGGAAATTACTTAATGTAATTAAGGAATGATAAATCAAGGATGATTAATCAAAATGAATAATTAAGGGATGACTAATTAATTTAATATAATTAATTAATGTTAAATAAGCAAGATTTATAAGTAATAAAGTAATTAATTTAATTCATGGTAGTCAATTAAATTAATTAGAAATGGTATGGCTAATTTATCTTGCTTATGTATGATTGAATGATATTTGAATGCCTTGGATCATTTGTTATCCTTGATATGTGATTATGATGGTTTGTGGAAAGAAATGTTTTTGTAATATGATATGTTGGGTTGAACAGAGATAATGTGGTTATCTATGATGAATTGCTGTGTAAAAGTGACATCCAGTATTTAAAAATTTAATCACTTGAATAACTTGGGTTAAGTGACGTTGGATTCGAAGAGATCGGAGTCGGGTATTAGTAAATTCCCGAAACCACTTCGATTCTATATAAGTTTATATGTGGAATCTGTAGGCTGAAATGGAATGATTTTAGTGAATTGGACCACTTAATCTAATTTTGGGCACTTAGAAATTGACGTGTGATGTAAGTGATGTCTATAATGACTTGTAAAGTTGTAATCTGATACAAGTTATCCCGAGTTTGATGTAAGTTTTATGCTGTTGTATTCTATGTTAAATGGGTTTACTCAAGGTGGTTTCCATCCTGACCCGGGTGTTACTATAATGTAATGCTCGGGTCAAACCGAGTATTACATATTTTTAGGTAAGGACGATCTGAAGCTCAGGCGGCGAGCTGGATGGCAGGAACGTATGGAGTGTTTCCGCTATGATATATTTTTGTATATCTGAGACAGATTGATTGTATCTGTCCAGTGTTTGTATATATGTTGTAACTCTGATGTATTAAAATGTAATTTGACAAGTACAGTTTTCCTTTGTATAACTATTATTTATGTGATATTATATTTTGATCCGCTTCGAATGTGAGGTTTCTGTGATATATTTCTGTTTCTTCTTCTTTCTCTTTTCTTCTTTTCCTAACTATCTGGAAATTTCGGGATCGAAATTTCCGGGTCGTTACATTTTGGTATCAGAGCAGGGTTAAGCGAGAACCTTGGCTTTGGTGGGATTACTCATTAAGGATAGGGTCAATGGCACCCTAGAATGAGTTGAGTATATAAATATATGAGAGCGTACTTGTTATTTTCTTATATAAAGATTTTAAACGATTTTATATAAGAATGTATTTTGATATATATAAAGCAATATTTCTTTCTAATAAATATTAAGGCAATTTGGTTGTCAAATTGTTGGAATTAAATTAAGTGGTAATAGAAATACAACCAAATTTAAATTAAATAAAGACAAGTTTGAAATCAAACTGAAATTAAAATCTTGAATTTGGAGAAGAATTTTCAGAATAAGATAATAATGAATTGACTTCCAGTTGTAATAACCTTGGTTATTATCCTAAAATGATGAAATGTTTTAGGGAAGTAAAACATTTAGGGAAGTATGACTTACAAATTGGAATTGTAGATGATCTAAATTGTGAAGTTTTGAATCTGGGTCCAGAATTTGAAAATGGTTTCAAAGTGATAAAGAAATAATATTATTTAATGTTTTTGAATAAAAGGGTCCTATTTCAAACAAGAGTTGTTTGAAAATTTAAAGGAATTTATTTTGAATTGAAACCAGGGTGGTTTAAAATTTGAAGTATAACTTGGTGTCTAAATGTTGAGTTTTAAATTTGGAAAGAGATGTGATACCCAAAGTGATAAGTTTTTGAACTTATAAGTGGGAGGATAATTAATGTGAAGTTTAAAATTTGAAATGGGAATTCAAATTGGGTATGGTTGGCTGGATTAAGTAAATTGAATTTAACTTTGGGAAAGTTAAATAATTTAACAAGCAACCTGAATTGGAAATTTCAAGATGAAATTGAAATTTAACTTGGGAAGTTAAATGGTTGATTTGAGTTGGGAGTTTGTCTCAAAATGGGTTTGAGATCTGGAAATTGAAAATGGATGGATGTTTTAAAATAATTTGGATTATAATATCCTGTTATTATTAATAATCTCTAAATTGTGAATTTGATTCGTGTAAAGGAAAGAGGTGTGGTAATATATCCATTATTAAGATAAAATGGAATCATTTTGGACTTAAGATTTGAATGTTTAAGATAAAACTTCAAAGGTTTGGCTTCAAAATTGAAATTTGATGATAAATTGAATTTCAAAGATTTATTGTTTAAAAAGGGTTTGAATTATTATTTGAACTTTGAAATAAGTTAAAAATGGAATTTGGATTCAGTACTAAATGGTTAAAAGATATAAATTGATTTGCTTTAAAGGATTAAATCAACATCTAAAAATTTAACTCGAATTTATATAATTCGAGATGGTTTAAATTTCAAATTTGAATTGGATTTTATTAGTTCAAATTGAATTTGATTTGAATTAATTGGAATTGTGATTGAAGATGGATAAGTTTAAAAATTCAAATGAAAAATTTGAATTGGATCAATTTGAAATGAAATTGAAGTTGAATGAGTTCAAATTCAAATGGAAGTTGGGATTAATTCAAACTGGAATTGATATGAATTGAAATTGGTTCAATTTAAATTTATTTGAATAATTTGGAATTGTAATTAAAGTTGAATAGGTTTAAAATCAAATGGAATTTGATTTGAATTTGGAAAGAAAATGAGATTAATTCAACTTGAATTAGGATTAAATCAATTTCAATGGAAATTGAAGTTATTTAAATTGGAATTGAGTCAATTTGAATGGAAGTGGAAATTAAAATTGAATTGATTGGAAATAGAGGTTGGGAATTAAACAGTTTGACTCTGGACTATTTTCAAAATAAACTGTTTTAGTACAAATCTATTTTTCCAAGCTATTTGTTATATATACAATCTTTCTTTTTAAAGCCAAACTATCTTATACTTATTTTATAACTACTTTTGGAATTATTTAACTATTTTGCAACTGTTTTATAAACTAATTACTGTTTTTCAACTACTTTATAACTAATTATTATTTTACAACTATTTGACTATTTTCCAACAAATTTACAATTACATAACTATTTTACAGCTATTTTGCAACTAATAATTATTTTTCCGCTACTTATCTATTTTTCAAGCTATTTTCTAAACTCAAGCTAGTCAGAGTACAAACTGTTTATAATTAAAGTAATAATCCATTTGGGATTGAAGGAAATTGTGGATAAGTGAATAGAATTAAACGAAATGTGAATAGATAAGGAGATTGATTTGGCTAATAACCAATAAAGATAAATACGTAGGATGTACGTATATTATTCTATTCGCATAGTGATTTGATCCAGATTCGAGCACCTAATTTCTAGATAGTTTATCGATACGAGTTGGGATCTTTCACTCGATTTTCGACGGCGAACCTGGATATGGATTATTGATTGGTTGTAGATATTCTCTATCATAGTTATGGCTATGCAAGGAGAATGATGGTTTCTGATCAAGAAACCAGATCTGAGTCTGCACTAGGAAGTCGGGTGGACGATACTAGTTTGGAAGTGAAATTGTGTGATCGAGGGAGCGATCAGATTGGTATAGCGTACGGATGATATATGTACATCTTACCGGTTTGAATGAAATTCTTACTGGGAATTTGTGGATAACAAATGTGAAATGGTTTTTGAAGTGAAAATATATTTTGTGAAATATATGATGAAATAAAATAGAAATTGGATATTTCTATGTAGAAATTTACTTTATGGAAGTAAGTAATATGGTTAACGACTTTATAGAGTAATCAAATTTGAATATTTGATTTGGAATAAATAAAGTTATATATCTTTGTTATATAAGATAAATCTCCCCTTGTTGAATCTATTGCCAGAAGAAAAGGATTTTTGAGAAATATTTGAAGTATAAAAAGGGAATTTATACAAGTTTGAAGTAATCCAAAGATTTTCAAAATTATATATATCTATGTGTGTGTGTGTGTGTGTGTGTGTGTATAAAGGATATCATGAGGATGATTTTGGAAAGGTTTTTGGAACCATTGAATTTGGAAAGGCTTTTGATTTTTGGGTAAAATCAATATTGGAATTTGAAAAAGCCTAATTTAAGAATTATCGATTTTGGAATAATTGATTTTGAGAAAGGAGATTTATTTGAAATTCATACTAGGTGTATGATTTGGAAGATACTATATGTGTATAGTATAAAGTGTTTTGAAAATGGCTCTGGAAAAGAAGGCGCTCCCTTGAAATGAACTTCTCAGGAGTGCCATAGGTTGGTACTGCCTTGTACCCTAAGGGGGGGTTCTAAAGTTGATCATGTGAGGAGTCCGGACAAAACTAGTTCCTGAGGATTTTGTGTAGTGTGTAGCGAAAGTTGATGGCACTGATGCCTACAGAGGCATTTGGATTATGCTGTGACGATAGTGTAACTCGATGTCACTACGATCTACTGCAGACCATAGCGAAAGTCATGTGTGCCGCTAAGAGCCAACAGTCTACGTTTGATTTTATGTCGGTAGACTGCGACCTATGGTAACGTAGCGAAAGTAGTATGTGCCGCTGAGAGCCAACAGTCTACATTTTATTTTACATCGGTAGACTGCGACCTATGTGGGAGTGGAGAAGTTTCATTTTTGGCAACAAAAATCGAGGGTGCTGATGCCTACAGTTACATGGACTTTTGCTGTGATGGCAACGTAACGCTGGAATGTAACTGCAATCTGTTGTGGGTTCCATGGCGTAATCGAGAGGCGCGGAGTGCCTACAGTTACATGGACTTTTGTTGCGATGGCAACGTAACCCGGGATGTAAATGCGACCATGGATGGGGGTGATGATTTCCAGAGCATTCTCGCCAAAGATATTTCCTCTATTTTCAAAAATGTTTTCGATATTTTCAACAAAATTATTTTCCAAGTATTTTCACCGGATGTTGAAAACGGGTTAACCAAGTACTTATAGATTTTCAGTCCCACGCCTGATCAACGTATGACCGAATTTCTGTGAAAACAAGGATGGACTGGTTGAGAGATCGAGTTATAAAAAGTATTTTTTAAAAGCTATTTTTGAAATACTATGTAGATTTTAAAAGTGTTTTAAAAAAATTAATAAAAAGGAAGTTATAGTTTAAAAATGTTCAAAGAGTAATTTATCAGATTTAGGTATTTTTATAAATTTTTGCTTCGTTCCTTTTCGAGGACGAAAAGATTCAAAGGGGGAAGGAATGTGATAACCCGGATTTCTTTGGCATCACATAAGTGTATAATTATCTGATTTAGAATATTGAAAATACTGATTTATAATTGAACAAATAAATGAGATAATCTCCTTTATAATTATTTAAAAATTATTTAAAAAATTTATTATTTTTAAACAATAATAATAATGTGCTATTTTTATATATATATATAAATGGATTTTAAATAAAATTAAATTTGTGTTTGTTTAAATATATGTATATATCAATTGATTTTTCAAATTGGATTTGAAATTGAATTTGAATTTGGATATTTAAATTTGAAATTCAAAAGATAGATATGTATATCTTAGATTATACTTTGATTTTTAAAATGTATTTTATTTGATTTTATTGAGAACATAAATTGTTGTACTGTTTTCTTTTTAAAGGAATTTATTTATAAAAATTAGAATATGTATTTATAAATTAGATAATTTATTACAAAAGCTTTATAAATAAATATATCATGCATAATTACAAATGTAAGCATAAGAATGTATCTAATTACAAGTGTAACAAATTTTAAATTGAAATTGACAAATATTAACTAATATGACAAGTGTCACCTTTGTATTATCATTTTCTTTAAATTTTAATAAATCATAATTTACTCTTATTAACTCCTATCTTCTTTTTCTTTCATTTTTTTTTCTACATTTCTTAAACTTAAGAACTCAGACCTGTATAAAATATTCTTAAACTCAAGATCAAATCTATAATTAAATCAAACTTCCATTTTTCCAACCTGAAATCAAACTAAAGGCCTGTAATAATTTTATATCTAGCAAAGATTATCATGCAATCAACAACATTCGACCTGAAATCAAAAGTGTTAAATCATCAAGTTCCAGTTTCAAAAGATCTAAGCATTTTCTCTGCAATTCAAGTTCAAGTAAAGCTTTCCCGTTTCAAAAATTAAGGCTCTCTATTCATCTTCTTTCAGGTGAGTAAAACTCTTAAAAACTGAAATCGCTTGAATTGGCATTTGGTGAACCCTTGAAAATATGATATGAATCATGTAAGCATGATGTTAATGAAATAATTTTATGCATATATATGTATGAAGTATCAGCGTTCAAGTCTGGGATAGGTTAGCAAGCTTCTGTTTAAACATTACAGGTTTGAAACCTGATTCAACAATTAAAATCTTCCTCTCAAATGAATTTTAGACTTTGATTTCTGAGTAAGAATTGTTTGTATGTGAACAAACCAAATTTTAACACATTTAAACTTGGATGCATGAAGTAAATCCTTGAAGTCTGAAGCAATAATTGATGCATGTCTGTTATGTACCCATTCATCTCAGTTTACAGATATAGGGAAGAATTTAGCTTTAAAAATTCAAAATCACCTTAACTAATTATTGTTAGGTCTCAGCTTTCAAACAAAATATGTCTGTTTATATATAAATTAAGATGTAAAAATGGATTTAAGCATTATATGCTTGGGAATTTTCTGAAATTAAGAAAATACAACAGATTTTTTGAAATATGTCAAAAACCCAAACATTTTATTTTGTTGTTCAAATTATATAACTTAAATCTTCTCTAGAAAACCTGATTTTTAAAATAAAATTCATGGTTTTTAGTTTGGAATACTATGAGAAATTCTTGGTTAACCAAAAAAGCATTTTTGAACAAAATCTGGCGATCAATGGTGAGACGGTCGTTGTGCTGGTAGCTGGAGGTAGAATGGAGTATGGGGATCTTGGAAAAAATGGTTAGGGTTTTTCTCGATGGATGAGGCGGCTCATCGGACTCGAGATAGGGTTTAGAAAGCAGTTGGGTTGTCGATGTATTCCAGGCTATGGTGTCACCGTAGGAAGACCGGAATGGATTGCATGTGGGGGGTTCGTTTCGTTGTGTCATGGAGCAGCTCTGGGAGGATGGGCGAATTTTCTGGTGGCAAAGTTCGTCGTTGGCGAGGAGTTTTGTAGTTTGGGTTTGTTTGCAATTTTGGTTTGATCGAGTCAAATTTGATTTTGTAAATGATTTGGGAATCTGGGTGGACGGATGTTAGAGGGGGCTATCGTCGATGTGCTAGTGGTGGTGGTGGTGACAAAAGGGTCGCCGTTGACTTGTGTACGTGTGTGGTGCACGGTTGTGTCAGGTTGGTTTGTGGCATCAGGAAGAAGCAAGCGCTCGGGTTTTGATTCGAGTCGAACTTAAAGATGATAGTGTGTGGTCTCAAAGTAGCTGGGTATGGGGAAACTTGGTGTTTTTGATTGAAACCTTCGGGTTTCATTAAATTTTGCTCGGGTTTTCTAGTGTTGGCAGGTTTAAGTTTGTACAGGAAGTTTTAAAGGATTTAAAACTAAAGAATACCGATTTTGCAAATAATTCAAAGCTTAAAACAAAGTTAAATAAGTTTTTACTTAGGAGAGTAAATTGTTTTCAAGGATAAGTGTTTAACAAGTTTTATATATGATAATAGATAAGTAAAGAGTAATTATTTAATTAAGTAATTGAAGTATAATTACTTTATGAAAATGATTTAATGGAAGTGATTAAGGGTTAATCACTTAGAGTAATTTATTAAGGGTTAATTAATATAATTTAATAAAGAGTTAATTAATTAATTAGAGGATAATTAAAAAATTAAAAAATTAAGGTTAATTTATTGAGGATAATTAACCGATGGGATAATTAGGATAATTACTTGATAAAAGTGATTAAAGGTAATTTGCTTAAGAGAAGTAATTAGGGTTTAATTACTTAGTGTAATTAGTTAAAGGGATGACTAATTAAGTAAGGAAATTTATTAAGGGTTGATAAATTAATAATTGTGATTAATTAAAGGATAATTAATCAAGGTAAGTGATTAAAGAATAATAAATTTGAGTAATTAATTAAGGGTCAATGCGATTAAGGAGAATGGGTAAAGATTAATTAATTCGTGTAATTAATTAATGGGAAATTACTTAATGTAATTAAGGAATGATAAATCAAGGATGATTAATCAAGATGAATAACTAAGGATGACTAATTAATTTAATATAATTAATTAATGTTAAATAATCAAGATTTATAAGTAATAAAGTAATTAATTTAATTCATTGGTAGTCAATTAAATTAATTAGAAATGGTATGGCTAATTTATCTTACTTATGTATGATTGAATGATATTTGAATGTCTTGGATCATTTGTTATCCTTAATATGTGATTATAATGCTTTATGGAATGGAATGTTTTTGTAATATGATATGTTGGGTTGAACAGAGATAATGTGGTTATCTACGTTGAATTGCTATATAAAAGTGACGTCCAGTATTTAAAAGTTTAATCACTTGAATAACTTGGGTTAAGATGACATTGGATTCGAAGGGACCGGAGTCGGGTATTAGTAAATACCCGAAACCACTTCAATTCTTTATAAATTGATATGTGGAATCAATAGGCAGAAATGGAATGATTTAAGTGAATTGGACCATTTAATCTAAGTTTGGGTACTTAGAAATTGATGTGTGATGTAAGTGATGTCTATAACGACTTGTAAAGTTGTAAACTAATACAAGTTACCCCGAGTTTTATGTAAGTTTTATGCTGTTGTATTCTATGTTAGATGGGTTTACTCATACTAGTTTCCATCCTAACCCGGGTGTTACTATGATGTAATGCTTGGGTCAGACCGAGTATTACAGATTTTCAGGTAAGGACAATCTGAAGCTCAGGAGGCGAGCTGGATGGAAGGAACGTATGGAGTGTTTCCGATGTGATATATTGTTGTATATCTGAGACAGATTGATTATATCGATCCAATGTTTGTATATATGTTGTAACTCTGATGTATTTAAGCATAATTTGACAAGTACAGTTTTCCTTTGTATAACTATTATTTATATGATATTATATTTTGATCCGCTACGAATGTGAGGTTTCTGTGACTTGTTTCTATTTCTTCTTCTTTCTCTTTTCTTCTTTTCCTAACTATTTGAAAATTTCGGGATCGAAATTTCCGGGTCATTACAGTAAGATTACAAGTACAGTTGTTTTTGCCTTAGAATATTAATGGAGGAAGAGGAAAGAGTAAAGAAGAATAGCCAGCCGAAATGCCCCCTGAATGAGTATCATGCATACTGTATTTATAGTAGAAGCCGTTGAAATATCTTCCTTAAAATCCGAATTCATAATCTCTAGGCCAAAACGTCCTGACCTAAAAAAAAATCAGGCCGATCGTTCACCCCTATGAGTGATTGGGGTTGATCCCTCTTCCACGCATGATGGGCCCCAGCTATCCCTTATGTGATTCCCCCTAATCCTCTACTTCCTATTTCCAAAGTCGTTTCCCAAGTTGGTGCGTCATTCGTTGAGTTATTGAGCGATCATCGTTGAGTTGCACTACCAATCCGATCAATCTATAGCCATATTAATCTGATCCAGTCCCTTGCCTAAGGGAAGTGACAATTTCATATTTAGCCAATTCGAAGGTGTCATCCATCCAAATCCTCTCGACCGTCGTCCATAGCCTTGTTTATAACCAATCTCCGAGCTTGGTAATCATTTCCTACCTTGATGATCACGTAATCCATTTGACCAAACCTGTTGGTATATTGCCTCACCAAAAGGTGGTATATCATTTGCCTTCAAAACATGCCTTGCGGTAAGAAGGCGTGTTTAGAATTGCCATAAATTCGACCTAGATTCCATCGATAGCCAAAGTATCTAATCTAGAATCTGATCCATTACCAAGCCAAGTCACCATGAGTTGTCCCGTGTTCGCTCTGGAATCTGTTAATGAAATTCACGACTGTTCCGAGTCGACAGCCAATTTCGAATCCATTCCAAATCCTTAGCCAAATCCACATCAATCTAAAGCCGTTAGTTAAATCAGTAACCTTGCCGGATCATTCGCCAAGTCCAAAGCCTTAATCTCTCTGAATCATCATCCCAAGTCCTCGATCTGTCTAGATCTTTAGCCAAACCCATAGCCTCTTTGAGCCGATATCCAAGTTTGTGACATCTCCGGGTCAACATCCAAGTTCGCGACCTCTCTCGATCAATTTTCAAATCCATAGCCGTTTGACATTCTGGAAGTCAAACTCTAGATCATTATCCGAGTTCGTGGTCTCTCTAGACCGATAGATGGTCTCTTCGGGCCCTTGCTAAGCTCAATCCAAACGTATCGACGAGAAAGCTAATCCTATCGCTCTCCGACAAAGCAACTCACCCCTACACTCCAGCCTTTTTGGGGGCATATAGCAATGTCATAATCCTCCTGACCGATCTTAGCCTCTCCGAGCTCTTGTTGGACCATATCATGTCACTCTTCGGTGAAGGGGGAACAACGACAATTAAGCCAATCCTATCGCTCTCCGATGAAGCGGCATTTCCTGCACTTGAGTTCAGTGTCCTAGAACATTAAGGCGATGTCCTAGCCTTCCTAGGCCGACCATAGCCGCTCTAGGCTCTTGTTGGACCCCATCTAGCTGCTCTTCGACAAAAAGGGGAATAACGATAAGTGAGTTGATCCTGTCGCTTTTCGGCGAAGCGACTCCCTTCTTACACTCCAGTTCCTGACTCTCCAACCAAGGACATAAAGCGATCAATTCCATACTGACTTCCATTCTCCGGCCTCGACTCTCCAGTTGAGGGCTTATCCATGTGCGAGTCCATCATGTCGCTCTTCGGTGAAGGGACTCGCACCTTGCATTTCTTACCCCATCTCTTCGATTAGGAAAAAACCATGACCTGTTTTATTCATCGCATTAATGTGGAACAAAAATAAATTAACAAATAAGAGTTCATATAACCAAAAGTCCAAAAAGCAAGAAAACCAAAAACTGCCTCTCCGGGCATGACAGTTTATTATCATCTCATCGCATGCCTTGGGACCGTCCTCGATCACGTACATGTGTAAGTGACTTAGCCATTTTATGTGTAGTTTTATTGCTTATTTCATGCCATCCCGATTAAGAGATGATGATTTGACACCTCAATCCAGGGCCATTTCCATTTGATGTGGATGGTGGCCGCTCCCGTTCCATCGTCGCAGCCCAAGTCCTCATATATTATGGTATCCTACCATCCCTAACATGCTCTCCTCAATCATATCTCGGAGATGCCTGCACTCATCCACAGTATTCTCGTCCAGTTCATGGAACAGGTAGTACCGATCCAAATTTCCATTAGCTCCAAATCCTTGGTTTTGCACTTCAATGGATCCTACTACTCCAGCCTGTCCAACCCGCTTGAGGAAATTCTACATCATCTTCACTTGCCTCTTCATCATCTGTTCCTACATAGCATTCACCATTGTTTCTATCTCCTTCTGAGTGATGTAAGAGGAGGTCTGATTAGCTCCATCTCCTGAGGATGCCTTCTGACTTCCTCCATGGTGACTCCTTTTGATTAGCGCTCTCCTTGAAGATTGTCTAACCATTGTTCCAAATCCAAGCTCCATTTTCAAATTAGCGAGTGCAAGTATTCTCAGTAATAGCACTAAAATGTTGACGGCGAAAATGGCCACAACACCCAAGTGATGTGAAAGCACCAACAATCCAATATCCAAATCCAAATAGAGTAAATTAGTTTATAGATCACATAACAAGTTGTAGAAAAAATAAATGAACACTATTTTATAGTGGTTTGGAAAACTTTGGCCTTCGTCCACTATAATAATCTTATTATTTATACTGTAAAATTACAAGTATAGTTTTTTTGCCTTAGAATATTAATGGAGTAAGAGAAAAGAGTGAAGAAGAATAGCCAGTCAAAAAGCCCTTTAAATGAATGTCATGCTTACCATATTTATAGGAGAAGCTGATGAAATATCTCTTCAAAATCCGAATCCAGAATCTCCAGGCCAAGACGACCCGACCCAAAGAAATTCAGGCGATCGCTCACCCTTAAGAGGGATCGAGGCCGATCTCTCTTCCATGAATAGTAGGGCCTAATAATCCCTTATATGGGCTCCTTACTCCTCCACTCCCTATTTCCAAAGTCATTTCCTAAGATAATGCACCGTTTGTTGAGTTATTGAGCAATCATTGTTGAGTTGTGCTGCCAATCCAACTGATCCATAGCCATATTAATATGATCTGATTTCTTGCCTGGGGGAAATGCCAATTCTGTACTTAGCCAATTCCAAGGTGTCATCCATTCGAATTTGCTTGACCATCGTCCATAGCGTTGTTTATAACCGATCTCTGAGCCTTGTACTTATCTCTTCGAGATTCCTGCCTTGATGATCATGAAATCCATTTGGTCAAATCCATTGGAATATCGCCTAGCCAAAAGGCTATATAACAGGTTGGCTTTTGCACCAATAAGTACCCAATTAGGTTTGGAATCTGTTTAGCTTTTCCATCTATATGTATCCGATTATGTTTGACACTTGGTTAGCTTTTGCATTCAAAGATATGCTCGATTATATAATAATATTAAGTATGGAATGGTTGCTACCTGTACCCAATTAGAAATGGCATTTGGTTAGCTTTTGCATCAATATGTAACCGATTAGGTTTGGCATCCGGTTAGCTTTTGAACCATATATACCGGATTAGGTTTGGCATTCGGTTAGTTTTTGCATTTTGTGGTATGATTGGTTTAACATTATATCTTGGGTAAAGATTGGTTTTCACCTATACCTGATTAGGTTAACTTTTACATCAGTACATACCTAATTAGGTTTAGCATTCGATTATTTTTTGCCTCAACACATACACGATTAGGTTTACATCAGGTCAGCTTTTGTGTTTGATGGTATATTTGGTTAAACAATATATCTCAGATATAGATTGGTTTCCATTTATACCTGATTAGGTTTGACATCCGGTTAGCATTGCATCAATACGTAGTCAATTTGGTTTGACATTGGTTAATTTTTGCACCAATATATACCCAATTAGGTTTGGCAATCGTTTAGCTTTTGCATCCATATATACCCGATTAGGTTTGGCATCCGGTTAGCTTTTGCATCAATACGTACCCGATTTGGTTTGACATTTAGCTAGCTTTTGCATCAATATGTACCTGGTTAGGTTTAGCATTCGGTAGCTTTTACAACACTATGAAAGCGATTAGGTTTGGCATCTTGTTATTTTTTGTATTTGGTGGTATGCTCGGTTAAACAATACATCTCAGGTATAGATTCGTTTTCATTCATACTCAATTAATTGATGTATAGTATGATTTTTTTTACTGTTTCTAGTTTTTCATTAATTGGAGCTTGGTGAGTAAAATGAGATGATTAACTATGTTGTAAATAGCTAGAAGATTAGGTGGAATGGAAAGCGGTGAGTTATTATGTGGTGATGTTGGTTAGTTTATTCAATAATAGTTTTGTAGTATCGGTTTTTGCATACTCTTAGTATCGGTTTCAAGTGTTTGTATTAGTTTTGGCATGATATTAGTATCGGTTTATAGAATTACAAAGTATGGTACCGGTTCTTGCATGCTATTTGTATTAGTTTTTGATGTAGTAAAATATGGTATCAGTTTTTGCATGCTATTAGAGTCAGTATCAGTTTCAAGTATAACAAAATATGGTAACGGTTTTTGCATTCTAGTAATATCAGTATCAATTTTAGGTATAATAAAATATAGTATCAGTTCTTGCATACTATTAGTATCAGTTTCAAGTATAACAAAAATAGTACTAGTTTGAGATATAAAAAAATATGGTATCATTTTCATGCATACTATTAGCATCAGTTTCAGGTATATCTAGAAATAAAATATAGTCATTACATAGCATTATATGTAGGTAAAGTTAAACAAAGCTAATGTTTACAATATCATAAATAAGATCATAGTTTTTACAACAAACTGATAAAATTTCAACAAGTGTTTATATCTAAAACAAATCTAAATTCAATTAGTTCTAACACAACATCTCAAATGCATATTAGTTAAGCTGAACATGAGAGCAATTTTTACAACAAATTTACTTCTTTATATTTTCTTTTTCTTCTATTCTTGACACGAAATCGAATAAATTCCAATAGTGATCCTTGTCTATCAATATCTTTAATACAACCTTGCTCTAGTTTGCAACATTAATTTAGGTTTTATCTTGATTGGTATTTGGCTTTTGTTCAGTGATATGATAAATATCATGACATACATTTCACAATCAACCCCGTTTAAAGCAAAATATATTATTAGTATAAGTTTGCATCAATTGTAGTATTAGGTATATAACAAATATATAACATTGTATTTAAGAGATTATGGTGCAAACATGTAATATGTTTTGAAATGAAATAATTAATAGTTTTAGTATCAGTGTTAGCGTCAGTTGTAGTGTCAGTTTTAATTTCTATAGGTATCATTTTTAACATCCATGATAATTATTATTTTGTTTAGTTATATACAATTGTACTGTCGGATTTTGCGCAGTATCAGTGTTAGTATACATTGTAGTATTTAATTTTAAGGTCTATAAGTTTCATTTTTAACATCTATGATAATTATTTTTTGTTTAGTTATATACAGTTGTAATGTCAGTTTTTGTGCATGTGGTATTAGTTTGTGTGAGTGTAGCTATCAGCCATGTGACAGTAAGTATCAATTTTGTGCATGTAGGTATCAATTTTGATCTGAAGCATCAACTCGTATCAAACAGACACTAGCCATCATTTTTGTACTATTGTGGTATCGATTTTGTTATATATGACAGTTAAAATAATTTCTAAAATTACAAAGCATCTACTCCTATCAAAAAGAAACTAGGTATCATTTCTATAATATTTTGGCATTAGTTCTGTTATAAATGACAGTCAAATAGTTCTAAATTACAAAGCATCAACAATTATCAAACAGAAACAATGTATCATTTCTGCAGTATTTTGGTATCGGTTTTGGTATGAACGACAATAAAAAATAATGTCTTAAATTATAAAGCATCAACTCCAAACAAACATAAACTAGATATCATTTTTTCTACCTGCAAGTATCAGTTTTGATTTAAATCAAACTTTAAATGAACTAAGAGAAAATTTGGTTTGGATATAAACAGTTTTTTACTATCATGACTAATTATCAAAATTGCTTATGTCGCCGTCTAATTCAACTAAGTGTACTAGGAATATAAGAAATATATAGTATTGTATATAAAAAAACATAGTGCAAACACATAGCATGTTCTAATATTAAGTAACTATCATTTTAGTATTACTGTCAATTTCAGTTTTAGAATCAATTTTAATGGTAGTAGGTATCAGTTACCTTTGGCGCTATCTTTTCTTTCATTACCTTTTGCGCTATCTTTTCTTTCATTTTAGCTTGATTTTCATTTTCTCTTTGCTGTACATTTTGCTCTTTGTTCTTCTTTCTAACTTTTTTGTGCGTCTTCTTCAAGTTGCGGTTTTTTATAATTTTAGCTTCCTAGTATGGGTCTTCGTTTTTTGCGATTTTGGGGCATTTTGATCTAGGTTTTTGATGTCTAGAATTGGCTTGTTCGGCAAGCGTTGAAATTTGTGGTTCGCTTGGTGACACCAATTTGCTTCTGGCTTGAGGCACCATTCTTATATTGATTGAGGCACCATTGTTATATTGATTTTCGATTTTAGGAATGAGTCGGATAAAAAGTTTGAAATTGGAAGTAGAGTGAAGAAGAAATGTTTAACTTTAGGTGGGAGGAACGATTTATTTTGTAACCGGGCTTAAGGCCTGTCCTTGTGGCAAAAAAATTATACCTATGTCCTTATGCATAAATTATTAGGATAATTTGTTCTTTAATATAATTCTCTCTTCTTCATATATAAAATTATATGATTATTTTTTTTAAAATATGTTGTTGTATTTAATTATAAACTATATATCAATTAAATAATATATATATATATATATACATTAATTTAATAAAATACAAAAAATACATTTTTAAAAAAAAATACAAAAATTATATTTTTTATATTCTAAGCCGTACTGACCTGAAGTATATTCGACAAATTTATTATAAAAATACACACACACACACATATACATACAACTAAACAACTTTGTGAGTAAATTATTTGCATATCATAATCGTGACCCAACTAATAATGTAACATACATATATAATAAGATATTATAATTGTGTATCAATAATAACCATACCTTAATTCCAAAGCCTTCAAGTCCATCTTGAAAAGATGATTTCTGTCTCTTGAACCTAATTCTGATTCAACAAAGAGCTAGTCATTAAACCGCTGACCACCAGCTATTAGATGGTGATCCAATTGGACTTGATTTGAGCTTGATGAGATAGAGGGACAAGAGATGATTACAACCGTAAGCAATAAAGGAGGAGGTAGCGGAAAGACGCAAATCAAATAGGTTAAAGATGCTTATATAGTGGATAGAAAATAGAGTAGAGTGGATCTCATATCATACTCATTCTTCTTTAATCTCAGTCATCCAAAATCAACCTTCCTTTACCTAAAAGTGTGCCGCCTATATCCACGTTTGTTACCGAAAATAGCAAGCCCTATAATGGGCCTTAAACTCGTTTAAGCCCAAGTAAAATAATATGCAATTAAATCCACACTACACCACAAAAGGCTTTTAACAGCGTTTGATAAACGCTGTAATACGATACAACAGCGTTAGTTCAAACGCTGTATAACGACATGATGTCGTATATACAGAACTTACAACAGCTTTTTGATAAACGCTGTTGAAACATCACTTTGACAGCGTTTCGTACAAGCTGTCAATAATGTTTTTACAGCGTTTTCAAACATGTTGTATTATGTTTCTACAGCGTTAATAATTTAATTGTCGGATATGTTTTAATTCTACTTTAACTGTTTACAACAGCTTTTTATAAACGTTGTTATTGAATCATCAACTATTTCGACAGCATGTACTAAACGCTGTTATTGACTATTTAAAGATAATTACAGCACGAATTGAACGCTGTTATTTCTTCATTGGCAGCATTAATCAGACGCTGTTTTCTATTTATATAACAGCTTTAATATTCCACTCTATTTTTGAATATTCCAGAACTATATTTTGAGTATATTCAAGCAACTAGTATATATATAACATGTTCTAATAACTATTAATTAGTTACATAAACTAGCTAAGACAATATTAATAAACAAAAGACATCCATAAACCAAGTTTCAATAATATCCATAAACAAAAATAACAAAGCAAACCAAGTTCCCACAAATTCTGTTAAATAAAGACACGTTATATGTTAAACAAAAATATAATATCAATACAGTAAGTCCGCACCAAATGCCAACAACAAAACGTGCATCTAAAAAGTTCCATATGCTTGCTACTTGCTACGGAAGAAGAATGTGTCATCGTCAACTTTAATTACCTGCAATGAAGAAATTTGAAGTCAGTGAGTAAACACCATCTAAAAATTTGAAGTTTCATATGCTAAAATGCTTAACTACGCCAAAAAATCACTATATGATATGTTAAGCCGAAACCTAGCCAATATACGCATTAGTAGGTTAGCTCAGTTAACGAAGCTAAACTGCTCTAGAGTAACATAGTTATATTTCACGATCTAGTGGATCATCTAAATACTAAGTGAAGAAGCAGTCCTTAATATAAAATCTACGCATGACCAAGATCAAACCAAATGCACAAAGACAAGTCAAAACGGAGGAACTGCACTATATTTACAAACTAAACTACACACATGCATCAGCAACTCCAAAGGAAGAAACCACTTCAATAAGTGTGTTTATTCATTGTTTGTATAAAAGTTTCTATTTTTTATGCCTTGTAGTTTTTATATTGTTTGCATGAATGTTTCTATTTCATATGTAGTTACAATTTTTTTAATAAAGTCAACACTCATGATGTTTATTTAGATTTATCAATCATTGCCGGGATTTACAACATAAATTACATTTTATAACGTGTAAGCCTAGCTGTATATATTTAAATGTATATATATGATTGCCTATTGAGGCCACAAACAATCAAAATAACTCTATGTAAACAGTTTCATTCTAGTAATTCAACAATCCATGTAATGTTTTAACATTAGATGCATTACTGAAACAAATATTCACATCTACACTATATCGACATGTCATCTAATCTAGCAAGGCTGAAAGGAGGTGCAGTAACATACCTATGAGATTCTGTATGGAAAAGGCTAAGAGATCAATATCTGTACTTTCTACCTTGCACTTATTAACCATTAAAACTGCTATGTATATGAGAGGCAGACACCATCTTTTCTACTGAGGATTTTAGCAAAACTAATGAGAGGCAGACACCATCTTTATTATTACACATTAAAGCTGATACCGTTGTGATAGTATTTACAAGATGAACATATCAAAAGTTTGAGCCTGTCCCTTTATGTTGATTTCAGTTTGTCCAATCGAAGCTCTCTCTGTCATTGCCAAAGAAAATTGTCAGGAAAGATATTTCATAACATGTACCAAAATCTTAAAAGGTCTCTTAGCCTAATATATATATATATATATATATATATATATATGTACATGTTGTGTGCATCAGTCTCACCAAAAGTGCACTGATTTCATCAAAAAATGGCTAAAGCAGAGAAACAAATTTCAGTATATCACTTCGAATTGATTTTATTTTATTTTTTATTCTTCGAATTATTGTTGTTTGATTATTGTGTATTTGTTTTGCATGCTAATTTATATATTTTTTTAATTTTTTTTTTTGTGTATGTGTGATTGTTGCTTGCATTTGTTTGTGTGTTTGTTTGCATTTGTTGCTTTTTTATTTTGCATTTGCAATTTTCATTTAAAAAAGAAAAGAAAAAATTCGTGTGTTTATTTGATTTTTTTTTGTTTGCATTCTGATTGTGTGCATGTTGTTCTAGTTTTCTATTTGCATTGCATTTGCATATTTTAAAAAAAATACACAATTTCATTTGAAAAGGAAAAAAAATTATAATCCATTTCCTTTCTTTTTACAATTACAATTTTTTTATACAAATTTCTTTTTCTATTATATCAACTTTCCTCTGTACAAATTCAAAACAGTGCATTGTATCAGTGCAACACTAATGTTATGCTTTGTTTAACTACTGTATCTCGTGCCTCCTGCAATCTGCCACTACAACTGAAACATCCCCCACTGTCTTCAATCCATAACCTTCCACTATCTTCAGTTGCCCACTGACACTATGCATTTCACTTCAACACCAAACACACTGCACCATGTCCACCCCTTGCCATTCACTTTTTGCATTTCACTGCATATCCTGCTTCTGCATATTACTGCATCCCCTTACCTCCACCCTTTGCCATACAAACCATATTACCACCAACAACTGCTGCTTCCTCTTTGACCATCAAGTTTTTACTACCACGCAGTGCTTCAAACCAAACTGTAAACCACAGTGCTTCCATACCACCCACTGATATCACCAACTATCACAAACAACCCTCATTTCCTCCTACACTTCAAAGTAAACACCACATCACTTACCTTTTGGCGTCTCAACAGCCACAGCAGCAAATATCCCTACCCTGCTCATCAATTGCTGCTGATACAACTCCTTTTACTGCACACTGTCAACTGCTCCTCTAACACCACTTCCACACCAGTCAACCGCTTCACTGCACATCCCTCATCACCTTCCTCCAACAACACTAATCCAACATATCACATTGCTATCAACCATCGACCACTTCTTGCTCATCTACATCACCAACATAGTCTTGCTGCCTCATCAACTTCAAAGACCAAACAACAAACCAAAATCACTTCTTATATCACTTCATTCACCAAATTACCATCCACCACTCATAACTACTTCTTGCACCATTCAAACAGCCACCATACTACCACCTATCCTTCCTTGCCTTGACATCAACTACCACAGCACAAACCATCATTTCACTTCAGTGTTCACTTGTGCAGTTCTACCTGTCTCTGCCCTCAACCACTACTACCTTACATATCAACATCCCCACCTCCTCTTGCATCAACCAACTGCAGCAACATTGTAGTTCATCCATTCACCATTTCACCACTTATCTGCTCTTCCCACTGATACTGCACACCCATATCGCTCACTAATCAAAAACCATCAACTGTCTTCACCCACCGCCTTCACCAAAATAAAAAATAAAAAAATTACACTATAACTACATCACACAACTGCCAGTTGCTGCCTTTCACAAGCTTACCAACCTAAACAACCACAACCTACAGTGCAGTACTCAACAGACCACCACTACAACCTAACTTCACACCACCATCATCTACTTCACTGACAATCATCAAACAAAACTGCCTATAGTTCACTGTTCCAAACCTGAACAACACACAACCACCACTTCAATCACCTTTCCACAACTTCACTTCACCAAAATACACCACAACACACTTTAGACCTCAGTGCACCACTATGCACTGCCATCCCCAACATCCTGCTGCAGCTTCACATCTGCCACTATATTTGCATCAACCCAGTCACTCACAACTTACAATTTGCATCATAATACCCTATTCATCTCTGCTTTATTCATATCTTCTACATCATCCACTACTACTTATAACCCCCTGACCATCATCTCACCATTTCCAGACAAGTTGCCTCTCTGCTTGCAAACTGTCGCCGCATCGCAATTATCACCAGAAATCGCCGCAACCATCCACTAAACCTTGGCCATTCAAACAACCACCTCACTACCATACCCAATACTAACTGCTACTTCCCCGCAGCACCACACAGCAACCCCTACAACCCACGCTTGCCTAGTCCATCACTTCGCTGGTCATCTCACATTCTCCATCACTTCATTGCAACTGTGAATCATCACCACCTTCCCCCTGCATCCAGAACTAAATCTACAGCAAGCCACCTCACTTCGAGCACATTGCAACCCAAACCCAAGACTTCAACGCCCTTCACGCAACATCATCCACCCTTGACAGCAACTCAAAGCACAATCACCTCAATCACCGTAGCTTCACAATCGACTTCGACGTGCGAACTAGACTAAACTTCCAACCACCAGAAACCAAAAATCGCCTTCAATCATGATGTCTCGACCACCGCCTCCCTCGCCTGATCGAGAATCACCTTTACTTCTGGAAAATTGCAATTAGGTTTGAAATTACGTCGAATTTGGTTGAATTTTTTTTTGCAGGATTCGTGAATATAATTTCGTATTTGGTCTATCCAAACTAAGAAAACAAAGGAAAAAACAAAATGAAATTCTTGCTTTGATTTTTTTTAATATGTTGCTGTGAGTATTGCTTTGAGATTTCTTGTATGGAATTTTGCTTTGAGTTGTAAATAATTTCTTTTAATTCCCTTATCTCACTTAAAAAAAGGTTTTCTTTCTTTTAGTTTTGTTTTGTTTTATCCTTAAAAAATTTACCTTTAAATTTGTCTTGTTCTAATTTGTTTTATGTTCTATCCTAATTTTTAAAAAAAAAATTGTTTCAAGTTTTTCTTGTTGTTTTCAATTTTCTTTTGTTGTTCGTATTTTTAGCTTGCGGGTGGAAGAAGGGATTTCTCTTTTTGGAATGAGCTTCATTGCTACATGTTCTAAATAATTTTTCATTCAAAATATACTTCCAAATAAAATACACAAACATAATCTTGCAAGGGGAGAACCTTATAAGCTGTAGTGGAGATCCAACCATGCCATGGTTGTAGTACATTCTTGTAAGCTTCTCCCACAACTTGTTCTAGTGTCATTTTAGGATCCTTCTCTAATCTTTGTAATACCTCAAGGCTAAAGCATCATAATTATCTAATAAAAAAAATACTCACCTGAATTTTTTCCACATATTTGATATATCGGATGAATCATTTTTGAATTTCGGGTTAAGATTTTGATACCTGGTAAGCCAGACCATAGCTTTAGAGCAACTTCCAGTCTTTTTCGATGTTCCCTCCTTCTCCTCTTGCTTTAATATTTCTTTTATGCTAAGATATTTGGATGAGTTCGAGATGTAACGCTCTTCCAAATTCTGTATGGTAAAAAAATGTAGTATATTCAATTAAAATGAAGGTCTGTGATTGTTCATGTTGTGCATATCACAAAATATATGAAATTTGAAGGAACTATAAACTTTGTAGCAAAAATAGGCTTAAAAAATAAAACAGTTTGTTTGTGGTAAGATAAAAATGTCAGAAGAAGTGCAATACTATCCTTTTTATACGAGTTGCATACACTGACCACTTTCTATAGTGCTAATAATTGATGCATTCCTAAATTGTATGCATGAAAATTCCTAATCTCTATTTGGAACTCCATATTTACTATGTTTATGGCACTAACATGTCATGATAAAAATAATCAGAACACAGGTGCCAACATCGCTCATATAGAACATTTAGTAAGAAGGGTAGGCTATCTGGTTTCAGGAGCAAAATTTTGGTAAGAAGTATAACCTGAGTAAAGTGCATACCTGGGGTTTCAAGTGAAATTTATAGGCTTATATGCCTGGAGATCGTCATCATGCTTCTTCTTTGTTTGCTTGCTTCATCTTTTATAAAGCTTTTCAATTCTTTGCATCTCTATATTTGGTACCAAAGAATTTATCTATTTGAGTTTTTCTTCATTTCTTAGGACAGTACAAGAAATAAGACATGAAAAATGCCGATTTATATCACTCTTAGTGAAGAAAAAAGCTTTTTGCAGCATGAATCAATTGCAAAATAACTTCTCCAATGAATGTCTATATTCAAATACTCTTAGTGTATAATATAGGTTATATTTAAGTCTATATTCAAAGATTGATAGGTCGACTGCCAGAAATGATGTTTCCTAAACAATCAGTTATTTGTCTGGTCCATGTAAAAAAATGATTTTACTTTGCAAGCACCATATGGTTATACTGAGGATCAAGTAATCATAAATCCTATTTTGGACCAGCTATCAACAAATTTTAGTGTTAAAAAAATCAAATTGCTTGGTCCCTTTTTATAATATCTTTCCCTTTTACCTCAATCAAGTGATCTCAAAATTTTCCTATGGTATAACGTTAAAAAATGAAGCTTAAGGTACAGACCTTGTTCCTTGTTAGTGGATGAGAAAGTAAAATCATTATTAACTTGTGCATGTACCCATTATACATTAAAAATAAATCTCCATCTTCTGTAAAAAAAAAATGTATCAGAATTTTCAACAGTGAAGCCAAACAGAAATATTACATTATAATTTATTTAATCGAGCCTTAAGCTATAAAGGTTGCATATATAAACTTAATTTTTATAAACTCAATTGTTACTATTTTTAAAATAGGGATGCGATTCTTATGAACTTAATTTTTATAATCTAGTTAATTGTAGAGTGCATATAGTTAATTTCAATTTTTGTACAATTTGAAAGCAACATGTGTAATCTAGTTAATTCTTATAAACTTAATTACTTTTATAAAACTTTTTTAATTAGTTATGTTTATAAAACTTAATTAAATAAACACCAAAACAACAACAATTCCTGGAATATTAAACAAACACACTAGCCCTACAAAAAAGCATCAAACTGTACAATCAAATCATCAACTATGAAAGCATAAATAAATTACTTTATGCTGCAATAAGTTAAGAAACCTAGTACACACATCCTGCTTCACATTTATGGCCACACACACCATCCTCATTCCCCACCAATTTTAATCCCATTTCCTTTTTCAAAAGTTCACTCTTCAAAATAGTAACCATCTCTCGTCTTTTAAAACCTCAGCTCTTTACATCC
This sequence comes from Allium cepa, assembly GCA_030765085.1. NCBI lineage: Eukaryota > Viridiplantae > Streptophyta > Magnoliopsida > Asparagales > Amaryllidaceae > Allium > Allium cepa. The sequence goes on along the minus strand of CM060941.1, from coordinate 781,695,171 downwards.
CCAGCAAAAAAGACTATGCAAAAAAAAATGGTCATCTGATTTAATGTAAAATTTCATTATTGACAAGAGATCCAGTTCGGTACAGTTTCTCTTTCTTAGGGTTTATAGCTTTTGAATATGTGTCCCTTTCTTTCTTTTTACTGCTCCACTTTGATAATAAACCATTTAAAATAAAATAAAAATCAAAGGAATTGATAGGACTATTGCTAAAATTGTAGGATGGAGAATACCCTAAAATGTTGAATGGAAGTAGGAATTTTAGTTAAGTGTACGAGGTATATTGTTTATTAAATTGAAAAAATAAATGCTTAGATGGTTGTAGCTAACTTAGATTAGGGCTTATTTAAAAATGTAATGATAAATAGAATGAAGCAGACATATTGTGCTAATGAAAACAAGAGCAAAAATCGTGCAACTATTATATCCATAAAGTAGTTATCTTGAAATTATTTTGAAATTATTTTTATACATGTATGTACCCAAAACGGAAAAAGAAAAAGAAAAGGTAACATGTCCATGGTAAACCCATCAGGCATACGTGACATATAATCAATCCTTAGATTCCATCTTATTAATTAGCAGCAAAATGATGCCTAGAACCAACATAGCTCTCTAGATCTCACAAGAAAGAACCACAGTTGCCTCTAAATTCAACCCATCAAAACTCGTCACAAATCTTCGAAATATGATGGAATTCAACATGCTTAATATACATATAACAACTACAACAACCAAAAAATTTCAAAAACTTTAATTCTTCGTACAGATCGTGTCTAAAATATGCTATCAGTCATCCACCCTCATACACTTAACTAGATACAAAGTACAACTAAACTTAGCACTGTCCTCCAACCAAAATCTAATCAACTGCATCAATAGAAAACACTGTCCTCTGAACTTAACTCCGTTAAATCAAAAAAGCATCTTGATATATATAAAATAATGCATTTTTTACAATTCATCGACAATACACTTCATCCACAACAGTTAAAAGATTAAACAGTGAATAATTCAATGTTAGCTGGGCCAACCAACATGTATTTGGCATAAAATTGCAACAGCAATACCTTATAATATGTTTCTTCATCATTGACATATGTAATAGGTTATAAAGAAGAAAGAGTACTAAAGAAGTTGGGCTTACGGGAACTTCAACTTTGCGAAACATGTTTACCCCTTTTCGAGCATCAATCGATACAACATCTTGAGGAGTTGTGTCTTAATAAGAAAGCAGTGACTTCTGATGATATATACCAATAAAAAGTGAGCTATCATAACTATGTACATGGAGGTTCGTCTATTAAAGAAATAAATCTGTAAAGTTAGAAGTCAAAAATATGAAACAAAAAAGCTATCTTTCTATAGATCTATTCCATAAAGATGACCACTCATGTTTAATTAATCACCAAGACAGTTTGCATGAAAGTGTATGTAGCTACAATATAACTACTCTGATGATAATGATATTCCATGCCTACATGTTATTTTCCACTATCATTAGTCAGGGAAGGCTAGTTGTATTTCATTATGCTATGTTTATATAATTCAAGCAACATTTCATGAGCCTTTATGAACATTCATGTCAACATTAAAGGTATTGGTTCAACAGTAACCACTCAATGAGACTGGGAACTCCAAGTAATAATACTTCAATTTAATATGTGGCCGATTGGTCATATGACTATATGAAGATCAAGCTTGTACTATTTGATTAGTGAATTCATCTTCATAAGCCTATGCTAATATGATTAGTGACTTAGTGGAAAAAATGTTATTAGTTAACTCAATTCATAGACCATTTTGATGTTTGCCTCATTTTATAATTTGCTTGAGTTGGATGAATTGGACAAAAGTTATTAAATATAGTAAAAGTCTATAAAGGTTATTATACTCATGGTGATTTTTGAAATATCAATTGTGTTACTGAGATATAAACTCAGACCCTGTATAGGAAAACAACATCTTGTGTTTCATCTATGATCCTTAACCATGAACCATGGTATCAAGTTTTTGTTATAAAATGCTTAACTAAACTATTACAAAACAATACACACAAAAATGATTCAATAAAATTGTCTCTAGCTCAGATATTACACACTGAGTTAAGACATGCTTTTGTTTCAAACTATCTGATTTAATTTTGTGTATGATATTCTCTAAGGTCCGACGTATACTTCAATTGCATGTTATATGGCAACCAGAACAAGAAATATTTCAAAATATATACTCTTTGAAAAAACATTTCCCATCAACATAATCAAAATTCAATCATTCTAACCAATTCACACAGAGAAAAAAATTAATAGTGTAAGCCAGTTCATTAGAAACAGATTAGGAAACTCATCATTACCGAAAACTAATGATATTCATCCAGGAATAATTCTTTTCATACCACACTAATACAAACATCAACATTCATCATTCCTTAACTCAGAAGAAAAAATAGTATCAAACATTCAAATGAAATTAGACTCAGGCGTATTAGTTGAATAACACAGGCTATAATCAAAACGTGCAAAATCAATAACCAAACCAGTGGGCAGTGAATCTTTTAAGCCACACAGCAGTTTCAATAATAATGTTTTTAGAATTTTTCATTTTTGTAAATTTTAAGTTCTGACCTACTGCAAAGCTTATATAAGTATAAATTTAAGAGGAACCAGGCTTCTTTCAATAATCAGCATAAGACTTAACAAAAATGTATATGAAAAGCAGTTCAACTTACCGTACCCGAGTGAGATCAAAGTCTGAATCAAAACCTAAAAATCCATGTCAGGATCAAAATATGAATCGAAGTTTGAATCGAAACTGAAGACTTCTGGAATTAACCTTCTAACAAAAACTAAATTAGTATACGATCAATGGATACAAACATCAGAGAAAACAAGACGAATTAGAACTGAATCAGTCAACGTACCTGAACGAGAGAATTAGGGCACTATGAAATTGAAAAATAAAGGAAATAGAGAACGACGAAAATTGAATGGAAGAGATTTAGGGCAGGATGAAATTGAGGAACGAGGGAAATGAAAAGAAGAGGGAATAAGAAGAGGGAAAGCGATTTTTTGCACAAAGTGTAATAATGAGAGAGGCAGTGAGAAATGTTTTGAACTTAACGTTGTGTCAGCGTTTTGACGAAAATTAGTTCGTTTAAAATAATTTTTAACTGCATTTGTTTAATAAACGCGGATAATTGTTGCTGTTAAAAGTGATTTTTGTTGTAGTGCCAATTTAATCGTTTATCAATATCGTATATCAACTGATATATTTATAGCTATTATAATTATATTTAATAATATTTATTCATCAAATCATAACCAAATTTTATAATTAATGTTTCATAAGTATTAATTAATTGTAGAAATTATAAATTAATTAAATCGTTTGGTTAAAGGAGAATTCATCAATTTAGTTGTGCGACTTGTCGGGTGTAAATTTGGTTAGTGATTAATATCAAACTATTCTAATATTAACGTGCGATATCACTTAGCATATGGTGTGATATTTTGGCCAAATTTTTGCAATTGGTTTCGTTAAAATCAAATTTCAATTTCTTAAGTGTTACCTAGTTGTGGCTTTTATTTACACCAATTCTCTTCGTCAAAACTATATCATTTTGGACTTATGGAATTTGATAATGGTCGAAATTCTAATATTGTCCATATTCAACTTTATAGTCCAAATGCAAAATCCTTGGTTCAATAATAACAATTATTATTAACCAAACTATTCTAGCTAGAGATTTTGACTTTGAGTTGACTTGAGTTGATTGTGATACTAACCTCATATAACTGAGGAGATGAATCTTCTCTTGAATAGTGCTTCACTTTCAATACTTCCACTCGACCCAACTATAGTTAGTCGATGGATGCCATGCCATGATTTGAGTATAATCAAAGAGAAGCTTTCATATTGAAGATCGACAGTATACTCAAGTCGAGAGAACCATATAAATCATTCACATCGATATTTTCTGTTTGACCTTAGTTATATTAACTAATAAAAAACTATCGATCGAGTCATTGCATAGTTATCCAATAATTATCAGACCTCTAGGTGCCTCCAGCAATCATAAGTAATAAACTGCCCAACATTTGGAGAGCATTACGTACACTAGTCTCAATGGATACATCGATATCCAGTCTTGATGCATTTTAACTACAAACATTTAAAATGATGTGTTTTATAATATTGCGATACAATACTTAGGATTACAACTATTTGTATTTACATCACAAATGCACCATTTATGGATTTTGTATTAAATATGTTTTAATTAAGCATTTAATTATTTGTAATCTTATAACAAATATACAACAGAAAGAAAAACACCTTTATTACGAACGAGAATTGACTACATAATTAATTAATTTACAATAAATTATAGAATTTTCCATAGGGCATACACCTAACTCTATCAATCTCCCATCCCTTCGACCAACTTCCCAAGAACTGACCGAGCTAGTCCCTTCATAAACAAATCTGCTATATTGCCATTGTTACCACCCTTTGTATCACGGCCTCTTTCTTCTCAACGAATTTTCTAACCAAGTGGAACTTTCGAAGAATGTAGCATGACTTCTTGTGTACTCTAGGCTCTTTGCAATCTTCATCGTGGCATTGTTATCACAAAATAATGCCATAGGGTTTTTGGTATCGGGAATCACTCCAAGCTCGCTCAAAAACAAGCGCATCCAGACTGTCTCTTTAGTTGCTTCATTAAGGGCGATGTACTCGGCCTCCGTCGTAGAATTATCAACTATTTCTTACTTAGAACTTTTTCAACTAATGGCTTCATCGTTAAGTGTAAAGACAGAATCGAACACTGATTTGCTATCTTCTATGTCACTTTGAAAACTCGAATCTTTATACCCTTTCGTAAGGAGGTCTCCATTCTTGTATATAAGGAATAAGTTTCGAGTATTTCTTAAATACTTCGGTATGCATTTTACGGCCGTCTAAAGTTTTTCTCCGGGATTACATCGGTATCCACTTCCGCATCCTAATGTATATGCCACATCTAGTCTAGTACATAACATAGCATACATTATGGATAATCTGGCTGAAGCATAGGGGATCCTCTTTATACGATATTTCTCCTCATCTATACGAGGAGCGCCCTTCTTAAATCCAGACGATATTTTAACATTTCCACGCTTGCAATTCTCTATACTGAACCTTTTTAGTATGGTATCTATGTACAGGACTTGGGACAATCCTAACACCCTCTTAGATCTATCTCTATAGATCATTATACCAAGTACATTGGCTGCTTCTCCCAAATCCTTCATGAAGAATGTCTTGGAAAGCCAAGCTTTCACTGATTTCAACAATGAGGTATCATTTCCAATCAATAATAGATCTTCGATATAGAGCACCAGGAATACAATAACGTTTCCCTATTCCTTTCCGCATATGCATGCTTCCTCTATGTTCCGATAAAAACCAAACTGCTTGATTACTTTATCAAAACATTTGTTCTAACTCCTTAAAGCTTTTTTTATGTCCATAAATGGACTTTAACAACTTTAAAGCCTGACCTTCACTCCCACTAACCACAACCCTCGGGCTGTGATATATAAACGATTTCTTCTAAATCACCATTTAGAAAAGTCGTCTTTACATCTGTTGCTATATTTCATAGTCATAGAATGCAGCGATGGCTAGCATAATCCGAATAGACTTAAGCATGGCTACGGACAAAAAGGTCTCATCATAATCAATACCTTGAAAATGATGAAATCCTTTCTCAAATAGCCTTGCCTTATAATTCTCTACTTCACCATCTGTATTTAGTTTTTTCTTAAAATTCCATTTGCAGCCAATGGGTTTTATCCCTTCGGGTATATCTGACAAAGTCCAAACTTTGTTATTGTATATGGAATCCATCTGGGATTCCTTAGCTCCTAGTTAGAGTGTAAAGTCTTTACTCTGTAGTGCTTGTTGAAAGGATAAAGAAGTATCGTCATCTAAGATACAGTCCTCCTTCTTACCATTTACGAGAAACCATAGCATCTCTTTAGTGTGTGAGATTCCCTACTAGACTTCTAATAGGTTGTGTGTTTTATATACGGTGAACTTGGTTTTCCCACGGGTTCAGCCTTAGTGTTAGTTTTTTGGATCTCATTTAAATCTACAAGTTCACTGTTAATTTCTTTTGATAGAAGTTCCTTTTTTAAAAAGACAGCATGTGTGAAAACAATCACTTTTTGTTCCTTCGTATTGTAGAAAGTATATCTCCTAGAAATCTTAGGATATCCTATAAACCTACACAAAGCTAATATCGCCTTAAACCTATTAGGGTCAATGTGTTTAACATAGGCCGGACAAACCCACACCTTCAAATAATTGAAGTGGGGTTTCTTCCCATGCCATATCTCTTATGGTGTCTTAGAAGCATATTTGATGTGCAAAAAGTTTAACATACGCGCTGCAGTTTCTACTGCATATCCCCAAAAGGACAGAGGTAATTTAGCCTTACTCATCATGGAACGAACCATATCTAATAGGGTTCGGCTCCTGCGCTCTGATACATTGTTGTGTTGTGGAGTATAGGGTGGAGTAACCTGAGATGTAATCCTATTATCTTTTAAGTATTATTGGAAATCTTGTCCAACAGACTCATCTCCTTGATCTGATCAAAGAATTTTAATTTAAGGCTTATTTGGTTTAACGACATTTTTATATTCGACAAATTTCCCATAGACATCAGACTTGTTCTTCGTTAGATACACATACCCTAGCCTTGAAAAATTATCAATGAAGGTAACAAAGTAAGAACTATTATCTTTGGTAATCACAGGCAACGGGCCATATACATCACTATGTACCAACCCTAAGAGTTCATCGACTCTTTTATTGCCCCAACTGAAGGGGTGCTTAGTCATCTTACAACGGAGACACGCTCACACATGTCAAATGATTCAGAATCAACTGATTGTAGAAAATCTTCGATTTTCAATTTTTGTTGTCGTTTCTCACTAATATGACCTAATCTTACAATGCCAAAGATAATTATCATTTATATTCTTAGAATCACTATTCACAGAACACATGTAATCAGTATTAATCGCATAAATGCCATTTTTAAGAATACCATTACAGAAGTTATTTCCATCTAAACTAATGTTCATAACATTATTTACACAATGAAATACATATGCAGTCTAAGACAATGTAAAAACATAAATAATTCCACAAATAAAGTCCTTTATAAAATAGCAATTATTTAACACTAATACCACTCCACTAGGAAAAACTAAATGATAATCGCCTACTGGCATTGCATTTACGATAGATCCATCAACAACTTTGAGCCTCATCTCTCATTTTTCCATAAGATGCAAGTTCCTAAGCCCCTGTAACGAAGTACATATATGAGTACTAGATCCAGTATCCGAGTCCTACAAATTTTTATTGATTACAAAATAATTTTGAATCATAAATGTACCTGATGGAGCCACAAAATCATTCTGCTTTTTTCCTCTAATAGTCTTCTAGTGGTCAGGACAATTCCTTTTCCAGTGATCTTTCTTGTAGCGGTGGTGACATTCACCCTTGTTATTGGTCTTTCTACTTTTATTTTTCTTACCTTCTCTTTTCTGCTTCTTCGAACTCTTCAAAGATGATGCACTACCCTTAACAACAAGTGCATCTCCTTGATCTTTTGATGCAGACCCAATCGACCTCAACATACTGAGAGCTCCACGATATTCACATTTAATTGGTTCATGTTATAATCCAGTATGAACGAATCGTACTAAGGAGTGAGAAAATTAAAGGATCAAATCCATTTGCAATTCATTGCTTATCTGTATGTCCAATTTTGAAAACCTATCAATATAGCCCTTCATCATCATGACATAATCATCCACTTTTTGCCCTTTGGTCATTTTGGTATTGAATAGCTTTTTCATAAGCTCCTACCTTATGGAACGTGACTATTAACCAAAATGAGCCTTGATCTTGTCAAATATCTCATGGACATACATATTTTCATGCTGTCTCTACAGCGGCTTGTCTAATGTAGACAGCACGAAGGCTTGGGCACTCTCCAGATCTGACGCTCATTTTTCATAAAAGCGTAGTTTGGGGTTCGCATCATCAAAGGGTTTTCTTTAAGTTAGCATGTGACAGTAGTCCAAAGGCACTCTTAAGTCAACGCTTTTTTATTTACTCTTAGCCTGTCGATATAGTTAGGTCCAATAAGCTTGTTATTTTCAAAAAGCAATTTTGGAGTTGTCATTTTCTACAATTTTAAGTGGTCGATTATTAGAAAAAATTATAGTAGATGCTCTTATTATATTAGTAAGGTAAAAATTTATGTTTCATTTTAATAATAAGCTCCCACTAGTCTTTTACATTTCGCCAAACCCTAGGTTGAAACATAGAAGACTTCCGACTTTACTAGTAAGTGTTACTACTCGTATGCCTTAGGATTGTGATCTTGAGGAAAGCTCAACAAATCATATTCCCATATATGATGGATAACTCTTTATCGGTTATATCATATACAAATTATAACCCTTTGTCCCAATCCTGCTTTTACCTTGAGGAAAGATCAACAAATAAAGTAGGATTATTCACTCGGACCAACTATTTCATGACGGCCTAAGTATAATGCACATACCTTGATGAAAGCTCAACAAATATATGCAGTTATTTTATCTCGTCTATTCAATATATTAGTGGTACTACACATAACATCCTTAGCTTAAGGAAAGCTCAACAACAAAAGAATGTGCAAGTAAGCTATTAATATATGTATGTATGTATGTATGTATGTATGTATGTATGTATGTATGTATGTATGTATGTATGTATGTATGTATATATTGTAGAGGACAACATTATATCGAAGATTCATAATCTTTAATATATTACATTGAGTAATATCGACTTATGGAATAATGTAATTCATAAGAATTGCTCTCGTGATTCAAGCGTCGGACATATCAAAAATCACGGTATACGTATATTTACTTATATATTTATCCCTCAAGTCTTTTTGGGTTTTTTTAAATGTTCCACCATTAGTTTGTACATGCATATTATATAAGTTTTATTATTATATAACTTTTATATTTATATTACATATATAATATTCTTATGTATAACATTATACTAATTAAATCTTATTTAACTAACCCTAATTAATTAAAATTTTGATTAATATTATATTTTAACTTAGTATATAATTTATATTTTATATTATATATACTATAACATTTACAGTATAACACATATATCATATACATTTGTATATTATTTAATCAATTTTTTTATTAAATTATATTAGTTTCAAAATTTATTTCTTATTCATACATGTATATTTATGTTACTTTAACCATTTCAAAATAACATACATATATCATAATATATAATACATGTATATGTTTATTAATTAACTAACTTGTTTAATTAATTTATTTTAATGAACTTCAAATTTTCGAAATTAATATATATTTTTAAACATTATAATTTTTTTGTTATATTATAAATTTTATGTTATATTTATATCATACATGAAATTTAACTTTTAAATTTAAAATCTTATGTTTTTTAATTTTCAAACAATTTTGAAAACTAGCCCAAGGCCAAATTCAAGTTTGGGCCTTTTCTATTAGAGACAACTTTTGGGTTATGAGCTTAATAGTCAATTCTAACATGGCCAATTTAGACTGCATATGCTATTAGGCTCCAATACGATTATTAAAACTAAGCCAGTCCACAATGGAAATTATGGGTGAATTTCAAAAAAATCCGTTATTGGACCTTAGGCCTATGGAGTCTAATTGATTTAGAATATTTTTAAATTTTGTTTAATAAAATATTTTATTTTATTTAAATTTATAAATTATTTAGTTTTATTTAATTTATGTTATGATGTGTGTGTGTGAATGTATATATTTATGTGAGTGTGTCATATACACATATATGTATGTGCATGTTTAACATATCAATTTGTGCAAGTTATAACATGCCAGTGTATAAATACTGGGATTATACCATAATAGACACGTTAGCTCATCTAATATGTAATCATACATTGTCGAGATGTATTTATGTACAAATACACTACTATTTGTATGTAAATGCTATAAATAACACACATATAATACACACACACACACACACACACACACACACACATATATATTATAGTTTTGTCTAAGTAATTTTATAAGTATATAAAATATATACATAATATATGTACAAAATATTAACTTTGAATATACATATTATATAATAGATTAATACAATATAAATAAATTATTTATAGATGTATTTAAAAATAGTTTTTATCGAACGTAAGCACACACATACACACACATATATATAACACAAGTACATTGAAAAAGAATTTTTTATTGAATATATGTGTATATATATACATATAATAAAATTATTTATGTATGCAAATAAATTCTCAAAATATATTAATAAATATAATTTATTGGGTCTTTTGCACGACTTTGTAAATATATAAAAAAATATTTAAATACACATTTTATTTAAATAGTAAAAATTTTAAAAAATTAATTAAAAATCAATTTCTAATTTTTATTTTGAATTTTAAATTTCTAGACAACCCTAACTTATATTTTATGTTTTGAAAAAAATTGCCAAAATTTTTCGACTTGAAAATAATTTTAAATGATTTTTTATTTTCGATCGAAATTAAAAAATAATAAAATTGATTTTTTATTTTTTGTTCAAGAGCTACTTTACTACTTACATTATTTTATAAAATATAATTTCCATGAGATATTTGAATTAATATAATATATTTATGTACTAACCGACTTAAATAAAATTAAATAATAACTAAAATATTTAAAACATAATAACTTTTCATCGTCGAAAATTATTATTGCTTCTATTCTTCATGTATAAAATTATATGAATATTTTTTATTAAAGTATGATGTTGTATTTAATTATAATATATATATATATATATATTAATTTAATAAAACATAAAAATCATATTTCTTTATTCTAAGGCGTATTGACCAGATGTATATTTGACAATTTTTTTTAAATACACAAACATATATATAACTAAATAATTTTGTGATAATATTGCTTGAATATCGGAATCGTCACCTAACCAACAATGTAATATACACATGGTTTTAATTCTATTTCATCTCACCCGAGATAGAAATCTAAGATTTTCTCTAAAATCTGAGATTTAACAACTTGGTTAGTTATCAAAGTTTTAAATCTCCTTCATTTCAGCCGAGATATCTGCCCGACATTTTCTCCAAAATCCATACCTTAGGTAAGATATCAGCCCGAGGTATACGTTATAATAATATATTACAATTATGTATCAATAACTATATTTTGATTAAAACCATACTTTAATTCCAAAGCCTTGAAGTCGACCTTGATAAGATGATTTCTACCTCTTGAAACCATTTTCGATTCAACAAAGAGCTAGTCCTTAAACCGTTGACCGCCAACTATCAGATAGTGATCGAATTTGACTTGATTTGAGCTTGATGAGATACTAGGACCAAAGATGATTTTCGTCTAGTAAGGAATAGAGCAACAAAAAGATGCAAACCTTAGGTTAGAGATTTATATGTAGTGATAGAAAAGAGAGAAGCGTATGTATCGTCTCATGCTCATTCTCCTTCATCTCAGCCATCCAAAATCAAGCACCATTTACCCAAAATTGAACCTCCTATACCCATGCTTTCTTGCCGAAAATACCAAGCCTTATGATGGGCCTTGAACCCATCAAGTCCAAGTATAAAATTATTTAATTAAATCCAATTTAATTGCTTATCGATATCGTATATCAATTGATAAATTTACAACTATTATAAATATATTTAATAATATTTATTCATCAAATCATAATCAAATTTTATTTTCATAAATATTAATTAATTTAATTAATTTGCAACAACTGTAAATTAATTAAATCGTTTAGTCAAAGGAAAATTCATTATTCCGGCTGTGTGACTCTTCAGCTGTAAATTTGGTCAGCGATTAATATTGAATTAATCGATATCAACGTTCATATGTCACTTAATAGGTAGTGTGATTTTAGGCTAAATTTATTACTTACTTGGTTTCAATAAAATCAAATTGACTTTGTTAAGCATTACCCAGTTGTGACTTTTATTTATACCAATTCTCTTCATCAAAACTATATCACTTTGGACTTGTGGAATTTGATAATGGTCAAAATTTCAATATTGTCCATATTCAACTCTATAGTCCAAACACAAAGTCCTTGGTCCAATAATAATAATTATTATTAATCGAACTACTCTAGCTAGAGATTTTAACATTGAGTTGGTCGTGATATTAACCCCATATAACTAAGTAGACGAATCCTCTCTTAAATAATGCTTCACCTCCGATACTTCCCATCGACCCAACTATAGTCACTCAACGGATTCCATGCCATGATTTGACTATAATCAAAGCAAAGCTTTCATATTAAAGATCGATAGCATTCTCAAGTCGAGCGAACTGTGTAAATCATTCACATCGATATTTCTTTTTGACCTTAGTTATATTAACCAACAGAAAACTATAGAGTGAGTCATTCCATAGTTATCTAATAACTATCAGTACGTAACTATTATATGCCCCTAGTAGTCATGAGTAATACATTCTCCAACATTTGAAGAGCATTATGTACTCTAATCTTAATGGATACATCGATATCCAATCTTGACGCATCTTGACTAGGAACATTTAAAATGATGTATTTTATAATATTATGATGCAATACTCATGATTGCAAGTATTTGTAATTACTATCACAAATGCGCCATTTATGGATTTTCTATTAAATATATTTTAATTAAGCATTTAATTATTTATAACACATTATAACAAATATATAACAGAAAGAAAAACACCTTTATTATGAATGAAAATTGATTACAAGGTTAATAAATTAACAATGAATTATAGAATTACCCTTACCCCTAACTCTATCAATTTCGACCTTGAGTTTTCTCAACAAATTGAAAGAAATTATTCACTCATAGCTTCCATTTTGTGATGGCCTAAGTATAATATATGTACGTTTAGTTTACTCAATAACCAGAGTGTATGCAAGTAATTTATTAATATATAAATGGTACAGGAAAAAACTTATATTAAAGATTCATAATCTTAATATTTTTAATTGAGTGATATCGAATTATGCAATAATGTATTTCTTATAAAATACCCTCGCGATTCAAGTGCTGGACACATAAAAAATCATGGTATATGTACTTTTTCATATGTTTTATTCCTTAAGTTTAATTAGGGTTTCTCACCAATTCCATTTATTATACATTCATATTATATAAGTTTAATCATTATACAACTTTTTATAATTTAATTAACTTACATAATATTCTTATGTATATTATTAATTAATTCTTATTTTATTAATTCAATTTATTAACACTTCAATTGATCATATATTATTCAATTAGAACATTTATATTGAATATGTATACTATAACATTTATAGTAATACACATATATCTTATATATATGTACTTATTTTAACTAATTAGCTTTTAATTAATTTATTTAATCGATTAAATTCCATTAATTTCGAAAATCCTTTTATACAAACATGTTTACTTATATTGTCTTAAACATTTCAAGACAATATAACATGTACCAGTATATATTATACACGCATAGGTATTTATAATCTATTGAATCATTTAATTAATTTAATTTCTTTCATTAACCTTTTCAATAAAAAATAATTTTGAAATTAATTTATTAATACTTTCAAACATTTTGAAAACTTATATTATATTATAACTTTTATAATACCATGTCTTATTTTAAATTTAAAACTTTAATTTTTAGTTTTCAAAATAATTTTGGAAATTAGTCCAAGGCTCAATTCAATCTATTAGAGGCATCCTTTGGGCTCACTTCACCTTTTAGACCAGGCTGATAGCCAAGGAGGGCAAAGTACTTGATTACCCAAACCCAAGCCTAGACACAATTTTTCTAAACGTCCTACTAAATTGATAAGCATAATTGGTTAGTCTTAACATGACTAATTTGTGATGACCTGCAAATCCATACCCCTCGAGTCAAAACTATTCTATATCAATCAACTCAAGATGAACGGAAATACGAACCATTCGGGTAAAAGAAGAAGAGGTAGAAGAAGAAAATAGAAAACAACATCAGAATCTTACCATCGCAGCGGAATAAAATATAATAGATAATAACAGATCTTTACACAAAAGAAAACTATATCTGTTTTATACATACATCACCAGAATACATCATCAGAGTTCAACAACATCAATAACATACAACTGGACAGTCATATAAAACTTGTCCTCAAAACTGAGTACACAGTGGAATAATAATTAAGTACGGAAGTACGTATCGCCATCCAGCTCGTCTCCTTAGCTCCACAGCATCATATCCTGTATCCTATAATACTCGGCCTGACCCGAGCATTAGAGTTAAATAACACCCGAGTCAGACTGGAATACCAGCATGAGGAAACCACACCCAAATTGATTATTAAAGTTTCAAAATCCTTTGAAATCAAAAGCATCTCGTAAGACCACGCCACAAATAAACATGTCGGGTTTTACCTTACGGTAGCTAAAACATTTCTTATAAAATCCTCTGATATTATAATAGGGGCTATATACAATACTTATTAAAATAGCCGAAATTGTTACATCTATTAAATTCCAGCTACTAGCCACAATCGTGGGTAATACAAACAAAAATCGAAAAAGACGCGTAGGAAAAATGGATTTCCAACTAATGACTAGGTACTGGGGTACCACCTGTCATAATACGTGGCCTAGATCACCGTACCGAGGATTACTCTCAATCCCCTGCAACACAAGATCGGGACAACCCCTTACTGGATAATCCCGAGTAAGATCACCCCACGGTTGGGATCAGAAACGCACCATGTGACGACTCGGAATTTTCGAGCATTTAAAATCAGGATATTTAATTGATTTTAAATATTCAATAAAGTAATTTTAACTTAAATTACGAATATCACAATTTATTTGATAATTGAATTATTAAATTAAATAAGTGAAGTTGGGTAAATTGTTGAATTTGGAGTTTTAAGCCTGCTAAAATATAATTTGAAGGCTTATAAAATTTATATTGATAATACTGAAGAGAATAGAAGTGATGAAACCAAATTTAAAAATGGTTTGTCAGGTTTTGAAATTTATATCGTTTAAATTGAATTTAAAAATAGCCTTTCGAGGCACAGTCTCGGAATTCGACGAAACTAGTTCCATTGGATCCGTAATATTGAATTATTATCGGATTTCAAATTTCGTATTGATTGGAGTTGTTATGTGAGCGTACGATACATAAAAACGTTGAAAATTTACATCGAAAATTCTATTTAAAATTATATTTACATATTCACGTGCTAATCACCATCAGCTGCCTTTCCTTCAAATCGCTGTCTCCTCTCGTACATGCCTTCATCATCGTGTCTCTCTTCCTCTTTAATATCTACAGCCGAACCCTTCTTTTCATATCAGAAGAAAGAATTAAAGGCCGACCTTGTAAATCGCCTACAACTCTCTTCTCTTTTCTTCTTCATTTTTAAATAGCCGAGCTTCTCCCTTTCTTCAAATCAAAATCCATATCCACCGAACTCGAAAAGAAAAAAAAACCAAATCTCGATCCAAATTCAAGCTAGAGGGTCGGCGACTTCGCTGTACGTGTCAGCTGGGGGGGAGGCGCTTCGCGCGCGCTTGGAGGGGAACGGCAGTGGCTCAAGGTGGCGAATTCAATCGAACTTCTAAAGCTCGCGTGCGCGCTCACATGGGGGGCGACGCCGATGTCGTGTGGCGCGAAGGCTAGGGTTGGCAAGCATTTAGGAGGGGAACGCGAGCACAGGTGGAAGCTTAGGGCTCGACGTCGAGGGCATGTGTCGTGTTGGGATTTGATTGCGCGGGTTCGTTTGGGTTTGGGGAAGGGTCGCGACGTGCTCGCGATTTCTGCTTAGGGCTTCGGGCGAGTCGACGTTCAAGGGGGAGCTCGCGAGTTAGAGAAGGGACTGGCTCGAGTACAGACAGTGAGGTATTTGTTTTAATTTAAATTTAATAATACTCATTTATGAATATATATATATATATATATATATATGCTTGTAAACAGAGGAGAAAATAATTTTAGATTTGTATATGTGTGAAATCGATAGCTATTTTAAATTTAGAAATAAATAAATATAAATATGTGTATAGAAGATTTTGGAAAAAATTATAGGAATTTTAAAATATTGTTTAGGGTAATTAATGTATTTAATAAACTTATTTAAATTTATCTTAGTTATTGGAAATATATTATAGGAATTAGTTTAAGTACAAATTATTAAATTGAATTAAAATATGTAAAGGGAAATTAATAGTTCAATTTATTTCAAATATTAATAAATTATAAATTGTTATTCAAGGTCCAAATATCATGAAGGAAATAGTCAAAAGGGAAGTAGATTGCGAACAGCAAAATACTCAAAGGTGAGTTAATCTCACTCAGCTGAATTTAAAATTTAAATGAGTAAATTTAAATAATTGTTTGAATGGTTGAATTGATTTATGTGTTATATAGTAGTATATACTACACCTTGGAATGATTGATTTCTCTCATTTTATAGTGGAGATATTTATGTTGTGCTAACGTCTGTGGATGCAGGGAAAACAGGTTGGAGGGATCCAAATGGATCCCTCAACATTTATTTAAATTGTTTAATTCCCTCTGTTGTGACTATTTGATATTCTATGATGAATTATATTAGAATATTGAATGCTATGGTTTGGTTGGATATAATTGGGTATAATGAATTACCTAAAATATATAAATTGGATTTTGGAAGGAAAATAAAAGAAGTGAATTTGTAAGAAAATAATTATAGAAAAATTGAGTAAATTAAGAATGAATTGAAAAGAAATAGAAGTAATATGAAAATAATAATAAATAACTTCGAGTATGAAAAGAAAAAGAATTTTGAATAAAACGAAATTAATGAATTGTAAACTTAAGTTATATCAATTAAAAAAATAAAGAATTATTTTAAAATTCAAAGTTTAAAATAATTTAAAAGGACAAAGAAGTAATTGAGAAATCTAAAAATTGGAATTTTCAATTAAAGTATTTCAAATCATAATTAAGAAATAAAATCTGAAATTAATAGATTTTGAATTAAAAGGGAGTAAATTGTAAATCAATTTGAAAATTGATTCAAGTGTTTGAAATTGAAAATTTAAAGAAGAATGTGAAGAGAAGTATATTTCTCTGGATAGCCAAGTACGTTCAAAGTAAATTTTTAAATATAAGTTAAAAGCTTTAATATTGTTTTAAAAAAGCATGTTTTAGAAAATTTATTATTTCTAATCCTTTAAATTCCAAAGTAAATATTTTTCAAATCTATTATCGTAATAGTTATTTAAAAGGTGACTTAGTAATTCTGTTTAAAAAGGTGAAAACCTAGTTTTATATTTTATAAAGTAATCTTATTTTCAAATATTCATATAGTATATATTTTTAGACAATTATTTAAGTAGTCTTAACTTGAATGTTTTAAAGTAAATTCCAAAGTAAGTATTTTATTTTAATCTATCATCGTAATAATTATTTAAAGAATGATTTGGTATTTTAAAGAAGAAAATCTAATGTATAGTTATAAGGTAACCTTATTTTAGTTATTTCTAGTGTATTATTTTAAATTGAGTATTAAAGTAATTTTTCTAAATTAAATGTTAGATATATTTTACAATAAATTGTTTTTAAATTATTTTAAAAATCTAGTTTTGTGCTTGGTGGTTTCAGTGGAGATAAAAAAAAATTTGGGGAAGTTTATTCTGGAAAAGAAAGAATGGTTAGAAACTGTTTTCAAAGAGTTGAAAATAGAAATATATCTTGTGAATATATTTTGAGGTTAATAAATAATTTGGGAAATTATTTATTGTTTGATGGATGTTTGTGAATATTAATTGATAGTTAAATAACCGACTATCAATATTGGACAAATGCGTTGATCGTTTCGAAGAGACCGGGATCGAGATTTATTTCTCGAAAACCACTTCGATCCGGTTTGTACGTTTCGTGGAAACTAGTTTGGATTCGAAGATGGAGCAGTGAAGTGCAAGGGCTAGTCGCTACTAATCCTGAGGATGTTTCTAAAATGGATGTAGTTGGAGTAGTGCCTTCGGTTCCGTTCGAACCCGGGACGGACTTGTATAGATGAATGCTTGCGAAACATCGTCAGGTGGATGATGGGCATTCTAAGGGATATGTTCTAAAAAGGTAACGCTTAGCCTCAAGCCTTATCAAATGGGAATGACTGAAAATCAGGGGTTATGCAGCAAGGCTAGGTGGGTAGCACCCAAGCAGGGTGAGGTCATCCCTGCCTAGATGTCCCTTTTTATTTCGGCTTAGTGGGCGGTTGCTGATCCCAACCGCGGGGTGATCTCACTCGGGATTATCCAGTAAGGGGTAGTCCCGGTCTTGTATTGCAGGGGAGCGGACGTACTCCTCGGTACTGTGATCTAGGCCACGTACTGTGACAGGTGGTACCCCAGTGCCTAGTCATTAGTTGGAAATCCATTCTCCCTACGAGCCTTGTACGATTTTTGTTTGTATTACCCACACTATGGCTAGTAGCTGGAATTTAATCATGTAACAATTTTGGCTATTTTATAAGTATTTGTATATAGACCCTATTATAATATCAAAGGATTTCTATAAAAATTGTTTTAGCTATCGTAAGGTAAAAACCCGACATGTTTATTTGTGGCGTGGTCTTACGCGATGCTTTTGTTTTCAAAGGATTTTTGAAACTTTAATAATCAATTGAGTGTGATTTTCTCACGCTGGTATTCCAGACTGACTCAGGTGTTATTTAACTATAATGCTCGGGTCAGACTGAGTATTATAGGCTATAGGATATGATGCTGAGGAGCTCAGGAGACGAGCTGGATGACGATACGTACTTCCGTACTTGTTTATATATATATTCTGTTGTATTGAGTTGTTGTGTATCCATTTGTATGTTACTGTGATCGATGTACTCTGATGATGATGTAGTATATAAACAGATATATTTGATTTTGAGTAAAGATTATTTATTATCTATCATATTTTATTCCGCTGCGATGGTTAGATTCTGTTGTTGTTTTCTATTTTCTTCTTCTACCTCTTTTTCTTTAACCCAAATGGTTCGTATTTCTGTACAGCTTGAGTTGATTTTAGGTAGATTAGCGTTGACTCAGAGGTACGAATTTGCGGGCTATTACACACCACTAAGCCGAATAAAAAGGGACATCTAGACAGGGATGACCTCACGCTGAAATGGGTGCTACCCGCCTAGCTTGCCGCATAACCCTTGATTTTCAGTCATTCTCGTTTGATGATGCCTGAGGCTAAGCGTTACCTTTTTAGAACGTTTCACTTAGAATGCCCATCGTCCACCTGACGATGTTCCGAAAGCATTCATCCATACATGTCCGTCCCGGGTTCGAATGGAACCGAAGGTACTATTCCTACTACGTCCATTTTGGAAATATCCTCAGGATTAGTAGCGACTAGCCCTTGCACTTCACTGCTCCATCTTCGACTCCGAACTCGTTTTACCCACGAAAACATACAAACCGGATCGAAGTGGTTTTCAAGAAATTAATCCCGATCCCGGTCTCTTCGAAACGATCATGGCATTGTCCAATATTGATAGTCAGTTATTTAACAGTCAATTAATATTCACAAAAATCCATCAAACATACATAATTTTCCCAAATTATTTATTCATCTCAAAATATCCTTACAAGATATATTTCCCATTTTCAACCCTTTTTGAAAACAGTTTTCAAATCATACTCTTCTCATGGGATAAATTCCCAACTATTTATTTCCACTTAAATCACCAAGTACAAAAACTTTAGATTTTTAAAATAAATTAAAATACTTTACTATAAAATATACTTTAACATTTTAGTTAAAAACTACTTTAATACTTATTCAAAAAAAAATACTTTAAGAATATTTAAAATAAAGGCACTTTAAAAAATATATAAAACTAGATTTTCTTTTTAACTGTAACGACCCAGGATTTTGAATAATTTAATTTGCAAATATTTAATTAATTTTAAATATTTGAATGATGGTTTGGATTGAATTTTCAATATAACTTTGAATTTGTCGATTTAATTATAGAATTTAATCTATAGAGAGTTGAATAAAAATTTGAATCTTCAATTTTAAGCCGATTAAAAATATTTCAAAGGCTTGTAAAATTCATATTGATAATACTGAAGATAATAGAAGCTTCAGAATTGAAATTGAAAGTGAATTGTTCAGTTTTGAAATTTAATCGTTTGAATCGATATTTAAAATAGCCGTCCGAGGCACAGTCTCGGAATTCGACGAAACCAGTTCCATTGGGTCCGTAATATTGAATTATTCTAGGATTTCAAATTTCGTATTTTTCGGAGTTGATATGTGAGCGCACGTTGAGAAAACGCATTGAAATTTGTATCGAAACAAATTTAATTTAATTTAAATTTAGATTTTTATTACAGACCGTATCCCTAGATCCTTGCCTAAAATCACGTAATCGTGTCTTCTCCTTTATCTCAGCTGAGTATCACGCCATTGAAATCACGAACGAGATCGTGATAACCATGCCTCCATTCCTTTTATATATGCCGAACCATCACTCTCTTTTCCTCTCCAGATTCAATTCGAAATAAAAAAAAATGGCCGTAGCCGTAGAATCGAAATCGCGACGCGCGCGATAGGGGGAAGGCGTGGTCGCGCGTGGAGTAGGCGGCGGCGCGAGCGACAGTGATGAAGGCGTGTGGCTGTCGCGATTCAAGAAGGCGTGCGCGCGACGGCGCGGCGGCGCGAGATGGAGCTAGGGCTTCGCGACTTGAAGCATGGGGTCGCGCGTGGGATGTGAAGGCAAGCGACGATGTCGCGGTGGCAGTGGAGTGCGGCCGCATGCGCGCGACACGAGGAAAGGCGGCGTTGAATGCAGGCGCGACTCGAGGAGGAGAGGCGATGGTGGATGCGGCGATTCTGGTGGCGCGTGCTTGCGCGTGGTGAAGTTCGGCAGTAAGGTAATTCTTCTTTTCATTTTATTAAAAAAAAATAAAAAAAATAATAATATATAAATCTGTATAGATTTAAGAACAAAATATAGAGTAGAAAATTTATTTTGTATATCTGCTGAGAATTGTATACAAGTTCGAAGCAGTAAAATAAATTACAGATGGGTATAAATAAAGAAAAGAAATTTATGAATATGAATGGAAATTAATTTTTCGACTAGCGGAATTAAGTTGTATAAATGGTTCAAGTAATTTTTGTCATTTAAAAATAATTTATTTAAGGAAACTTAGTTTTAAATTGTAAATTTGTAGTTAAATAAAATTTTTAAAGAAAATTTATTAAGAATTCAAATTTTTTGATAAAATGATTTATTTAAGGAAATTTGATTTTTAAATTAAATAAAGAAATAAATTAATTAAGTTATTAAAGGGTAAGTGATTTTTCACTTAGTTTAAATATTCTATTTAAAAGGAAAATTTATTTATAACAAATTTAATAGTTAAAACCAAAATGTGTTAGTCGATTTAATTTATAAAAAGGAAATTTAGTTCAATTGGAAATTCCTAGTTAAAATTATTTTTAAAGTAAAAGAATTAGTTAAAATAAATTTATTAAAGGAATTCTAGTTTAAGATTTGATTCTTCGATTAGATGATTTTATTGAGAGAAATTGGGTTAAAATGAAATCACCGATGAATCGAAATAATCAAATGAAAATTTATTATTCGATCTGTTCGAATATTAATAAATTGTGTAAATATTTATACTAGGTATAAATCAAGAGAAATCAAGCCGAGATTGGAAATGGATTGCAAACAGGAATAAAGGTGAGAACTTTTCACTCAAAAGGAATTTTATTGTTTATTTAAATTTTAAATAGTTAGATTTAAAATTTGCTTGACTGTGTTGATTGAATAATTGAATGATGATTGATATATATATTGGATGTGAATAGACCCTATACGCCGTTAGTAAGCGGAGGTTATTTATTACACACATATACCGCGATATTCCACCTTGAAGTGGAATTGGTATTATATTATATATAGCAATATATATATATATTGGCATATGTATATATTGCAGTTGATTGATTTCCCGCATTTTCTTTTAGCGGATGAGACCCTATTGCGCCGTTAGTAAGCGGATATATATTTATAAAATCCCATGTACCGCGATATTCCGTCTCGAAACGGAATGGTATTGTGCTAATGTCTGTGGATGCAGGGAAACAGGTTGGAGGGATCCAACTGGATTCCTCACAAATATTTGTTTGATTTCATATATTGTGATATTTGATTGTTATCATGGATGATATATGATGTTTGAAAGTCGTGATTGACTATTGATGTGTTGCATCATCGGATCCAATTTTGAAGTTTAAAAATAACGATTTTGATTTCTAAAGTGATTTTTGGAAATATACGTTTATAAAAATATTTTTGAAATTGATTCATCTTAAATAAATAAACGTTATAATTTTAATATTATGAAAATTATGATTTTTGAGAAATACAGTTAAAAGTTGATTTTTGAAAAATATGGGATTAGTGATTTTATAAAATAGTTTGAACTGGGAATTCTGAATTTATTATAAGAAGTTTAAAGATAGGATTTATAAAATTTTTATTTTATAAATCAGAATGATGAAATTATAAAAGAGTTTAAAGATGTTTAAAGTAGTAATATAAATTGTTTTATATTAAAAAGATTTATAAATTGATATTTATAAATTAAAAATATTGGGATTATTAAACGAGCTTTTATAAGAGTTAGAATGAATTGTGAATGAATTTCACAAATGAATGAAATTTATGGGATTATAACGATGAAGTTATAAATAGAATTTTATAAATAGTAGGTTTATAAAATTTATAAAGGAAAACAAAATAAAATTCATAAAGTTATTAAAGGAATGGAATTTGGACAAATAATTGAATCTTATAAGTTATAAGATTTATAATTATGAAGTTTAAAGGAACGATTTTTATAAACAAATAAATTATAAGTATTTGACTTATAATATGAATTTTTAATATATCATTGTGATATGAATTAAGATAGGTTAATAAAGGAATTTATAAAAAGGAGTTGATATGAAATAAATAGAAATAGGATTTATAAACGTTGTTTTATAAATCCGCAACGACTTTTTTTGATAAGGAATTGTTGTAATTTATTTATGGAATTATATTCATGTTTTAGACAGTGAATAATTCTTTAAAATAAAATGAATAGAAGTGATGAAATTTATTAACAAGTGTATTCACGTTTTTGAATAGTGAATATTTTGTTAAAGAAATTATTTTGGATATGATGTTTGAAATAGAATTAAAACGATCTAAAGATGTTTTAAAAGATGTTGAGATTCGAAACCATAGATTTCAACATTTATTGTTGAAATAGATGCTTTCGAGAAATAAAAGGAAATGGTGGACTATAACACTGTTGTTATATTAAATGATTTCCGAAAGGAAATGTTTTTGTATAGTATTGGGATTTATATATCTATTTTAATTTCGAATCCCTATACTAGTGATTTTGGGTTGTCGTAACGATGTTTTACGCGACATTCGTTTTGACCCAAATGAATATGATTAAGTGAATGATTTCCTTAAAAGAATGAAATATATACTTAATTTCGATTAGGGTATATTAAATATTTTCTCAGTATAGAAAATAAAAAGATCTGTGAATTACTTATTTTTAATAAGTATAGAAATGCTTTTCCAATATTAAGTGAATATTTGGAATTTATCTTTTTGAAGATAAATTGAAAATGAATATTAGAAATTGAATGGAAATCGTATATTCATAAATATTTTGGAATGTAAATTCAATATAGAATTTATAAAGGAAATTGGGAAATTAGATTTAAAAATAAATATTGATTTATTTTTAAAGTATGGAAATTATGTTTATATCTTGTAAAGATATTTTTGTGAAATAAATAATTTGGAAAATTATTTGGAATCTGGTGATGTTGGCATATCTATTGATAGTTCAATAACCGACTATCAATATTTACCTTTAAATAGGTATTTGTTGTGAATTGCTTGAAATTGGATGCCACACTTATTTTTTTTTTAAAATAAGCGCTCACTATTCGGGTTAACCGGGAAAGGACCTTGGGGTCGTATAACCCATTCCGAATATGTGATACGTCGTTATGAATTGCATTCGAAGATCGGTGTTGAAGACCGGATATTTTCGAAAGCGAAAGGGTTTCTTGTTGATTGTCTCTGCACTGGCTGATCCCTGGTATTGAGATCTCCATATGTGATGGGAAATCCGAACGTGATTAGAGATTATTCGGATTGCAAGGACTTCTTTGTAAGTGCCTTCGGTTCTGTTCGAGCCCGGAACAGACTTGTATGGATTGTGTGTCTGACATTACAAGTTGAGAATGTAAAGCCGATTTCTTTCAAATATATTTCTGTGGTGGCGGAGAATTTATTCTTTTAGCTTAACACCCTTCTCTGAGACGTACGAGCTCAGAGGTTATATAGTTGAAGTTATCAGCGATATATTCCCAATTTGGTAATGTGACATACTGAGTGTTGCTGTAAATGATCATTGTGTTGATTATTTATGATAGGATCATTTATTTGATCGTCTATCTTGGTGATCATCGTGTTGATCATTTGTTGACCCAAAACATGGCTTTTGTATAAAGTATGTTTTTGTGGACGTGACTTCGTCGAGCCTCACACCCCGGAAATGGTCAAAACAGGAAAGATGCGGCAAGGTTATGAGGGGTAGCACCCTTTAGGGTATGTACATTTCCTTCTGGATAGAGGTTGTATCATGGTATGGAGCCCAGATATTTAACCTATGTGGTTACTGCGAATTTATTACTTTGTGGTTGTTGGCTATCGGGATCCCGTGAGAAAGGTCGTTTACGATCGGGGAATGGCCTGCTCGTGTCAGTAGTTACCCAGTTAGGGGTAACCCGGCCTTGTGTTGGCAGAGTTCCGGTTTGGTTCTCGGGGATGTCTTTCCAGAGGCATTCTCATGTGGCAATGGGAAGTTCCTTGGCCTGACCATTTGTTGGAAATCCAAAGAAACAATACGAAACTTGTACGGTATTAGTTGTAGAACCTATCATTCACTTATGGTGTCGCAACACTGTTTGGATGGTAGCTATAGTAGGCATAGTTCGAAATGTTTATGCTGGCTAAGATTTATATTCTACTTTCGAAATAATTTTCTACACTATGCACTAGTAATAATATCAAATGCTTCTTTTTAATGCGTATCAAGCATCTTTGACTATCATAAGGAGAAATCTCCTCCGATTCTGCGTTTGCATGTGTGTGTGTGCGGGAGGCCTTATGGTAGTCTCATTTTTAAAAGCATTGCGAATTGAATTTAAAAATATTCCTCTATTTTAAATTTTTAAAGGAAAATAAACTGTTTTGAGTTCTCACACCAGTCACATGACTGACTTGGAGTTTATTGTTTTCCTTCCTAAACTCTGGGTGCCCACCAATTTCCACACGGGCAGTCAAGAGTTAGGTTTATCAGGATATTCTGGAATTCAGGAGTTGCTGGAGGCAAGCTGGATGGCGTATCACTAGTTTATATAGTATTTCTTTTTCCACTGCATTGTTTGTTGTTGTACACTCTGATGATGATATGATGTAAAGTATAAAATGTAATAACTGATATAGTTCTTTGTTTAAAGATTATTCATTTATTTATTATATGTTGTTCCGCTGCGAATTGTGAGATTCTGATGTGATTCTGTTGTTTTCTGTTCCGTTCTATCTTTTCTATCTCTTCTCTATTCTCTTTTCCTTCTATTTTAAAATTTTCTATCTTCTTTTCCCTATCTAAATCTCCTACCTTCTTCTCTTCTTCTTCCTTTCTTCTTTCTTAAACCCATAACATTCCGGTTTTTCGGCCTTCGATTTCTCGGCAGTCGATAAAGTGAGTATCGATGTTGAATTTTCGAAAGTCGAAAAGTTCCGTTTGTTACATTTGGTATCAGAGCTTATGGTTAAGCGACAACCATGGTTCTGTTGGGTGTTACTCGTTAGAGATAGAGTCAGCAGTACTCTAGAATGAGTTTGAGTGTAATAATAGATATGAGAGCGTATTTGTTAGTGAATATAAAATTGTTTTTGAATCGGGTAAATAAAGTAATTTTGCCCAAAACTATTTTTGTATAGAAAAGAAATGGTTTTCTATGAATTATTATAGTATATGGTTGCATGATTGTTAGAAGTGATAATATAGAATTATTATCACTAGTATATGGAATAAAATAAGATGGATTGGATTCAAGAAAATTAACTCGATAATTTATTCATTTGTGAAATAATTTCAAATAGAATGAATATGAATATGGAATGTGAGTAAAATTGAATAAAGATGGTATGTGAATTGGTCGTAAGCAATAAAAATTGAATTGAGTAATTAAGTAAATTCGAGATGAATTGAAATATTGAAATGAATTAGTGGATAAAACTAATTTAAAGTAGTAATAGGAATTAGCAAATGAAAGTAAATCGATAGAATTCAATATTTAGAATTGAGAATTAAATTCGAATGGAATTTCAAATTGTGAATTGAATTGAAGAGTAAAATTGAATGAAATGAATATGTAACTTCAAATAGTAAAGTAAAATATATAAGAAACATATATCGAAATTTTGCAATAGAATTGGCAAATTGGTTTGAATATTGTATTTGGATTTGTATGCTACTACTACTAGCAGGTTATACAGGTATATAAAGGAATTGAGATTTTGATTTCAAAGTTAAAATTGAATTGCTCGACAAAAAGGTACGTATTTGAATTTCAGTATGAGATTTGATGACTTTCTTCTCTAGCCACTTGGCTTTTCTCTTTTCTTTTTGATTCTGAGGGGCCGTGGTGCCATTTTGTAGTCGTACCGAGCTAGCCACGCAAAGGAGACGTTGGCGAAATTTTTCGAAAATTTAGGGTGTTAGAAAAATTTTGAGAAATTTTGAAAGTTTGAAATTTAAATTTGAATTTAAATTTGAATTGTTAGGAAAACAATGTTGATTGAAACTTATAATTGAAGTTGGAAAGCTAGTTGAAAGGATAGTGAATCCCTAGTAAAAAGATTTAGGTTAGAAAGTTGATAAAACTATTTGAATTGTGAAAAAAAATGATAGACGGGATAAGGGCATTCTTCTTAACTTGTAATTTCGGGACGAAATTCTTTTAAGGGGGAAAGATTGTAACGACCCAGGATTTTGAATAATTTAATTTGCAAATATTTAATTAATTTTAAATATTTGAATGATGGTTTGGATTGAATTTTCAATATAACTTTGAATTTGTCGATTTAATTATAGAATTTAATCTATAGAGAGTTGAATAAAAATTTGAATCTTCAATTTTAAGCCGATTAAAAATATTTCAAAGGCTTGTAAAATTCATATTGATAATACTGAAGATAATAGAAGCTTCAGAATTGAAATTGAAAGTGAATTGTTCGGTTTTGAAATTTAATCGTTTGAATCGATATTTAAAATAGCCGTCCGAGGCACAGTCTCGGAATTCGACGAAACCAGTTCCATTGGGTCCGTAATATTGAATTATTCTAGGATTTCAAATTTCGTATTTTTCGGAGTTGATATGTGAGCGCACGTTGAGAAAACGCATTGAAATTTGTATCGAAACAAATTTAATTTAATTTAAATTTAGATTTTTATTACAGACCGTATCCCTAGATCCTTGCCTAAAATCACGTAATCGTGTCTTCTCCTTTATCTCCGCCGAGTATCACGCCATTGAAATCACGAACGAGATCGTGATAACCATGCCTCCATTCCTTTTATATATGCCGAACCATCACTCTCTTTTCCTCTCCAGATTCAATTCGAAATAAAAAAAAAATGGCCGTAGCCGTAGAATCGAAATCGCGACGCGCGCGATAGGGGGAAGGCGTGGTCGCGCGTGGAGTAGGCGGCGGCGCGAGCGACAGTGATGAAGGCGTGTGGCTGTCGCGATTCAAGAAGGCGTGCGCGCGACGGCGCGGCGGCGCGAGATGGAGCTAGGGCTTCGCGACTTGAAGCATGGGGTCGCGCGTGGGATGTGAAGGCAAGCGACGATGTCGCGGTGGCAGTGGAGCGCGGCCGCATGCGCGCGACACGAGGAAAGGCGGCGTTGAATGCAGGCGCGACTCGAGGAGGAGAGGCGATGGTGGATGCGGCGATTCTGGTGGCGCGTGCTTGCGCGTGGTGAAGTTCGGCAGTAAGGTAATTCTTCTTTTCGTTTTATTAAAAAAATAATAATAATAATAATATATAAATCTGTATAGATTTAAGAACAAAATATAGAGTAGAAAATTTATTATGTATATCTGCTGAGAATTGTATACAAGTTCGAAGCAGTAAAATAAATTACATATGGGTATAAATAAAGAAAAGAAATTTATGAATATGAATGGAAATTAATTTTTCGACTAGCGGAATTAAGTTGTATAAATGGTTCAAGTAATTTTTGTCATTTAAAAATAATTTATTTAAGGAAACTTAGTTTTAAATTGTAAATTTGTAGTTAAATAAAATTTTTAAAGAAAATTTATTAAGAATTCAAATTTTTTGATAAAATGATTTATTTAAGGAAATTTGATTTTTAAATTAAATAAAGAAATAAATTAATTAAGTTATTAAAGGGTAAGTGATTTTTCACTTAGTTTAAATATTCTATTTAAAAGGAAAATTTATTTATAACAAATTTAATAGTTAAAACCAAAATGTGTTAGTCGATTTAATTTATAAAAAGGAAATTTAGTTCAATTGGAAATTCCTAGTTAAAATTATTTTTAAAGTAAAAGAATTAGTTAAAATAAATTTATTAAAGGAATTCTAGTTTAAGATTTGATTCTTCGATTAGATGATTTTATTGAGAGAAATTGGGTTAAAATGAAATCACCGATGAATCGAAATAATCAAATGAAAATTTATTATTCGATCTGTTCGAATATTAATAAATTGTGTAAATATTTATACTAGGTATAAATCAAGAGAAATCAAGCCGAGATTGGAAATGGATTGCAAACAGGAATAAAGGTGAGAACTTTTCACTCAAAAGGAATTTTATTGTTTATTTAAATTTTAAATAGTTAGATTTAAAATTTGCTTGACTGTGTTGATTGAATAATTGAATGATGATTGATATATATATTGGATGTGAATAGACCCTATACGCCGTTAGTAAGCGGAGGTTATTTATTACACACATATACCGCGATATTCCACCTTGAAGTGGAATTGGTATTATATTATATATAGCAATATATATATATATTGGCATATGTATATATTGCAGTTGATTGATTTCCCGCATTTTCTTTTAGCGGATGAGACCCTATTGCGCCGTTAGTAAGCGGATATATATTTATAAAATCCCATGTACCGCGATATTCCGTCTCGAAACGGAATGGTATTGTGCTAATGTCTGTGGATGCAGGGAAACAGGTTGGAGGGATCCAACTGGATTCCTCACAAATATTTGTTTGATTTCATATATTGTGATATTTGATTGTTATCATGGATGATATATGATGTTTGAAAGTCGTGATTGACTATTGATGTGTTGCATCATCGGATCCAATTTTGAAGTTTAAAAATAACGATTTTGATTTCTAAAGTGATTTTTGGAAATATACGTTTATAAAAATATTTTTGAAATTGATTCATCTTAAATAAATAAACGTTATAATTTTAATATTATGAAAATTATGATTTTTGAGAAATACAGTTAAAAGTTGATTTTTGAAAAATATGGGATTAGTGATTTTATAAAATAGTTTGAACTGGGAATTCTGAATTTATTATAAGAAGTTTAAAGATAGGATTTATAAAAATTTTATTTTATAAATCAGAATGATGAAATTATAAAAGAGTTTAAAGATGTTTAAAGTAGTAATATAAATTGTTTTATATTAAAAAGATTTATAAATTGATATTTATAAATTAAAAATATTGGGATTATTAAACGAGCTTTTATAAGAGTTAGAATGAATTGTGAATGAATTTCACAAATGAATGAAATTTATGGGATTATAACGATGAAGTTATAAATAGAATTTTATAAATAGTAGGTTTATAAAATTTATAAAGGAAAACAAAATAAAATTCATAAAGTTATTAAAGGAATGGAATTTGGACAAATAATTGAATCTTATAAGTTATAAGATTTATAATTATGAAGTTTAAAGGAACGATTTTTATAAACAAATAAATTATAAGTATTTGACTTATAATATGAATTTTTAATATATCATTGTGATATGAATTAAGATAGGTTAATAAAGGAATTTATAAAAAGGAGTTGATATGAAATAAATAGAAATAGGATTTATAAACGTTGTTTTATAAATCCGCAACGACTTTTTTTGATAAGGAATTGTTGTAATTTATTTATGGAATTATATTCATGTTTTAGACAGTGAATAATTCTTTAAAATAAAATGAATAGAAGTGATGAAATTTATTAACAAGTGTATTCACGTTTTTGAATAGTGAATATTTTGTTAAAGAAATTATTTTGGATATGATGTTTGAAATAGAATTAAAACGATCTAAAGATGTTTTAAAAGATGTTGAGATTCGAAACCATAGATTTCAACATTTATTGTTGAAATAGATGCTTTCGAGAAATAAAAGGAAATGGTGGACTATAACACTGTTGTTATATTAAATGATTTCCGAAAGGAAATGTTTTTGTATAGTATTGGGATTTATATATCTATTTTAATTTCGAATCCCTATACTAGTGATTTTGGGTTGTCGTAACGATGTTTTACGCGACATTCGTTTTGACCCAAATGAATATGATTAAGTGAATGATTTCCTTAAAAGAATGAAATATATACTTAATTTCGATTAGGGTATATTAAATATTTTCTCAGTATAGAAAATAAAAAGATCTGTGAATTACTTATTTTTAATAAGTATAGAAATGCTTTTCCAATATTAAGTGAATATTTGGAATTTATCTTTTTGAAGATAAATTGAAAATGAATATTAGAAATTGAATGGAAATCGTATATTCATAAATATTTTGGAATGTAAATTCAATATAGAATTTATAAAGGAAATTGGGAAATTAGATTTAAAAATAAATATTGATTTATTTTTAAAGTATGGAAATTATGTTTATATCTTGTAAAGATATTTTTGTGAAATAAATAATTTGGAAAATTATTTGGAATCTGGTGATGTCGACATATCTATTGATAGTTCAATAACCGACTATCAATATTTACCTTTAAATAGGTATTTGTTGTGAATTGCTTGAAATTGGATGCCACACTTATTTTTTTTTTAAAATAAGCGCTCACTATTCGGGTTAACCGGGAAAGGACCTTGGGGTCGTATAACCCATTCCGAATATGTGATACGTCGTTATGAATTGCATTCGAAGATCGGTGTTGAAGACCGGATATTTTCGAAAGCGAAAGGGTTTCTTGTTGATTGTCTCTGCACTGGCTGATCCCTGGTATTGAGATCTCCATATGTGATGGGAAATCCGAACGTGATTAGAGATTATTCGGATTGCAAGGACTTCTTTGTAAGTGCTTTCGGTTCTGTTCGAGCCCGGAACAGACTTGTATGGATTGTGTGTCTGACATTACAAGTTGAGAATGTAAAGCCGATTTCTTTCAAATATATTTCTGTGGTGGCGGAGAATTTATTCTTTTAGCTTAACACCCTTCTCTGAGACGTACGAGCTCAGAGGTTATATAGTTGAAGTTATCAGCGATATATTCCCAATTTGGTAATGTGACATACTGAGTGTTGCTGTAAATGATCATTGTGTTGATTATTTATGATAGGATCATTTATTTGATCGTCTATCTTGGTGATCATCGTGTTGATCATTTGTTGACCCAAAACATGGCTTTTGTATAAAGTATGTTTTTGTGGACGTGACTTCGTCGAGCCTCACACCCCGGAAATGGTCAAAACAGGAAAGATGCGGCAAGGTTATGAGGGGTAGCACCCTTTAGGGTATGTACATTTCCTTCTGGATAGAGGTTGTATCATGGTATGGAGCCCAGATATTTAACCTATGTGGTTACTGCGAATTTATTACTTTGTGGTTGTTGGCTATCGGGATCCCGTGAGAAAGGTCGTTTACGATCGGGGAATGGCGTGCTCGTGTCAGTAGTTACCCAGTTAGGGGTAACCTGGCCTTGTGTTGGCAGAGTTCCGGTTTGGTTCTCGGGGATGTCTTTCCAGAGGCATTCTCATGTGGCAATGGGAAGTTCCTTGGCCTGACCATTTGTTGGAAATCCAAAGAAACAATACGAAACTTGTACGGTATTAGTTGTAGAACCTATCATTCACTTATGGTGTCGCAACACTGTTTGGATGGTAGCTATAGTAGGCATAGTTCGAAATGTCTACGCGGGCTAAGATTTATATTCTACTTTCGAAATAATTTTCTACACTATGCACTAGTAATAATATCAAATGCTTCTTTTTAATGCGTATCAAGCATCTTTGACTATCATAAGGAGAAATCTCCTCCGATTCTGCGTTTGCATGTGTGTGTGTGCGGGAGGCCTTATGGTAGTCTCATTTTTAAAAGCACTGCGAATTGAATTTAAAAATATTCCTCTATTTTAAATTTTTAAAGAAAAATAAACTGTTTTGAGTTCTCACACCAGTCACATGACTGACTTGGAGTTTATTGTTTTCCTTCCTAAACTCTGGGTGCCCACCAATTTCCACACCGGCAGTCAAGAGTTAGGTGTATCAGGATATTCTGGAATTCAGGAGTTGCTGGAGGCAAGCTGGATGGCGTATCACTAGTTTATATAGTATTTCTTTTTCCACTGCATTGTTTGTTGTTGTACACTCTGATGATGATATGATGTAAAGTATAAAATGTAATAACTGATATAGTTCTTTGTTTAAAGATTATTCATTTATTTATTATATGTTGTTCCGCTGCGAATTGTGAGATTCTGATGTGATTCTGTTGTTTTCTGTTCTGTTCTATCTTTTCTATCTCTTCTCTATTCTCTTTTCCTTCTATTTTAAAATTTTCTATCTTCTTTTCCCTATCTAAATCTCCTACCTTCTTCTCTTCTTCTTCCTTTCTTCTTTCTTAAACCCATAACATTCCGGTTTTTCGGCCTTCGATTTCTCGGCAGTCGATAAAGTGAGTATCGATGTTGAATTTTCGAAAGTCGAAAAGTTCCGTTTGTTACATTAACAAATTACCAAGTTACCTTTAAATGATTACTACAATCATAGATTTGAAAAATACTTACTTTAGAATTTAAACATTTAGAAATAAATAAATTTTCTAAAACGTGTTTTTTAAACAACATTAAAACTCTTAACTTATAACTAAAAATTTGCTTTGAAAACATGCTTGGCTATTCAGGGAAATATGCTTCTCCTTCACATCTTTTAAAAATAAATCACTATTTATTTTTAAACCAACTTACCCATTCCTTTAATAAATTCCCACCTTGAATTTATTCTTCCAAATATCCACTGACAGATCACTTCACTTTTATAAACCCAGCTTATAAGTTTCATATTCTCAATTTTCTTTTAAAATTCCCATTTCAAACACTTAAATCAATTTTCAAATTGATTTCCAATTACTTCACTTTGAAATAAATTCCTTTACTTACTTCATTTATTTCAAAATCCGTTACCTTCAGCTTTCTTTTCTTTATTATGATTTAAAATCTTTTAAACTGAAAATATCAATTTCAGGTTTCCCAAAACCCTTCTTTATTCTTTTAAATAAATTCAAACCTTGAATTTCAAATTAAATTCCTTTATTACTTTAAATAATATCACTTTAAGATTAAAATTCATTATCTCCCTGTTTATTCAAAATCCCCTTTTCCATACTCGGAATTTATTTATTAAAATTTTAAAAAAATCACTTTCATTCTTTCCAATCCATTATTTAATTTATTCAAATTCTCTATAATTATTTTACTTAAAATTCCTCTCTTATATTTTCTTTTCAAAAATCCAGTTCTATATATTTGATAACTCAGTATACCGAAATATATTAAATCAACTCATAGCATTCACATTTCCAATTATCAATATAATTCATCACATAATAACAAATAATCATAACATAGAATTATTAAAACAATCTAAATAATCTTGAGGAATCCAGTTGGATCCCTCTAACCTGTTTCCTTGCATCCACAGATGTTAGCACAATATAAAATACCAATTCCACTTCGAGGTGGAACATCGCGGTATATGGGATTAATATAATATCATCCGCTATTATGCGGCGCATAGGGTCTCATCCGCTATATAATGCGGGAAATCAATCACTCCAATATATACTATATATACTACTATATAATATACCACATCCAATCAATTCAATCATTCAACCAAATATGTAAATTTAATTTAAATTTAAATAGCAAGTCCAGAAGAGTGAGATTAACTCACTTTTGATTTTAATTTGTCGATTATTCCACTCAAGCAACATTTCGACTTGTTTCTCGATTTTAGACCTTGTATAAATATTTATACAGTTTATTAATATTTGAATCGATCGATCCATTAATTACTATCTATTTATTTTATTTAAACTAATAATTTGGTTTTAAACTAATTTCCTAAAATAAATTATTTTTAGTAACTAATTTTGTAAACAAGCTTATTAAATAAATTAATCACCCTACATACATATTTTAAAATAAACTAGTAAGTTAAAGACGCGTATTTATTTTATATATTTTTCATTTGAAACTACATATATTTATAAAATAGTCTGTAGAGTTTCAAAAATCAATTTTTTTTATATAATCCTTCAAACACATTTTCTTTTTCTACATAGATTTTCTGTAACCAGCAAAACAACAATTTGCTTTACCGTAAAACTTTTCTTCTGATTTATATGTATATTTGTAAAAATTAATACGCTGGTTTTAGAATTCCTTTTTCTGTATATATAAACATTTATTTATTCAATTACATAATAAACAATACCTCACCACCTTACCCATCACTGCGAACCCAAGCTCCGACCACCTCACGTTCACTGTCGCTGCCACCCTTCGTGAGACCCTCCCCAAATCGCCGCACCCAGAATCAAGTTCGACTCCCCTTTCCAAACTCACGATTCTATGCCAAAAACAAGAAATCGCGATCCTCTAGTACACGACATCCCCCACCATACTGGCCAAAACCCTACTTGCCTCGCTGCGTCGTCTCCCTTACAACCTCGTGTTCGAGAACGAGCCCTAACTCTGCACTCGACTTTCGAGTTTGCAAATGCGAAACCCTCTTATGAATCGCCAGGTCGCCGCCTCGAGCTAGGCAAAGTCGCGAACCCTAAAATCAAATTAGAGGAAGCTCGTGACCGTACCTCCGACTACCCTTCGATTTAAATGAGAAAATATGAAGGAGAGATGGTGAAATTCGATCAGAACTTTGGTCCGCCATTTTCGATTTAATTTTTTTAATTTTTTTTTGTTTTGAACGAATGGCTTAGAAAGAAGGCTCGGTAGATAATTTAAAAGGAGGAAGATACCTTGCGAGAGAAGCTTTGCCTAGCTACAGTGGTCTTGAAACGAAAGGAAAAAGTTATGAAATGAAATAATTTCGGTTGACGGTGACCAGGATATAAATATATTTTTAAATTAAATTCAAATCGTCTCGATAAATGCAACTTATAATTCCGAATTCCAATCGAGGCGTGTTGTTAGGCGTTTATAATGTTATACCTCTATTTCGGACACAAAGGAAAATGTTTCGAGTCCTAATTCGATCGTATGGAGAAGACGGCTTTTTGAATCCAATTATTATATTGAATTCGATATAAATTTCAACGCGTTTATATATCGTACGCTCACACAACAACTCCGATCACTACGAAATTTGAAATCCGATAATAATACAATATTACGAATCCAATGGAACAGGTTTCGTCGTATTCCAAGACTGTGCCTCGGAAGGTAGTTTTAATATCAATTTAAACGATATATTTCAAAAATTTAATAAGACGCTTCCAAATTCAATTTTAACACTTTTACTACTTTCCGTATTATCAATATAAATTTTACAAGCCTTCAAATTATTTTTAACAGGCTTAAAACTCTAGATTCAACATTTTACCCCACTTCACATAATTTAATTTAATAGTTAAATTACCCAATAATTAGTGATATGTGAGATTCAAGTTAAAAATTCACTTTCAAATATTTAAAATCAATTAAATATTTCAATTTTAAATGTCCAAAATTTTCGGGTCGTCACAAATTTATGCTACATAGACTATTTGGCTTTGATACTATTAAAAGAACTGGTCGAGCGCGTAGCGGGTTAAATATGTGAATTTCAATTTTTTACCATTCGGATCATATTAAGCCTATGAAAGTAAATACATTTACATATAATCTAAATTTTATTTTAAATAAAAGAAATATTTTATTTGATTTATAGATAACGTTTTGATTTGATGTATAAAGGGAATCAATTAAGGTAAACATGTGTATTATATATACATGTGTGTGTACGTGTGCACGCAATTGTTACAGTGTACATGGTTTGCTTTGCCCATATATAAATGTAAGGATTTACACCGCAATGGACGTGTAAACCCCTCCGTATGCATAAGTGTTGTTTAATATGTTTATATGTATGTATATATACTTGAGCATGAAATATAGTGAAGTTTATAAATGTTATAAATTTACATATTTATTTGCATGTATACACACATAGCTATGGTATAAAATATCAATGTTTCCAACTACCAATACAATACTTATAATTTAGGATAAAAATTTAATTTTAAATTCAAAACTTCAAATAAAACAATCATATAATAGCTTATAATTGGTAATAATTAAATACTCATGTATTAATATACACATTATAATAAACAAAAGTTTTTTCTAACTAAATATATATACACACATTTGCACAAACACATATAATCATTAATTACTAATATTACCTTTATTATATAAAATTGCATAAAACAATATTTTAAATAAACAAATGTTTATATATATAAGCATGCGTGCGTGTGTGTATATTTTTTTGTACATACAAGCACATATATGGTTACGAAACTTACCTTATACATAATTAATTTAACGAAACCTTCCTTTTCCTTTCTCGGTATTGAAATAAAACAAATTTTTTATGACGTACGTGTGTATACACACACACAACTACAACAAAAAGGCCATATTACAACTGTATTTTTACAACTGCTAAAAAATGGCAGTTGTAATAAATGTTTTTTACAACTCTTTTTTTTAGAAAGTTGTAATAAACTTATTTTCAACAACTCTTTTATTTTGTCAGTTGTAATAGATGTCTATTACAACGTTTCTTTTTTGCTAGTTGTAATAGATACCTATTTTTTTACAACATTTCGTTTTTGTTAGTTTTAATAGATGCATATTACAATCTTTTTCGTTTACCAGTTGTAATAGATATCTATTTTTAACAACTATTTTTTTGTCAGTTGTAATAGATGTCTATTAATCCCTTTTCCATTTACCCATTGTAATAATTAATTAATAATTATAATTAATAATTATAATTAAATAATAATACTTAATAATTAGTAATTAACAGTTGTAATAGATATCCATAATTAATTTGAAAATATAGATAATTGATATTGATAATCACTATTCGATAATTAATAAATAATAATTTAAATAATTTGTAAATAAGAATATTTAATAATAACCTTAAAAATTAATAATAATTAATAATCACAATTAAATATACTTAATAATTAATAAACAGTGACTAGTTTTCAAAAATTAATATTAAATATTTAATATTTAATATTTAATAATCGATAACATATACAAAGTGATTACTAATTAAATAACCAATAAAAGATTAATAAAAATAATCAATAATTGATATATTAATAATCAATTAATAAATAATAAATAATAAATATTTAATTAATAATTAATAATTTATAAATAATAATTACTATTAAATAATAATTACTATTAAATAATAGTAACTAATAATCAATATATAATAATACTTTTATAATAAATAAAAATTAAAAGTTAAAAATCAATATTAAGTAATAATAAAAGTTAAAAATAAATATTAAATAATAAAAATAAAAATTAATAATTAATTAAAATAATAATAATTAATTAAAATAAAAAATATATATTAAATACATAATACTTAAATAAAATAATTTAATATTGATGTATAATAATTAATAACTACTACAAATAAATGTTAAATAATAATTAAATACAATCTTTTCCTTTTCCTTTTGCTAGTTGTAATAGATGTTAATTTTCAGCAACTCTTCCTTTGCTCTAGTTGTAATGGACACCTGTTACAACCTCTTTAGTTTTCCTGTTGTAGTAAATACCTAATAAATAATAATTAAAATTAAATAAAAATGACTAATAATTAATATAAAGTTAATAATAAATGATAAATATATTATAATACTTAAATATTAATACTTAAATATTAATATGCAATAATTAATAACTAGTATTAAATAATAATAATTAATTTAAAATAAGAAATAATTCATATTGAAAATTAGTAATTAATAATTAATTAGTAGTTTAGTAACTAATATTAATAATATTTCTTTTGTAATAAATAATAAATAATTAAATAATAATAATAATATAAGTTAAAAATTAATATTGAATCGTAATACTAGTAAATAAAAATAAATAATAAAAATAAGTAATGACTAATAATTAGTTGTCAATAAGGAACGTCTTGGCTCTAAATTCTAAAAAAATTCCTCCATTGCAAATTTTTTCCCTCCAACCCTTATGCCCTTATCCAGCTCGTCAATCCAAACTTAACACTATGAATAACAAATCCAAATGCTTTTATTAATCGTACGCTTTGAAACAATTCATTCTCCTTATCCGCATCATCGCCTCTCCTCCAATCAAACTTAAGCTCACTTTATTCTCATATACTTTCCATCGCAGTCCATTTTTCTCCAATTACCCAAATCGAATCTTATCGTCCAAACAACCCTAATTATGCCATGGCACCCAAAACTGAAAAGAACCCTACAAATAAAAAGTCCGAAGAAGGAAAGAAGACTGCCGTCGATAAATCACTAGTGGTAAGAAGCCCGGAGCCAAGAGAAGCTCCTAGTGAAAGATGTAGCAGCGACTGCCGATAAGAAGAAGAAGAAGTCGAAGTCTGCTGAAACTTACAAGATCTACATTTTCAAAGTGCTGAAATAAATACATCCCGATGGTGGAATTTCAAGCAAGGCTACGGGAATCACGAATTCGTTTCTCAATGATATTTTTCAAAGGCTTTCTCAAGAATCTTCTAAATTGGCAAGGTGCCAAACTGGGCTGCATCTGGAGAGAAGCCCTCGAAGATAAATAGCAGGTGTCCTGTTGCTACTTGATATCATCGTTGAATCTATTTAACAATGTCGTCGCAAATTGCCATCTAATCTAAAAAAAGAAGTTACTGATAGAAAAAAGAAAAATACAAAAAAATGGATCGTATCATCCCTTAAAACCCAAACAGATGAAGAATATGTGCAACGTAAGCTACCGCTCGATCCTGGCACGTACATAGGACCTATACTTGATGGTCTTCATGGCATTAGAGTTTGATGTTGAGTATGATTGTGTCAAAGAGATTGTATTGTTTGAATTTCTGTAGAAGTTTTCTAGAGATGAAGTGGACGTGGTTGTTTCTGTACATAACTGTGATTTGTAGCCTTTTGTTACAAATTTGCATATATTAGATGTTCTCTTCTGGTCATATTTAAAACATTATTTTTCAAGTTGGAAATAAATTAGTGCTATGAGATGGAGTATGCTATGTTAAAGCGGTACATGGATGTCATGTACCTGTTTTATAACTGTAATTTTTTTATTATGCATTCTATTTAACACAACTGCCAATCACAATTGTTAAAAGGCCTTTTACAACTGCTATTAGCAGTTGTAAAAGACCTTGTAACAACTGCTATTTAGCAGTTGTAAAAGACCTTGTTACAACTGCGATTGAGAGTTGTAAAAGACTTTTTTTACAACTGCCTAAGATCGTTGTAAAAAAATATAGCTCTATTGTAACTTCGAATATCACGACGGGCGACTGCCCGTTGTAATAGACCTATTACAACTGTTTTTTGCAGTTGTGAAAAGGTTTTTTGTTGTAGTGTATATATATCTATGTAATTAGTTATCTAATAAAATATGTACATGAATTTAATTTTCCATATATTTATACAAAAGATAGCAATAGTTTTTACTGCATACATAAACACATATAATAAACTTTACCATCTAGATATAAATAGAATTGCAATCTTCTTTGTTGTAAAATTATAAATATGAACTAATTTAGTTAATTAATATAACTATATAATTATACAATTACATATTATAACGACCTGTAATTTTATCACTTTGAA
This sequence comes from Allium cepa, assembly GCA_030765085.1. Taxonomy (NCBI): domain Eukaryota; kingdom Viridiplantae; phylum Streptophyta; class Magnoliopsida; order Asparagales; family Amaryllidaceae; genus Allium; species Allium cepa. Next base: position 781,654,663 of record CM060941.1, on the reverse strand, counting down.
TTGGAATATTTAATTAATTTTAAATATTTAGATAATTATTTTAAACGATTAATAATTCACTTTAATTATTATATAATGATAATAAGTGATTTATAATGGTTTTATAAATATATAAACTTATTTGATAAAGATATATAAACTTTGTCGCATTTTAGCACTTCGACGTCGTATTTTTATAAATAAATTTTTATATTATCTAAAATAGTTTTATAGCTTAAAAAATCTTGCTTTAATTATTTAAATATGATAAGAAATTTATTTTCAAGTTTAATTAAAAAAATATACAATTTGAATAAATATTGAAAATGTGACTGGAAAACTTTTCGTTAAAAATCAACTTTTGTTAAATAAAAGTTGTTTGAATATTTGTACACAAGTATGTAACATATGAACACATTAACTAGTAATTAAACCATGCATCATCCTAAGAGCTAATTAATAAACCTAAGTAAAATAAAAGGAGACAAATACCCTTAAATCAAGGAGTGATTTAAAAAAGTATGGTGTATAAGAGATATGGTGTGTAAGAAGGCATGGTGTGCATGTTCTTATACATGGAAGGAGGACGGTTAGGGGTGGTATTTTACTATATTTCCTGCAACAACCCTCCTTTTTCGATAATTGAAAATAATAAATTAACTTAGATTTTGGGAGTTTAAGATTGTAAGAAATAAAATTCATGATTTATTAATGAGAAAAATAATTAGAATTTTATTTAATAATGATTCTTTAAATGTTTTGACAACTATTTTTAATGTAATTTCAATTAGCTAAATAACTGTAAAGTTAAATTTGTTATAAATTGTAAATAATGAAATAAATTAAATGTTGGGTTTAAGGGTGAAATTATATGTAATTAATTGAAATTGGTTAATATAGAATAATTAATTAGTATGTGAATTTATTAGTTTTGTTTATTAACAATTAATGTAGAAATGTGTTTGAATTATTAATGTGTAGTAATTGTTTAATTATCATCTCATTATTTAATCCGTTGAAATTAAATTGTAAATCAATTAAAATTAATGTAATTTAATATTACATTAATATGAGTTAGGATGTTAACAATAAAATATGAATGTAAATAGATGTAAACTAATGTTAATTATATTCATAAGGTAATAATTGATTCAATAATAAAATGTAAATCAAAATATATGAATTTATTGGGATTAAAATTTTAAGTAACGAATTTTATTATAGTTGTAATTGAACGTTGTAATTAGTGCAATATTTAAATATTGAATTTGCCATGGAAAATTTATTTTAAAGGATTTTAAATTTATATGTAATCAAAAATGATGAAAATGTTAACTTTTGAACTTTGAATTTAAAAGTGATTTAATTGATTTAATAATAATTTATTTAATTAACATGAAAATAGCCATTTTGGCCACTGTCTTTGATTTCGATGAAACTAGTTTCATCGGATCCGAAACAGTGAATTTTTATAGGATTTCAAGTTTCATAGCGATTGGACTTGTTGTTTGGCCGTACGGCTTGAAACGCGTAGAAACCAATTTAATGTATTCAATGAAAATAAACTGATTTTAAAATCTAACTTCTGTATACAATGGAATTGGGGTTCGAAATTAGTTCTATTGAGTTTAAAAATATCAGAAACCTATATTTCGATATATTGGATGATCCATTTTCGTTTCGGGAACGAAACGGGCTTTTCGGGTCGTTATTGTCGTTCCGATCCAACCCTGCCTATATATAGGCTGTTATAAATCCTAACTGTTTCTCATTTCATTATTTCTGTATGTACATCTTCTTCCTCCTTCTCAGACGACAGAACATCAAACCTAATTTACAAATTTCAAAACCTAATTTCGGTTTAAAAAAAAATGTGGATCTAGGGCGACTTGGCGTCGTGCTTCGAGTTCCTGGGGCGAAAACCAAATGATTCGGGTCTCATGTTGTTTTGAAAAAAACTCAGAGCAGGCACCGGGGATTTTAGGTGGCGGACCGAAGTAAGACTCGAAGTCGTCTCACGGCCTAAATTTCCCAATCTTCTAACATTAATAAATTTTGCACACTAGCTAGGATTCATGCACGGTTTTCTCCATTATGATCATATCGAAATTCTAGACGATATGAAACTTTGGCTACATTTGGAGACTGTTGGATTTTTTGCTTTATTTGGATTTTTAATCGATGATAAATCATATGTGAGTATTTTAACTCACTCACGACTACTAAATCATCATATGTTAATTAAATCAAATTTATGATAGGACTAGAAATTGATTGCTGTTTGGTATATTTAAATTGTTATTTCAGTTAAATCAGATTTTTATTGAATCAATCTCCATTTAAATTTAATATTGAATTTTAAATTTCCTATTAAATACCTATTAATGATAATGAGTTAACTGTTGTTATTTATTGGTTGATTTGAATGATTATTGTGATGGATGTTTAATTGTTGATACTTGGATGATTGGATGTATGTTTATTCATATGTTGTTATCACACTGCAAGTTCTCTTAGTTTATTGTTAGTACACCACTATGGGTTGAAATGATATAGCCGAACGATCTATAGATTAGAGAAAAAGTATTATGGGTTGAAATGATAAACTCGAGCGATTTTATGGATTTTGAATTTATTTTGGGATTATGGGTTGAAATGATATATACCCGTAAATTTTAAAATTATTGCGGGTTGAAATGATATATATATATATATGTATGTATGTATGTATGTATGTATGTATGTATATGTATGTATGTATGTATCACGTGACCATAGCGTAGAAAATTATATATGGACACCAGATTGGTTAAATTAAATGATTTTAAATCCTTAATTTTTGAATCCAGTTAAATGACATTTTGAAACAAAATTTGATTTATGTAAACTGAATTACTTTCGAAAATACAAGCTTTAAATGTTGAAATTGAAATTGGTTTAACTGAATTGTTTAAAAGAATTTAACTGAAATTTCAAGTTAAATTTGGTAATATAAATGAAATTTATCAAAACCGAGTCATTAAAAATGTTTAAATATTGAAACTTTGAAATCTACTGAATTTGAAGTAGTTTAAATTTATAGTTCAACAAGGATTTGAAATCGATATGGATTTAAATGGTTTTATTGAGAATATGAATTGAAAGTTTAAAATTGAGTTTTATAGATTTGAAAGCTGGATATGGTCCAGATTTGTTGAAATGAAAGAAATAGATTAATTTGATATTAATTTCAAATTAATTATTTTAATATAAACCATTTAAAGATATATTATTTTTAGTTCAGATTTATTTAGATTTCCAAATTATTTTCTATATAAACCATTTCCAATAATCAAACCATATTATATTAAACTACTTTAATCTATTTAAACTATCTTAATCTATTTTAAACTATTTAAACTATTTTAAAGTATTTTAAGCTATTTTAAACTATTTTAATCTATTTTAAACTATTTAAACCATTTAAACTATTTTAAAATATTTTAAACTATTTAAACTATTTTCAAACTACTTAAACTATTTATGACTATCTAAACTATTTTCTAAAATTCAACTTGTGCAAGGCTGAATTGTTTAGATTTAAATCTTTGATTTAAAAGCGAATATGGTTAAATGATGTTAAAACCTAAGTTGGGATTTGAAATGATATTTCTAGTGAAATGACGTATTTTGAGTAAATATGATGATTTTGAAATGAGGGTTTAACCTATTTTGTGGATATGATTTAGAAAGCGAATATGATTTTTTTTTGAGAACATGATATTTTGATATTGATATGAAATGGTTTCGAAAATGTAAAAGAACCATCCAGTGTGTAATAAGCATTTGGTTATTGAAGAGACCAGGATCGTATATTGTCATACTCTCTGCCAATACCGAAAATCACTTTAACAACTGTGCACGTGGTAGATATTCTAGAATGAAGTAGGATAGTTTGGCGAACGATTCTGTATGAGGTACTACTATAGCCCTGACTCCCTCGAGTCAGCTTGATGTGACTAAAACAGGAGCCATGCCGGGCTAAGTTAGGCCGCACCTCTGATCGGACATGCTTCTTCGATACCATATTATGACTTCGTGGTTGATTTGGTTGCCACCTCTCGATTTGATTATGGGATTGTGTTCCATGGTGTGCGGTAGTAGCTGCTATGCGTTACCACCAGTTCGGATCCATAAAACGATAGTATCATATCCTGGACATTGCCTCGCATGCCTTGTCTCATGCCTTAGCGTGCCAATTACGAATTTGGTTTGTGCCGTACCTATAGAGTGCCCTTTGATAGTCCTCTAGTTTACGGAGGAATTATGATCTACATAGACTACAGGAATATATAAAAATGTGTTAAGGGGGATATGGGTAACGCCTTAACACTATTTTAATACTTTACTTTACCGATAGACATATTATAGTAGCGTATATTACTACATAGTAAATGGTTTGACGAATCCTTAGGAGATGGAAATCTCGAACATCTCTTAAGTTATTGTACTAACGTTAGACACGGAATAGGAGATGTAAAACCCCGTAAACATTTCTGAAACCGTTACACTCATATTTATTACTGTTGATTTAACTTACATAAGATCTTTAAGTTCTTACTCGAGTATTTTGTCTTCTCATTACGCTCGGATGAGTTTGAGATTTTCAGTGTATTGAAGACCACTTACCTCTGGAGGATGAAGACGAAGATTTGTATGCTACTTATTATATTTATACTACTGCATCATGTTATTCCGCTGCATTATTTATTTATTTATGTTGTATGTAGCTCTGATCTGTACTGTAAAAGTGTAACCAAATGTTAATTGTAAAACAGCTTCATGAACTGTTATTTGATTATCATATTTTATCATTCCGTTGTGAGATTCTGCATTTGATTTTATTCTTTCTCTTCTTTTTCTTATTTATCCCATAACAGTCATCCCTTTTGAATGGTTCGAGTTTGACATGTGTGGTTTATTGTCGATTTAAACCATCCAAAAAGGTGGGTCATTACATTTTCTAAGCTTATAAATAGAGAGGAAGGCCTCTTCATTTCTTACAAGTTTCCACTCTTTCACTCTGTTCTCTTCTTAACTTTCTTAAATCAATGTCTTTTTCTCTCATTCTCTTCTTGGCCAATATAATGTAGGGGACTTTTTGGCCTTAGGCCGTGTGAAGGCCGAGGCCATGAGCTATGGGAAAGGGGGAGGCTAGGCCGTGAGTAATGGAGATGGTAGAAGCAGTAGGCGTGTGCTATAGGAAGGATGGTTTTGGATGATGTTTTGGTGAAGTAAAAAATGATAGTAGAAGTGTTGTTTGAAATGAATGTTGGTAAGAAGAATATTTGGTTTGATAAAGGTGAGTTAATCTCACTTTGAATCACATGATAATCACTTGTTTATATTACTTATCAATCACTTAATATTGCTTGTTATTGCTGATAATAATAGACATTAACTGCTTAAAGTTATACCCTTGACCATATGCTAAAATGATTGCTCATATGGTTGTTTAATATGTTTGGATGATGATTAGTTGATTATATAAAGTTTGACCGTGATGGATATGATTATTATGATTTATAAGTTGAAAATCATGTATAATGCGAAATGATAGCCATGTGAATTAATAATACATGGCTTTATTCACGTTATGCCCAAAACTAATATGTATACAACATATTTTAGGCCTCTTTGTTTTTAAAACCAAAAGAAATGTCTTTTTATAACATTGGAATTTACTTCGGAAAAGTAAAGAAATAAAAAATTGGAGTTTTGAAATAGATTTGGAGTTTATTTTAAAAAGAAGGGAATTGGAAATGTGAAGCTTTGAAATTATTTGAAAAATAAAATCTATGGTTTCATTTATAGAAAAAAAATTATAGTTTTAAAAGGTGAAAAATGATATAGAAATGTCATATGTTTTAAAATGAAGGATATTGAATTAAAAAGGTTGGAAAAATGAATATTATAATAATATAAAATTATAATAGGTGAATAGTAGTAAAATAGATTTTTACCCCAAATCAATTTTTCAAAATCGTCGTGTTGTGGCAGTTCGTAAAATATGGTTTTCAACACTTTAAAATGGATATTTTTAATCATTAAAAATATGAAATAAATTCCATAAATATGTTACATTTTTTAAAAAGGATTTGAGTTATTAAAATGGACGTGTATATAATGGAATAAGTGTTTTTGTCTACAAAGCTTTGAAACCACTATTCACTAGAAATTTAACAACTAAATTTGGCAATTTTTGAATAAATGATTCAAACTTGGATTTCTATTCCCAAATCTTTTGGAAATGTTTTCCAAATAATATACAAGTATTTTAAAAATTTAGAGTTGACCAAATAACCTGACCACTTTATGAGTGATAGAGAGGTAGTCTCTCCCCTTAGCTATCCAGATTGGCCTGATGAAGGGGATACTAAATTTGATTTACTTGGATCGTATGTTCTTAAGATAAAAGAAAAGAGATATTAGTTTTCCAAAATGTTAAACAAGATTTAAAATAGGATTTTAATGGAAAAGAGAACATTCTAGTTAAAATCTATATTAAATTCTAAGGAGTGAACATGTACTATCCGTGTAAATTTAAAAGGTAATTTCACCGTTATTCGATGAATAGTACATGTTGAATATAGAAATTAGTATTGAGTATAATTAATCTAAAATCTATGAATCCTTTTTACTCATTGGATTTATAATAAACGATGTCTTCAGTAACAATGTTTCTGCCCCATTTAAACATATTTCGGAAAAGTGGAATCTTTATTAATTATGCTAATAATAGAATATGGAAATATTTTCCCTAAGTAATTAAAATGAATGATTTGGTATTTCCAAAGCTAAAAGGAGGTTTAATAATTCTGTATATTCGAAAACAGAAATGGTTTAAAGATACATATCTCTAAAAGATATTTTATTGGATAAAAAGATATCTTTAAAGTTAATAATTCTTTTAGTAAAAGAAGAAAAGATGATTTAACCAAAGAGGATTAACATTTCTAAATACATATATACATCTTTTTGTTGGTAATTGGTTCGGAGAGACCGTGATCAGATTTGGGTGATTCCTGTTCGAAAACTACTTCGAACCAATATACGTGTTCAAAAGTGAGGACATGTCGAAGACAATGATTTTGAATACGGAGGTTTTCATAATGTAGGGCTGCTTGCCACTAACCTTGTGATTCCCATATTATATATGGTGGCAGTAGTACCTTCATTTTGAAATCTTCAATGCAAAGACTACCCACTACTAATCCTTGGGGTGACCCCCAAATAGGATGTAGTAGGAGTACCTTCGGTTTGTCCTATTCCTGGACAAATTATATGTTGAATGCATGATATTGCGTTTCTAAGACCACTTACATTGGCTTTTATAAACGCATATCTGTTTGGTGGTGTAAAAGGTAACTCCTCTTATACTTAACACCTCCTAAGGCATATAACTCGAGGGTTGTACTTTTGTGGAAAGCAGTTAGTGTGTAATTGGAGATGGCAATATGGCATTTGTTACCCGGCACCTTGGGCCGGCTACAAAACGACAGTTGAAGATATTACTATTAGCACTAGAAAGATTCTGACCAAGAAGAGCCTGAAGGTATAAGGGTTTGATGCAATCAACATGGTTCGGCATGCCTGGCCTGGTGCGCAGAAATCACCTACTGTGGGCCAAGGTACCTTGTTCCTAATCCCATGAGGGAAGTCCAACCCACCTTCATCTATAAATAGAAGGGCGGGGGCATAGTGAAAGGGACCTTTTTCCGAGAACATTGGGGAGACCCTACCATTTTTGATACTCTCATCTTTTTAATTCAAACTTGTATGCAAGCGATTTATTTACGGATTGTATCTGTATTCAAGTGATGGAGAAAGCAATAAAGATTAAACTCAAAGTGGACGTAGGCAATTACGCTGAGCCACTATAAATCTGGTGTTCTCGTTTTTTCATTTAATTTAGTATACAATTCTCTGTTTCAATTTACTTTCTTCATTAATCTCTCTACATAACTCTACTTAAGAGTGTTAGTGACCAATTTTGGTGCTAACATTTTGGTGCTTTCACTGAGAATTGAATCCTCAGCTTGATTGGATCTCACGTCTACTAGTGGATTTCCGTATTCACGAGATAGATCCAGTTGTTTACTAGAAAACTTCATATTCTACTCAGATTTGAAAGAAATCTAAAGGAAGCTGATAGCCATAGATTGGATTCACTGATGTATGTAAGATCTGGTGATTGGATGTTGAAGTTTGCACTCAAGTTGAATGAAGGCCGACCCTCCTCTAAAGGCAATTCAACCGATCGCCCCATAAAAAGTGTATGCTGATCGCCCCTGAAAAGGCATATGCCGAACGAGTGCATGCCGAGCGAGGTTACACCAAGTGATAGTGTATACCAAGCTGCATTCCTATGCCGAGCGGCATCCAGGTCGAGCCGCATTCCTATGCCGAGCGGCATCCAGGCCAAGCCGCATGCCTATGTCGAGCGACACCCAGGCTGAGCCGCATGCTTATGCCGAACGACATCCACATCGAACCGCATTCCTATGCCAAGCGGCATCCAGGACGAGCCGCATTCCCATGCCGAGCGGCATCCAGGCCGAGCAGCATGCCTACGCCGAGCGGAATCCACATCGAGCCGCATTCCTATGCCGAGCGGCATCCAGGCCGAGCCGCATGCCTATGCCGAGCCATACCCAGGCCAAGCCGCATGCCTATGCCGAACGACATCCACACCGAGCCACATTCCTATGCCGAGCGGCATCCAGGCCGAGCCGCATGCCTATGTCGAGCGTCATCCAGGCCGATTCAGACTTAAGTTACACCGGTCTCTTATACGACCCCTATTTTAAAAAAAAATTCGGGTACGACCCAAATTTTCTAAAATGGAACATTAAAGGAACAACGCGGTGCCTCCAGATAATGAATTCAAAACTCAACTTAATAAAGGAACATTATATCCACTTTCCTTACATCCTATGATCGACCAGGGCATAGACGATCTAGCGACAGCTTTTGAACGACAACAAGGGAATGGACAAGCAACCGCTACTCAAACGATACTCCCAAAGGTTGGAGAACATAGATGATATGACTCTAGGCAAATACCAAGATGACTCCAAGCACCATTCTTCACTGACCTAGCACTGCAAATTTAGTGACTCAAAGCAGAACAACGTTTAGCTCTAAGCAATTTATTCCAAATGCTATAAAGGATGTTATACTAATCGCGTTTGAGGAGAGTCGACCCCCAAATATATTTTGGCAACTAGTTAGCGGGAGAGCCTCCAACGAGCATGGATCGTTTATGTGAGAAAAATGAATCTAAACCAAAGAATGAAAGAGCGGAACAGGATAGGAAAAATAACAATGAAGGCCCGTTGGCTAAGGATGCTGATCCCAGTAAACGAAACAAGACCTCAAAATTCGACTCATATGCTCTTTGAAAGATTCAATTGACAACCTTTACTTGAAGACTCGCGACTTATAATGGTACTGGAAACCAATCTTGAGAGGGTACACCAAAGTCTAAAGAAAATCAGAGGAATGTTGTATATTCCAAGATGCTTGCGGATCCTAACACAGGCGAATATAAACACCTCCAAGGTGCGATCGAAAAGCCGATCTGGAAAGGAAAGATTCAATGGTATGTACAAGTCCTGCAGAATGATGGGCAGCGAACATCCGACGCCTATTAATAAAGGGCTATGATTATCAATTGGACTGCTGACGGCCGACATCCCTTTGAAAGGAGCCAAGGGCAAAGTCGAATAGCGAGCACACGATGCTGCTTCACTTATCAATGAGATTTATCCCAATCTTCTTTGAATTATTTCCATTTCTATTTCTATTTCAATTATTCTATGAAGTACGACTAACTTGAACTAAACTACTTTCAAAACGATGCAGGTGACCAGGTACTCAGATTTGGCCACCAACCAATCCACGTAGACCGCGTTCAAGCCTGTAGAGTTTCATCAAGACGAGCATGATTCGACCGCTCACCATCAACCATATGCCTTCAATTTAGGGCTATGGACTAGGGATTGAAAAGCTCATCACGATCAGAGCCCAACACAAAGTGAACACGACTGATCATTCATTCGTCGGCCTCCACATTTGATTTGAAGCCCTGAGCAAGGCTTGAAATGAATATGGCCCGATCATCCACTCAAATCGAGTCATAAAACAAAGTTTGACAAAATAAAAATGCCTCTCTTGAAGCTCAGTGGCATCGGGATCTATCTACAGTAGACGTGATTTGATCATCTACACATCAAATCCTACCTTGAACACAAAAGGTTGTTCGAAAGCCTGAATTGGAGTAGCTGTGATAGACTACTTACTCACCAACCATCGCTCTCAATACATGGACACGACTGCACCTTGAAACATATGCAACTTGCTTTGTCTACTCAATAATCCATTATCCGTGTTTTCTAGAAAGAGATACGAAGCAAATTGTGTGAGATTTGACTATCTAACCCAGCATGGATGTGATCTAACCATCACTCATATACCTCCTTCCTTGATTTGATTGGAAGAGCTATAATTATCAAGCGGACGAGAATCGACCGTCCATTTTTCAAGTTTCGTCCCTCGTGCTGGGGGCAGAATCATGAGCAAACGTGGGTCGATCGTTCGTTCGACAACATTAGCCTCGATATGGTAAATGAAATATAAATTAAAGGGTGGAAATACGACTGCTCTCAATAAAAACCTCTACGTCTCCAGAGTGCGGACTAGAGTATAAACGACTTAAAAACCTCTAAGTCCCCAAAGTGCGGACTAGAGTACTCTAAGTCCCCTGAGTGCGGACTAGAGTATAAACGACCTAAAAACCTCTATGTTCCCAGAGTGCGGATTAGAGTACTCTAAGTCCCCTGAGTGCGGACTAGAGTATAAAGACTTAAAAACCTCTAAGTCCCCAAAGTGCGGACTAGAGTACTCTAAGTTCCCTGAGTGCGGACTAGAGTACTCTAAGTTCCCTGAGTGCGGACTAGAGTATAAACGACTTAAAAACCTCTACGTCCCCAGAGCGCGCTAGAGTACTCTAAGTCCCCTAAGCGTGGACTATAGTATAAACGACTTAAAAACCTCTACGTCCCCATAGTGCGGACTAGAGTACTCTAAGTCCCCTGAGCGCGGACTAGAGTATAAACGACTTAAAAACCCCTAAGTCCCCAGTGTGCGGACTAGAGTACTCTAAGTCCACTGAGTGCGGACTAGAGTATAAACGACTAAAAAACCTCTACATCCCCAGAGTGCGGACTAGAGTACTTTAATTCCCCTAAGTGCGGACTAGATTATAAACGACTTAAAAACCTCTACGTCCCAAGAGTGCGGACCAGAGTACTCTAAGTCCTTGAGTGCGGACTAGAGTATAAACGACTTAAAAACCTCTAAGTCCCCAAAGTGCGGACTAGAGCACTCTAAGTCCCCTTAGTGCAGACTAGAGTATAAACGACTTAAAAACCTATATGTCCCCAGAGTGCGGACTAGAGTACTCTAAGTCCCCTGAGTGCGGACTAGAGTATAAATAACTTAAAAACCTCTAAGTCTCCAGAGTATGGACTAGAGTACTCTACGTCCCCAGAGTGCGGACTAGAGTATAAAGGACTTAAAAAACTCTACGTCCCCAGAGTGCGAACAAGAGTACTCTAAGTCCCATGAACGCGGACTAGAGTATAAATGACTTAAAAACCTCTAAATCCCCAAAGTGCGGACTAGAGTATAAACGACTTGAGAAAAATATCTAAGTTCCTGAAGCGAACTAGAGTACTCTAAGTCCCCAAAGTGAGGACTAGAGTATAAATGAATTGACGAAAATCTTACATCCTAAACTGTGAATATAGCATAAATTGTTCGACAAATCTCTAAGTCCCCAGAGCGTGGACCGAAACATGAACACAAATTGGGCGCGAATCGACTAGGGGGAGAATAACACTAAGTCACCAGAATAAAGAGTGGCGCATAAACATCGATAAATAGACGAGTGGATTCCGACCGTTCTCTATTTCGCAAACTTTCGGCCTGAAATCGACAGGAGGGTAATTAACTCGCAAAGATGGAGTTCGACCATCCAACTAGTGGCCTAGCCAAATCAATGCTGGGAGCAGAAGTACAAATCTCTAAAAGCTGAATACGACAGCTTACTATAGCTCTAGCTTGGCATTCTTTACAACTTAAAGCAACGACTATAGGGAGGTCTCATATAGAACCAATCGAAACGGCACCCAAAGCTACGGGCGACCGACTATATCATACCTCAGATCGAGGGTCAATACCGAGCCGCACCAAGCACATACGAATGTGCCTCGGATATTCCTTGAAAAACTATGACCTCCAAAGTGTGGAAAGGAGGGTAAACCATGAAGGCTTGGTCAAAAATTCTCCAGCACCCTCCTTCGATCCATCAGGAGAGGTATGAAACTGGATGAGCATGACCCGACTGCATTTGAGCCAACTTTACCTCGAGATCTGATCACAAAACATGAACCAAAGTGGACATGGCTGATTGTCCAGTACCCAAATTACGCCCTGAAATTGAAGAGGCATCGAAGTATTCCATTTGGAATGAAAAACCACAATACAATCCAAGATAGGCGAGACCCAACCTCCCATCAACTTACCTAATCCCACGATTCAACGGGAAAGAGAGTAAAGCTAAAGTGGGCATGGCTGGTCTTCCTACTTAACGGTATATGCCCCAGACCTAGGGGCACGAGCAAGAAGCAAGATGAATGTGAACCAACTATTCACCAATCAACTCTATATCTTTGGAGTTTAGGTGGGAATATAAACATAGCTAGGGCGAGACTCAACCATCCATGCAGTGCATTTTTCAACCCGAGACTAGGAGCAGACGCATGGTCATCCAAAGACTATTTGCGATAGCTCAATGTTGAAACTTATAAATAGAGCTTACAACTACTCAAGGCTATGACCGAAAGGATGCCTAGAGATAGAATTGTTAAATCAATACCTTAGCTCGTGGGCAATTGACTGTCACTCCAACCCGAAGGACGGGTAAAGGATCATGAATGCATTGAATAGAAAGTGCGTTACTCGAATATACAAGAAAATTAAAACTCATAGAAAGATCCATCTATACAGTTGCACACAACTCGAGGGTGACCCCTACTCGACATTTCCTTCAATGTGCTTTTAAGCCTGATCTTTGGCCATTTGCTGATAATCAATTAGGGCATTCATAGTCCTTCACTATTGGACTTAATAACTCATGATACGACTCTAGGAATCGACTAGAGTAATCATCAACATTGACCGTCCCAAACATATTTCACATTGAATGTTATGCAAAATAGTTACATCTGAACTCAAATAATCCAGGATTGCACCTGCTAAGCTGACAGTCGACATTACAGCCAGCCATGGCGACCCTTTCCGGGTGCTGAATATCGGATCACAGCTCAGTGCAATGATGATAAAGAATTAGTTCTGAATAAATGATGATATGTTCTCTTGGACCCATTCTGACATGCATATGTGATTTCATTAACTATCGCGAGCCATGCATTGGATATCAACCCGAAGCTACAAAAGCTTGCACAATATCTATTGATTTCATCATGAAAGCTCCACTCTTACTTTTAGGCTCACCCCATCAATGTCTATGCCTACCAGCCATTGCGACAGGGTACACAACGACCTGAGACGTCTGAAAGACTACTTAAATAGAATATCGAACTAAGCCAATTCGATATCACTTATTTCCCTCGAATGACTATCCAAGGATGGAAATTAGCAGATCTCACACCCGAATTCACTACATCAGATGACTACTTGAAGAGTAGTAGAGAACCAACCAACTGGTGGAAAATGTACGCGGATGGAGCATCCAGTGATTAGTATTATGGCACAGGAGTCATGTTAATGACTCCCGAGGAACGATCGATGTGCTACGTTCTGAAACTCGATTTCCTATAACAAACAATGATGCTTAGTATGAAGCCTTGAACTCCAGTCTCAAACTTGCTAGAGGATTTGGAGTGGAAATTTTACATATCTTTTATGATTCTTGATTGGTAGTATGCAAAGTTAAGGAAGTTGATCTTGCTAGGGGGCATTATCTTGCTCCTTATCTTGGCCAGGTCCAAGAGCTGCTAACCGACTTCACATATTACATCATTACATACATACTCAGCGAACAAAATGAAAAGAGTCCAGTCACTGGCCAAGCTGGCCAGTTTTAGGGACGTACAACGGACATACATTGTTTCGATTGAAATATTTAATATTCCAAGCATTGACGGATGGAGATCGGCTAGGTCTTGGAGACAGAGCCAGAAAAGGTGTCATGGTTGACTCCTATCAAAGACTATCTACAATGAGGAATTCTTACTGAACGGAGGAATGGAAAACGACAGATCCTCCTCAAAGCTTCACGCCAAATCATCCAAGAATAAGTCGTGTGTAGAAAGGAGTTTATCCATCCCCATGCTTTGATGTATCGCCCATGATGATATCTTGAGCAAAGTCTATGAAGAAGAATGCGGCGATAACATCAGGTGGAAAACCAAGATAAAGAAAATACTCTGCTACATGTATTACTAGCCAACTATCAATCCAGATGCGGTTGATCATGCTAGACAATGCGACGAATGCAAGATGTTTGAAAAAAATCCGAGAACCCGCCGATGGAAATTACTCAAATGGCTAGTCCATAGTCGTTTGCCACTTGGGGCACTGAAATAATCTTCTTGCCGATCCTAAAGGTGGTGTGAAATACACCATCATAGCAGTTGATTACTTCACCAAATGGGCAGATGAAGAACTCTTAACCATGACCAAGATGAAGAAAATAATCAACTTCATTATCCATAACGTCATCTGTCCTTATGACCTTCCATGATCTATTATAATTGCAAATGGACAGGTTGAAGCTATGAACAAAATCATAAAGCCTGTACTGAAGAGAGATTTGGAAAAGGCTAGAGATAAATGGGCGGATGAACTCCCAACAGCATTATGGGCTTATAGAACTACCCAAGGGTCCGTGGCTGGCCATACTCCATTCACCCTTGCTTATTGCTCTGAGGTCATCATCCATGTAAAAATTGAAGTCCCATCTCATCAAGTGGCTGATTACAACCCTTATTTCACAAAAAAATACAAATAAGGAATCACAATTGAATTGTAATTAAACTAGATGGAATTAGCGATGATTTATGAGCATGTAAAACGCATTCGGTAGCCAATGGCAAGAACATGTACCCGAACATGCATGTGTACATCCGAAAAAAGTTCGACTTCTTGAAATCAACAGGGAATTGAATTCTCACTTAAGGTTATTAAGAAAAGACTGGATCAAATAGCCGAAGCTTGCTGGCCCTAGAGAACCGGACACGGATGGCACTTGATGAACTACAGCTCTGGATTTATAAAATTAGGAATCGACCAAGCGTTATGATGACCAAAGAAGGATACGACACCTTGGGAGGATAAAATTGAAGAATAATGACTATTTAGGAAACATGATGGATTTCTTTATGCAAACAAGGAATACTCGCTGATTCAAAGCGTATCATGTTGCTTCACATGACACACTTTGGGGGGCAAATGTTACCCGGCGCCTTGGGCCGGCTACAAAACGATAGTTGAAGATATTACTATTAGCACAAGACAAGATTCTGACCAAGAAGAACTTGAAGGTATAAGGGTTTGATGCAATCAACATGGTTCGACGTGCCTGGCCTGGTGCGCAGAAGTCACGTACTGTGGGCCGAGGTACCTTGTTCCTAAGCCCATGAGGGAAGTCCAACCCACCTTCGTCTATAAATAGAAGGGCAAGGCACAGTGAAAGGGACCTTTTTCCGAGAACACTAGGGAGACCCTGCCATTTTTGATACTCTCATCTTTTTAATTCAAACTTGTATGCAAGCGATTTATTTACGGATTGTATCTGTATTCAAGTAATGGAGAAAGCAATAAAGATTAAACTCAAAGTGGACGTAGGCAGTTACGCCGAACCACTACAAATCTGGTGTTCTCGTTTTTGCATTTAATTTTGCATACAATTCTCTGTTTCAATTTACTTTCTTCATTAAACTCTTTACATAACTCGACTCAAGGGTGTTAGTGACTAATTTTGGTGCTAACAACATTCAAAGTGGGATTTGCTGTTTTGAGAAACGTAAAATGTTACTTCAAGCCTCATACATTAGTTGTGGCAAAACAGGGTAGATGCGGCAGAGCTATGTGGTTCACACCCATTAGGAGATGATCATCACCTTTTTAGATTTCCCTCTATATATCAATTTTTGTGCATGATTTGGCCATGGATAGGTTGGGAATGACCGGATGATGACATATTGGGTACTATCTATGTAGAGGTAGGCTGTTTCTATGTTGGTAGAGGGCGGTCGATACATTCCTCTAGAGATGTACTGTTGAAAGGTAGTCCCTTACCATGTCAATGTTGGAAATCCATTCTCCAATACATACCTATATGGACTTGATTGTATACCTAAATATGTTGTCGAATTTAACAAATGCAACAATTTTGACTATTTTAATATGTTGTTTGAAAATGATTTTCAAAGAAATGTCATTAGAAATAATATCAAATGATTCAATAAAAATGTTCTAGTTATCATAAGAAAAAAACCCATCCATGTGCGGCGTGGTCTATGAGATACTCTTTTTCAAAAGGTTTTGTTTAACATCAAAGTCGATTTATGAAACTATCATATATATTTGTGATTTAAGTTTCTGACGCTAGTTTGCCAGACTGATTCGGGTATTTTTTTTAATACTTAGATCGGATCCGAGTAGTTTCAGGATTAGCTGATGATGCCTGAAGTTTCCAGAAGAGAGCTAGAGATCTTCATCAACCTATGGATGTGATTTACTTTTACGGTGTGTTTATTATTTATAAGCATTTATAAGGACATATGCTTATAACTGTCCAGGCTGAGCATAGGTTAAACTTTGATTTATGTTTTTCAAAATTTCCGCTGTAAATATTATTGATATTATAAATATCCCATTCATGAGAGATTCTATTCTGATTCGTTTTCATTTTAACCTTAACCATCCGTCTTTTCGTTCAATTTGGGTTGGACATGTGTGGTTTATTGTCAACCTAAACTATATGGAAGTGCATGTCGTTACACTTGGTATTAAAGCTTAGGTTGAGCGAGCATTTGAGTCTGGTAGGGGTAAAGTCTCATCAGATATAGGGTTAGTAATACCCTAGGATGAGTAACTCATTAGAGATAGGGTAAGTGACACCCTAGATTGAGTTTGAGCGTATTGTATATGAGTGTATATTCATTAATGCTATATAAAAATGATTTTTGTTTTGGAAAATTGGTAAATAAAATAATTTTACCTAGGATTATATTTTGAATATAAAGGAATATCTTTCAAATGATATAGTTATTTATGTACTGTTTGATTGTTAAGAGAATGATAATATTTAGTTATTACCATGGGTTGGTTAAAAGACATAAATTGAGTACATGAACCTCTTGTGATCACTTCGAGTTTTTAAGAAAGACATTTTCATTTTGGTATCTTTCTTGTTATCTGCCCCTACTAAACGGATCCTTTCTTAGAATTTCATAGTTTGACTATAGGATGTTTCATAAGATGATAATTTAAAAATTTAAGTTAGTAATAAACTTGTTAAAATATGATACTAGATTCAGGTTAAAATAGTTAAAAAAAACTTAGTATATGTTTCTAAATATTTCATGTCTATCGTAAAAGCCTTCCGATTATGGTAGGAATTATTCCAAAGGAGGATCCTCAAGAGCAAATTGGGGAGAAAAGGTTGACTTATTAATCCTTTCTAATGACGAGGAGGAAATAGAAAAAGGGTCATCTGAATACCATATGCCACTGGTAAAGCAAGAGTTTGATAAACATAACCATTATAATAAGGATGGGTATCCTACGGCTATGATGATAGTAGAACCCAAGACTCTAGAGCTAGTAATATTATCCAATGACAAAGAAGTGATCGGATAATAGATGATGTAGAAGTAAGTCAGGGATCGCAAGACAAAATGATGTCGGTAACAGATCCAGAAGAATCAGAACCGGAAGAAGTTCCAGAAGAAAACCCCAATATGATGGTAGAAAGGAATAACTTAGATTCAGTAGCATTTGATGCACGAATGGGCAACATCCCCAACGAATCAAAAGGTAACAACGATGATCAGATTATCTGGAGATAGGCATTGCCATAGCCGACGGAGAGTCGCACGTTTCAGTATTGATTGGGAAGGAATGACAAAGAATGAGAAAGAAGAAGAGGTCTCGGACATCCT
Source organism: Allium cepa (assembly GCA_030765085.1). Lineage (NCBI taxonomy): Eukaryota > Viridiplantae > Streptophyta > Magnoliopsida > Asparagales > Amaryllidaceae > Allium > Allium cepa. The sequence goes on along the minus strand of CM060941.1, from coordinate 781,636,388 downwards.
TACCTAAAACTGTGATTGCTCAACCTTAGGTTCCCTGGGGACAACCCTGGCATCGTACAGGATGGAATCTTGAGAACGAAGAAGATGACAGAAATGAAGCATATGATGAACATGAGGAAGAAGAGTTTGAAGTGGTAGTGTTCTCAGATTTGGATGGTCCATGGACCTCCGAGTCCGATTGATTTGATATGCGTTTTTGTAGGGTTGGAAGTTGCCAGGGAGTAATTGTATTTTGGATATCCTAAGTATATTAGGAATACGTTAACGTAATTCGTGGGTATGTAAAACAATTAATTATGGTTTAAGTATGGTTGATTGGCAAATATAATAGTTTGAATTAAGATATACATATATGTATGTATATATATATATCCATACATAATCCTTATTATGGCTTCTCTTATCTGATGTTTAAATGACTCAGGAAATCATTTATATGAAATTTACTTCTTTGACAATTTTCTTTATGAAGTAAAGCTTTATCATTATAAAAATGTTTAAATAAAATATATAGTGTGATATTTTGAAATAATAAAATTCGTATTTAAATTCTTAAGAATGTTGATTCAAAATAAATGTAATTTTGAAAAATAGTGTTATGATAAATGAGATTTTGACAGGTTAAACTTGGTGGAAGATTTAGTAAAGCCCGTTTTATTAAAACCTATGTTTTTGTGAAATTTTTAAAAAAAGTATTTAAATAAGAAGAATAGCTTTTAAATGTATCTTCTAAATGAAGGTTAAAAATATTTGGGATATACGAAAGGTATATACATTTGGATAGGACTTTATGAAATGTTTTCATAAATAATTTTGAAAAATGAATTTGATATAACTAAGTACATATGAGATACATAGATCATTTCATCGTACGATTCTAATCTAAGATTCAAGCACAGAACTTTGAGTGTGTTTACACTAGTTCAAATAAGTATTTATCACTCAATTCTTGACGACCAACATTGATGATGATTTGTGGTTGGATACTTTCATTTTCTATCAAAGTTGAGAGCTATGTAAGAGAAGTGAGGGTTTCTGATCAAGAAGCCTAATCAGAGTTTATACTAAAGCATCGAGGGATTAATACTAGTTCGAAATAAAGTGTGCATTTGAGTAGAAGATCAAATCAGATATTACAGATGATCTATGTTTATCATAGGGGTTTAAGTTTATAAAATAATGTTTTTTGTTAACTCTTTTGGTTTTTAGGGTTTGGTAAAATTTCGGGGATGAAATTCTACAAAGAGGGAAGAATGTAACGACTCGAAATTTTATAACTTTGAATTAGAATATTTAATTAATTTTAAATATCCAAAAATTTATTTTAAATGATGAATAATTCACTTTTATTATAATAATAATAATGATAATAGGCAATTTATAATGATTTTATAAATATATAAACTTATTTTATAATGATATATAAACTTCGTCGCATTCTGGCAGTTCGACTTCGTATTTTTATAAATAGATTTTTATATTGTGAATATTAGTTACGCATCCCTAAAACCAAAGGTAATTCAGACGGCATCCTTCCTAAAAAAAAGTTGTAAAGCGGGTCCCTATAATTATTTTATTGTAGTAGCATTTATTTTTCATGTTTTTTTGTGCCAATGCTTAAAAAAATTTCAAAAAAATTTAAACATTATAACTAGGTTTTGTTTGCAAAAAAAATGGGCAAACACCTCCAAGTCGTATGATTTAGTCGATTTTATGTTGTTCTTAGTGATTTGGGTGATTTATGCAAATATGTAAAAAGCAGGGACTAAACTATAAAAGACACAAAGATTTATAGTGGTTCGGCCAGAATGTGCCTACGTCCACTTCATATGTTATTCTCCTTCACTATCCGGATTACAAGTACAAAGCTTTGATTACAAGTGTATGGAAGTCGTTTAAAAGTTCTGTCCGTGCTTGAGTTCTCCCCTCGTCCCCCCCTCCCCCATTGTTGTACCCCTACCCCTCTATTTATAGAGTGAGGCTGGGGGTAGGGGTCTTGGATGTATATAGTTTCTAGTGGGCCTGGGCTGACGTGATCTGGCCTAGCAATGTTGGTTCGGTAATGTCTTGGTCCGGTGGTGAGTAGAGCATGGGTTGGTCCGGTGGTGAGTGGAGCGTGGATTGGTCCGGTGGTGAGTGGAGCGTGGATTGGTCCGGTAGTGAGTGGAGCGTGATCTGGTCCGGTAATGGAAGGAGCGTGATTTGGTTTGGTAGTGCCTTGGTCGTGCCTTGGTTCGGTCGTGCCTTGGTCCGGTGGTGAGAATACACCCAACATTTGCCCCCCAAAGTGTGGCATATGCCTGCATATGTCGCGCTTTGTTTTAGATCATTCGGTTTGGACACTCTTATTCGGCCCAAGTGCCGAACCAGTTGGTCGGGTTATCCTACGCTCGCCTATAAGTATGGGCTTCACGCCTATGTCATTCTTTACTGTTTGAAATAGCTGAACCAAACCTTTGTCTGCCGAATCGTGTCACCGAACCAGATTTTACTGCCGGACCAGGTGAGGCTTCCTTCTGCCGAATAAACTTTATGCTTGAACTACCGAATGAACTTTAGGGAGTATGAGTTTCGAATGGACTCTTAGCCTTGAACTACCGAATGAAACTTAGGGAGTATGAGTGCCGAATGGACTCTTAGCCTCGAACTACCGAATGAAAATTTTGCGCTTGAATTATGAATGAGATTCCAGATTGTATGTACTTGTTTGTTTATATCTCTACATTTCTGCTTCTGACGACATGCTTTCTCGTGTTGCAGATAATGTCTCATAAAGTAGAAACTTGCTCTGACAAGAAGAAATCCAAGGACAAAGGAGAGTCCTCCATAGTGCCCTCAGTCCAGGCAGAATCAGAACGACATGGACCAACTCCGAGATCATTAGTAGACGGGTACGGTCCTCATGAGCTCCTGAACTCACCGCCTGACTGCTTTCCTAGCTCCCTTAAAGATGAGCAGCTTGATGTTATATCTAGATATTTTGGGATTGACAGAGCGCAAATGATGTTGCCGAGGAAAGGGGTGATGCCGTATAACCCCCCAAAAGGGTATTTTGCTTACAGTAGGCATCACTGCATGTGCGGAGCCATCCCTCCGATCAATGCTTGGATAGTCAGCTTCCTCGCATACTTGAAGGTGGCCCCTTTCCAGCTTCATCCCAACTCTTATGTTATCTTGGTGAGTCTGTTCATTATCTTCCAAAGAAAATACGGGCGTCCCCCTTTCAACCGGGAGATCCGGTACCTGTACAACTTGAGAGGCTACAAGAAGGGGTCTCCTTATATTAGCTTAGAATCGGCTGTGTCTTTCAAGCCAGTCCTGGACTTATATTCAAAATTTAGCATGTTCAAGAAGGAATGGTTCTTTGTCAGAGATAACTCTGTTTCTTTCCACCGCTTCACTTTTGGCTGTAAGTTGAATCTCATTTATAATTTCCGTTCTAACTGCAATGCTCCTCCTTATGTGATTTACTTCTTGCTAGCGACAGGTGGCTTTGCGGTTGTAGAGAACGATCGCCTGGTTCAAATGGCTGAGGAAATAGAAGCCATTCCGGAAAATGAGAGGGCAGCCTCTTATCTGATCAGGAATGCTACTCTTTTAGGGCTCAACTTGATTATGCCACGCCAGTCTGTGGTCAAGCAAAGAGACACAGCGGAGGAGAAGGCCACCAAAGCTAAAGGAGGGGCTACAGCGAAGAGCAGCAAAAGGAAACCCTTCTCGAAACATCCAATTGCCGGGGGGAAGAAACTTAAGAAGTCCGATGGACCCTCCCCCAGCACATGTCCAGATATCCCGAAGGAGGAGGAAGATGTAGAGGTGGAAAGAGGTGAGGATGAAGGAGGTGAGGTGGAGAGCGGAAGTGGTGGAGAAGGTGATGGTGATGGTCATAGTGATGATGGTGGAGACAGACAGAGTGGTGATGGTACGTGGGCTTTGTCTTCTAAGCAAGCAAGTGTGATCCAGGAGTGGACAGACGATGATCTCCGCCTAGCTCTTGAAGGGTTGGAGGGAGGACCGGCTGCAGTAGAGAAGCCTAAGAAAGCTGACAAGGCCGAGACCGGCGCCGACTCATCTTCCAAGAGCGCTTTAGCTGAGGCAACTTCTACGATTCAGGGTGAATTTTTGACTCCTGCAGACTCTATTTATGATAAGGATTTAGAAACATTTTATGGCCAGCTCCCGTCCTGGAGTGAGATCCAGGACTTATTGCAGTATCCTACTCCTTCCCAGGGTTTGTATAACAAAGCATCTCTTTACTCTTCTTAACTTGATATATTTCTTGAATTATAGTTCAATGTATGCTTGTAACACTTGGTTTTTATCCCAGAAGTGGGTAAGGGGGCCAAGACATCAGATGTCCGGCACCTTCTTGAACAATACAAACTTCTCAAGGCTTCTACTAAACCAAAGCCTCCGACTGACTGCCCTGGAGACGTAGTCGGCTACCGCCCTCTTCTTGGAGTTATCGAAAGGATATCCAAAGGAAGAAGAGGAGTCGTTCCTTGTTTAAATCCTCACCTGGTCCTCAGTCCCCAACTCAGCCTCTTCGGGATACCGCGAAGAAGAATACTGAATTTATACCTTCTCCGCACCCGTCTGAAAATCCTACCGTTACCCGGATAGGCCATCCCGGCTTGGCTCGTAATCCGTTTGCAGGTCATCCGGATCTGAATCCGGGTTCATGTGATATTACCTTTGATGAGGCTACCAGTGAGCACTTTCTTCCCCGTAATCCTATGGTAAGAGTATTGGATGAAGCTAAGTCTCTGGACCTTGTTTTGCTTACCACTCGGGTTGTAACTTTGGGGGACGAAGCTAAGGCAAATATTGACCGGGTTGCTGAGGAAACTAGAAAGCTGATGGGGCATCATGCCCGACTGGTCAAGGCTGGAGAAGAAATTAGGGGTGCTAACATTCGACTGCAGTTAATGGTTTCCGACCAGGCCAAACAACTCGCCGATCAGGCCATCCAGATCTCCCAACATGAGGCCACCTCAAGGAAACTAAAGAAAACCATGGAAAAGGCCAGTAGAACAGAGTTACGAAAAATGGAGGCTGCTTGTAAGGAACGGATTGATATGGCTATTGCAACGGAGGATGAGGTCCGGAAAGCGGATCTCGAGCGGGTACGGGAGCTATCCGGGAAACTTGAAGCCGCAGAGCTTATTCAAACCAAGCTGAAGGAGGAGATGTAGGCGATGAGGAAATCTTTCCAGGATGACTGCTCGCGATACCAATCGGAGAGGGATGCTGCTACTGTAAAGTTGTTGGCTTCTGAGGACCGAATAAGGGAGTTCGAGGAGAATGAGGGGATAATGGATGAGATGCTTCAGGACATATACTTTCGCACTTGGAAACAGGGAAACTTATCTTGGATGGATGATTATCCCCGAGTCATGACCAGGATTTATCTCAGGGCCCTGGAGGAGGCTAAGGCCAATGCAGATAGGGAGGGTGGCGTGGCCTTTAGAATGGATGTGGTCATGACTCAATTCACGAAGGAGGAGAAAGCGGCGGTGAAAGAGGGTATGCGGCTGCTTACTGTTGAGGAGGTTGGTGTGCAGTTAGAGGATGATGATCAAGGAGCAGATGCTGGTAAGTCTTCTTTTTTAGCTTCTCGTAACTTGATTGCGTATTGTTTATGACTATTAATGGATTCTCTCCCGAATTGGACAGGCGGTACCTCTGGAGTACCAACCACCTCTGGTTAACATGTTGAGAGTTCTAATCCCGCGATCAAGGAGTTCTCGGAGGGCCAGTAGGATAGAGGTAAAGCTCCGACGCAGCCGATTCCTTGACTTGATTTGGATATCTTTTGGTTTGTTTGTCATTACTGCCTATGTCAGTCCCAAAACATTTGTGTAACCTTTAAGCGCCTTTCATGTTTTAGTCGTAGATGGTTGCTTTGAATGCCTTGTATGACTGAGTATGAAATGCAGCTGAGTGACCTGTCATCCAATTGCGAGTTCCCGTCCCCATTAGTGAGCGTCTCCTATTTTGTGTCCTGTACTTTAGGGATCGTTATAGAGGATAGGAGGAAAGTTTTTAAATAAAATAGAAATATAAGAAATAGTAAAACTTCCAATCACGGAAGGCCTGCGATGTTCTTAAGTTCGTGGCGAACGGGTTTTGTAGTCACTTTCCCTAGCTGTGGGTCTTGGAGACATTTGTCACCGATCTTATGCCTCCGCGGGGAGTTTCTCTTTTTTTACCACAACCGTACTTAAGACACTCGGAGTCGAGATCGCGCACAGTAACTACCCGGGCCATTATGGCCCGTAATCGTGGGTATTATTCGATTTACCGTGGCCGGCTAGCGTGGGTGCCGATCGTAAACTGTGAACTACCCCTGGCTGGACACACCTTATGTTGGGGTTTAAAGTAGGTTCACGGTTGCCGGCGAGCCGAACGCCGTAATGAGCTGCCTAGGCTATAGTCGGCCTACTCGGTGGCTTATAATCGGCTCATTACAGTTGGCTTTAAGGGCCGATCGCGAGCAATGAGTTAACCCGCAGCAGAGGGATGCTGGAGCAAAAGTGTCCCATTGGCGAGGGCATTGATTCGTATAGTACCTGTTAGGTCTTGTCCAGGTGAAGTTGCGCTGTGATGTGTCTTGAATGGAAATGCCATCACACAGGATTTTGTTCAACATAAAAGGATAAAGTTAACAAGCAGCCAAGATATAAAGGAACAAGTTAAAAAAGAGACAAGTTTTTAAAGTGGTTCGGCACGAAAATGCCTACGTCCACTGATTCTCTTTGTTAATTCACTTCATATGGGCAGTACAAGTTAAGAAAAGTATCGACAAAGGTGATGGATATTCCATGCCCTCTGGAGCACCTCTCCGTCCACTGTTGACAAAATATAAGCTCCGTTGTGGAGATCTTTATGAATTACATATGGTCCGTCCCAGATTGGATCTAGCACTCCGGGGCGCGGGAAGACTCGCTTGAGAACAAGATCTCCTTCTTGTAAGCTGCGATGCTTGACTTTGGAGTTGTATTGCGCTGCCACTTTTTGCTTGTGAGCTGCTGCTTTAAGTGCTGCATCGTTTCTTCTCTCTTCAATTAGATCCAAAGACATGTGAAGGAGTTCTTCATTCTCTTCTGGTTGTAGTGGATCCTACGGTGGGAAGGCACTATAGTTTCGACTGGGAGCATGGCCTCCAATCCGTATGCCAAAGAGAAAGGAGTATGCCCCGTTGATGTTCTGAAAGATGTTCGGTAGGCCCAAAGTGCCGTAGGAAGTTCATCCACCCAAGCGCCTTTTGACTTTTCAAGTTTCTTCTTGATTAGAGTTTTGAGAATTTTGTTGATAGCTTCGACTTGTCCGTTTGCCTGGGGATAAGCTACAGATGAGAAGCTTTTGTGAATTCCGTGCTCTTGGCACTAGTCAGCGAACTCTTCGCTGTCAAACTGAAGTCCACTGTCCGATGTGATTTTGAGTGGAACTCTGTACCTGCATAGAACATTTTTGATCAAGAAGTTAATAACTTTTGCTGAAGATATTTTATTTAGAGGTTCCGCTTCCACCCATTTGGTGAAATAGTCGACTTCCACTATAGCATATTTGGCTCTGCCTCGGCCCACCGGCAGTTCGCCAATCAAGTCAACTCCCCATACTGCAAAGGGCCAAGGGCTGGTCATTTGAGTAATCTCATTTGTTGGTAGTCGAGGAATCTTAGCAAACTTCTGACATCTGTCACATTTTTTGACGAAGTCTAAGGCGTCTTTGTTTAAGGTGGGCCAGAAATACCCATATCGGAGTATCTTCTTTGCCAGAGTCTGCCCTCCAGTGTGATCTCCGCAGCTTCCTTGATGGATGTTTGATAAGATTTCCTTGGCTTCCCTTCCAACGACACACCTTAATAAGGGGTTAGAGAAGTCGCGCCGATAGAGGATGCCTTCTTGTATTGTGTAGCGGGAAGCTCTCCTCAAGATTTTATTGACTTCGTTATGCTCGTCGGGTAGTGTGCCATTTTGTAAGAATTTTCAGATGGGAGTCATCCAAGTTTCCTCTTCGGTTGCAGCTATCAGATTCACTTGCTCGAAACTCGAGGTTAGTTGCCTTGAGATGGCTACTGTTTCGGAAATGGTGTCATCTTTCATGCTAGCTTTTTTTGCCAATTCGTCGGCCTCTTGGTTCTCTTCTCGAGTAATGTGTTTGATTAAATAGTGATCCAATTGATCGAGTAGCAGCTTGGTCTTCTTTAGATATGCTGTGAGTCGTTCTCCTCGAGTCTGAAATTCTCCTAGTATTTGGTTTACAATAAGTTGAGAATCACTATGAAGACATAAAGAACTGACTCCAATCTCTAAGGCAAGTTCTAATCCAGCTATTACTGCTTCATATTCCGCATCGTTGTTGGTGGCAGCGAATTCCAACCTTAGAGCATAATGTATCTTCCTTCCCCTGGGAGTGTTTATTACAATACCTGCCCCCGAGCCTTATTCGTTTGATGCTCCATCAACAAAGAGATTCCAGTTGATGTCTTTTGCTATTTCAGATTGCTCCTTACCTTCGTTGGTAGTGAATTCGGCAATAAAATCGGCCATGGCTTGTCCCTTGATGGCGGTGCGAGGATGGTAGGTGATATCATATTGACTCAGTTCAATGCACCATTTAAGTAGCCGCCCAGAAGTGTCGGGACGATGGAGTACCTGTCTTAGCGATTGATCGGTTAGAACTCTGATCGAATGAGATTGGAAATAGTGTCGCAGTTTCCGTGATGTGATTAGTAAACAGTACGCTAGCTTCTCAAGTTTAGGATATCTGGCTTCTACTCCCGTAAACCTCTTTCTTACAAAGTATACTGGCCACTGCGCGCGGTTGTCTTTTCTCACCAAAGCGGCGCTTAGAGCATGAGATGACACAGTAAGGTATAGGTATAGCTCTTCGCCTTCGTTTGGAGTTGAGAGTACTGGTGGTCTATGGAGGTGCTCGATTAGGTTAAGGAAGGCTGTTAAGCATTCGTCAGTCCATTCGAACTTTCCTTTGTCTTTCTTTAGAGCTTCAAAGAAAGGGATGCACTTTTCAGTCGCTTTAGAGATGAATTTGCTTAGGGCGGTCACTTTTCCATTTAGGCTTTGCATTTCTCTTCGAGTGGAAGGTATCCTGATATTTTTCAGAGCTCGGACTTGTTCGGGCTTTGCTTCAATCCCTCTGGCATGGACGACGAATCCCAAAAACTTTCCTGATGATACTCCGAAGGAGTACTTTAGAGGATTCAGCTTCATTCCATATTGGTGAAGTACTTGAAACATCTCGCCCAGGTGGCTTACGTGATCGTTGGCTTTCCTCGACTTTACTAGCATGTCATCCACATAAACTTCCATTGTTCGTCCTATTAGTTCCGCAAACATCTTGTTGACGAGGCGCTGATAAGTAGCTCTGGCGTTTTTAAGTCCAAAAGGCATTACTTTGTAGCAGTACAATCCCCGGTCAATGATGAAACTAGCGTGGTCTTGATCGGGAACATGCATAGGAATTTGATTATATCCTGAGTATGCGTCCATAAAAGATAAGAGTTTGTGCCCGGCTGTGTTGTCCACAAGCTGATCGATTCGGGGGAGTGGGAAGCAATCCTTCGGACAAGCGTCATTTAAGTTGGAGAAGTCAATGCATGTTCACCACTTCCCATTAGCCTTCTTTACTAGTATCGGGTTAGCGATCCACTCTGGGTAGATGACTTCTCGTATGAAGTTATTGGCAAGTAGGTTTTTTACTTCTTCATCGAGGGCTGTTGATCGTTCTGCCCCCATACTTCTCTTTCTCTGCTTTACTGGCACCTTGGTAGGATCGATGTTCAGTACGTGGCATGCTACGTCTGGGGAGATTCCAGTCATGTCAGCGTGCGTCCATGCAAATACATCCAAGTTGTGGCGGAGAAAATCAATGAGTCGATCCTTCAATTCTGCTTTTAGCCGAGATCCGATTTTCAATAGTCTACTTGAGTCGTGTTTGTCTACAGATACAAACTCCATAGCCTCTGCAGGCTCGGCGGTGGCCTCCTCCTCTTCATCCCTGGGGTCTAATTCATTGAAAGGATCACTGGTATATCGAAGAGGAAGGGCTTTCTTTAGTTGCTATGCTTCTAAGTTTTTCATGCAGAGAGTAGTCTCTGCATTCTTCCCTTTATCCTTCCTGCGGTTATTGCGGAGTTCAGTTACATAGCAATCTCGAGCAGCGTCTTGATCTCCCTCTACTTCCCCTATTCCATTGTCTGTCGGAAATTTCATCTTCAGGCACCATGGGGCCAGGACAATTTGAAAGTCAGACAAGGCTGGTCTTCCCAAGAAAGCGTTGTAGGCCGAGTGGTTTTCTATCGGCACAAATGTTTGTTTCCGCACGACGAAGCGGGTATGACTTCCTATTTCAACAAAGAGGTTCAGTTGCCCGAGGGGCATCTTCGCACTTCCAGTGAAGCCGTGTAGTGGCTTGTTGCAGGGAGACACATCCTTCATTGACAGCTTCATTCTGTTGAAAGCATGCTTGAATAGGATATTTACTGAGCTTCCAGTGTCTACTAGAATTCGAAAAACTTCGGCTGGACCGAGCCAGACAGAGATGACCATAGGATCCATGTGAGGGTACTGCCTTCCCTCTAGGTCACGCCTACTGAATGTGATGTCATCATTCTCTTTCCGCTTCGGGTGGCGTTCTTCCATAACAGAATTAACACAGTCTTCACTGTTTCTAAGTGACTTTCCATATCTTTCCATCTCTGCCCAGCTTCTGTCGACGATGTGTGGTCCCCCTGATATGGTATGGACCACGATCTTCTCTTGACTGGTGCCGCTGGTGTTACGATTTCCTCCGCCTATTTTTGGGGAGGGTAGCCTTGGGTTCTCATTGGCAGGAGCTGGAGTCCTGTTCTGATCCTTTACATAGCATTCCAGTCTCTTCCTTCTGATTTGTTCTTCAATTAAGTCCCTGAGATGATGGCATTCATTGGTATCATGCCCATGAGATTCATGGAAACGGCAGAATTTTCCAGACTTAATTGCGTTATCTGATTCCTTCTTGTGCGGGGGGGGCGTCTGTATTTAACTTCGTCTTGGGTGGCCAGGAAGATGTTTTCGATTGTTTCATTCAAAGGAGTGTAAGTGTCAAATCTCGGTCATGGCCGATATAGACGTCTTTCTCCCTTCTTGCCCCTAGCATTGTCTCTAGAGTCATTTCTTCGAACGTCCTTTGCTACTATAACGACCTGGAATTTTCGATCCGAAAAATTCCAGATAGTTATGAAAAAGAAAGAAAGAGATAGAAGAAAAAGAAGAAGAACAGAAATACCAACATCTCACATTCGCAGCGGACAAAATATAATAATAAATAATAACAGTTTACAAGAGAATACTATATTTGTCGATTTCGTTTATAATACATCAGAGTTTCATATTTATACAGACACTGGATATACACACTTATCAAGCCTCAGATTTACAATAATATATATATATATACAGCGGAAATACTCTATACGCTATTTCCATCCAGCTCGCCTCCTGAGCTCCAGATCGTACCTACCTGTAAATCTGTAATACTCGGTCTGACCCGAGCATTACATCAAAGTAACACCCGGGTTAGGCTGGAAACCAGCATGAGTAAACTCAACTAACATGAAATACCAAAACAAACAACTTATATAAACCCGGGTAACTTTTACCTATTTTCAATTCACAAGTTATTATAGACATCACTTATTTCACAAAGCAATTTCTAGAACTTAGATTATATAGTCCAATTCACTTTAATCGTTCCATTACACCCTATTGATTTCACACATCAATTTATAAAGAATCGAAGTGGTTTCGGGTATTAACTAATACCCGAATCCGGACTCTTTGAATTCAGTTCATCTTAACATATGTCATTCAAGTGAAATGCAATTCAATTTTAAATAAAGGGTTCATCTTTTATTCAACAATTCATTATTAATATAACCACATTATCATTACCCATCCAACACATCATATCACGAACCATTCATATCAGGGGTATCAATCAATTCAGGACATTTTAAACAATCACTTATCATACATAAGTAAGATAACCAATCACATCATTTCGAATAAATCTATTTCCCATAATTTAATTAAATCAATTACCTTTAGGTCCTGCTTCTTAATTACAACCTGATTGATTTACCATTCCAAAACCATTTATCTTAGTTAATCCTCCCTGATTACTTATCCTTCCATTACGCTAAATTTTTCTTCAGTGTCTAATTACTTTCTTTAAGTAATTATACTTAACCAATCTCCATAAAGGTTTATTCTTAATAAATCAATTAAACTTAATTACTTGCATCCATTAGCCAACCCAACTTACTCATAAACAGTAATTACCCCTCTGTAAATACTTACCCAAGTAATTCCCTTTAATTACTTCCATTAAGTAGTTCCTTTTTAATTTATTACATTCCTTTTTAATTTATTACATTCCTTTTTAATTTATTACATCCTGTAAAATATGAATTTCTTCACTAACCTCATCAAATTAATCTCCAAGATATTACCTTTAATTAACTAACAATTTAATTTTCAATCGGGTAACCCATCCCTTGATTACCCTTAAACCCAATTAATAAACCTTAATTGCAGATTAATTATCCTTTAACCACTAATTGATAAAGCTTATTAACACATCTTAATTACCAATTAAGTATTCCTTATTTACCAGTTAAATTAATCTTTAGCCATTAGTCAATTAAATCACTTAATTACTTAACTACTATCATTCGTTAATTTACTTTAAGTAGTTAACTACAAATTTATTAATCAATTAATCATTAATCCAAACTCTAATTACAATTATAATTTAATTATTCTAAATTGCTTCTAAAAATAATTAATTGAATAATTAATCATCTTAAAAAAAAATCTTCTTTAAAAATCAATTTATTACTAACTGGTTGAAACAATTTGCTTAACTTTAATATATTTTCCTTTTACAGTATACTACAGTTGGAAAACCCAAGCACTTCCCTTGTATAACTCGAGTAACTACACGCGACTCCAAGAATTTTCCCCGAGACACCTTTTTTTTACTCCTCCTTCTTCTCTTCCTTTTTTTATTTCCAGTAAGTTAAATTTTTGAAACTCAAGTATAAAATTAAAGCATCAGTAACTCACTTTCAAACCCAGACCACCAACCGTGCACGCGACCACCGTGCACTTGCACAAGCCGCCGACCCACCCCCGACGGCTGATACGAGCACCCACAAGTCGCCCCTCGATCACTTCATCGAAAGAAACCACCAACCCCCTGAACGAAACCGAGTATCAAAATTTTCCCATTTTGAGCTTCCAGATCTTAAAGCTCCAGTAAAAATTTCCACGTTCCAGCGACGACCATCGTCCATTAGCCTCGAAACTCCGGCCATGACAACCCTACCCTCCATGCTATCACTCCCTTGCGTACCGTGCCACTCGATGACCCAGAAGTGGCGAAATCACTTCGTCTCCGACCATGTCAAAAACGCAAGCTAAAACCCTACTTTAGCTTCGATCCATCACTTCCCTAAATAGAAAAATTTTCTACTATTTTCCTCGAAATCAATGAGTATCAAACAAGCTCCAAAACGAATTACAACCTTTAAGATTTGTTAAAACAACAGAAATTGAATAAAATGTATTTTTAGTTTATATAGGGACTACTCCATACATACTGATCTAAAAACCATCGTTTTAATTTTAAAAATCTGTTCTTTGTATGCTTAATCAAAATATGAAATCAAATTCACAATTTAGAACATTCGAATTTTAACATATGATTCTTTAGTTTTCTGTAAACATGAATACCCAGTATCTATTACACTGTAACCCTTCAAACAAAATCCCAAGCCCTGATTTTGATTCAAACAAGCTTATTTAATGTAAATTCCTAAGTTTAAATTATTTATATGAAGAAGTATTTATGGTTTCCTCTGATTCCTTACTCAATGGCTTGAAATGTTGTAGAACATATCAGAGTATAGCTTCCAGTAAACAGCAAGGCAACATAGAACTTCATATTTACTAAAAATAGCAAGCACAAGATTTCCATAAATCAATTATCGAGATTTAATCTTCGAGATGGTATGTTTACTCACTTGATTTAGAACCAGAACAGAGCTCTTAAAACATGCTTGCTATTTTGAAACCAGCTGAAACCCCCCTCTGCTTACTTCCCTGGTTTGTCTTGGTTGTATTGATGTTTAAGTTAAATTTGTTTAAGTTGGAAATAGTTCTTACTTCAGATTCTTGGTTTTGGTTTACGAACTGAAATAAGAAGACAGAGATATATAGAAAGAAAGTATACAGGTGATATAATTTTGTTTGTACAACCTATCAGAGATATTTTCTTCTTGTTTATTTGACTAAGCAGATTTCTATTTCTTTGGTGACTGATAATTTAGTTTTAGCAGCTGATATGATATACATTGTTGGCTGCATTAAATTTCATTGTCTTGTTGCACTTAAATTGTTTGTACATTCATATATTTATCTTCTTTTGCAAGCTTATAGCTACATATTTTGTTTCTTGTTTTTTTTATAAATGTACATAGATATTTATATCCCAATTTGTACATAACTGTCTATACTTTACTGTTGTCACATTACTTTAAAATATGAATGTCTTTCTATTTTAACATGTTAGTAGATTTTAGCTATGTATTTTACTTTATCTTTTATAACTTTTATTTTATGTCTATTTCTAACTTACATACTTATGTTTAACTCAAATATTTATTTTAACTTCAATAAGTATTGTCTTGTATATTTTTTTTTCATATATATTTTTCTTATTTATTTTATTTCTAACATAAACTATCAACTTCTTAATTTAAAACTTATTTATTTGATCTCAACACTCATTTTATTATTTATTTTTAAAGTTTAACTATCTAACATTCAATTTTCTTATTTATTATTTCATTTACTTATGTTAATAACAAAAATGCCCTTAAGTCTATATATTTATATGTATTTTTAACAATATATTCGTTTTATATTTAGATGCAATATTGATAAGATTTATCTTATTCAACCATTATTATCCAGATTATAACAAATATATATATTTAAAGCAAATATTAATAAGCAGAACTTACTTCATTTATATGTAAACAAGATAGATTTTATTTTTAAAATATTTTGAAACTCTTTATTATAAATTCCAAATCAATATTTCTTCCCAATACACTAATATATATATATATATATATATATATATATATATTTGTTTTAAAAGTTAGGTTATATTTTAATTAATCACATTAAATATTTATTAAAATAATACTGCCAAAATCCGGGATGTCACATCCCTCCCACCTTAAAATAATTTCGTCCCCGAAATTTAAAAGTAAAAATAATTTAACAATCTATTTAAATGTTTGATTTTAAATCACAAGCATATATATTATCATTCATATGCTAACAACCATAGCAACCAATCCACCTAATCAAACAAATCTAACCATCCATACAAGATTCTGGATCGAACTTTCTAGAGTTTTCCAGGTATAATACTGGAATACTCAATCTATAGAATCCAAATAGTCTATACTACTAAGCTACAAAGCTCCTACTCATCTAGACCTACAGAACTACGCAAGATAGCAGACTACAGACGAGTCTGACTCAATAGCCAAAACTTCCTGAACTACTGGTTCCCAAAACCAAAGATGAATTATACACGTACTCCCTCAGAGGTACGTGAAACACATTGAATCCCAGTTATCCAAACTGGAAATTCACTCTAAATACCAAACATTTAACCTTACCAGAACATAGAGAAAATCCAGAACACCCCGGAGTTAGCTTCTCAGTCTTACCAAATTACAAGGCTCCTTTAAAGCAGAGAAAACTTTATCCAAAATCACATTCGAAATCCAAATTCTTCTGTCTCTTATCCTCCAAACTCTTCGGACGATCCAGGGCTGCCTTCGTCCCTACTGATCAGCTCAATCTTCGCTGATTCCTCTCAAGACAATCTGAACCAAAACAATCCAATAGAAGGATCTTCTCAAGAGCAACCAAAATCAAGAACACAACCTCTACTATCATCTGTAGAAAACAACTTCTCCTTTCCAGAAAAGAAGAACAGATGCATTCCCAAATTAATTCAATCCAAGCTTTTATTTAATGGGCTTTCACCCTTATTCGAAGCCAAGCTTCTATAAATTTTAAACTTAAGTTAATTACTTTAATTTATTCCAACATCAACTTAAGTTCACTTCCATTCAATTTTGATTCTCATCAAAATCAAATTCCATTTAATTCAGTTAGCCTATCTATTTCATTTTAATTCACCTTCACAATTTATCAAAATAATATCCAAGCACATTCTTAACTCATTTATACTTCAAATTAATATGCCACCGAACTTTAATTCAGTCTGATAATCCAATTTCAATTACAACTTTTGATTTAGTTTTTATTTAAATCAGACTCCATCCATTTATTATTTAATTCAATTAACCCACGTATTTTTTTAATATTTTTAATTCTACTTAATTCATTTGCGAATTTATTTTATTTACACCAAGCCATTCTCAATTTATTTCTCTTGGTTTGTTTGAAATCCAAACCATGACTATTATAATTCACTTCCATTAGATATTATTCATATTACACTCGAATTTTATTTGCAATTCAAACCATCACATTTCTCGATCCAATTCTATTTTATTTTTTATTTTACAACATCTCCTCTTATTTAATTTATTATCAAATCTAAGTCTAATTCTATTTAAAATCCGAATTCATTTCCAACTTCAATATTAACTTACAATCCATTTTATTTAACCGAGTTAAATTTTATTAACATACTCAATCAAGTAATTATTTTGTTAATTAGCTTACTTCCAACTTTCAAATCAATATGCGATTTTATTTCAAAGAATCGCTTCATTTAAATTTCCCGAGTCCAATTTTATTTTATAATTCCAGTTTGAAATCCCCTTTTTACTTTAAAATTTAGGAATGCTAAAATAGCTTTTTATAAAAATATTTCTTATAATTCGATGTCTCAACCAGTCCATCCTTGTTCTCACAGAAATTCAGTCATACGTTGATCAGGCGTAGGACTGAAAATCTATAAGTACTTGGTAAACCCGTTTTCAACACCCAGTGAAAATAATTGGAAAATAATTTTATTGAAATTATCGAAAACAGTTTTTTTTTTTTTGAAAATAAAGGAAATATCTTTAGTGAGGATGCTCTGGAAATCATCACCCCCATTTCATGGTCACAGTTACATACCAGGGTTACGTTGCAGTCGCAACAAAAGTCCATGTAACTGCAGGCTCTCCGCGGCACTCTCGATTACGCCATGGAACCCACACAACAGATCACAGTTACATCCAGGGTTACGTTGCCGTCACAGCAAAAGTCCATGTAACTGCAGGCTCTCCGCGGCACTCTGATTTTCGCTGTCGAAATGAAACTTCTCCACTCCTACATAGGTCGCAGTCTACCGAGATAAACTCAAACGCAGACTGTTGGCTCTCAGCGGCACACACGACTTTCGCAATGTTACCATAGGTCGCTGTTACATCCTGGGTTACGTTGCAGTCACAACAAAAGTCCATGTAACTGTTGGCTCTCCGTGGCACACACGACTTACGCTATGGTAAACTCAACTCATAATCCTCGGGAACTAGTTTTGTCCGGACTCCTCACAGGATCAACTTTAGAAACCCCCCTTGGGGCTCAAGGCAGCACCACCCGGTGGCACTCCTGAGAAGTCCATTCCAAGGGAGCGCCTTTTTCCCCAGAGCTATCATCAAAACACTTTATACTATATACATATAGTATCTTTCAAATCATTCACCTAGTATGAATTTTATCAAAGCTCCTTTACACAAAATCGATTATCCCAAAATCGATAATTCTTCAAACTAGGCTTTCCAAATTCAATATTGATTTTACCCAAAAATCAAAAGCCTTTCCAAATCCAAAGGTTCCCAAAACCTTTTCCAAAATCCTCATAAGATCCTTCATATATATATATGTGTGTGTGTGTGTGTGTGTGTGTGTGTGTGTGCAGATATATATAATTTTTAAAACCTTGGATCACTTTAAACTCGTATAAAATTCCTTTTATACTTCAAACACTTCCAAAATCCTTTTTCTTCCCACAATAGATTCAACAAGGGAAGAATATATAACAAAGAGATAACTTTGTTTACCCAAAATCAAATATTCACATTTGATTACTCTTTCCAATATCAATTCCTTTCTATTCACAATCACTTAAATTTTCATTCACTTATTCACATTTGCCTTAATCCCCATTTGGATTATCACCCAAATTCTTATCCCAGTTGGGTATTTAATCATAAACAGTTTAAACTCCGACCAGTTTATATTTAGAAAATAGCTTGAAAATTTTAAAAATAGATAAACATTTTTGAAAAATAATTAATAGTTTGCAAAATAACTGTAAATAGTTAACTAATTATAAAATAGTTGAAAAATAGCTAAATAGTTTCAGAAATTTTTAGATAATTGCAAAATAATTGTAAAATAGTAATAATTCATAACTTAGTTGAAAATTAATAATTAGTTTATAAAACAGTTGTAAAATAGGTAAAGAGTTCCAAAAGTAGTGGCAAAACCAGTATAAAATAGTTTAGGTTTTAAAAAGAAAGTTGTATAGTAAATAGATAAGAAAATAGATTTAAAACTATTTATATTAAAACAATTTACATTGAAAATGGCCTAGAGTCAAAACTGTTCACTTCCCCAACAATCCAATTTAAATTTCCACTCCATTTAAATTAACCCAATCCCAATTTAATTAACTCCAATTTCCATTGGACTTGATTCATTCCCAATTCAAATTGAATTGATTCTCAATTTCCTTCCAATTTCAGATCACATCCCATTTGATCTTTAAACTTACAACCTTAAGTATAATTTCAATTTTACACCTTCTATTTATAATCAATTACATTCACATTTACTTTTAACTTAGAATTATACATTTTATTTAGCCAATATATTTTTATTATTCCATAAACATTTAATCAAGATTCCGGAGTTTAAACAAATTTCCAAATTTCAATATCACCTTAGAATTCAACTGTATCCAAAATTCTTTGGCGAATTCAATTATCCCTTTGAATTTCAAAACCAAACCCAATTCACAAACAATCCCAATTTAAAACAATTTCGTAGCAATTTCTCTTCTAGAAACTCGAAAATGAACATCGATGATACTGCAGTCATCACCGACTTTATTTTCCAGTGACCAAAAGAGTTCAATGCTTTTATCTCTTTAAAAACATTTCCAAACATTTTTGATTTCAAATCTTCCAGATTTCATATTTACACATTACTCTGGAATTTCATCTCCCTTTATTTTCAAATATTCTCTGGAATTCTATTTCAACTTATAATCTCATTTATTTATGAAGTTTATTTCAATTAATAAATTACATTCACAATCTATATTTCAAATTCCATTTTGTTATATTAGTTTATTCTTCAACTTTGGTTATAAGTTTCAATTTGGTCGTATTTTATATTACTTCTTAACTTAATTCCAATAATTTAACAACCAATCATCTAAATATTCATTAGAAGGAAATGTTGCTATATATATCAAAATGTATATTTTTATATAAAATCATTAAAAATCTTTATAAGCAAATAACAAGTACGCTCTCATATATATATACACACACACACACACACACACACACTCAACTCATTCTCGAGTACTACGGACTCTATTCAATGAGTAATCCCCACCAGAGCCAAGGTTCTTGCTCAACCTTTCAGCTCTAATACCAAATGTAACGACCCGGAATTTTCGATCCGAAAAATTCCAAATAGTTATGAAAAAGAAAGAAAGAGATAGAAGAAAAAGAAGAAGAACAGAAATACCAACATCTCACATTCGCAGCGGACAAAATATAATAATAAATAATAACAGTTTGCAAGAGAATACTATATCTGTCGATTTCATTTATAATACATCAGAGTTTCACATTTATACAGACACTGGATATACACACTTATCAAGCCTCAGATTTACAATAATATATATATACAGCGGAAATACTCTATACGCTATTGCCATCCAGCTCGCCTCCTGAGCTACAGATCGTACCTACCTGAAAATCTGTAATACTCGGTCTGACCCGAGCATTACATCAAAGTAACACCCGGGTCAGGCTGGAAACCAGCATGAGTAAACTCAACTAACATGGAATACCAAAACAAACAACTTATATAAACCCGGGTAACTTTTATCTATTTTCAATTCACAAGTTATTGTAGACATCACTTATTTCACAAAGCAATTTCTAGAACTTAGATTACATAGTCCAATTCACTTTAATCATTCCATTACACCCTATTAATTTCACACATCAATTTATAAAGAATCGAAGTGGTTTCGGGTATTAACTAATACCCGACTCCGGACTCTTTGAATTCAGTTCATCTTAACATATGTCATTCAAGTGAAATGCAATTCAATTTTAAATAAAGGGTTCACCTTTTACTCAACAATTCATTATTAATATAACCACATTATCATTACCCATCCAACACATCATATCACGAACCATTCATATCAGGGGTATCAATCAATTCAGGACATTTTAAACAATCACTTATCATACATAAGTAAGATAACCAATCACATCATTTCGAATAAATCTATTTCCCATAATTTAATTAAATCAATTACCTTTAGGTCCTGCTTCTTAATTACAACCTAATTGATTTACCATTCCAAAACCATTTATCTTAGTTCATCCTCCCTGATTACTTATCCTTCCATCACGCTAAATTTTTCATCAGTGTCTAATTACTTTCTTTAAGTAATTATACTTAACCAATCTCCATAAAGGTTTATCCTTAATAAATCAATTAAACTTAATTACTTGCATCCATTAGCCAACCCAACTTACTCATAAACAGTAATTACCCCTCTGTAAATACTTACCCAAGTAATTTCCTTTAATTACTTCCATTAAGTAGTTCCTTTTTAATTTATTACATTCCTTTTTAATTTATTACATCCTGTAAAATATGAATTTCTTCACTAACCTCATCAAATTAATCTCCAAGATATTACCTTTAATTAACTAACAATTTAATTTTCAATCGGGTAACCCATCCCTTGATTACCCTTAAACCCAATTAATAAACCTTAATTGCAGATTAATTATCCTTTAACCATTAATTGATAAACCTTATTAACACATCTTAATTACCAATTAAGTATTCCTTATTTACCAGTTAAATTAATCTTTAGCCATTAGTCAATTAAATCACTTAACTACTATCATTCGTTAATTTACTTTAAGTAGTTAACTACAAATTTATTAATCAATTAATCATTAATCCAAACTCTAATTACAATTATAATTTAATTATACTAAATTACTTCTAAAAATAATTAATTGAATAATTAATCATCTTAAAAAAAATCTTCTTTAAAAATCAATTTATTACTAACTGGTTGAAACAATTTGCTTAACTAAAATATATTTTCCTTTTACAGTATACTACAGTTGGAAAACCCAAGCACTTCCCTTGTATAACTCGAGTAACTACACGCGACTCCAAGAATTTTCCCCGAGACACCTTTTTTTTTTACTCCTCCTTATTCTCTTCCTTTTATTATTTCCAGTAAGTTAAATTTTTGAAACTCAAGTATAAAATTAAAGCATCAGTAACTCACTTTCAAACCCAGACCACCAACTGTGCACGCGACCACCGTGCACTTGCACAAGCCGCCGACCCACCCCCGACGCCTGATACGAGCACCCACAAGTCGCCCCTCGATCACTTCATCGATCGAAACCACCAACCCCCTGAACGAAACCGAGTATCAAAATTTTCCCATTTTGAGCTTCCAGACCTTAAAGCTCCAGTAAAAATTTCCACGTTCCAGGGACGACCATCGTCCATTAGCCTCGAAACTCCGGCCATGACAACCTTACCCTCTATGCTATCACTCCCTTGCGTACCATGCCACTCGATGACCCAGAAGTGGCGAAATCACTTCGTCTCCGACCATGTCAAAAACACAAGTTAAAACCCTACTTTAGCTTCGATCCATCACTTCCCTAAATAGAAAAATTTTCTACTATTTTCCTCGAAATCAATGAGTATCAAACAAGCTCCAAAACGAATTACAACCTTTAAGATTTGTTAAAACAACAGAAATTGAATAAAATGTATTTTTAGTTCATATAGGGACTACTCCATACATACTGATCTAAAAACCATCGTTTTAATTTTGAAAATCTGTTCTTTGTATGCTTAATCAAAATATGAAATCAAATTCACAATTTAGAACATTCGAATTTTAACATATGATTCTTTAGTTTTCTATAAACATGAATACCCAGTATCTATTACACTGTAACCCTTCAAACAAAATCCCAAGCCCTGATTTTGATTCAAACAAGCTTATTTAATGTAAATTCCTAAGTTTAAATTATTTATATGAAGAAGTATTTATGGTTTCCTCTGATTCCTTACTCAATGGCTTGAAATGTTGTAGAACATATCAGAGTATAACTTCCAGTAAACAGCAAAGCAACATAGAACTTCATATTTACTAAAAATAGCAAGCACAAGATTTCCATAAATCAATTATCGAGATTTAATCTTCGAGATGGTATGTTTACTCACTTGATTTAGAACCAGAACAGAGCTCTTAAAACATGCTTGCTATTTTGAAACCAGATGAAACCCCCTCTGCTTACTTCCCTGGTTTGTCTTGGTTGTATTGATGTTTAAGTTAAATTTGTTTAAGTTGGAAATAGTTCTTACTTCAGATTCTAGGTTTTGGTTTACAAACTGAAATGAGAAGACAGAGATATATAGAAAGAAAGTATATAGGTGATATAATTTTGTTTGTACAACCTATCAGAGATATTTTCTTCTTGTTTATTTGACTAAGCAGATTTCTATTTCTTTGGTGGCTGATAATTTAGTTTTAGCAGCTGATATGATATACATTGTTGGCTGCATTAAATTTCATTGTCTTGTTGCACTTAAATTGTTTGTACATTCATATATTTATCTTCTTTTGCAAGCTTATAGCTACATATTTTGTTTCTTGTTTTTTTTTATAAATGTACATAGATATTTATATCCCAATTTGTACATAACTGTCTATACTTTACTGTTGTCACATTACTTTAAAATATGAATGTATTTCTATTTTAACATGTTAGTAGATTTTAGCTATGTATTTTACTTTATCTTTTATAACTTTTGTTTTATGTCTATTTCTAACTTACATACTTATGTTTAACTCAAATATTTATTTTAACTTCAATAAGTATTGCCTTGTATATTTTTTTTTCATATTTATTTTTCTTATTTTTTTATTTCTAACATAAACTATCAACTTCTTAATTTAAAACTTATTTATTTGATCTCAACACTCATTTTATTATTTATTTTTAAAGTTTAACTATCTAACATTCAATTTTCTTATTTATTATTTCATTTACCTATGTTAATAACAAAAATGCCCTTAAGTCTATATATTTATATTTATTTTTAACAATATATTCGTTTTATATTTAGATGCAATATTGATAAGATTTATCTTATTCAACCATTATTATCCAGATTATAACAAATATATATATTTAAAGCAAATATTAATAAGCAGAACTTACTTCATTTATATGTAAACAAGATAGATTTTATTTTTAAAATATTTTGAAACTCTTTATTATAAATTCCAAATCAATATTTCTTCCCAATACACTAATATATATATATATATATATATATATATTTGTTTTAAAAGTTAGGTTATATTTTAATTAATCACATTAAATATTTATTAAAATAATACTGCCAAAATCCGGGATGTCACAGCTACGGTGGGTGTGTTGCCATGAGCTGCGTTAGTTTGTTGCCCTGTATGCCTTTCAGTGGCAGCGTCTTCAAGTCTCATATACTTCCCGGCTTCATGGAAGAAATCAGGTAAGGTAGCTGGTTTTTCTTTCAATAATCTTCTAGCAAATTTAGTATCCGGATGCACACCACTACAGAGGGCCATTAAGATAAGTTTCTCATCGGCATCTTGGATTGCGGCCGCTGCGGCATTGAATCGGGTTAGATATTGTTGCACTGTCTCTCCAGGCTTCTGTTTGATATTGGATAAGGAATAAGCGTCCTTGGGTTGTTCCACATGAATGCGGAACTGGCTGATGAACTTCTCTTTCAACATTTCCCATGAACTGATGGATCCTTGGGGTAGATGGCAGAACCAGGAGGTAGCTAGATCTGCCAAGAATAGTGGAAGGCATTTGCATAATACTCCTTTTGTTGCTTCGCTCATGAGCATATGCTGTGTGTATCTCTGCAAGTGTACAACGGGGTCAGAGGTTCCCCTGTAAGGTTCCATTGTTGGCATTTTCCATTCTCGGGGGGTGGTGGCTATTTTGATATTGCAGGTGAAAGGGCTGGTTACCCTAGCGCCTATCTCTCGATCTCTTTGATCCCGTTGGACGCACTCTCTGAACAATCGTGCCATCCTTTCATCAGAATTTGGAGCAGATAGAAATGAGTTTGGTTCTTCTCTGCGGGATTGATTCCGTCCAAATGACCTGTAGAGATGGTATCGTCTACCACTCCTAATATTTTCCAATGGCTGCCTCTGGTCTTCTGGGAGCATGCTAGGGTCAGCTACAGTCGTCCCTTGCCTTGATCTTCCCCTGCCGGGTTCTGTTCCAAGCATTTCCTCGAGTCCAACTTCGGGCTGGACTCTAGCTCGGCCCCGTTCATTGGTGTTTCCATGGCTAGGTAGCATGACTGGCTCAGCCACAGCCGACCCTCGCCTGGTACCTCCCCCGTTGGGTTTGGTTCCAAGTGTTTCCTCGGGTCGGAGTTCGGGCTGAGTTCGGGCTCAGCTCCTATCATTACTGTTCCTGTTGCTAGTTTCTTCAAAGAAGAAAGATCTTTGTCGCCTCTGAGATCCTCCCGACTGGGACTCATCCCATGATTCAGTGTTGCGGTTGGATTCTTCAACATCCCTTAAGAGTGACATGAGTTGGTCTACCAATGCTTCCTGTTGGGATGTGAAGCGGTTAGTCACTTCAGCCACAACCCTGTCTAGATCTGCCCTAGTAATTGCTGCTGGATGTTCCGTGGCAGGGGCTGTCGGATTGGCCTGATTTCCATTTTGTACTGCTGTTGGAACGGGATGATTCTCTTGATCTGTGACCGCTGGATCTGGAATACTGCTAGTTGCGATGTTCTTTCCTTTGTTAACATCTTTCTTCTGCCTGGGAGGCATGTCTTCCAAGCAATGAGTGATGCTGTTGGGAAGAAGGTTAAGTGGGAGAAGCTGAATCTTCGAGCTCCCTCTCAGTGAAAGCACCAAAAATGTTTGCACAAAAAATGGGCAAGCACCTCCAAGTCGTATGATTTAGTCGATTTTATGTTGTTCTTAGTGATTTGGGTGATTTATGCAAATATGTAAAAAGCAGGGACTAAACTGTAAAAGACACACAGATTTATAGTGGTTCGGCCAGAATGTGCCTATGTCCACTTCATATGTTATTCTCCTTCACTATCCGGATTACAAGTACAAAGCTTTGATTACAAGTGTATGAAAGTCGTTTAAAAGTTCTGTCCGTGCTTGAGTTCTCCCCTCGTCCCCCCCATTGTTGTACCCCTACCCCTCTATTTATAGAGTGAGGCTGGGCGTAGGGGTCTTGGATGTATATAGTTGCTGGTGGGCCTGGGCCGACGTGACCTGGCCTGGCAATGTTGGTTAGGTTATGTCTTGGTCCGGTGGTGAGTAGAGCATGGGTTGGTCCGGTGGTGAGTGGAGCGTGGATTGGTCCGGTGGTGAGTGGAGCGTGGATTGGTCCGGTAGTGAGTGGAGATTGATCTGGTTCGGTAGTGGGAGGAGCGTGATTTGGTTCGGTAGTGCCTTGGTCGTGCCTTGGTTCGGTCGTGCCTTGGTCCGGTGGTGAGAATACACCCAACAGGTTTCTTAAAGAAAAAAAAGAAATTGCAGACATATCTGCAATTATTGCAGACATATCTGCAATTATTCCATATAATTGCAGATATGTTCCAATTATTCACTGAATAATTGCATTTAATAAACATCTGAATAATTGCAGATATGTATGCAATTATTCCATATAATTGCAGACATATGCGCAATTATTCACTGAATAACCGCGTTGAATAAAAATCTATATAATTGCAGACATTTATGCAATTATTCTATATAGTTGCAGACATGCATGCACTTATTCACTGAATAACATCTTGATTTAACAATCATGATATTTATGTAAATATCTGCACTTATTCCTTAAAATTGCAGACATATCTGCAATTTTTAGTTACAAAGGCATGCTATCCATAATAAGTGCAGACATGTCTGCAATTATTCTATAAAATTGCGTACATGTCTGTAGGTATTCCTGAAACATACCGTGTGCCATTTTTTTTTGTTTTCATCCTTGTTTTCTGATTTTTTTGACATGAATACGAAGATAAATATTAATTGAAATAAGTTTTAAAATTTGAAAGTTTTTGTTTTTGTTTTTTGGGTATGTTTTTTGATTATTTTCGAAAAATAAGGACCTAATTTACATACTTTGTTCCACTGGGGTTTTTGTGAATTTTGATACCTATCAAGGGCCTGTGCCAAAAGTACCCTTTTATATTACTTAAAATAGTTTTATAGCTTAAAAAAATCTTGAAAATATGACCGGAAAACGTTTTGTTAAAAATCAACTTTTTATTAAATAAAAGTTGTTTGAATATTTGTACGTTAGTATGTAAATATGAAAGCATTAACTAGTAATTAAACCATGCATCATCTTAAGAGCTAATTAATTAAACTAAGTAAAACAAAAGGAGACAAAGACCCTTAAATCAAGGAGTGATTAAGAAAGTGTGGTGTATAAGAGGTAAGGTGTGTAAGAAGGCATGATGTGCATGTTTTAAGCATGGAAGGAGGAGGGTTAGGGGTGGTCTTTTACCACATTTCCTAAGCTTATAAATAGAGAGGAAGGCCTCTTTATTCCTTACAAGTTTCCACTCTTTCACTCTCTTCTCTTCTTAACTTTCTTAGACCAATGTTTTCTTTCTCTTATCCCATTCTTGGACGTGAGCATGTAAGGGACTTTTTCGCCTTAGGTCGTGTGTCATGGTGGAGGAGGAAATCTAAGGCCATGAGCTATGGGAGAGGGGGAGGCTAGTCCATGAGTGAAGGAGATGGTAAGTGGGTAGGCACGCGCTATAGGAAGAGGAAGAATGGTTTTGGATGATGTTTTGTTGAAGTAAGAAATTATAGTAGTAGTGTTGTTTGAAATGAATGTTGGTAGGAAGGATATTTGGCTTGATAAAGGTGAGTTAATCTCACTTTGAATCGCCCGATAATCACCTTATAATCACTTGATAATCACCCGTTTTCATTTTCTTTTATTGAATTTGTGTTGTGTTTTTTGCTTGAGTCTAGAGAGAGGAAGAGAGATTTTTGGCTATGGTAGAAAGGGAGAGTAGAGGCTAAAACCCTGGAATAGAATTAAGAAAAAAGTGGCTAAATGTGTTTAAATAGTATAGGAACGAATAGGTTTAAAGATGGAAACATATCTTTTCATTCTTTCACAATTTAACACTCTTTTGGAATCAAATTCCAAGCCTTCCTCTCACTTCAGCTCATGTATGGGCCTCACTTCATTTCAAGCCCGATCAGGTAATTTATATTTAAGTCAAATTTAAATGTACACCAATATCATATATCGATAAGTGTGTATACAACTTTTATATACACACTATTTTTAATACTAATCAAAATAATTTAAACAAAAATTTATAATTAATATTTCATAATTATTAATTAATTTAATTATTTATAATTTAATTAAATCGAGTGGTAGATGGAGGAGTCAATATCGCGATTATGTTGGCTCTCTAGGTGTGAATTCCGTTAGCGACCAATATCGAACATTCGAATATTAATATTCACATGTCACCTTAGCTAGTGGTGTGACATTTTGCCCAAATTTATCACTTACACAGTTTTGGTAAAATCCACTTTTACAATTTTAATACACAAATTCTCTATGTCAAAACGATATCACTTAGGACTTATGAAATTTGGTAATGGTCCAATATCCAATATCGTGCATATTCAACATTATAGTATAAACACAAAGTCATTGGTTTAATAATAACAACTATTATTAACCATACTACTCTAACTAGAGACTTTGACTTACTTAAGTTGATCCCTTGATACCAGTCCCATATAACGAGGAGATGGATTCTCTCTTAAATAGTATTTTACTTCCAATGCTTCCACTTGACCTAGCTATAGTCATTCGATAGATGTTGCATCATGATTTAATTATAATTAAAGCAGAGTTTGCACATTGAAGCTCGATACTATTCTCAAGTTGAGAGAATTATGTAAAATTCATTGTTATTTTCTCTTTGACCTTAGTTATATTAACCAACAGAAAACTATTGAGTAACACATTCCATATTTATCTAATAATATCAATATGTAACCCCTTGATGCTCCCCCAAAAACTATGAGTAATACACTGCTCAACGTTTGGAGAGCATTACGTACTCTAGTCTCAATGAATATATCGATATCCACTTACGACACATCTTGACTAGGAATATTTATACTATTATGTTTAATTTCATTATAATAAATTACCCATAGTTACACTCTTTGCAACTACTCTCACAAAAAGTATGATCTACCGATTTTTTATTAAATATACTTTAATTCATTATTTATTATTTATACCATAATATAACAAGTATATACTAGAAAGAAAACACCTATTATTTTGAACACGATTGATTATTGAGTTAGGTATATGTAACAAATTACATAATTGCCCCTAGAGCATACATCTAACTCTATAATTGGTCATCTCACGTAAAATAAGATTTAGACTATGATATCCACATCAAATGTAGAAGACTTTAGGATTTACATCAAATAACCTTTTTTGAACCCTTAATGTTTTGCTTGTATTAAATTCGATAAAAAATAGTTAATGCAATAGTCAAGAGTTTAAAATCAAGTTTAAGATTATCCTATTTAATATAATAATGTACATTTCCTACCATTATCATACTCTTGTCCTCTCACATCATTAATATCAAGTTTAAGATTATCTAAAACATTTTCAAGTTCTTTAAAATGGTCAAGTCTGGATGTATTGTCGACGGTTATGAATCCAAGAAAATATTCTTCGACCTTGATATCAATTGCATCTTCTACATTCACACATCATAATAACAGACATTTGCTCCTTTTGACTCAAATCAAGAGTGTAATAAGGATGATGAAAACATAATTTGTTTTCTTTATTTACACACGCGCGCGCGCACACACACATATAGTACTTTGATCTTGTTGGCCAACAAATTTGTCAATTCATTTTGAATTTTATGACTAAGATAATGATAATTTTTTCATTGTTTACCATATGTCTAAGATGGTTTTCCATAATTGAATCAAAATCAGCTACATATAAGTTGACAAAAATGATCATTATTTTTCTCATAAATCATATCATTTGATCGATGAATTGACAAACTATCTTTAGAAAGTGTTTTGACAACACCAATTATGCTCACAGATACTTTTTCCGGTGTTGTCTCCCTTGTCAATTTCAGCTTCCATTGCTTTATCAATCGTTTTCTTTTGTTGAAACCACATGTGCAAGTCAACCATTTTATAAGATTTACATTGTGTGATGTATTACTTTTATTCTCTTTTAGATTCTTAGATAAATTTTGTCAATCATTACGTTTTTCATTGGACGACTGTGATATCTTTTGTGTATGCTTAAAAAGCTTACAACAGAAATAATAAACTTTTATCACATTCATTTGAATAAATAAGACATTTTCTTTCATTATCTTCTCTTTACGGATGACCAATGTAATGTCCAGAAGGAAAGTCTCTAATATCATTTTTTGTTTTTGAAAAGATGTCTTTTTTTTCCCATCGAGGTGGATAGCTGAAATTGGTTTTTTTTCCTTTTCTTTTTTTCTTTTTTTTTTGCGTTGATGGCTCTTTTTTGACCTAATACCCCATCCCACCCCCTTTTGTTGCCCCAGGCAAAGGCCTGAGCGGCCTGCCTTTTGGTCGGCCCTGGGATTTAATTTGGTGCGTATCCATCAACGCCGAACTCAACTTTCCATATAAATACACACTTTTCAAATTACACGTCACCCTCCACAACAGATCTCATCACATTCTTCAAACTTACTCCTCTCTCAAATCTCAATGCTCTAGAGTTCCCAATTGTCAAATTAGGGTTCTCCCAATGTCAGCAACCGAGTTAAAAGACATAACTACCCCTACAGTCCCGCACGACCCAGACCCACCCAAAGACAAGCTTCCCCTCCTCAACATTACTTCCTCCGCTTCGTCGGACATGTCCATTGACCCCGGAGAGTTGGAATCCAAATACGCCGCCTACGTTCGCCACGATGCATACGGAACATGGGGACGCGGAGAACTCCCGTTAAAGGAGAAGATTTTGCTCACCGTCGCCTTTGTCACTCTTGTGCCGGTTCGGTTGATTCTCGGTTTGTTGATTTTGGTTTTTTATTATTTCGTATGTAGAGTTTGTACGGTATTTAAAGCTCCTAATTGGGAGAGCGAGGGACAGGAGGATTATGCGCATCTGGTTGGGTGGAGGAGGGAGGTTTTGGTTAGGTTTGGAAAGATTTTAGCGCGGGTCATGCTCTTTAATTTTGGATTTTACTGGATTAGGGTGATTCAGAAGGAGTGCTGTGATGAGGTACAATATCAATTAGCAGCGTACATTATATATCACTTTGGTATGCTAACTTTGGCTAATTCTATTTAAACTCACAAAAATGCTGAATCCCCCCCCCCCCCCCCCCCCCCACACACACACACACACACACCCCACCACCACCCACCCCACACAAACATTAGGGAAAAAATGCCCTGGTAGCAGATATTCTTTTGGTTTTTCTGTTTGAATCAAGCGACGTGCAGATTCTGGAACAGCAAAGTGAATGCACTCAATACATTTCATACAACTAGTTTGCAGACAGTGATTTTCAAATTTATTATTTTTTGTGTTACCTTGGTTAAATATACTGATATAGTTAAGATATATTGTAGGTTCAGGGTAGCAAGCGTAGCTAAGTTAGGCTATAAGCAGTGTACTAATGTATACCTAAAGAAGCATGTACCAAATTTTGCTTTGAATTTTAGAGTTTATTTAATATCAAGGGTAAAATATATGTTTACCAAAAAGCCACCCTTACCTAGCATGTACCAGTTTTCCTTTTGATTTAAACTCTTGGTGTATTTTTGGTGAGTTGTCTTGATGGCGTACAAAGATCAAAAGATTTTGGAGGACAAAAAACAGTCGTAGTGACGCAAAAGATATAAATGTTTTGGGAATCTAGTATGTAGTAAGTAAATTATGGCTTTTTACTTATACACGCTCTTGTCAAGGTGCTCATAATTGTTATTGTATGTGAGTTTCAAATTTAAGCCGTTTGATGAATATTTTCGCATTTACTAATTGGGTGTTGAAAGTGATATGCTGTATAGTTGATCTTGTTATTATTTGTTTACTTCTGTTTGCATTGAATTGTTAGTATCATTTTATGATTGTATAAATAACAGCAAGATTTTGTATGAATAATTTGCTTACCAACTTGTGTTTTTTTTATTTTTTAAAGGCCTCAAAAGTTACCTTAATCTATTTTTTTTATGTTGGCTAAACCAGAATGGGTGCAGACCACAGCTTGCTGAGTCTGAAAGGCCATGTGTAATTGTGTCAAACCATATATCTTATCTGGACATTCTGTACCACACATCAACATTCTTTCCAAGCTTTGTGGCAAAGGTACGTGGATGATTCATTTGTGAATCAGAAAACTATTTTTTTGTGCTTAGAGGTATTCTGTAACTATATTTTAACATATTTCTTCTTTTATGCTAAAATGATGGATATTGTTACTGAAGCGATCAGTTGGCAAGCTTCCATTAGTTGGTATCATCAGGTATAAACAGTGCAAATTTCTCATATGTCTCGTTTGTATATTTGTTATTATATTATTATGTTGCAAGGTAATTATTAGTTGTTTGTGAATCAAGTCAGCATGTGTTATGCAACAAATTGTCAGCTACTTAACTGGATATTGAAATCTGACCAAATCATTTGATATCCAACTGGATGTAGCTAAGATCACCGACCTTCATCCCCCATTGGGGATTCTCTAACGGGGGATTTCACTAGAAGAACAAACTTTGCAGCACAATTAGTTTATAGGACACACATCTACAAGAATTAATTTCAAGGCCAAAGTCAGCAGAATAATTACTTTTAAAGATAAAGTTAGCAGTCCAATTACTTTCAAGGACATAATTTCATAGGTTGTTTTTAGGTTTTAGAAACTAATTATTTCGCATTTTGTCCTTAAAAGTAATTATTTCAATTGTGTGTCCTAGAAACTAGTTGCACTTGCTAAAGAGGTCATTGTGGCTCATTTTCACTTCTCTAATTGGATTTGTGATGCCTAAGCATATATTCGGAATTTGCATGTGTTCCTTTCATCAAATTTGGAATCCATATTTTCTTGAAAATATGATTGCATCGAGGAATATTCATCCAAAATTGGTGATATAATCACATTTAATATCAATCAACATGAGAGCTCAATTAAAATTATTATTTTTCTCCACTATTTCCATCCATTAATGGCGAAGCATAAAAAATTCAGTTAACTTGTGCACTGTGTCCTTGATATACGATGTGTCCAAAATATCTGGATAATATATGATACTATCGGGTAATGTCAGTATGATAATAACAACAGATATATATTCTCCTTTTTAGCACTTTTATACAATGATCATATGCTGTGAGTTGAAAATAATAATATTGATTACGCACACACTCACGCACACGCGCACACACACACACTCACGCACACGCGATATGTGATAAAGGTGGAACCCAGTGCACGAGGCTCCCGCGCGATAGCGGGCTGTGGGGAGGTTGATTGTACGCAGCCTTTCCCTCGCTTTGCGAAGAGACTGTTTCCGGACTCGAATCCTTGAAGTCCAGGTCACCAGTCGGGTGACCTTACCCTTACCATTGCACTTTTATACAATGATATCAGTATGCCGTGAGTTGAAAAATAATAATATTGATTACGCGCGCGCGCGCACACACACGATATGTGATATTTTTTTAAATTTATTTTTGCGAAATCAAGATGTTTGACCATTTGCAATAATACATGACTTGAATATCAGTTCAACGTCACGTTAAATTTGCACATATCATTGATCCACATTTTAGAAACAATATCGATTGAAGTCTATTATGCAATGTGATATTATCGAAATTCCTTACAATTCTAATTGTATGGAAGGGGTGAGGGTGAGAATCCTACTCTTTAAGCCTGCACCTTTAAGCTTATACGAGTTATTAATTACAAGCATGACGGGTGTTTTCTCGTGCTCTCTCTTGGCCCCAATAATTATTAAGATTTTCCATTATTGTATTGTTATTAATCTGTCGGTGTTCTAATATCTTCCCTGTATTTTGCATCATAAACTGCAACTTTCATTCTCGTGAATTGTATCAATTTTTGTTTTTGCAGTAAATGCCTTGGTTGTGTATATGTTCAGAGGGAATCAAAATCTTCAGAGTTTAAGGGAGTTTCAGGTATTTGTAAATTGTGCAATTTATTTGGTGCATTGCTTTTTTAATTCTGAATATTTTATACAGTTATTTGGCCTATCTTATACTTCTGAAATTTAGTTTCAATTTTTTTAAGCAATATATGCGTGTTAATAAGTTTACGGAAAACGGTGGCCGATAAATATAGGAACCACAATACCTGTAGCTCTGGTAGATGACAAAAATGATATAGATGTAGTCGAATAATGGTTTAAAGAAATTAACTTTCCTGTTCATGCGCTTCTTCTTGATGAAATCAAGTTACATGTTTCCATGTAAAAGCAATATGTGCTTTCATAAACATTAGACATTTTTTATAGGTGTAATAACAGACAGGATTCAAGAAGCTCATCAAAACAAGCAAGGTCCAATGATGCTACTCTTTCCAGGTTACATAATTTCAGAATAATAATAATAATGATATCGAAGCTTGCTCCCATTTGTGACTGGATTATTCCAGATTAGTTTTCTGAATTACAAATCCAATTGATTGCTTCTAACATCCTATTTGTGATTTCAGAAGGCACAACTACAAATGGAGCACACCTTCTTCCATTTAGAACTGGTGCTTTTCTAGCTAAAGTACCCGTTCTTCCTGTTATTTTAAGGTATCCATACACAAGATTCAGTCCAGCGTGGGACACCATATCTGGGGTTAGTACCATCTGGCTGCAATGACGTTGTTGTATAGTTGCATAACAAAGTTACTATTTTATTTGATGGCCGGTAATTTTTTGATCTGTTTGAAGCCTTATACAATTTTAATTTGTCCCATCTTTGCAGGTCCGCCATGTATTTTTGCTTCTTTGCCAGTTTGTAAATTACCTAGAAGCAATCCACTTACCGATTTATTATCCTTCTCAACAAGAAAAGGATGACCCAAAACTCTATGCTAGCAATGTTCGAAAATACATGGCCGCTGAGGTGCACATTTTACTGAAAATATATAGTCTTTCTTCATCTTTGTGTGTGAATTATCCACAATTTTTTTAATGGATTTCAGTCTAGCTTGAAATACTTGTCAGTATGTTTTCAATCAAAATTTGTTTCTTTTCTGCGTGCTATTTTGGGAATCAACAGTTTATTACCTTTTTCTCTCTCTCTCTCACAAGCTTGAAATGAAGGAGAATTTACTTTCCACGTTTTCATTGACCATCCTTGCTAAATATGATGATAAGTCACCTCAAACAAAACAACTTTTGTGATTGTGAACTTGTGAAGCCGTAGTTTGTGTGTAATCAATTACTTACTGCTGCTGTCTGCATTTTTTCTTCACTCAACCAGTCGAGTAATTTCTCCATTTTTTTTTAACCTTACAATCCAATCTCGTTGATATGTATAATTCTTTATGTTTGCGTGTATAAGCCTATGCCTTATCAATTTGTGCAGGGTAATTTAATACTTTCAGATATTGGGCTACCTGAGAAGCGAATCTACCATGCTGCACTGAATGGTAATAATCAAATTTCTATTTTGCACAAGAGTGATGATCAGGAAATGTGTGATAATTATTATTCGAACAATTATTAGCTGTCCAATTCAGTCTAACCAAGCATGATGATGGCTTAGTTTATTCTGAATTATTAAGTATATGCCTACCTTTATATCAGGGGAAAAAATGTAGTTTTATATTTACAATAGAATACCAAATTTGATATATAAATAATTAAATCACTTCATTCAAATAATGTTATTATCTGTTGGGAACAGAACTTTACAATTTTGTTTGACCCATGTTTCGGGGATGAACTTGTCGGATATAATATCAGAATTGCTTGCTAATTCGGATCTTATCGGATGATATATAAGTTTGTGTTGTATTGGCACCTTACAAGCCTATGAACACAGCGATTAAGTATGAATAAATTGGTCTAGTTTAACCAACAGAGATGTTTAATTTTTTAAGTGTTCATTTTGCAATATTGCTAAGATCCTGAAATAAAATAGAATTTGATATCGAAGTAAAACCACTCCATTTGAATAATGTTGAAGCCTTCTGAGCAGGGCTGTCTTTGAGTACCCTAAAAATACAAAATTCGTTCGTATCCATATTCGAAATATGAAAAATGATAAGATATCCGAAAAATGGATACGGATGTGGATATGGTCATATCTGCCTTCGAAAATTATCCATGCGATTTTTATCAAGATTATAGTTATTTTTTTGTTGTATATTTTAGCATATAAAACTGTTGTCTTTACTATTTTATCTAGGTCATAAAAATCAATATTTTCTGCTTAAAATTGTTTTTCTTGGCATATTTATTGATTTTTATATTTTTAGTACCGAAATGAATTTATAATAAATTAAAATTTTGTATTTGTTTGTTTAGATTTATTGATTGTGAATTGGTTGAAGAATATCCGATATCCACGGATATCCGATATCCAAAAATGATTTCAGATACAGATACGGATACCACATTATCCGAATTCATATCCGACCGTTTACTGGCTTGCTTCTGAGAAACCAAATATCACATTTTTAGTTGATCCAACTGGAAAAAATGGCAAAACTGAATATAACATTTGCATCATTTGTGGATTCAGGATGTTACTATTTTCATGTTTAATATAAGGTTTTAGATTCTGGTTTCCAATTCGTTCCATTAAATTGGGATTTTCGAAGCTATGGCCAATTTCAATATTTTCAGTTATAATACTGCTTCGGTTGGTATTTTTTCTGCAGAAATACATCAATTAATAATACATGTCTATATATATGAATAAAATGTGTTACACATTTAATAAATCAGTTCAATAATTGATTTTTACTTTTTTTTCATGTTCTGCTGAATTGGGTTAGACCGGACAAAAGGGTCATGATTTTTTTTTTCTTATGAAATTATCTGATCGCTTGTCCATTTATTTATCATCTTATTTGATTGGTTGTCATTTTTACTATGTTATTGCAATTTTTTCCATTTTCTGTTGTTTTTATTTTTTTCAGCACTTGAAATGAAAACTTAATTAACAAAGGATTCCGTTCGGTTATCACCGGAATGGGAAGGGAATAGCCAAAAATGATTGGAATTCCGTTTTGAACGATGGTTCAGTATCATATATCTGAACTATTTTAGTTGTAACATAATGTTGTATAGGCTACATGAGATGGCAACCCGTGCATTTGTGTAACAATTCACATGCACAAACAATGTGGATATTAGAAATTATCGAATATTTTGATTGGTGGGGTACATAGGTGTGCATAATTTGGTACAGGTAGTCCCATTATGATATCACAACTATAATTTTTGATCCTGACTCTGCTGTAACAAAATCATGTACTATTTTATGCAGGTTTGTTGCCCCCGAGCTAATACTGATTACAACCTGTAAATTCTACACGATGTTCTGTAAATTGAAACAAAAATGATCTGCTCACTGCAACTAAGTTATTTCTTCGATGCTCAAGCCTGTATCCATTCAGCAGCGATCAGCAGTAAAAATTGATTGATTGATTTCCTTTGTTAACAGCTAGTTTACTTCAACAGGGTTTTTGTTCGTTTTTTCTTATTTTTTTCCATCCCTTTTTGGATAGAAGATTTCAATGGGGGAGAAAGAAGACTGGACGTCGGGTGACTGGATTATTATTTTTTCTCGTCAAATATTGCTGTAATATCGCAGTTGATTTTGAGCCGTATAGTAACGATTGTCTCAGAGCCATATAAATTCTTTGTTCATTATTCACCCTGGTTCTGCGTATTAATACACAAGTTTTTCTTCCAACGTGTTAAATATCATTGTGGTGGCTAGGATAACACTAGTCTCCGTTTTGTGAATACAGTTAAACGATTTAGTTATAGAAATTTTTCGTGACAAACTTTAATGTCATTTTGTAGTTGTTTTATACTTATTAAATTTGCAATCTTTAAATTTTTTCTTTAAAAAACTTGTAAGTAAAATTTAGTTACAAGATAGAAATAGACGTGGATGCTTTCAAAGGTGCGTATAGAAGAACAACTTTTTTTTTTATATCATGGAGAACCTTAAGATCATGGTATTCATTGATACTCACTAAAGTAAATCCCACGCCGTGTGTCTACCCCGTTTTTATTTATTCGTCGTACACGGATGCGTAACGTTGAAACTCCCACTGATGGTTAGGCGTTGGGATTCGAATCTGCCCGGACGCGGTCCTTTGGTTCCCAACCCTCTAACCAACCGAGCTACGAACGGCGCGGGTGAAGAACAACTTTGTTGTTAGAAGTTAAATAAAAAGAAATGCAACTAAAATGTAAAGTTTATGTTTGATTGTATTTAAACATTGATTCACACGTTAAATGCTAAATAATTGAAAAACACAAGACTTGCATAGGACTTAACCAATGAATGTTCGATGTAAGTCTTGCGTCTTGAATTTTTCCCTCTTATAAATGCACATTCCAATTTCACATTTTCGAACTATAAAACACCTCTTCTTCGACTTCTCTCACAAAATTCAAAAAAGGGTCAAATGTAAAACCTTGGTCCTGTTTGGCTTGTCGTTTTTAGTTTTGTGTTTTCGTCTATATAAAAGTGCGTCCTTTGTATGTATTGTTGAAAAACAAATAATTTTGAAAAATAAAATTAACATGTAAAATAGAAAACAAGTTTATTTTGTTTTTCGTGTTTTGAGAGATAACAAAAGCACGAAAAACAATCTAACTCTTTCGTTGTTTGTTGGTCGTCGCAATGACTAAAAATTATAAATCTTCTTCTCTTATTTGGAAACACAAAACTCAAAATACAAAATGAAACCAAACGGGCTCTTAGTTTTGGTAATGCTCTACTATCAACAGTATTTACGGAATGGTTACTGATGAATTCAGTTGCCTATATAGAAAAACTGGAATTTATACGATGGTTGAAAAATGTGATGATTAATGGACATTTATCGTTGGTTGATCGCATGAAATAAGCACGATTGTGAGCGTGAATAGACTTGAAGTGAGAAAAGCTTAGAAATAAAACTGAACGGGCTGTGATATTGATCATAACACTGTTTTCTTTAGTTACCAATTGCTGATTACAAATCAGTAATTGTTAAATGTTAATTAGTAATGATTAATATGTAGTTATTGGTATTAATTATACATTATCAGTTTTGAACTATTATTCATTACTACTTATCATCAGTGAGAATTTGTTCAACGACCCAACTTTGAACAAAGTTTAACCCCTAGGCACGAGTTTCATGAAGTGGCACTAAAGAAAAATCAATCTTATTTTTTTCAAAATCAGCTCCACAAACAACCTCCTCTCCCCTCCCCACCCCCACAAACCAACCAACCAAAAGCAAAAAAAAACCCGCCCCAAGAAAAAAAAAATCCCTAGACATTATTGATTCAAATAGCCTATACATTTGCCTTGCCCCCCACAATCGCTCATCCTGCTCCTCATTACCCTACGA
Organism: Allium cepa; assembly: GCA_030765085.1. Classification (NCBI taxonomy): domain Eukaryota; kingdom Viridiplantae; phylum Streptophyta; class Magnoliopsida; order Asparagales; family Amaryllidaceae; genus Allium; species Allium cepa. The sequence continues at coordinate 781,597,275 of CM060941.1, read as the reverse complement.
CCACCTTCCTCTTTCCTACATAGTCGCACCTCATTCTCCTTTGCTTCCATCTCATATCCCTCCCTTTTGTGTTATAGCCTTCACCAATGCCATCCCTTCCTCCTCCTTATCGTGCTCTAGACCACTTCCGTGCTATATCTCTACTTTCGATGATACATGATCAATTTTTAACATCAACGAATCAGACCCCAATAGTAGGTAATGCTACGCGATAATGACATTATATATTAAAAAATGAAATCATATATACAACATAAAATTAAATTGTAAAATGCGAGAAATATAAAAAATACGAAAGCCACATCAGAAAAGTGAAGATGTTATGTGTGTGTGTGTATGTATATGGAAAGGATTAGATATACCTCATTTTTGTTACATCTCAAATCATCTGTGATATCAGCCATGAGTTTCGAATTAAATAATATAGTGAAGTCGAAAGAGATAGAAAGTATATCATTTATTTCGAAATCTATGGCTGATATCAAGAGCGATTTGAGGTGTAGCCGATCTTTATCCACACACACAAGCATTACGACACGTGCTTCACGCATGATGAAGGCACCTGAATTGTTTTTTACAAATTGAATTTGTTTAATATGTTCAAATGAAAATGATTTTCACAAATATTTTATCATATTTTTGTGTTGAATCATATATAGTTAATTGGAATATTTATTTCTAAGCTGCAATATCTAATTTTTTGTTAGTTTAAAATTTTATCTGTATTATTAATTAATAACAAATGAATTTGTAAAGTAGTTTGTTTGTTAGATTCTATTGTTAAGCAAAATTAAGACTTGGTAAATATTTATAAAGAAAATTTTGAATTTATAAAAAAAGTTTAATTGTCAGATTCTATTTTTAAGTGAAGCTAAATTTTGATGGTATCTTTAGGGAGGCATTTTTGGTATTTCACGATGACGTCAAAAAAGTGTGACATCAAATGTATTACAACTATTAATAAAGAAATATATATAAGGGTATTGTTGGAACTTTACGGTCGGACCAAAAGTTTGTCTTTCTATTCCAACCATTAATATATACATATATGGAGATTTTAGTCTCAAGGAAAAAGTTAGAGAAAATTTCGTTTCAGGGACAAAAAGTTTGTTTTTTAGGCTGAAGGACACTTTTTAGTGTAAATCACAGAATGATAGTTGTAACTATCATTTTCAGTTTACATTAAAAAATGTCCTTGAGACTAAAAAGCAAACTTGTTGTCCCTGAGACTAATTTTTTTTGCAACTTCTTCCTTGTGTCTATTTACCTGTATATATATATATATATATATATATATATATATATATATCTTTATGTGTGTAATTATAGTTGTATTATCAATTATACTTTGTATTTGTTGAAGATAATTAAATGCTATATGATAAAAAATGAAATCATACTTGAATGTGGTATTCTAAAACCAAATGTTACATTCGACTAAACGTCAAACTGAAAATGCAACGCATGGTTATGTACAATCTAAGATCTTATCTCTTTTACTTAATTATTCAATACTTTTCATTTCTAGTACTACCGTTGATTGAGTTAGGGGTATACTCTATAAGTAATTCTGTAATTTATTGTAAATTAACCAACTCTTAATCAATTTGCGTTTGTAATAAAGCTGTTTTTCCTTCTGTTATATGTTTATTATAATAAACAATTAAATATTTAATTAAAGTATATTTAACCGAAAATCCATAAATGGCGTGTTTGTGATAGTAATTACAAATAGTTGCAATCATGAGTATTGTATCATAATATAATAAACACATCATTTTAAATATCCCTGGCCAAGATGCATCGTGATTGGATATCAATGTATCCATTGAGACTAGAATACGTAAGGCTCTTCAAATGTTGGACAGTGTATTACTCATGACTGCTGTGGGCACCTAGGGGTTACAACTTATAGTTATTGGATAACTATAGAATGACTCATTCGATAGTTCTATGTTGGTTAATATAGCTAAGGTTAAATAGAAAATGTCAATATGACTATTTACATAGTTCTCTCGACTTGAGAATGCTATTAATTTTCAATATGAAAGCTCTGGTTTGATTATAATCAAACTATGGCACGATGTCTAACGAGTGACTATTGAAAGTGAGACATTATTCAAGGGAGGATTTTTTTTCTCAGTTATATGAGATTAGTATCATGCTCAACTCAAGTTAACTTAAAGTCAAAATCAATGGTCAGAGTAGTTTAATTAATAATAATTGTTATTATTGAATCAAGGAATTTGTGTGTCGACTATGGAGTTGAATATGGATGATATTGGAAGTCTGACCATTACCAAATTACATAACTCCAAAGTGATATAGTTTTGACGAAGAGAATTAGTGCAAATAATTGTCACAACTCTGGATAACGCTTAACAGAGTGAAATTTTATTTTATCGAAACCAAGTAAGCGATAAATTCAGTCAAAATGTTACACCACTTGCTAAGTGACGTATGAAAGTTAATATTCAAATAGTTTGATGTTAATGCTGATGAAATTTATACCTAACGGGTCATACAACCAAAATGATGAACACTCCTTTGACCAAACGATTGAATTAATTTGTAATTATTAAAAATTAATTAATATTTATGAAATACTAATTACAAAATTTTATTTTGATTGATGAACAAATATTATTAAATATATTTATAATAATTATAAATATGTTAATCGATATACGATATCGATACATGTTAAATTGGATTTAATTGCAAAATATTTTGTTTGGGCTTTAAATGGGTTTAAAGTCCATATGAGGGGCTGGTTGTTTCGGCTCTAATAGGGCATGATAGGCAGCCGTATGATGGCATCTTGTTTTGTGGAGATAAGGTAGGGGAAATGGGTAAAGATTAAGATCCTAACTTTTCTCCTTTTCTTCCTCCATATAAACATCTCAACCCGCATTTATTTCATACTTTTTGAAGCCTTTGTGCATATCTATTTTGGTCGTATCTTCCTCATCCATTATTTCAAGCTCAAATCAACGTGAAAACAGTTATATTCGATAGCTGATGGTCATCAATTCAAAAACTTGCAATCTACTTATAGGCATATGGATAAAAGGTATATTCCTAACTATTTACTAATATTAATATTTACATATAATGTTTATATCAAATACATTATACTGTTAGTTAGGTAATGATTCTAATATATAAATATACTCCCACAATTAAATTAGCCGTATGTTTTGTATATACTTTTATATTTATAAAATAATATGTCATGGTTTATAATTTGAATACTACATCATACTTTATACAAAACATGGTTATATAATTTTATATATAAAGTTTAATAGGTATAATATTTTCCACAGAAACAAAAATATTATATATATATATATATATTATTTAAATAATATTTAAATCAATTAATCATATAATTAATTGTATTAATATATATACATATTATGAATTATGTTTTATATTTTATAAAATTATATTAATACATAACATACTATCGGCCAAAATTTAAAAAAAAGTTTTATAATTTAAAATATTTAACTATTAGCCGAATGTTAAATTAATATAAAAAATGATTTTTAATTTTAAAATTATGTATTAAATATTTAAAATCAAAAAAATATCATTTAGAGTTTTTTTTAAAAAACTAAAATTCAAAATATGTTTTGAAGATAATTTTTATTAATACTTTCATAATATCCATACAGATATTTACATTAAAATATATTTAAAAAAAATTGGAGCCATACTCATGTCCATGTAAATACATATTTATTATATATATATATATTGTGTAATTTATAGGTATTAATTTATATTTATTATTATATTATATATATTTAAATATGTATTTAATGTGTGTATATATATATATGTTTTAAAAATTATATACATATATATTCTTCTCGGCTTTGCGAAAAAAATATTTAATATAATTTATAAATGATTTAAATATATTCATATAATTATATATAGAATTTTAATATTTCATACTTATATATATAAATAATTATTTATAAAAAATATATTTAAATACAAACATAGTTTATGTACACGGACATATTATACCTTACACGGATTGATATATTACATATGCACGCACACACTAATATATATATATATATATATATATATACACACGCACACACGCACACACACATACATACGTACATACATACTTACATATATACATATATATTTGTGCACGTGCGCGTGCTATATGTGTGTATATATATTATAATAGTAATCAAATAATATAAAATCAATTTGTAAATTTAAATAAAATAATGATTTTATTTAAAAGGAAATTAGAAATGTTCTTAATAAATTAGACTTCGCGGGCCCAATAAAGATCTAAAATGGTAAAAATAATCATAATTCACCTATTACTTCCGCTGCATGCTAGCCCAATTCCAATAATGATGTCATAACCCAATAGCCTATGCAGTCTAAATCTGTCATATTAGGGTTAATTATTAGCTCATAGCCCAGATAATAGGGTTGTCTAGAAAGGTAGTGTCTAAGATTGGGCTTGGGTAATTAAGTACTTTGTCCCCACCTAGCTATACACCTGGCCCGAACATATTTGTGAGCTCAAAGGTTGACCCTAATAGAAAATTCCCAATTTAAATTAGAACTTGTGCTAATTTTCAAAATTGTTTGAAAATTAAAAATATAATATTTTAAAGTAAAAATAAAATATATACATGCTGTAAAATTTATAATATAATAAAACATTTCAAAATATTTGAAAATAAAATAAATTAATTATAATTTTTTTTAAATTTATTAATAAGATTAATAAAATAAATTAATAAAATAAGTTAATTAGTTAATTAATACATGTATTATATATTATGATATATGTTATGTATTTTAAAATGTTTAAAATAATTTAAGTGTATATGTATGTATAAGAAATGAATTTTGAAATTAATATAATTTAATTAAAATTGTTTAGTTAAATCAATTAATTAATTAACAGGTTAATTAATTCAATAATATACACATGTATATGATATATGAGTTATACTATAAAGGTTATAGTATATAATAAATATTCAATATAAATGTTATACTAAGATAATATAAAATTAATTAAAATTTTAATTAAATAAATAATATTTAATTAATATAATATCATGCATAAGACTATTATATAAGTAATATAACATATAAAATTTATATATAATAATAAAACTATATAATATGAATGTATAAATTAAAGGTAGAACATTAAGATACCCCAAGACTTAAGAAATAAATACATACGTAAGTGTACCTATGCCGCGATTTCCGATGTGTCCAACACTTGAATCGCGAGAGTCATTTATTAGAATTACATTCCATATGTCCTTATCACTCAATGTAATATATATATAAAGATTATGGATCTGCAATATAATGCTTTCTTCTACCATATATATATATATATATATATATATATATATATATTAGTAAATTACTTGCATACTTCTTAGTTGTTGAGCAAACTCAAGCTAGAAATGTTATGTGTAGCAGTACGAGTATATTGAATAGAAGAGGTAAGATAACTATATGTATTTGTCGACCAAACTCAAGGTACATATAATATACTTAGGCCATCGTGGTATGGTAAGTACGAGTGAATCATTTTGTTTCAATTTGTTGAGTAAACTCATGGTCGAAATGAAATTAGGATAAGCTACCAAGGGTTAAGAGTTGTATATGATACAACCGATAAGGAGTTATCAATCGTCCATTGAGCTATGACTTATTAAGTAAACTCAAGGTCAAAATTTCAAGATGGACGAGTCCTAACACCTACTAATGAAGTCAGAAGACTTCTATTTTTTGACTTAAGTTTTGCCGAAACATAAAAGACTAGTATGAGATTATCAATAAAATGGAACATAAAGTTTAATCTTACTAAAATCTATAAGAACATATACTATTATTTATCGTAATAATCTACCACTTAAACTTGCAGAAAATGGCAACTCCAAAACTGTTTTCTCAAAATTACAAGCTTACTGGACCAAACTATACTGATTGACTACGAGCAATTAAAATAGGATTGACTTACGAGTACATATGGTCATCTATTACATGCGAACCTAAAGAACAATAACCCACTGATGATGCAGACCCCGAATTAAGACTTGCTTATGAAAAATAGTGTTAGACCTAGAAACCACTTAAGTTTTCTTGCTATCTACGTTAGACAAGCCGTTGTAGAGGTAGCACAAAAATATATATGTCCATGAGATAATTGATAGTCTCAAGGCCCTATTTTTTGAACAGTCATATTCCACAAGGTACGAGCTTACGAAGAAGTTGTTCAATACTAAAATGACCAAAGGGCAGAAAGTGATATTAATAGGCTTTCGTAGTTGGACGTACAAATAAGTAATGAATTATAAGTTGATTTTTTCCGTGGTTCTTTTACTTCTCGGTATGAACCATTCAACTGAATCATAATATGAGCTAATTAAATGTGAATCTCGTGGAGCTCCTCTATACGTAGAGGTCGGTCGAGTCGACATCTAAGGATCAATAGGCTGTACTTGTTGTTAAGGGTAGTAAGAAGAGTTTAAAGAAGCAAAAAAGAGAAGGTAAGAAAAATAAGAAAAATAAGAAAAGTAAGAAGAACGATGACAAAGGTGAATGTCACCACCTCCACATGAAAGGTCACTGGAAAGGAATTGTCTGACTACTTACAGATTGTTAGAGAAAGGAAACATAATGGTTTTGTGACTCCATCAGTTACATTTATGATTCAAATTCATTTTGTAATCAATAAAATTTCTTGGGTCTTAGATATTGGATATCGAACTCATATTTGTAGTTTGTTACAAAGGCTTAGGAACCGGCAGGCACCACAAGGCAAAAAGAGAGATGAGGTTCCAAGTTGCTGATGGAACTATCTTAGATGCAACAACAGTAGGAGATTATCATTTATGTTTTCCTAGTGGAGTAGTTTTGATACTAAATAAACGCTATTATGTAAAAGATTTTATTCGTAGGATTATTTTTGTTTCTAGATTGTATGACACTAGATATATATCTCATTGTGCAAATAATATTATGAACATTAGTTTGAATGGAAATAAAGTCTATGGTGGAATTCTTGAAAATGGCATTTATGTGATCAATTCTAGTTATGTGTTTGAAGTGAATAATATATTGAACAATATAAATGATAGGTTTCTTTGGCATTGTAGGCTAGGTCATATTAGTGAGAAACAACTACACAAACTGAACATCATTTGATCTGACTCATTTGATTCATATGAGCCATGTATCAAAGGTAAAATGACCAAGTTTTCATTCAGTGGGAGCAATAAAAGAGTTGATGAAATCTTTAGGTTAGTACATAGTGATGCATGTGGCCTTGTGCCTATAATCATCAAAGATAATAGTTCTTACTTTATTACCATCACTGATGATTTCTTGAGACTACGATATGTGTATCTTATGAAAAACAAATCCGACATCTATGAGAAATTTTTTGAATATAAAAGTGTAGTAGAGAACCAAATGACCCGTAAGATTAAGATTCTTCAATCAGATCGAGGATGCGATTATGTAAGACTAGAGCTCTAATGGTACTTAAAAAATAATGAGATTATTTCTCAGATTACTCCACTCTATACTCCATAACATAATGGTGTACCGAAATGAAGGAACCAAACTCTAATAGATATGGTTCATTCCATGATGAGTTAGGCTGAATTACCTTTGTCCTATCGGGGATATGCGCTAGAAACCATAACACATATGTTGATCTTGTTGCCCATTAAATCTATGCTTAAAACGCCATATGAGATGTGGCATGGTAAGAATCCCAACTCAAGTATTTAAAGGTGCAAGGTTTCTGACATGCGTTAAGAAGGTTGGTTCGAATAAACCAGAGGCAAAATCAGTACTGTGTAAATTTATAAGATATCCCAAAAATTCAATGGAACATATATTCTACAATACCAAGGAACAAAAGGTTATTGCTTCTCGATACACTGTCTTTTTAGAAAAGGAATTTTTGTCAAAGATAATTAGCGCTTAGATTGTAGATTTGGATGGGATCCAGGAAATGAACGCTTATGTAAACCAGTGGGAGAACAAAGTTCACCCGTATACGAAAACACGCAACCTATTAGATAGTCTAGCATGGAATCTTATGCACCAGAGAGATACTATGGTTTTCTTATCGATAGCAAGAAGGAGGACTACATCTTAGATGATGATACTCCTCTACCTTTCCAATAAGCACTATAGAATAAAGACTCTATACTCTGGCTTAGAGCGATGAAATCCGAAATGGATTCCATTTTCGAAAATAAAGTATGGACTTTGTTAGACGTACTCGAGGGGATAAAACCCATCGGCTGCAAATGGATTTGTAAGAAAAAGCTAAATGCAGATGACGGAGTAGAGACTTACAAAGCTAGGCTAGTTGCGAAAGGATTTCGTCAAATTCAAGGTGTTGATTATGATGAGACCGTTTCGCATGTAGCCATGCTTATGTCCATTCAGATTATGCTAGCTATTGCTGCATTCTATAACCATGAAATATGAAAAATGGATGTAAAAATAGCATTTCTTAATGGTGATTTAGAGGGAGCGAGGGCAAGACTTGGAAGTTGTTGAAGTCTATTTATGGACTTAAACAAGCTTCAAGGAGTTAGAATAGGTGTTTTGATAGGGTAATCAAACCGTTTGGTTTTTATCAAAACATAGAGGAAGTGTGCGTATATAGAAAAGAATAGGGCAATGCTATCTGTTTCTTAGTGCAATATGTCGATAATCTATTATTGGTTGGCATGACACTTCATTGTTGCAATCAGTGAAACCTTAACTTTCTGAGAATTTTTGCATGAAGGATTTGGAGAAGCAAATTATATATTAGGTATAAAGATCTATAGAAATAGATCTAAAAGGCCATTGGGATTGTCCCAATCCCTATCTATAGACACCATACTAAAAAAGTTCGGTGTAGGGAATTCCAAGCATGGAAATGTTCCAACATGGTCTGAAATCTTCCTTTCTTAGAAGGATTCTCCTCATAACAACGAGGAGAAATAGCGTATGAAGAGGATTTCCTATGCTTCAACCATAAGATCCATAATGTACGCTATGTTATGTACTAGACTAGATGTGGTATATACATTAGGATGTGTAAGCCAATACTAGTCTGATCCTGGAGAAAAACATTGGACGACTGTAAAATGTATACTAAAGTATTTAAGAAATACCAAGGACTTGTTCCTTTTATATGGGAATAGAGACCTCCTTATGAAGGAGTATATAGACTCTAACTTTCAAAATGATATAGATGATAGTAGGTCAGTGTCCTGTTATGTCATTATACTTGATGCGGAGCCATCAGTTGGAAAAATTTCAAACAAGAGACAGTAGCTGATTCAACAATGGAGGCTGAGTACATTGCTCTTAATGCAGCAGCTAAAGAGGCAGTTTGAATGTGCAAGTTTTTGAGTGAGCTCGGAGCGATTCCCAATATAGAGAATCCTACAATATTGTTCAATGATAACAATGCGGTGATTCAGATCACGTAGAAACCCAGAGTACATAAGAAGTCATGGCATATTCTTTAGAATTTCTATCTTATTAGAAAATTCACTGTGAAGAAAAAGGTCGTGATACAAAGGGTAGATACTAAGGAAAACATAGCAGATCCATTCGTTAAGGGTCCAACTCACTTAGCTCTACATAAGATAATTGAGATGATAATGAGATTCCATAATTGGCCCCAAATGCAAGTGGAAGATCGATAGAGTTAGAGTTATACCCTAGGGGCAGTTCTATAATTTTTTGTAAATTAATTAACTCTTTAATCAATTCTCATTTGTAATTTCTTTCTATTATATGTTTGTTATAATGTGTTATAAATAACTAAATATTTAATTAAAGTATATTTTATAGAAAATCCATAAATAGTGAGTTTGTGATAGTAATTACAAATAGTTGTAATCATGAGTATCGTATCACAATATAATAAACACATCATTTTAAATATTCCTAGTCAAGACGCATCGAGACTTGATATCAAGATATTCGTTGAGACTAGTCGTAATACTCTCCAAATGTTAGATAGTACTCTGTGCAGTTAAAGCCCTGCAAAATGCCCACTATAGCGCATAGTGCTCCTCAACCACTGCACTATTTCAATTTAGCGCGATTAAACGATAGATATGCTTTAAGCACCGCTATTTTCTGCTACGTCCGCCCAATTCAAAGCTTTTTATCACTTGCTTTAGCAACATCAATATACAAAGGTTGATTTAACTATTTCTGTTTTAAACCATATCAACAAAGTTAGGATAAAGACCTAACTTTAAGGCATAAGTGCTCAATATAAGCTAGAAATATATTGTAGTTAACAAATCTTGTTTGCATAATCATGATATTCTCTGATTTTGTTATATAAGGTTAAATAGTATTTATTTTTCCTATATAAATTATGTTAAAATGATAATAGATTAACTTTATATATTTTATTTTATATCTAATAAAGCTTTTTGCACCTTCGCTATTTTTCGCTATATCCCCATTTTATCCCCAATGTAATTTTTTGCATCTCTACCGCTATAGAATCACTTAGGGATTTAATTGCACAAATTACCTATGACCGCTAGGGCCGCTTAAGGTTTACGTACTGATAGTTATAGGATAATTATAGAATGACCCACTCGATAGTTTTCTGTTGGTTACTATAACTAAGGTCATATAGAAAATATCGATGTGATTAATTTATACAGTTATCTATACTTGAGAATATTGTTTATTATCAATAAGAAAGCTCCACCTTGATTAAGGTCAAATCATGGCACGATGTCCACCGAGAGACTACAATTGGGTCAAGTGAAAGTATCGAAAGTGAAACACTATTCAAAAGAAGATTCGTCTACTCAGTCACTTAAGTTATACAGGGTTAGTATCACAATCAACTCAAGTAAACACAAAGTCAAAATCTCTGGCCAGAGTAGTTCGGTTAACAATTATTATTATTATTGACCCAATGACTTTGTGTTGGGACTATAAAGTTGGATGTGGACGATATTTGAATTATGACCATTATGAAATTATATAACTCCAAATTGATATAGTTTTGACGAAGAGAATTGATGTGAATAATTGTCATAACCAAGTAACACTTAACAAAGTAAAATTGGATTTTACTGCGACTAAGTAAGCAATAAACTTAGCCAAAATGTCACCCCACCTGCTAAGTGATGTGTGAAAGTTAATATTCGAATAGTTCAATATTAACAGCTGACCAAATTTACACTAATGGGTCACACAACCGAAACGATGAATACTCCTTTGACCAAATGATTTAATTAATTTGTAATTGTTATAAATTAATTAATATTTATGAAATATTAATTACAAAATTTAATTTCTATTTGATGAACAAAGATTATTAGACATATTTCTAATAGTTGTAAATATATTAATCGATATATGATAGTGATATGCGTTAAATTGTATTTATTCGTAAAATACTTTTTCGGGTTTTAAACGGGTTTAAAGCTCATATGTGGGGCTAGTTGGTTTGGCTGTAATAGGGCATGATAGGCAGTGTTATGATGGCATCTTAGTGGGATAGGCTTGCAGAATTAAGGTAGGGAGAATTAGTAAAGATTCAGATCCTAATTTTTCTCCATTTCTTCCTCTATATAAACATCTCAACCCATACCTATTTTATATTTTTTTAGAGCCTCCATACACATTCTGGACGAACCATATCCCCTGTTCATCCATAATTTCAAGTTCAGTCAAAGTAAAAACAAAACTATTCGATAGCTGGTGGTCATCGGTTCAGAGGCTAGCTCTCTATTATATTGGAAATTAGTTCAACGATCAAATCTCATCGTTTCAAGGTGTATTTACAAGCATTGGATTTAAGATGTATTCTTAACTAGTTTATGAATATTAATATTTACTATAATGTTTATATCATATATGTTATACTATTAATTAGATGACAATTCTGATATATAAATATATTATCACAATTAGATTAGTTGTACGCTTGTATATACCTTTATATTTAATAATTTATGTCTTGTATGCACCTGTATGTATCTTAGCTCAAATTAAAAGAATACATTTTTTTAGAAAACAATTTAACATAAAATATATGTAGTTTATAATTTAAATACTACATTATACATTATACAAAACATGGTTATATAATTTTTTATATAAAGTTTGAGAGGTATAATATTTTGTTAGAAACAAAATTATTATATATATGTTTATTTAAATAATATATAAATCAATTAATCATATAAATTAATTATATTATTATACATACATGTTATAAATTACGTTTATGTTTTATAAAATTAAACTAATAAACAACATACTCTCGGTAAAAAAAAATTACTTTTTTAAAATTTTAAATATTTAATTATTGGTCAAGTACTAAAATATATAGAATTAAAAATTGATTTTTAATTTTAAATAGTATATTAAATATTCGAAATCAAAAATACCATTTAAGATTTCATTAAAAATTTAAAATATGTTTCAAGAATAATTTTTATTAAAATGTTAATAATATCTGTATGAGTATTTACATTACTATATATTTCTAATTTTAAAAAAATTTATCTAAGCCGTGTGCATAACCCGGTAAATACATATTTATTATATATATGTGCAATTTATAAGTATTAATATATATTTATTTTTATATTATATATATGATTGTATATGTATTTAATATACAGATATATATATATATATACATGTTTAATATATATATATATTCTTCTTGGATTTGACTCTTTTTAAAATATAATTTATAAATGATTTAAATATATTCATATAATTACAAATATATATAATATTAATATTTCATATTATATATATATATATATATGTATGTACACAAAATTATTTAAATAAAAATACAGTTTATATGCACGTATATATATGTATGTATGTATATGTAATTTATATATATATATATATATATATATATATATATATATATATATATATATATAAGTATGTAAACATAAATTGGACAATATATTTGTATATTAGATGAGCTAACATGCTAGTTGTAGTGCAAATCTCAGTACTTTTACATGGGCATGTTATACTTTGCATAAATTAATATTTTACACATGCACGCACATATATGCGTGTGTATAATGCACGTATATGTATATAAATATATATTGTAACATAATTAAATGATATAAAATAATTTTATAAATTTAAATAAAATATTGATTTTATTTAAAAGGTAATTTTGAAATGTTCTAAATAAAGTAAACTTCATAGGCCAATTAAAGATCCAAAATGGTAAAAAAATTGAAAGTCACCAATTGCTTCCCTATATGCTGGCCCGGTTCCGGCAATCATCACATAAAAAAAACATTGATTGCACACAAAAGTTTGCGATCTTTGTAAATTCATTGCAATTTCGAGGTTGACAAAACATATCAACATTTTGGTGCTAGGAGGGCCTCCTACTTGCCTTCCCAATAACTCAACAGCCACAATAACCACTTAAAACCAACATCATAATAGGATGAGATTCCATTAGCCAACATGAAAATACCTTCCCCAATAATGACTTTTTCCCAGCACTGGAGAAGGGGTCTGAACTTTGGGTTTCAATTGTAAATGAAATGAATGGGATTGAAGAAACCCCTTAGGAGGTTCAAATTTTGAAAACTTGCCTTGATTCTAATAAACAACCAAATATGGGGAAAGCAGCAAAACCCAAAACACGCCGATGCTCCAATCACAACCATTATTGTGCTAGATTTTTGCAGTTGCTGACCAATGTTATCGGGGCTCCTTTTCACAAGGAATTCTGCTTATAGGTACGGTAGATTTTTCATAGAGATTTGTGTTTGACAGATTATCTAATCGAGAAGGAGAAAAATGCCTTAAATACTCTACGCTTGGCAGAGCCAAGTGATAGTAACATAGAAAAAGTGAACACGGGGAATAAAATTTGAAGCTCATCCCCAAGATAGAGAATCAAACAAAGTCAAAGATGAACTCATGTTGACAAAATGGAACTTGCCTTGATGAAATCCAAGAAATCTTGTGTATATTATAACTCTGACAACGTGGGTGGGGAACCATTCTTCCAGGAAATAAAAAATTCCCATTTTCCTAGGACCTACACTTAGCAAAGTTTTGTCAAGTATAATGGATCCATAGTAGCAGTCAACCACCTTATCGATTTCAATATAGCTATATACATGGGAAGGGGAGCGATCCCGTTACATACACCTTCTTCCTTGCAACTCTCACCATCACTGCAAGCATGTAGTCGATCGGCTACAAGCCAGGATATGTTCATTTCGATCATTTAATGTCATCAAACTTTAAAACTCACTTCTTCTCTTCCCACACTTGATAATTGGAGGCTAATGATCTTTCCGACACTAAGTAGGATAAACGATAAATCCTAAGACCCAGTGTGAATTGCTTCAATATGGAAGTAGGCAAAGATAAAGGAATATATAAGAATATATACTCATGGTGATGCACTTGAAAGGTTTGAAGGGTCAGGTAGTATGGCATAATATTAAATAACATACAATAAATTAAATTACATAAGATATATCAGTATAATTACTAGCTAAGTTATAATATAGTGCAGTAATAAAAGTAAAATATAGATAAAAATATCGGGATTTTTATATTGGTTCATATCCCGTCCTACATCTAGTATTAAAGCACTTGTTTGGATTTCAACTAACTCAAAACTTCATCTCTTCGCCTTGAGGAACAAGTTTATAACCTCTTTAAACAACTGAATAGGATTTCAATACTTGGCTTGAAGATCCTCAACATGATTTTGACGTTTCCTTTTATGAAGAAAGTGGTTGACAGTATACTATATCTTCAACACATTGATTTGTCAGTCTTGAAGTACAAATGCTTATTACCCTCACTAATGATAAGGGTTGAATATGTATAGACTACGATTTGAATAGGGAACATATTCCAAAGCTTTTGAGTAGAGGGATGGTGGCCTAAACTTCTCCTTGAAATGAGTAAAAAATTAGGACTTAGAAAGCAAAAGAGATCAAAAGGAGAGAAAATAATAGCACTCGATCATGTTAAAATGCTTTGTGGATGATTGGGGGTATTTATATGGGAGGTTTAGGTGCCAATAAAGAGTTATAGGGATGAAGATGGGCGATCGACTAACGATGAAATATAGTCTAAAATTTAGAAATTGCACATAGTAATGATTGAAAAATGTGACAACCTATCAACTGGATAAATTGCACGTGATCGACCGCTTATATATATATATATATATATATATATATATATATTAAAATACCATAGGTGAATTATTGTGTTAGGACTTCAAAAATAAATTAAGTTCAAAATGTTAATTTTAACATTTAAAAATATATATTTTTCTAATTCTTCATTTACTCCTTGCTCATGCTACTATAATAAACCTTGGAGTTCAAGTCATGCCAACGCTTCAGCTACTTCTTGCTCATGCTTCACCAAGTCACATTAATGCTATTGCTATCCTGTCATTATTAGACACATCTATATAAGCTACACATTTTATTCAAATGTAGGATTGTAACTGTAGAATATTTCTTTTTTACTTTTCTTTTCCTATGTATTGATCTTGGGGACGAATTCATAATTATTTGTAGTAGTACCCTTCTTACTTTTGTATGGCTTTTAGCTTTTATAGTAATAATATTACAAGTGCTCTCCTCGTTAGAGGATCATTTTTACATCAAATTTTTTTGGCAAACAAACTGTTCTTATTTTATAACTATTGTGTTATAAACACATATAAAATAAAAATGTTATAATTTTATTAAAATAAAAATTACATATATATTATGTAGTCAAAAGAACACATGTATAGAATTTCAAAAACGATTTAAAGTTAATATTTTATGTAAAATTAAATAAGCTCTTAAATTCTTTAAATATATAGTTTGAAAAGGCACTTTCACAAAATTTTCTTTTTTAAAATTTGTTAAAATTCTAAAAAATTCCAGGGAAACTGTAAAGATACTAGATCGAACATGTTGTATAAAAGCTTGAAGTGATTTGAAGATCGTGTGCAGGGATGGCAATGGGGCGGGTCTAGGGTCTAAATCCGTTAGACCCGCCCTTGTTTTGACCCACTAAAACCTTCCCCATTGGGTCATCGAGACGGGTCGACTCATGACCCATTCTTATAAGCTTTGGGTTTAGGGTCGGATAGGGGCTTGGCTGACTCACCCCAACCCGACCCGCACTGCTGAAATCTCATAAAATCGCGTTATTACTATAATGATGATTTATTGATCCTTATACACATAAGAGATTATAACATAGATATTATAATGTTTCATTCAATAGGTTGTATGATTTTATGGTATTAAGTTGCATCACTAATAATTATAGTAACATATGCATGTTTTTCTAGAACCTTTATCATGCACTTCATTTTTATTATCATACATATCATTGTAAACACATTGGTATCTATATGTTTTATATCATCTAGTGATAATCCCTCTTACAAATAAAATATATATACAATAATACGTAATTTTAAATGAATATGTAAAGCCTTACCGGGTCTCCAGGCGGGATGGGTCTACCTTGTCCTGTATAGGTTCTGGGTACAGGGCGAAAGTCCAGACCCGCACCGGCTATATAGGGAGGGTTTGGGGCGTAAAAACCATCCCTAACCTGGCTCATTGCCATCTCTGATCGTTTGGGGTTTACCAAATTTATTCTATAGCGACTCAATATAAACTCTATAGATAACATACTTGTCATTTGTGCCCTTTTGCCCATCTTAGAGTTTGTATGTGATATTATTGTCCACAAATAGATTTGTAAACTCCTATTATTGACTTTAAGAATTCATGAGCTCTTTTGTAGCCATGTTCTCTCCATTTTCGACCTTTATGCATGTTCATTAACATTTGTGCATGTATATGTCATTTTTACAGCTTCACACCTCATCTCTTCTTATTATAGCTGCTTATTGACCTATAAAATTTTGATAAACTTATTAGTACCATTACCTTATAGTTTCACCATTAGAACATTAAAACCCAAGTTCTAGAAACATTCAAGCGTGCATCATAAGATTGATATGTAGGAGTTACACCCGAGACCATGTTGCATGCAAGATCATGTAGCTCTAGTAATGGGAATTTTTTTAAGAAAATGGAAGACATAGAGAGATTAGATGAAGATGATGACATGGATAAGGAAAGACCTAGGGATAGCGAAAGAGTAGCGAGCACCATGATTCCAACATGCATCGAGATTTCAAAAGAAAACCATCAAGTATACATTGTACACTCCGTTTATGTGTAAAGAAAACCATCAAGTATACATTGTATAGTTCATTTATTCGTATCTTAAATAGAGACCAAATATCAGTTGAAGTACAACCTACCTAATTAAGTCAATAACACGGGGCATCGTGGTGAAACAGAGGGGTGAACTAATATGTGCTTCACAAGATGAATGATCATGATATCTAAAGATAAAGACATCTCAAGGACGAGATGAAGGGATTGATCAGGGAAGGAAGGATGATGGAATATGTCAGGGATTAAGCCAACCAAAGTGCAATTAGAGCTAACGAAAATATTGATGTGTCTCCTAAAATCTATAAACACATAAAATAGAATGGTGCTCCTTTGGAGACTCGAACAATTTGCAGAGGCCCTGATGTGGCTGAGATCGTCATAGGATCACAAAATAGATATGTACGAGAACTAGGAACATGGTATATGTAATGGAGGTCAAACTATACAAAGCACTGCATAACTAAGCAAATGAACTAGACATTATATTCATAAGGAAAATATGTTGGGAGCCTGCTACCCTCATCCTAACCCAATGGTAATATCTACTCCTATCACTGATAATAAAGTACATATGATACGTATAAAAGTTAGTAGCTTGATTAATTTAATTTTTAAAGTTGTGTTTAAGAAGCTAAAATCCCCCCAAACTAGTTTAGTCCTATATAATGTGTCGATCTGCGGGTTTAGAGGAGAACTAATATTATCCTTTGGAATCACTAAACGCAAAGTAACATTTGGAGAGGAACACAGTGTTAGAAAGACAAAAGTCAATTTTATAGTCGATTATCCCTCACCATACAACTAATTATTAGGAAGGACAACATTGTTCATGTTGATGCCATAGTCGAAGACTAATAGTTTTTCATGAAATTTTCTACTACCAAAGGACTCGATGTGTGCACATTAATCAATAAATGGTCGTGGACTATTACAATATATCCCTAAAATAAGTTAACAAAGAAACCATGACGATGCAATAGAAAATAACAACCTTAGAGATTGCTAGCCCCTTTGGACAAACAGAAGTGTCATCTGACTCCCCTGCTCGGATAGAGAAAGCAAGTCCCATAACAGTTGGTCATCCAAATGGGGAATACGAGCCAATCAATGCTCACGCTTACAACGGGGGAATAATTCTAAGCTATATAGCGAATAAAAAAATGGGAAAGTGAGCCGAACATTACTTCAATCCCCGAGTATAAGAAAGCATAAATAAGATCAGACAATATCCTCATATGTTATAAACTTGAGACATTTAGCATTAGTATGTCTTTACATGGGATCCTAAGGACTTTGCTATAGCAAATAGCATAGAGCAAATAAACTTAAAGTCGAGTAGTGCTTTGGTTCATATAAAAGAACTTAGACCCTCCAAACAAATAACGCTGAGTATTGAGACAACAAAGAACACAAACGACAACATCCACCATGGTGGATTGAGAGTACACTTGGATGACTGTAATGATGTTTTGTTGGACCCTTAAATGGAGATGATTGATACAGAAGGAGACATAGTGGAGAGGTGGAGGTAAAGATAAGAAATAAAAACAAATCCTGGCAATAAAGATTAGATAGTGGTTAAGTTAGAATTAGAGGTGAGATAGTAAAGGTTTAATAAAGAAATCGAGACATGTTCATGTTTCGTGAATTATCCATGCAAGAAATTCACACTTTGATGCAAAAGACCAATGCGGATCCAACCACAAAAACAAACTAGGAATAGAAATGCCTAATACAACAATGGACCAATACGAACACACATAAAGTATCTGCCAAAGGGAGGGATCATAAGGATGTCCGACTACCCATTCAAGCATTCACCCGCATCTAAATGCTTGGTATGACTATCATTCCAAGCCATTAACACAATTAGCGGGTGCAGCTGCACTGGCCCACTCAAGAGTTATCGTCCTCCCTGACCCTCAACAAGCAATCTTTTCATTTACAATAAGAGAGCGACACCAACCAAGATATTGCCTACTCGACATTTATTCAATATTAGCAAGGATCCCAAATAACATCTTAAGGAAAAATTCAGAGGTTAGTAAGTAACTTTTGCTAATATTGCCTCATAATCATAATTTCAAGGTTAGCTAAATTTTTATTCAACATTATCTCTTGCACATTGTTTAGTAAAATACAATTTCACTTTTAATTCTCTTCATCGGAACTATATCATTTTAGGACTTATGGTATTTAGTTTTGGTCAAAATTCCTACATTATCCACATTCAACTTATTTAACCCAAACACAAAATTCTTAGTTCAATAATAACAATTATTATTCACTATACTGCTCTAGCTAGAGACTTTGACTTTTGATTGACTATAGTTGACTATGAGACTAGCCTCATATAACCAAGGAGACAAATTCTCTATTGCATAGTGTTTCACTTCCAATGCTTTAACTCAAACCCAACTATAATCATTCAATGGTGCCATGTCACGATTTAACTATAATCAAAGTGGAGTTTCCATATTGAAGTTCAATGGTATTCTCAAGTCAAAAGAATTGTCTAATATCATCACTTCGAGATTCTCTACTTGACCTTTAGTATATTGACCAATAGAAAACTCTCGAGTGAGTCATTCTATGATTATCCATTAACTATCAGTATATAATCCCTTGTTCCCTCAACAACCATGAGTAATACATTGCCTAACTTTGGACAGCGTTATGTACTCGTCTCAATGTAGCTATCGATATCCTATCTCAAAACACCTTGATTGGGAATATTCAGAACAATATGTTATTTTTAATATTATTAATTTCTCATGATTACAACACATCATAATCATTATTACAAAACGTATTATTTAAGAAATTTTCATTTAACATAATTAAATTAAATAATTAATCAATATAACACAATATGACAAGTATATAATAGAAAGAAAAACAACTTTTATTTCGGAGGAGATTTATTACAGAGTTAGTAATATACAATAAGTTACATAATTATCCATAGAAAAAACCCTTAACTCTGTCATATGTATCAAATTAATTTATTGCTAAGTGAAAAAAATAAAAATAAATTACATTTTATGTATACATCCTTAATCATTATATATATATATATATGACATACCCATGTTGAATTATCATTACCGTTGACACTGTACTCAGGAATTATCATTTATGTGAGAACAAAATAAAACTAGTGAAAATTAATAAAAAAAGGTTTTTTTGTTGAAAATTTTAATTTTCACCCCTATCGTCGATGCACCTGATCCAACAGTTAGAACCAGGTTTATGATACTTTGATGATAACAATCATATGATATGCTACAAATGATTTTATGATGTTTTTTTAGGATTAGTAAGTATCAAGGACATAATCTTTAGAAGAGACATTAATCAGAACATGTATCACATAATACTTTGCTTTAGAGCGATATTACAAGAGCACATAAGCTTTGGAAGACTTATAATGGTGTTAACGAATGTATTGGAACACAAAAAACTAAAGACACACTCAATGACAGACCGAAGAGCTCAAACGAAGATTTTGTGTTTATCGAGTCATGTTAGCTGAATATTGTTAAAACCAAACAAACGAGCTCCAAATCACTCCAAACTCTACTACAATCACTTAGACCTTGTTACATACTTTGAAGAATATTTTTGGATTTTTGGGCTACATATAACCGTCAAAACTAGGGTGTTCTAGCATGTTGACTTTGCTAAAAACATCTCAACCAGTCGACTGGTTGCAGAGGACCAGTGGAACGATCCTCAAGTTTTTTTTATAGATAACGGCTTTGTTCTAAAAGGTTTTTGCTCACGTTCCTTTGCTCCAAAAGTTTCTTCTATTCACCAATGATGAATCCTAAAGGTTGCGCCCCTATTTTAGCATCCTTACAACACCTATAAATACCCATAATCATCCTGAATCAATATAAAACTCAATACTATAAAATCTATACCTAAACTCTCAAAACCTTAAGAACTTACCTTGTTCTTCAAAAGATTCATTTGATTCGGATATTTTCGAACTAGTGTGCTCCATTGTCACATCCTACATTCTAGTCAAATAAACTCCTTAGCCTCTACACCTCCACTCAATAATGTTTGTCTGGTCATATGAGTCTTTGTACTAAAAAGAGACAATATGAATATTAAAGATACACCATGTCACTAAGTAACTTTTTGTTATATTGTTTATTGAAGTTCCATTCTACTGCTCGGGAAAAATGTTAAAGTCCAGTTCTATGGCTTTGGAAAAAGTTATTTTTCTACAGCTTCAGGCAGTTGTTGTAAGCCTTTTCCTTTGGGTGGCAGAAGGGTTAATAGTGAAAAACTAGAAAGGGTTTCTACGACTGGATGTAGGATGGGAGGACCGAACCAGGAAAAATTGACCATGTCATTTATTTTTCGTTGCTACATGTATTATACTATTACTATTGTTGTAATTTTTACACTCAAGTTATTTTGTACATGATCATCATCGATCATTAGTTCACTTTCATTTGGTATCAGAGCATAAGGATTCTAGAGACTGTCACATCATTTGGAAAATAGCCAAAGGAAGAAAATCCAGACAGAGCTCAAAACTAGTTGAGAAAAGCAATTTATAGAAAGCAAAGAATATTCACTGGAATATCGGTACCTATGCTGCGTGGCAATTCTCATATCAAAATCAGTATGCATTGAATCTTTATATAATGATCTTTTAACATCACATGATAAGTTATTAAAACACTTTATGATGCTACAAAAGGTTAATTTTGTTAATTTATAAAATTGAAAGAACGTGAGCATAGAAACAGAACTTTATGGGAAGAAAATGATTTTCGAGTAAAACAAAAAAAAATATTTGAAGAAACTTTGGAAGAAATAGTTTTACAAAAAGATTTACCATTAAAAGAAAATGAGCGTTTAAATGATAAAAACATTGATCTTTGTAACGACCTAGAATTTCACTTCTTTGTTTAATGAATACTTAATTAATTTTAAATATTCAAATAGTATATTTTCTAATCAAAATATAATTCTTTTAAATAATAACTAGTGATAGTGAAATAGTTTTCCAAATTAGTTTTTAAAAATAATTAGTTCGAAGAAAAATAAAAAATGTGACCGGAAATCGTTTTCTAAATTTTCAACTTTTCGTCAACTAAAAGTTGTAGGAAATGTTGTGAATATACCCATACATTTGCAAATAATTTAGGATTATATGGATATAGATACACACACACCTAAATGTATAACTGAAAGAGGAGAGACTTAGAATGTAAAAGTTTAAAATAAAATTTAAAAAGGGAAAGATGTTTAAAGTGAAGTGGCGCATTAGGAAACATAAGTACAATGTGTTATCAATGCATGTTGGCTCAAGGTTGCTAGGGGGAACATGATTTTCGTGAGTTGTAGGGAGGGGGACAAGGTTGGTGAGGTGGCAAACCTTGAATGGAGATAGGTACTTTAGGGTATTTTAGTAATTTGGTTATTTTATTTTGTGTAAAAAGAATTTCCTATTTCTCTCCCCTTCTTATTTTCATTTTTATTCCCATTTCCAAAAACTTATTTCTCATTTCCTAAGCTCCAAAACCTTTAATGGCTTCTATGTTACAAAAGTTTTAAAAATTACCTAGTTTTCTACTTTTAAATCCTTACATAACCTTATTTGCACACTCCTCTTTCCTTTCTACAACTCCACCTCTCTAAAAGCAAGCCCATGTTACCTACCCAAGCATGGTCGAGCCTAGATAGCTTCATGACCGAACCCACCATGGCCTTTAAGGCCTTCAAAGTTTATTTTTGTTAGGAAAAATCAAAGGCCTAGGTCCTATTCAGATTCTAGTGAAATTCGGGTTGAGTTAGTAAGCTTTGGGTTACCTTTTTGGTGAGTAAACCTCACCTCTTTTTAACTAGAGTTTTAAACTTATTTATGTGGTTTACTTGGTTGATAATCCACTAGTTATTTGGTTGTAAATTATGTTGGTTGTATGTAAGTATATGTACATATGTGAACTAGTTGAATAACTTAGAAAATGAAGTTGAAAGTGAATAGGAATTGCAAGTTAGAATCTTTCTAGTTACAGCATGTTTATGCGTCGATACTCTAGCTTTTGATGTTGTATATTAAAGCAAATTAGCACTTGATTTTGTTATGTTGCAACATAATGAATCCTTTGTTTTTAAAAACTAGTTTGCTTAAGTATTGTATTTGAAAAGTTACAAGTTTTAAACTTTGATTTAGTTCCAAAACCTTGCTTTTTTTTTTCAAGACCTTATACTCAGTTACAAAAGTAGTTAGTATATGAAAGCTAGGGATTTTTAAAGTCATTTGATATAGTAAACAAGTTTTTAAATTTTCGGATCATATAGCGATAATCGCTATGGATGTAGTTCGTGAAAACGAATTATTTTTGCAAATTAAAAATATATTCACGTAGGTATCTTTTGAAATGTTTTCAAAACTTATTTTAAGTATGGATAAGTATTTATTTATTTATTTATTTATTTAATGATTATTTAATTAATTAAGGTTATTTGTACTTAAATGTTAATCAAGTAAATTAATTATAATTAGTAAATTAATTAAAAATTAATTATTATTTAATCACCAATCAAGGGTTAATCGTTATTTATTTTTAAAAGATTAATTATTTATCAATTACTAATTAATTACGATTAAGTCAAGATTTAATTAAGATTTAATTTAGACTTAATTAAGATTAAATTGTTATTAAGTAAATGTTTAATATATAATTTAATTTTTATTAAAAGATTAATTATGCTTTAATTATTTGTTAAAAGATTAATTAATTATTTAAAAGATTAAATATTATTTAATTATTCATTTAAACATAATTATTATTTACTTATTTATTAAACAATTAATTATTATTTAAAGGTTTAATTATTATTAAATAAATAATTTAAATGTTATTTAATTATTAAATAAAAATTTTAAGATTTTAAACCACTTTAATTCTAAAGATCGGTTTTGTTTTAAAAGCAACTCTCTTTTTAAAGAATGTTTTAAAAATCAAGGGATTTCTTTGTCGCTTACCTTTAAGTAACCTCAAATGAATATAAAACCCACTGACATCTGTTTAGCAGAATAAAACACCTTTCTATTAATTAAATTATATTCGACATATATTTGGCAGAACAAATCATAGTTCTACCATAATTCACCAAGTACATTATGATGGCATCTACTTAAGTAGAATAAAAATCTAGTTCTGCTATTATGATAACTTGGACATCTACCTATATGTTGATTGATTGTTATTGGCTGATTCTCTTTACATTTCTGCTTGTTAAGTAGATACCCATGCCATAATTTGAAAAGTTAAAATTAATCAAATAAGAACCTTGTGGTCACTAAGCCTCCTTTTGTACTTGTAAAGTCAATCCTTTAACTTTATTGGTTTAAAGGTTAATTATTATATCATTTTAAAATGTTTTAAAGTGGAGTTATTATTAAATGTTTTGAAGTTTAATTACCATTTTAAGTATGATATTTAAAGTAAAATTTAGTTATTATTTTATCAAAGATAGTTGAAGTTAATTTAACACTTTTTATAAAATCATGACTTTATTAATGTGGTTTGAAAAGTATTAAATGAAGGATAATAATTTGTTGATTTAAAGATATTTTAGATAATTGATTGTTTATCAAGTGAACTTTATTAATTAAAGTTCATTAAAGAAGTCATGTTTTAAATAAGGAAAGTTTATGAAAGGAGTTTTATAAATTGAAACGAGATCTCGAAATTTCGAAAGAAGGTTTATAAATGGGTTTGGATATTCATAAAGGGTTTTATAAATAAACTTGGGGATTTGTAAAGAGTTTTATAAATGGATTTGGAATTTTAGTAAAGGAAATCTTCATAAATGAAAGTGATTTATTAAAAGGAGGAAGAGATTTATAAAAGAAATTTTAGATTGGATTTTCCTTAACTGACCATCTTAGCTATGGTGGTATAGAACTTTCGTTTCATGCTTAAGAGTGAATGAATAGTGTTTGAGGTTATCCTTATCCCTAATTAAATTAATTTTTATTTTGTCCTTATAATATGATTTTGAAATAAGAAATCTTTCAAACGTTTTGTAAATATACTTAAGCCTATGAGATAAGTAAATGAATATTTCGATGAATGTTCCGAAAAAGATTTAATCAATGAAAAATATATTTAATAAGGCTTAGTGGTTGCTATGTGAACTTAAATCTCTGAATTATTTCTTGTTTGTTTATTTGATAGTTAAATAGTCGACTATCAAACCTTGGCCAGTTTTGACTTAGGAAGTAAATAAGAGCTTCTTATTTTCATACAGTTTGAGATCCCTCGGGAGAAATCACTCTGGTGAAATGTCTCTAGCTTTAAGGGATATATTAGAGATCCTCTAAGGGCTCTAGTATAGTCTGCTTACTTCTAAAAGAACCGAGAATGAGTCAAGCTAAAATTATCGATTGTTCGGAGAGACCGGGATCAGATACGTTATCCGAAAACCACTTTGAACAAACATAAGCATTCGAATGGAAGACATCTTGAAGATGATTAAAGATGAAGCACTTTGAATGCAAAGGCTACTTGCTACTAATCCTGAGGTTATTCCAAAATGGATATAGTAGAGGCAGTGCCTTTGGTTTTGTTCAGTCTTAAAATGAACTTATATGGATGAATATTGGCATTGCATTTCTGCCTAGAAGGCAGTGTTAGCTTTCCAAGTGGGAATTGCTAGGAGGAATAAGGTAATCGTTACCACCGAGCCTCACACCCAGTAAATGAATAAAGAAGGGACATGCGGCAAGGCTATGTGGGTCGCACCCATCCAGGTATGATCATCCCTTATCTAAAGTCCATATTTATGTACGCTTCATGGCCCATTATGGTAGTTTAATCACATCCAAAGGGTGATCATATTTGACGCTATCTAGTAAGGGGTCGTGCTAGTTCTGAGTTGCCAAGGTGCAAAGTGTTGTAGCCTCTAATATATTTTATCTAGAGGTGTGCTGATTTAGTAGGTAGACCGTTACCCATTCATACGGAATCCATTTTCCAATACGAGTCTTCGGACTTGATTGTATACCTATTATGTTGGAATTTAATTAATGTGATAACTTCGGCTATGATTCAATACTTATTTTAAACCATAGACATTATTACAATATCACTAGATTTTATAATATAAAATGTTTTGGTTATTGTGAGGTAAAAACCCATCCATGTTTATGTGCAGCGTGGTCTTATGAGATGCCTTTTATTTTAAAAATGGTTTCCAAATATATAAATCAATATGATTGATTTGATAGAGCTTTCTCCTGCTAGTTTACCAGACTGATCCGGGCGTTATTTTCTTATAATGCTCGAGTTAGCCTGAGCATATTTTTCAAATTTAGCTGAATGCTTTAGAGCTTTTAGGAGACGTGCTGGGTTCTCCAAGACACATTCATGTACCTTATCATCTTCTGTTGTTCTATTTTGTTTTGTTCTTGTCCATATTTATCAACAATTATAAGGATCGACTGTTATAACTATCCAGGCTGATAATAGGTTAGTGTACTCTGATATTTTGTATAATAAAGATAATTTCTTTTTGTAAAGATCTTGTGTGTATCATATATTTGTCGTTACAATGTAAGATTCTAATTTATCTTTTTCTTTCTTTACCCTAAATGACATGTCTTTTGGACACTTAAATGATCAGCGCACGAATGCCGAGGATGTATTAAGTGTCATTTTTAGGATTAAGAAAGGCAGATCGTTACAATCTATTAAAAGGAACCGAAATTTTGGCAAAATAAAAATATTTTATGAGAGACAATTTTTTAAATGATTATAATTCTAATCATTTATCTTCTGAAAAAGAGAATAGCGCTTTAATTTCCAAAAATCTTGATTTATTTAAAGAATGCAAGCTAGTAAAAGATAATAATATTATTTTACATAAGGAAATTTATGATTCTAAGACAAATTTTGACAAATTGAAAAATAAAGTAACACATTTTAATAAATGAAAAGATGATTTATCTTCCATAATTGTGAATACCAAATCTGACATCATAAAAGCGGTTTATCCTATAAGAAAGATAAATGTAAAAATAGTACAAGATTTGCATTCATGTATACATGTTATATTCATAATGCCAAAAGTTGAGATAGTTCTAAAGCCATTTTATGTCATGATAGTCTCTAATTATAAATAAAAAATATTAATTAAGTACAAATTCAATGACATGCAATTTTAAAATATGGGTTCCTGCTAATCTGACTAATCAAGATAAATTATTATACATTAGAAATTATTACCATACTGTTATTAATAATGAAATTACATTTTCAAGGGATCAACCACATCCAACGGGATATGATTTTCTAAGTTGTGAACCATATAGATTATAAAAATAAATATCATTACATTAAATACTTAATCTATCTATTAGATACTCATTGATAGTGGTGTGCTCTAGGGGAAATTATGTAATTTGTTACATATATCAAACTCGATAACCAATCTTTTTCGAAATCAAAGGTATTTTCTTTCTATTATATACTTGATATAATGTGGTTATACTAATTAATTAATTTTATTAAAAGTATATTTAATAGAAAACCCCTAAATGGTATGTTTGTGATAGTAGTTACAAAGTGTTGCGGCCGTGAGTAATTTATCACAATGAAAATAAATATGCCATTTTAAATGTTCTTAGTCAAGATGCATCGAGATTGGATATCGTTGTATCTATTGAGAGTAAAGTACATAATGCTCTCTAAATGCTGGACGGCGTATTACTCATGGATGTTACGGGCACCTATGGGTTATATATCGATAGCTGTTGGATAACTATAGAACAACTCACTCAGTAGTTTTTAGTTGGTTAATTGACTAAAGTCAAATAGAAAATCTCGATGTAACTGATTGACACAGTTCTCTTGTTTTTAGAATACCATGGATCTTCAATATGAAAGCTACGCTTTGGTTGTAGTCAAATTATGGCATTGTGCCCATCGAGTAACTATAGTTGGGTCGAGTGAAAGTATTTGAAGTGAAGCACTATTCAGGAGAGGATTCGTCTCCTTAGTAATATGGGGATGGTATCACGGTCAACTCAAGTCAACACAAAGTAAAAGTCTCTGGCCAGGGCCTTTCAATTAATAATAGTTATTATTATTAAACCAAGGACTTTGTGTTTGCACTATAGAGTTGAATATGAATGATATTGGAATTTTGACCATTACCAAATTCCACAAGTCAAAAGTTATATAGTTTTGACGAAGAGAATTTTGTGTAAATAAATATCATAACCAGGTAATGCTTAATAAAATGAACTTGGATTTTATCAAAACTAAGTACATGATAAATTTATCCATAATGTCACACTTCCTGCTAAATGATATTTGAACGTTAACTTTCGAACAGTTCAATGTTAATCGCTGATCGAATTTACACCTGATGAGTCACATAACCGATATAATGATTTTTCCTTGGACCAAATGATTTAATTATTTATAATATTTATAAATTAACTAATATTTATGAAAAATTAATTATAAATCTTTTATTATACTTTGAGAAGTAAATATTTTGTGTATATATATATATATAATAATTATAAATATATCGCTATATATGCGATATCGATTAGCAATTAAGTTGGATTTAATTAATAATATTTATTTAGGCTTAAAATGGGTTAAAGCCCATAAAAGGGGCTGAAAATCTCGACCAAAATGAGGGCAATATGCAACCATAAGATTATACAACAAAGGTTTTGGCATGGTCTTATTATTTCATATGACTTATAATTAATGTATAATATTCTATTGCTTGTTTATACATATCATAATTATATTGTTAGTTAAGTGAGATTCCTATATGTATGAATGTTGTCACATATTGAATGTTTATATGTATAATAAAAAAACACTTTTTATATAGATCTTATGTATACACATCCAAATAAATTTATTTTTATTAATTTATTAATTAATTATATTAATATTAATATAATATATTACATAAATTAAAAGGCTTATAATTAGTTATTCCATTATATCATGTTAAAGTTAATCTTATATTTTATATATGCAAATTTATACTTAATATAATGTTAGGTAATATAAAATTATTTTTAATAATTATTTAGTAATATTATTATTTAAATCGAAATATAAGTTGAATAATTCATACAAAATAACATATGCTTTAAAAAATATATTTTAAATTTTATAAAAATTCTTCATGACCATAGCATCTTTCGACCAAAATCCCAAAATGTAAAAATCAAAATTATTAAGAAATCGTTTAATTATGCGAAATTAATCAAACAATTAAAAGTATAATTTTGACAGAGAAGTTATGGAATTTTTTTATGACCTTATAATATCGTATTGGAATTTCAAAAAATTTAAAATTTGAAAAATATGTCGTAAAAATATTTTTAATATTATTTTAAGCTTTTTTGTCTAATATATATATATATAATTTAATAATATACGAATTATAATAAAATATTGTATGTGTCGTGTATTAGATTTGGAAAGATATAAAAATAAATATTTAATTTTATTTAGTTTTCATAATTGATATTATATATACATATAAATACTAATATTTATAAATAATTTGATGTTATAAATATAATCATATATGGATACATACATACATATATACCCATATATGTGTGTGTGTATAAATTTCTTACTGTAAAATATACGTGTATATTGTATTTTAAAAAAAACTTCGTATATTATGTTTATATATATGCATATATATGTTTACACACACATAGTCATTTATTTAATTAATATCTAATTTAATATATATATATATATATATTCTTAACATTTTACATGTGCATAATATATTATATGTATATAATTAAATATTTAAAATTTTAATATTTATTTAAATAACATGTTTATATATATATATATATATATATATATATATATATATGGATAACATACATACATATAAGATGAACTAACTTTTCCATTATGATGTAAATCTCAACATTTATATATGGGCATGTTATACCTTGCACGATTATTATATTAAACATGCATATACGTACATGAATGTACATGATACATATGCGTACCATTATAATTAACTAAACTTAAATTAAATAAAATTCCATTTACTATTTTTTAATTTAAATGAAATAAAAGATTTTATTAAAATTAAATTTAGAAATGTTCTAAATAAATTAGACTACATAGGACCAATAAAGATCCTATAGGGTGAAAAAATTTGAAATTTACCCTTAACTTCCACTATAGACTAGCCCAGTTTCAACATGGTATCAGAGCCTAATAGCCTATACGTCTAAATTAGCCATATTATGATTAACTATTAAGCTCACATCCCAAAGATTGTCCTTAGTAGAAAAGACCCAAATTTGAATTGGGCATTGCGCTAATTTTTAAAATTGTTTGAAAATAAAGAATACAAGATTTTAAATTTAAAGGTTAAATTTAGAATAAGATATACAAATATTATAAAAGTTATAATATAATAAAATTTTCAAAATGTTTGGAAATAAATATCAATTTCAAAATTTATTAATAGGATTTATAGAATAAATTAATTAAATAAGTTAATTAAATAATAAATGTATGCATGTATTACATATTATGATACATGTTATGTTGTTTTAAAATGTTTAGAATAACATAGGCATACATGTATGTATGTAAACGAATTTCTAAATTAATTAAAATTTAATTAAATTTTTTTAATTAAATAAATTGATTAAAGGTAAATTAATTAGTAACATACACATATATAGAATATGTGTTATACTATAAAGGTTACAGTATATAATAAGTATTTAATATAAATGTTATATTAAAATAGTACTAAATTAACTAAAAATTAATTAAATATGATTTAATTAATATAATTTTATATTTAAGACTATTATACAAGTAGTATGAAATATATATAATAATAAAACTTATATAATACGAATGTATAGACTAAAGGTGAAATATTAAACACAACCAAACAGACTTGAGGAATAAATACATACGTAGTGTGCATTTATCATGATTTCAAATGTGTCCAACACTTGAACCATGAGCATATTTCATAACAAATAAATTATTCCATGTGTCGATATCACTCAATATAATATATTGAAGATTTTGAATCTTCAATATAATGTTGTCCTCTACTATATATATATTAATAAATTACTTGCATACTCCATAATCGCTGAGTAGACTGAAGTTGGGGATGTTATGTGTAGTATTATTAATATGTTGAATAGACGAGGTAAGATAATTATATGTATTTGTTGAGCAGATTCAATGTACATATATTATACTTAGGCTGTCGCGATATGATAGATACGAGTGAATAATTTCGTTTCGATTTATTGAGCAGGCTTAAGGTTGAAGCAGAATTAAGGCAAGGTACCAAAGGATTAAGAGTTATATGTGATACAACCAATAAGGTGTTTTCCATCGTTTGTGGGGCTATGATTTGTTGAGAAAACGTAAGGTCAGAATCCCAAGATAAATAAGTCCTAACACCCACTAGTGAAATCGAAAGGCTTTTATGTTTCGCTTAGGTTTTGGTGAAATATAAAAGACTAGTGGGAGCTTGATTAGAAAAATGAAGTGACAACACTTAACAAAGAATATATGATACATAATGTTATAATAATCTACATAATGTTGAATTTGTGCATTTAATACGATTGATAAAACATTTATCGATTAAGATATACAAATGATTTGTATCAAAGAATGACTAATAGAAATATAAAATATACTTACTAATAAATGCTTATTGCATGTTAATGTTTCAACACCCATGCAAGCGACTGATTTTACAACTACTAAATACATTCGTAGTTTGGTCACTTACGCGTTTATTTGGTCGAGGCTGTGTATTGTATTCTATGAGTTTTCGAACTCTAAAAGCAATACAAGACTAGGATATTTGATCCATATACTATAAGTGTTATATGGGGTACGGTTACAAATCATAATATACGGTACTTCGATGAAGTTAGTTCATTCAAAATAAGCGAATAAACAATATTGTGAGATCGAGTATACATTTTGATTGATAAAAAAAGGATCATATTGTGTTAAATGTAACACTAGACCAAAACTATAAGAAAAATCGGAGAATTCGATCACTGAAATGTTAGTTTGATCAGTTTACAAAAGGTGGATCGTATTTGATGTCCTTAAATATTATGGATGATGAAATTCATCTTTGTAAAGAATTCATTAAGATGTAGTAGTGAGGCTTTTCTTTTGAATGCTTCGACCATTTAGAAAGAATTCGAATGTACAAAGTGAATAGTCACTTCTGCTTCATAAAGAAACATTGAAAATGAGAATTGCAATAATAATTGATATTTAATATTAGAATTAGGAATATGATTTCTTTTCCAAAATATATTTTCATATAGAAAATTGTTTTGTATGAGATTTATTTCTTTGAGTTTAGGATATTTGATCAAAGAACTCTCTGCTGCAATATAGTTACAGTATATGAAAAAAAATTCAATATTAATGAATGATAGAACTACGAATTTCGTACGCTATTATAGTAATAGAGGAAATGGTGTGAGCATGCCATATAGCATTGATTGAATGCATCAAATTATGAAAGTTGTTTTCGTAAAGTATGCTGAATATTATTTATGAAATAATGGCTATTTATCCGTGCCGACTGAAAAATAGATATAGTTATATTTCAATGCGAATATTATGAATATTCATAATGAAATAAAACTACAATATGGTATTTATTATCACAACAAAAGTGATGCATTTGGAAAATACTGAAGTAACTAAAGTTATTTACAATTGTTTTGAAATTATATACTAACCCATGGTTTTGAGAAATGATTTTTTGTTATTTGGTTATGAATCATATAATACTAATTAATTGTATCTTATATAATTAAGTGTTATGCACCCATGTAGTGGGAGCCTCATAAGAGTCGATGAACTCTTTGGATTGATACATATTTATGTATACAATTGCAAGTCTATCAATACCAAATCAATTTTATGTACTTGGTTATATTCATCAATGATTTATCACCAACATGGGTTTGTGTATTTGATACACGTGTAATATGTTTATGATAAGATCGTAGAGCATAAAATGAAAGTAAATAAAATAACATGCAATAAAATAAAATGACTCGATTTAATAGAATAACAATTATGTTAAATAAGGTTCAAAACATACCTAAAAATAAGTAAATATTTAATCTTAAAAGTCACTCCTCCTTATAGTACATAATGATGTGTCAATAAGGAGTGGTCGAACTTGGTTGGACAAATTACGATTAATTATGAATGAAGTTGAGTTAACTTCTTTCTATAAGGTCATGTATTTAAGGGTAGTACAATTGTTTATATTATTTCATCTAAATAATAACTTACAAAATCTTACAAGATAAGGTTTGTAAGAAACCCCAACATATCCTAGGTTAAGAAATTGACAGGATGTGCAAGTCGAAAGTCTGCACATAATAATTGTTCGTGGGGGATCTTTTATGAATCTCCCAAAAAGAAGCTTGGAAAGGACTGCCATTGGACGACATATTTATGTTTTGAACATAAGTTTATAAAACTAAAACTAAATTTGTTTCAAAAAAATGGCAACTCATAAAGTTTTATGAATACATGTTCTGTGGCATTGAGAAACAATTGTTGTTTCAAGAAATACCAACTTTATTGTGAAGGAATTTCTTTGAGAAATTATCGGTAGTAAAATGAAATTGGATCGTTCAAAACGATAAAACTGATTACATGAGAAGAACTGAAATTAACTTACCTAAACGAACACATCACATTAAAGTGTCTAATAAGCATTCTCTCACATTGAATAGAAACCACAAGTTTTTTTATCAATGTCGGAAATATATAAGCCTCAGTTGTTTAAATAAACCATTTAGAGTGTTGGATCTATGATATGGTGTGATGCGCAGATCCAAAATAGATTCCAATTATATTATCAAATATGATTTTGGCAAATGTACTCGAAAGGGATATGATCCATCGACCACTAATGTGTCTTCGAGAGCAAGACTAATGCAATTGGAATATAATGAGAAACATTGATAAGAATAACATTGCAAATTTCAGTTGTTGAAATTAGCATAATAAATTCGATATTCAACGTACTCAAGTTAACTCCTCACAAAATTATCACTTAACATGACTTTATTTTTGGTACATATGTATTGAAATATAAAATTCTAAATAATGATTTAGAGTAAGTTGTTTCCACATAATAACCAAATATCTCGAAGTCCGTGGAAGCAGTATTGAGTTTGTAAGTCTTTGGATATAATCCAAGAAATATAGCAAGGATCATTTCATAAGTATCAGAATTGAGCAAATATTTTGATAGAAATATAAAAATAGTTTGATAATCTATCAAAATACAGAAGAAGCATGTGTTCATAAGAAAGGATGTAAAAGGTACATTTATATTTCTTAACTATAAGTAAACAATACATTGCTTATTTTAATGATGTACTTGTAAAATCACCTTAGTTTTTTTAATACTAAATGTTGGGTTGTAAATGGTGTCTTTTGTCGTGAGTATAAAAGATATTGAGAATGTCCTAAGTCGATATGCAAAGTCATCTTATTAAATTGTTTAATACAGAACATGTGAGATGAACTCCTTATGCATGGTAATAGGAAACATTATACATATTATATTGCCTATGATATTTTGATTTTTTTCATGTATTTGATAAATGGATCAAATATTAGATCCAAATTGATATCATGAATGATAGTTTAGAGTATTCTCGTGTACTTATGAAATACTAGAGAATTGTTTGCAGAAATAACGAACTCCTTGTGAAGAAGTGTTCGGACTCAAAGTTTCATAAGTGATATTAAGTATGATATATCAATAATAAATTCAACTTAGAAGTCTTCAAACTGGAAACGTTCCAAATGATAGATGGCTAATTCAATAAAAACAGCTAAGTACATTCCCTTGAATAACGCTGCATAAAAAATGATGTATATAAATATAAATGCATGAATTCATAACTAAGCTGAAGATGATTCCAAATATTGAGAATCTATGATAACAATGTTATGATATAGTCCATAATAGAACTTAAAGCTTACTGGAAGTTGAGAGACATACTCCGAATCGTTCCACATGATAAATGTAGTTTACTAGCATCAAAGACCGTTGACTGACAAAGTAGATAATTGAAACATAATAACATACCCATTCATAAAGGAACTAACCTGGTTGTTTTTGATAAAACTAATTGGAGAAATCTGAATAAGATTCCATAATTGACCCCAAGTGCAAGTGGGAGATTGACAGAGTTAGGGGTGTTAGCGCCAATTGGTCATTAACACTCAAATCCAGATGAAAGCACCAAATACCAGTCACAGTTCACAGATAAAGTGTATGCAGAGAGTGCAAAATATGAAGAACGGTGAAAATCAAAATGAAAACAGTAAAGAACAACAGATTTATAGTGGTTCGGCTGACTCCGACCTACGTCCACTCCAAAAATTTCTTTTATATTGATGTTAGAATCAATTACCGTTACCAAAATGGCAGATTAATCCTAGTCTTAGAAAATAGAAAGCCAGAGAGCTGAAAGTAGATCCTCTTTCTGAACCCCATATGCTGTATTTATAGACAAATCCAGGAAGTTGGGCTTCCTGAGTACTCCGGGCCCATCAAGGCCATTACCGATCCAGGCTCAGTACTATGACCGAACCAGGTAGGCCGACCAACATATGCCGAGCCGCTTTGACCTCACCATAATGCTGGGCCACAATGGCGCACCTCAATGCCGGGCCACAACGGTGCACCTTAGTGCCAAGCGACCCTGACCGAGCCACAATGCCGAGCGACATGGTCTCGCCACAATGCCGAGCGACATGGCCTCACCATAATGCCAAGCGACATCCACACTCTAATACTTCTGAGCATGTGACCCACAACACCATGCCGAACCACACCATCATCCAGACCGAACCACATTTGCCAAACCCTCTGGCCGAACGACCTACGTCGAACCACCAATGCCAAGCGACCCATGCATGGTCCCCACTTTTTGACCGAGCCATGCTTCTACGCCGACCCACATCATCCACGCCGACCCATATATAATGTATAACCTCTGGCTGAACTAGAAATGTCGGTCCACAAATGCTGAGCCATTCATGCCAAGCCTTCGTGCCGAATGACCCCTAACTTCTAGAACGAACCATATTATGTCGAACCCAGGCTTTGCAACCATATCTATCATCCGCGAATGATCGTCTATCCATCCAGTTAACTCAAACCCATCGTATTCCAGCCTCGGCAAACGAATAGTTGATTAAGTTAAACCCGTCTGTCTACAGCCTTGCCAAAAGGCGGGTTAACATTTGCCCCACAAAACATGACTTGCTATTGGAAGGTGTGTTTTGAATAGCCTCAACTCCAATATTCGATTCCGAATCAAAAGTCCAAACCCTGAGCCAATTCCATTGCCATCCGAACCCGTCAACCGAGTTTTAATCCATCCATAACCAATAGCCAAATCGATGATCTTCTTGGGTCGATATGAAAATTTGAGACCGCTCCGAGCCTTTTGCCGAATCCGGAACCTCAATGAGTCTATCTATCCTAAGACAAAATCCGAAACCCTGACCTCTCCGGGTTTAACTTTGAATCTATAGACCTCATCTGGTTGCGTTATCCCGTTCCAGCCTCGACTCTCCGGTCGAGGGCTTGTACGTTCTCTGGCCTTGACTCTTCGGTCAAGGACTTGTTATATTTTCTAGCCTTGGCTTTTCGGCCAAGGGCTTCTTATGTTCTCTGGCCTCGGCTCTCCGGCCAAGGACTTTTTATATTCTCTAGCCTCAACTCTGTGGTCAAGGACTTTTATATTCTCCAGCCTCGGCTCTCCGGTCAAGGATTTTTATATTCTCCGGTCTCGGCTCTTTGGCCAAGGATTTTTTATATTCTCCGACCTTGACTCTCCGGTCAAGGACTTTTATATTCTCCGGCCTCGCCTCTCCGATCAAGGACTTTTTATATTCTCCAGCCTCGGCTCTTCGGCCAAGGACTTTTATATTCTTCGGCCTCGACTCTCCGGTCAAGCCTTTTTATATTCTCCGGCCTCAAATCTCCGGTCAAGGATTTTTTTATTGTGTTCGAGTCCATTCCATCGCTCTCCGACGAAGGGACTCATAATTTGCTATTACCACCCCGTCTCTCCGCCCGGGACCATGATCGCGAGACCTGTACCATTTATTACATTGATCCAAATCCAACCATTACGAAATTCAGTTATCAGTGTGACAGTTTGTAAAACAAAGGGAATTATATGTCCAAAGTACCAAGGAAGAAACCAGAGTTTACAGAAAAACAGAAAGGAAACAGGATTTCATAGACCCAAGCAGTACAGTTTTCTGTCATCTTAGAGCATGCCTAGGGACCGTCCTCGATCCCGTACGTGTGTAAGTGACCTAGCCGCATTACTTTGAGTTCTATTACTTATTTAGAACCATCAAACCATTCAGTTGATAACGAGCCGACGACAACCAAATCCAACGCCACCTTCGTTCGAGGTAGGCGGTGGCCGCTCCTGCTCCACTGCTACTGCTCGATTCGTTATGTACTACTGCAGATGACCATTCCTTACATGCTCATCCATGATATCTTTCAAATACCTACAATTGTTTGTACTGTGCCCATTAGCTCATGGAATAGGCAATGCTTTCCCGATGCCCGTTCATACTCAGAAGGTTCTCTACTTGCAGGTCTTCAATACTAGAGGTGCCCTCGAGTATCCAAGTAAATCTTTTCTAGAGTCTCAGTTAGATCTATGTAAGAAGAAAACTTTGACTCCCTTCGCAGCCTCTTCGGAGTGCTACCGTTGCCATCCATTTTCCTTTTTCCTTTACCGTTATTTTTATCCAAGCTTCCGCTGGATGGCCCTCCATTCTCAGTCGCATTCACCTCTTTTAATTTCATATCTGAACAAGCATCTTTTGCCGAAGGAATCTTTCAGCTTTGTGAAAGAATTCTCCGAGATCCATTGGTGGGTCCCATGTCAATGGCACTTTGAAATCCGAATTCTTTCTGACTCCTGACACTGCTGCCATCAAAAGCGTCGATGGATTCGGCCGATCCACCGAAGCAACTGTAGCGTTGAACCGAGTTAAGAAAGCTCTGAGCGATTCCTCTGTCCTTTGTTTTACCGATGTTAGCGTCATTACATTCTTCGGCCTATTGATATGAACCTGAAACTGCTTCAGAAACCTGTATACCAACTCCATCCATGTCTAGATAGATCCATCTTCCAACTATCTAAACCACATAGCAGCTATATCCGTCAAGTACGGTGGGAAACATCAGGCCATCACTTCCTCCGATGCCCCCCAGCACTTCCATATGTCTTACGTATCTCATCAAGAGATCAGTAGGATCAGCCTTGCCATTATATACTTCCATAGTAGGTAGCTTGATCTCCGGTGGGTTTCGAACCATTCTGATTTCACGGGTAAACGGATTCTTGTTTACTCCTTCCATATCTCTGTTGGTCAAACCTTCGTGCATAGTTTGCCCGATAATCTCAGCCAATCCATCGTTCTCCGCCAAGGGTTGCCCCTCGAGTTCCCGAGGGAATTCCGGTACGTACTCTTCATCACGCTCTCTCGTATTCCTGCCAGCATCTCTCCGTGTGGTATCGCCTAGAGTTCCTCCAGGGATCGGTCCACCATTGCCAAGTGGTATGCACCCTAGCCTGGATCCATCCAGATTAGCAGTTGTGTGCTGATTAGGGGCTACGCCCTGTTGAGCTGCTTTGTTTGATAGCTTGTTGGGTCCTTCTGTTCCAGCTCCGTGGATCTGAACTCCAACAAATCCTGATGCCCCTGCCTGTCCAAACTGTCTTAGAAGGTTCTGCATCATCTCCTTTTGCCATTTCATCATCGCTTCCATCTCATCTCTTATGACGTAGATGGATGCTTGACCTGCTCCAGCTCCAGAGGAAGCTTCTTGACTTCCCTCTTGATTGATTGTTTCTGTTACTTGCCTTCTTACTGATGGCCTAGCCATTGCCTCCTAGAATCCAAGTTCCTTGCTTCGAAATCCCTGAGTGCTTGCCTTCTTAGTGGAAGCACCAAAATGTCAGCGCCAAAATTGGTCACTAACACTTAAATCTAGATGAAAGCACCAAATACCAGTCACAGTTCACAGATAAAGTGTACGTAGAGAGTATAAAATATGAAGAACAGTGAAAATCAAAATGAAAACAGTAAGGAACAACAGATTTTATAGTGGTTCGACTGACTCCGGCCTATGTCCACTACAGAAATTTCTTTTATATTGATGTTAGAATCAATTACCATTACCAAAATGGCAGAGTAGTCCTAACCTTAGAAAATAGAAAGCCAGAGAGTCGAAAGAAGATCCTCTTTTTGGAACCCCACATGTTGTATTTATAGACGAATCTAGGAAGTTGGGCTTCCTGAGTACTCCAGGCCCATCAAGGCCATTGCCGATCCAGGCTCAGTACAATGACCGAACAAGGTAGGCCGACCAACATATGCCAGGTCGCTTTGACCTTACCATAATGCCGAGCCACAACGCTGCACCTCAATGCCAGACCACAACGGCGCACCTCAATGCCGAGCGACCTTGACCGAACCACAATGCCGAGCGACATGGTCTCACCACAATGCCGAGCGATATGGTCTCACCATAATGCCAAGCGACATCCACACCCTAATAATTCTTGAGCATGTCGACCCACAACACCATGCCGAACCACACCATCATCCAGACCGAAACACATTTGCCAAACCCTCAGGCCGAACGACCTACGCCAAATGACCAATGCCGAACGACCCATGCATGGCCCCCACTCCTCGATTTAGCCATGCTTCCATGCAGACCCACATCATCCACACCGACCTGTATATACTATGTCACCTTTGACCGAACCAGAAATGCCGGTCCACAAATGCCGAGCCATTCATGCCGAGCCTTCAAGCCGAATGATCCCTAACTTCTAGACCGAACCATATTACACCGAACCCAGGCTTTGCAACCATATCTATCATCCACGAATGATAGTCTATCCATCCAGTTGACTCAAACTCATCGTATTCTAGCCTCAGAAAACGAGTAGTTGATTAAGTTAAACCCGTCTGTCCACGGACTTGCCAAAAGGCGGGTTAACAAGGGATATGCCCTATGTGTAATTATGTAATTTATTATATATATCTAATTCAATAACTAATCTTCTTCAAAATCGAAAGTATTTTGTTTCAATTATATACTTGATATAATGTGGTTATATTAATTTATTTATTTAATTAAAGTAGACTTAATATAAAATCTATAAATGGTATGTTTTATGATAGCAGTTACAAAGTGTTGTAACTGTGAGTAATTTATTGAATGAAAATAAATATATCATTTTAACTGTTCCTGGTCAAAATGCATCAAGACTAGATATCAATGTATCAGTTGAGACTAGAGTACATAACGCTCGTTTAAAAATTGGGCAATGTAATACTCATGACTGCTAAAGGGAACCCAGGGGTTATGTACTAATAGTTATTGGATAACTATGGGACGACTCACTCGGTAGTTTTCTGTTTGTTAATATAAATAAGGTCTAACAGAAAATATCGATGTGATTGATTCACACAGTTCTTTTGACTTAAGAATACTGTGAATCTTCAATATGAAAGCTCCATTTTGATTAATGTAAAATCATGTTGTGGCGTCCATTGAGTGACTATAGTCGGGTCAAGTGGTAGTATTGGAAGTGAAGCACTATTCAAGAGAGAATTTGTCTCCTCGGTTATATGAGGTTAGTATCATTATCAACTCCAGTCAACTCAAAGTCTCTTCCATAGCATTTTGGTTAATAATAATTATTATTATTGAACTAAGAACTTTGTGTTTGGACTATAGAGTTGAATATTGATGATATTGGAACTGTGACCATTACCAAACTCCGTAGGTCCAAAGTGATATAGTTTTGACGAAGAGAATTGGTTCAGATAAGTGTCACAACTTAGTAACGCTTAATAAAGTGAAATTTGATTTTATCGAAACTAAGTAAGTGATAAATTTGGAAAAAATGTCACACCATCTACTAAGTGACATGTGAACATCAACATTAGAGTAGTTCGATATTAATTACTTACCAAGTTTACACCTGACTAGTCATACAATTGATACGACGATTTCTCTTTAGACTAAACGATTTAATTAGTTTATAATTGTTATAAATTAATTAATATATATGTTATACTAATTATAAAACTTTGATTATGATTTGAGAAATAAATATTATAGTATATATTTATAATATTAATAAATATAATGATCTATATGAAATATAAATAAGCAATCAAATTAGATTTAATTAATAAT
This sequence comes from Allium cepa, assembly GCA_030765085.1. NCBI lineage: Eukaryota > Viridiplantae > Streptophyta > Magnoliopsida > Asparagales > Amaryllidaceae > Allium > Allium cepa. The sequence continues at coordinate 781,555,588 of CM060941.1, read as the reverse complement.
ATTTATTTGGACTTAGAATGGGTTATAAAGCCCATGAAAGAGACTGGGAATTTCGAGCAAAATGAGGGTAATATGGAACTATAAGATGGTGCGACAAAGGCTATTAGATGGAGGGCTAAAAAGGAAGAAAATTGGTAAGAGATGATGTAGGATATTGATCCTAAAATATCTCCATATTCTTCTTTATATAATCATCTCTATTCTCAACCTTTAAAAAACTTTTAGTTGCCTTCTATTTATATTTTGTTGGCTAATCCATGATGGCTAATCCATGCCTTTAAGAGCTCTATTAGTATTCAAATTAAATCAATTCAGTGCTACAACTATTCGATAGCAAAGGGTCTACGATTCAAGGATTTGCAATCTGCCAAATTGAAAAAGGTTTTAAGGAGGGATATTCATCATAGCAATGTGTACTTCAAGGCATAGGTTTTGGTATGGTCTTATTATTTCATATGACTTATAATTAATGTTTAATATTACATTACTTGTGTATATATATATCATAATTATATTGTTAGTTAAGTGAGATTCTTATATGTGTGAATGCTGTCACATATTGAATGGTTTTATGTATGTATGTATGTATAATAAATAGAATTTTTGTATAGATCTTATGTATACATAGCCATATAAATTTATTTTAATTTATACTATTTATTAATTAATTATATTTATATTAATATGTCATATTACATAAATTAAAAGACTTGTAATTAATTATGCCACCAATCGTGTTAAAGTCGATAATATATTTTTATACACGCAAATTTGTACTAAATATAATTTCATGTAACAGCAAAGTATTTTTTAAGAATTATCTACCAATTTTAATATTATTTAAATTGATATATAAGTTGAATAATCCATACAAAATAATACATGTTTTGAAAATATATTTTCAATTTTATAAATATTCTTCATCATCATATCATCTTTCTGCAAAAATCCTAAAACTTAAAAATGAAAAATTTTATTTTAAAAAAATCATTTAATTAAGCGATCAAAATTAATTAAATAATGAAAAATATAATTTTATCTCAGAAAATTATGGAATTTTTTCTTTACCTTATAATATAATATTTGAATTTTGAAAATTTTAAATTTTAAATTTGAAAAATATAACACAAAAATATTTTTAATACTATTTTAATGCTTTTCAGCTAATATATATAATTTAATAATATAAAATTATAATAAAATATTTTATGGGATGTGTGTTAGATCAAGAATGAAAAAGATTCAATTTTATTTAATTTTCATCACTGATATATACATATTTATTTATAAATAATTTAGATATTATAAATATATTTATATATAGACACACACACACATAGAGACATATATTAATTTATAGCTATAAAATATACATGTATATTGTATTTTAAAAAGCTTTGTATAATATGTGTATATATGTGCATATATATTATATGTCTATATATAGCCTTATTTTATTATATATATATATATATATATATTATTAACGGTTTACATTTTTGCAGTATATTATTTACTTATATTTTAATATTTATTTTAATATCATGTTTATATATACATACTGTTTGTGCCAAAATTAGCTACAAACCCCGAATGTAATGAAAGCACTAGTGTTTACACACAAATCCTTAGTATCCAGTCACAGATCTCAGATTCAGATGATGTAGAGAGTAAAAAAGAAGAAATAACAAAATTAAAATGAAAGAAAGTAAGAGAAGACACAAAATTTATAATGGCTCGACTACCCCTGGCCTACGTCCACTTTGAATTGATCCTTTTATTTCCTTTTATCCTGGGATAAAGATATAATCCTTTGAATATCAATAACCAAAATGGCAGAGTTTTTCCCAAAAGAGAAGGATAAGATCCCTCTTCTTTGTTGCAATGGAGGTGCTATTTATAGGTGTGGAACTGGACATATCTGCCTCGAATCTCGGAATACCCTTTCTTATGAGTAGGTTGGCCCATATAATCGATCCAAGGTGGTTTGGGATCGATCCCTGATCGATCCATATCAATTTCGTATCGTTCAGGAATTTCTCCAATCGAGCTGAGATCGATCGTGGTGAAAGATGATAGTGCAAAATCCTATCTCTTCAAATTTCATGAAATTCCAATGTATAATTTTTGTGATATGACCAATCCAAGTTTTCCTTTGCAAACGTAGGCTGAAGTCTTCATATTGATGGATTTCGTATCCATTAGCTTCATCAATTATGTATCCATGAACTACGTAGCCATCTCTTTTGCATCGATCCGAGTCTTGCGCCATGATCCATGCTAAGTGCTCCTATTCTTGACCATTTCCTTCGTATGGATCGATATGAACGCGATCGATACGAAATTGCTCCTGAATGCTTTTCATATCCATCCAGCAACCTTCCCATGTGTGTCCTTCGTATCGATCAATAAGTGATCGATACAAAATACGCTTCCAAACCTCCGTAGCCATTGTCTCGTATCCATCTAATCGATATACATGGAACGATATGAAGTTCACATCCATCAACCGGTACCCATCCTGGAGCTGTCTAATCGATACAAATTGTATCGATACGAATGTCGATCGATCCAAACTAAACGCCATAATGATCGATACGAAAATATCGATACAAAATCATTTTTCACCAATATCGATCCATCCATAACTTGAGTGCCTGAACTCCGATTGACCTGAAATTCGAAGTGTAGACTCACCATGCCTTGTTTATCATTCCTGACCGATCCCACCTTAATTGGAGCTTGGGTCAATTTTGATGGTATCGGTCAAACCTTGTTTCCAATCGATCTCGAATCCTGATATCCATCATTTTTAGCCAATTTGTCGATATCTCGACCTTGACCAAAAGGCGGGGTAACATTTGCCCCCTAAAACATGCCTTGCAACAGGAATGCGTGTTTTGAATAGCTTTAAAACCGACATTCGAAGTCCATATTCCATCCATTGCCATATCTTCCGATCCATAATCCAATCCATTACCAAGCCATTCTATCCAAACGCTATAGTCATATCCTTATCCAAATCCACGACTGCTCCGAGTTGATATCCAATTCTGAATCTAGTAACCAAATCCGTAGCCAATTCCATATCCATCTAAACCCGACAACCGAGTTCTAATCCATCCATATCCAGCAACTAATAATCAAATCAATGACCTCTTCGGGTAGATATCCAAATCCTGGCCTGCTTTGGGCCCTTAGCCAAATCCGGAACCACTCCGGGTTCATACCCAAATCCTTAGTTGTTCATAACCAATGTCCGGATCTATAACCTCTCCGGGTTCTTGCTAAGTGTGACCCACACTAGATGACCTGTACTAAACAATGCTTGGCATAAGTCCTAGATCGAAAGTGGTCCTGATTTAGTGTCCATGAACGCTGGCTAATGCCGTGGCTTAAGTCCTAAGCCGAGTCTTGGTCTTTTCGAATCCTTGCCGAGCAGAGTCCATACTCGACGACCTGAATAAGCCAATTCGCCAAGTTTGGACGAAGCGACTTACCCCTTGCCTGGCATAATCCATATCCGATGACCTTTTCACCAAAAATCAAATAAAAATCCAATCAAAATCCAATCTGAAATCCAGATCAAATTAGAAAACCAGAAATCCGTATCAAAAATCGAAACCAAAAGACAAGCATCCAACCAAAATCTAAACCAGAAAATCAACAAAACCGAGATTCCAAACCGAAGTCCAAAACCAAACCAGAAAAAATCAAATGTCCAAACCAGAAAGAAATAGTAGATTTCACAAAGTAGAGCATCATGGTTTATCATCATCTTAGAGCATGCCTAGGGGCTATCTCCATCTCCATACATGATTAAGTGACTTGGCCACCCGCCCAGATTTTGCTACTTATTCCATACCACCCCAATCAGTCGATGACCAACCAACCATCATTCCTGGGCCTCGTGCCGTCATTATGTGAGGTAGACCGTGGTTGCTCCTGTTCCACCACCACATTCCAAGTCCCGACATATTACCGCAACTGACCACTCCTTATATGCTCCTCGATTATATCCTTTAGATGCCTACATCTGTTAGTATCATTCCCGTCTAGATCATGAAAGAGACAGTGCCTTCGCAATGCCTTCTCGCATTCCCTCCTTGCTGGCTTTCGATAAAGTAGGCGATCCTGAGTTTTCATGTATATCTATTCCAATGTCTTATTCGGTCCTGTGTAAGTGGAGAATTTTGGTTCTCCGCAACTCTTCCTTGCTCTGCCAGAATCGTCATCTAACTTCTTCTTCCCTTTATCCTTATCCTTACTCGAGCTTTCACTGGATAGTATTCCATCCTTGACCATGTTTACTTCCTTTAGTTTCATTTCCAAACATGTATCCTCTTGTCGAAGAAATATTACGGCCTCATGAAAGAATTCCCCGAGATCCATTGGTGGGTCGTGTACCAACGATATTTTGAAATTCGAGTTGTCCCTGACTCTCGACACTGTCGCGATTAGAATCATTGATGGATCCGGCCAATCCACCAAAGTAAATGCTGTATTAAACTGGGTTATGAAAGTCCCGAGCGACTCTCCTATCCTCTGTTTCACCGACGTCAGTGTCATCACATTCTTCAACATCTTGATATGAACCCGAAACTGCTTTAGAAACCTGTCCACCAATTCTGTCCATGCCCTAATAGATCTATTTTCCAACTGCTTAAACCACATAGCAGCTGTTTCCATCAAGTACAGAGGGAAACATTGGGCCATAATATCCTCCGATGCCTCCAGCACTTCCGTCTCTTGTGTACCTCATAAAATGATCGGTAGGATCCGTCCTACCATTGTATACTTTCATGTGTCTTGTGTATATCAAGTTTATATATATAAAGTGTTTGCGCCAAAATTGGCCACAAACCCCGAATGTAATGAAAGCACCAGTTTTTACACACAAATCCTTAGTATCCAATCACAAATCTCAGATCCAGGTGATGTAGAGAGTAAAAATGAATAAACAAAATTAAAATGAAAGAAAGTAAGAGAAGATACAAGATTTATAATGGTTCCGCTATCTCTGGCCAACGTCCACTCTGAACTGATCCTTTTATTTCCTTTTATCCTGTGATTACAATTACAATCCTTTGAATATCAATAACCAAAACGACAGCGTTTTTCTCAAAAGAGAAGTAGAAGATCCCCCTTCTTTGTTGCAATGGAGCTGCTATTTATTGGTGTGAAGCTGGAAATATCTGCCTTGAATCTTGGAATATCCTTTCTTATGCGTAGGTGGGTCCACATAATCGATCCAAGGTGGTTTGGGATCGATCCCTGATTGATCCTTATCGATTTTGTATCGATCAGGAATCACTCCAATCGAGCTGAGATTGATCGTGGTGAAAGATGATAGTGCAAAGTTCTTGCTCTCCAAATTTCATGAAATTCCAATGTATATTTTTTGAGATATGATCGATCTAAGTTTTCCATTGCAAATGCAGGATGGAGTCTTCGTATCGATGGATTTCGTATCCATCAGCTCGTGTCCATCAATTACGTATCCATCAACTACGTATCCATCTCTTTTGCATCAATATGAGTCCTGTGCCATGATCCATGCTAAGCGCTCCTGTCCTTGACCGGTTCCTTCATATCGATCGATACGAATCTGAACGATACGAAATGGCTCCTGAATGTTTTTTGTATCCATCCAGCATCTTTCCTCCATGTGTGTCCTTCGTATTGATCAATAAGTGATCGATATGAAATACGCTTGCAAACCTCCGTAACGGTTTGCCTCTTATCCATCCAATCGATACGCATGTATCGATACGAAGTCCACATCCATCAACCTATACCCATCCTGGGGCCGCCTAACCGATACGAATTGTATCGATACGAGATGTATCTATATGAATGTCGATCGACCTAAATTAACCGCCATAATGATCGATACGGAAGTATCGATACGAAATCATTTTCACCAATATTGATATGTGCATAACTTGAGCGCATGTTGCTCCGATTGACCTGAAATTCGAAGTATAGCCTCATTGTGCCTTGTTTATCATTCCTAATCGATCCTACCTTGATTGGAACTTGGTCTATTTTTGATGGTATCGATCACAGCCTTGTTTCCAATCGATCTCCAATCTTGATATTTATCCTTTTTAGCCAATTTTTCGATATCGCGGCCTTGACCAAAAGGCAAGGTAACACATACATATATTTGAATAACATACAATACATATAAAATGAGCTAACATGTCCATTGCGATGAAAATACCAACATTTTAATACGAGCATGTTATACGTTGCACGAATTATTATGTTACACATGCACACACATGGATGTACATATATGATACATGTGTGTACCATTATATTTAAATAAACTTGAATTAAATAAAATTTCATTCTTTATTTATAAATTTAAATGAAACAAAACATTTTATTTAAATTAAATTTAGAAATGTTAATTAGACTTTATAGCTCTAATAAAGATCCTATAAGGTAAAAAAATTAAATTCACTAAAAACTTCTACTGCGGATTGGCCTTGTTCCAACAGTCATTACTTTATTAAAAATTAATACTGTGCATTAAAATTAAATTAATTTTTATTTACTTATCTATGATACTTCCTATCTCTTCTATAAAATAGAGAAATGTTGTATGTATATATCGAAAAATAATATAGATTTGTTTTTAACAGAAATGTTATATTTAGGGGAGTTTTAAACCTATAATATGCTTACGTTTTTTATCTCTTTTTATCGATGAAAAAAGGGAGAAAACCTGTACCTTGCATGTTTTTATATTGGCATTATATAAACTGCTTATGTTAATGGGAAATGTAACACCTTGTAATCTTTATGAAAATAAATTTAAAAAAATAGTTAATAAATAATAATGGCGAAAAGATTTTTACTAATGTCAAACGATTGACATTGATTTGACCCTCTACAAATACAGACCTAAATCCAATCATCTAAACTCATATTTTCAAAGCAATGCCGAAGCTCTGCCATTTTCACTTCTCCTCCAAATTCTATTTTTCTTCAAAAGAGTTATAGTTTATATGTACATACAATTGGAGAATAGCAGAAGATGAATGAGAACCAGAATATGGTCAACTCAAATAGCCAAAGCCAAGATAAAATGTAAAACCAAATCTCTTTTCTAATCTAGATTTTTAATAAATATGTGTGCGCTTGCCTTGTATATATCCAAATAAGGAGAAAATGGAGTCAAACTGGAATAACAGGAATTAGATCTTATAATTTGGAACGTTAAAAAAGTAAGAGAGAAATTTTTATCCATATAATATTGGATTTATATTCTTGTAAATCTATTCCCATATGCCTGAAATATTAGTTGGAGCCGTAGGCTAAAATTATATACGTGAAACAAAATTATACTGTACTTACATATTCTGCTATTTTTAATTTGTAGAGTACATTGCATATATGTAAATCTTGAAAATATTGGGTTTTGGTGGTCCTTGAAACTTATAAAATATACACAGTTCCAGATTTCTGAATTTAATATGGCTTGTGTAGGTAAAAAAATGTGAATTGAGTTATCATAGTAAATTGTAGGGATATAAGTGGTGTTTTAATTTATTGCATTATACAACATGTTGCAATGTGATGTTTTATACATTAACAAGTTTCAGATTTATAAATAATAGTATATTAGTAGAAATAACAAGGAATACATCTAAAAAGAAAGAGATGTATAAAATTGAGATGTTTACCATATTTTGTACTGTCTATTTCAATACTTATGAAAAAAATATTCCTTATAACTCCAAATATAACAAAATTTCCCTTTTGGATAACATATATAAATTCAGTGTTAACCATTCCTTTTAGGAGAGATGTAATTTCAATGTATTAAAGTACAAAAATCCCTAAGGATAAATAAAGAATTATAACATGATAAAAACAATCTAAGAAAAAGATATGCGCAATATAAGTAAAACAGATGTGAAATAAAAGATGAAAAGATAGACATGTCATAATTTAAAATAAAATGGGTATAGATAGTCCTTTAAAATAGGGTAAAGAATTAAAGGTTAAAAAGGAATAGAAATAGAAAGTAAAATAGTAGGAAAAAAGGGGAAGTAAATGAGAAAACGTATTTAATTTTTTTAAAAGAAAGTGGTAAATGACCTTAAACTAAATAAGATGTAAACACATACAGAAGTAGAGAAATATTGTTAACAATAAACAGTAGAGGCACAATAATTAAACAAGAATATGTTTTATGTGTAAAGACATAACATCTAATGGAAGACAATCAGCATAAACTAGTGTTATGTGTAAAATGTATTATTTACCAGTCACCAGAACGTTGTTCTGACCCTCTCCTCATTACAATGCACATGATATCTTTAGAGGGACAGGTACTTTTGGAAGGCCGGAATAGTGGAAGGATAGGTTTCCTAATGCATACTCGGCATTAACAGGGACGCTTGATATTGGAAGTGTCAATCTTGGTCAGTAACTATATGTTTTATTATATTCTACTATTCCACTATGAATCATATCACGGTGCTCTGATGTGCAACTATTTTCTTATTTGCAGGATACCAAATCAACGTTCAAACTATGGTGGACTTGGATTTTCGGTTTAGCCAAAATTCAGGCCCACTGGAGTGCTAATTGTTATATTTAGTATTACAGCTTAGGTTAGTCGATCTTGAAAAATTAGAAAACGTTGAGTGAACGTATCTGTTTTTTGCCTATAAATATAAATATATTATACGCCAAATTCGGAGAATTCCGACTATACGGTAGGTGCAACCATGCGTTAAAAGAAGGATAAGTAGGTTATGAGTCGGAATAATGTAAGAAGTTGAAGACATACACCTACCCCAATTACCCCACGGGAAATATATCGTATAGGGAAAGGCGTTAACTTAAGAAGAGCATGAGTGCAGCATATGGAAGATTCCTAAAGCTGGATAGTACGTGGTTCCCTAGTTGGTCCTCGATAGCCCAGTAGTGGTATATCCCCGTATGATTGTCGATTGAAGATTTCGGATAAGGGGAAAGCAAGAGTCCATATGTTGCAGATATCCGGAAGCAATTGTGTTCCCGAAGAAAGATGTGAAGGGGTCAAAATTTAACTTAATAGCCGACTTTTTAATTTTGGGAAGAAGATAAGTCAATTAGTAAGTTAAAGGAAGAGAAGTCCAAAAGTAGGGTTAGATAAAATTCCACTCCGAGTCTGAACACATATGAAAGGATAATATAAAAGTTCAAATGATTATAAAGGTTTGAGAAAAATATCGAACAATGATGTATTTTTTAATGATTTTTAAAAGTGTTTATTTAAAGCAGAGAATTCTATTTTTGAAGAGTAAGTAAATGTTAAGAATTGGAAAAATAAAATATCCACATTTTTTTAAATAAAAAGTTTTAGTTGGATTTAAAATTAGTTAAATTGGAAATTTCAATGAATGTGTTTTAGGAAAAATTTATTTCTTTTGTAAAAATGTATAGAGTGTATGTATAGCTCGTTGATTTTTCTAAAATGAAAATTTTTAAGCTGTAAATTTCTTTTTCGGGGTAGACAATAGTAAGTGATACTAGTTTTAAATAAGGTAAATAGTATAGGAAATAAGACTAGATCCCAATAATTGAAGACAATTAATTGAGATGAAAATTACACATATAGAAGTAATTTAAATAAGAGCAATTTAGGTAAAAGAAAGTTAAATAGTAGAAAATTACGAAATATAAATAGAAACAAGGTTAGAAATTAATGATGTCAGTAATTAGAAACAATATAAGAAATTAAAAGAAAGAAAAATGGATGGTTTTATAGGTGTAGTAGAGGCACATATCTTTTCAGAGCCCTCCTAATATGCTAGTGGAGGCTCTACTAATGTCGAAAGTGGAGATAGTATAAGTGACAAGAAAATAACAGAGTGAAAGCCGTCCTTGTCTACTCCAGTTTTTATTGTTTAAAATAAAAAAAAAATTAGAAACTTTATATAGGGCATTTTTGAAAAGAAATGGTTTGGTATAATAATTAGGTTTTAAAATGAAAAACTTAATAATTAGTTTGAGTTAAAAACCCCAATTTTTAAGAAGTAAGAGTTGAAAAAGGTCCTTAAAAGGAAAGGTTGATTTGAAGAAAAAGGAAAGAAACCTTTTAAAGATTGAACTGCTAACATTTTCTTTTGTACTTGGTGAATAAGCTAAATTCAGAAATCATAAATTATAGTTTTAAAAATTAAGATGCCAAGTTATTTTTGAATTTAATAAAAAAATTCTAAGTTGTACTTTTAAAGATAAAAATTTGGAACTAAATACTTTAAAAAATTTAAGTTTAAATTTTTGAAGAAAATTGGTGAAGGTAAACAAAAAATTTAAATATGGAGTAGATAGAGATAACTCTCTAGGCAAGATGGGATAAAAGATAAGAAGATAGCGATGACTGTTCATAGAGTAGCAATAAGGAATCTTCATAGAGTGCAACTAATACTGATTAGAACATAGGAATGTTTGGTTAGACATGTGTGCAAGCCATAAGAAGAACCCGCAAAGGAATGGTAAATGGTATCAAAGTACACTTCTATGTAGTCTAGGGGTTGCTCATATAAAAGATCAAGGATAAAGGAAGAAAATGCCGAGATTTTGGGAGTATTATCAAGAGATTTAGATTAATAGAAGGTTATAATAGAGGTAATGAAATAGCAATCACGCATAGAGGATATCGGTAGATAGTTAAGGTAGGCGAAATAGAGGGTGAAAAAGTTATTCCACCAAGCCAAATTACCAATGAGTTATTCAAAATATACATAGTTGGTATTTCTTATCCACTAAAGTGAGGGGACGCATAGGTTCTCCATAATGGGTATGGTAATGGAAGTAATGGATAGACCTTATTCATCAGATGCCAAAAAGGAAAGGTAAGTTATGTGGGGTGCAGAAGGATGACATGATAGAAAGGTCCATCTAATTTAAGTAAAAAATGAAAGAGTTACAACATCATTAAGGACTATTGATTTTGAAGGGCAGCTTCTAGCAATTATTTTTTTAGGTTTGGGTTGTAAGAATTAGTTGTTTCTGTAAAAAGCATACGATGTCATGAGAAATGTTCCGTTTAGAAATTAGTATTTGGGTGGATCGCTATATTAATTGAAAATTTGTTTAAGTTAGAAAATCTCATGTAGAAACTTAACTAATGCAAAATAAATAAATAAACAAATAAAAGGCTGGAAGTTTATAAAATAAATTAAGGAATTTGTTAACCCAAAAAATGGATCAACACCCTGGATCAGTGTGAAAGCACCGGTGTAAATGATCAGCAGCATAAATCTCAAATAAACAACAAATAAAAATTAGAAGTAAGAAAAGGGGCACATAATTTTTATAATGGTTCGGCTGACTCTGGCCTACGTCTGTCGAATATGCGATTATATGATTTTTGTTTGATGATAATAAACATATATATATTCATTTAAATGTATTTGTTAATGTACTATTACATTTTTCAAATAATTCAATAAATATTTGGTGAATAAAATAAATAACACAGAGTTTAAATTCAAACAGATATTTTATTCAAACAAATATTTGTTACAATTTTGAATAGTACAAATTCAAGCTCTCACTATACATATACAACTTGATTACATTACAATTTCAATCACATCGCATTTCAATTTACATAATTATCCTTACTACATATCACTCATTCACTTGTATTTATCTTCAACTTCATTCCAGATTGGATCCAGCATCTGAGCAATCTGCAAACGTAAATATTGACGCGGTAAAATTGAAAATAAAATATTTTTGCAGTATAAATAAAATGTGATTTTGAAAATTTTATTTGCCTCAGTTTTTTTGGGGTTGTTCGTCATCATTTAAATTTGAATTCATCATACACGAACAGCTTGTGACATGCACAGTGTATAACTGTACATGCCATAAGGTCGTGCACACCGATATATACACTTGATAAAATTACAGGGACAGGTGAGCATAGGTCAAACCCAAATGAAAAGCTGGGTTCAACTCAAGTGCAATAAAAATAAGGTCACAATATCAGCACAAGGTCAAACCCAAGCTCCAAGCTGGATTCAACATAGGTGCAAGTTCAAGAAAATGGTCAAGACAACTAAAACAAGCCTCGACCAAAAATCCAAATGTACAAATGCAATATGAACCAAACAGTGCAACAAAGGCAGTGGTACAAACTACATTAAGTCAATGCACAAACATATATATACATATGTATATACACATGTATACATACATGTAGTGACAGCAAAACTCAAACCAGCCATCATATGGTAGCAAACCAGACCAGTTCAGGTTAAAGCAAGAAAGTACACATGAAGCTTATAGTGCAACAGGCCAAGTAAGCAAACAAGTGCATAATATAAATCATATAATCATATGTCCATAGACTAGACCCAAAGCAACTCGAGCTAGCTAATTGAACCAGCTCTCAAGTCTAGATGACACAAAGTATGAAAACAATGAGCCAATAAAATGTGAACTAGCTCGAATGAAAGTGCAGACCATACATATATACAGAGTTGACACAATAAAAACGTAAAGACTGTAATATACTCAAATGGACATGACTTAAAACATCATCGTTGAAGACGAGAAGAATCAAGTGCAGACAGTACAAAATCAAATGAACAGACTATGTTTACATGAAGAAGACTCAAAGACACAGCAGAATGAAAGTGTACAAACGGTGGTGAATGCAGATACAACATGCATCAGATCAGGTCAAAGTAAACCAGAGATCAGCCATGACCAGAGAGAAGCCAAAGCCAATGAACGAAGTGCACTATGCATATATATACACATGACAGTAAATCAGGTCGAATATGCTACACGAAGAACATGACACGAATAGATGGAGCAAATGCAACAGCGACAGTGAAGACAACAAAACAATATTAAGTACAGGGATGCAAGCATCAAGTGGCAGTTTTGATCAAAGAACAGTATAACACGGACAAAGTACATAAAACAGTGAAACAATGGCTCAATATCAATATGCAAGAAATCAAGCTATAACATGTACACCAAGTAGATTGTACATGAAACAAATATGCAAGACTGGACAACATGGATGCACAGACAACATGAAAACATGAGTCAATGCTACAAAAGAAACAATGGCACAGTCTCAGCATCAAAGACCGAAGGCATACATATGGTTGCAGTAAAGGCAGAGCTCGAGGCTACCAAGTTAAACAATGAAAATTTCCTCAATGCAATATGACACAGCTACAACATATACATCGATGAAACTTAAGTCAAATACTATATAAATGTACAAAGACTCCAAGCATTTCAAACACAAAGCAAAGTCACAGTGCAGTTTCCATCAAAGACAGAATGCAACATGGAAGTAGTGACAGTGCCGAAGTCACAAAGACAATGGTCAACATCAAGCATCAGAAAATGGCCAGAGTAAATCATTACCAAAGTCAAGGCCAATTTCAATCTGAAACAACCAGGTTGCAAGTTTGAACAATTTCAAAAATCATGGTACAACAGTCATTGGATGGCAAGTGGATATGACCATCAAGCCGCAAGTCAATCAAATTCAAAATTTGCAGATTTCAAACCCAAGTCAGTGCCGAAGTTGAACAAGTCAGAAATCGACACCGTGGTGGCCAAGCAAAGTCAAAATCGAAGCCGTGTTAACCAAGCCAGAAATATACGAATTGAAAATGTCAGAAATCATCACAATCATCAATGCAAAATCGAACGGCAAGCCAAAAAATTATCAGACGAACTTGTATGAAATATGCGAACGAAAAATAAGGAATTCGATTCCTATATAAGCCCTAAAACATCATTGGCAAAATGCATCAAGTTCAAGTATTCAAACCAGAGAGCAAAAAGCAAATTACATACCAAAGTAAGTTGGAACTCGATCGAAAATTGAAGGAGCTGTGGTTGAATCGAGGAGATGATCGATTGCCGAAGCAAATCAGAAGAACATCAATTGTAATTGATCAACAATAAATTAGCGTCTTCGAAAACCCTAATTTCAGAACAAAATAGGAACGAGAACGAAGTAGTCATTCTTTCACCAAGAAGAAGCCGACCGAAGGAAATAAAAAGAGGAAACGAACAAATATTCTTAAGTCTATTTTTGGGCCGGCTTCTCTCAATTTTTAATAGGGCTTTAATATTTAAATTAGGGTTTAATAGTTTTTTGAATTATTGTTTTTGTATTTTCATTTTTAAACCTTTGTAATTTCTAGTCGTGTGACTAGGGGATAAACTACGTGGCGTAGTTTGAGAATTTGCAACTCAGGGGCTGAGTTGTGGCAGAGTTTTGAGCGTAGAGTTAAGGCTAGTCGATAGCGGGTGTCGCGAGTTTACGTGTGTAAGCGTCTAACTGCTTAATATCTAGTAGAAACCTTGGGGGTAACACGTAGGTAGGGTTTTGCCGAAGCTGGGTAAATTCTGTGTCGTTCTATTTCTGCATTCATTATTCTGCTATTATCTGTGCTGTTATTATTTTGATATATCTATGTTGAAATAACTTTATATAAACTTCTGCAATAAATTTTTATAATTAATAGCATCACTCTATTCACCCCCCTATAAGGTGAAATCGATCCTGCAAGTGGTATCAGAGCTAGGTACAAAAGCCATTTTCGTTTTAAAAAATTGATTTTTCAAAAACCAATTTTTGTTTTTAAAATTTGAACTTTTAAAGTGGCTTCTTTTAATAATGCTTTTGTGGAGGGTCAATCCATAGTTAGACCACCAATGTTCAATGGTGAATATGCTTACTGGAAAAATAGGATGGAAATTTTTCAGAAAACCATTGATGCTTGGAATATTGTTGAGACAGGGTATAGAGCACCAACTACAATTGTAAATAATCAAGAAATAAATAAACCGAAGGATCAACGGACAGATCAAGAAAATATGTTACAGAATACTAGTGCCAAAGCTATGAATTCGATTATTTGTTCATTAGATATGTTTGAATTTAATTTTTGTCTCACATTGTCCAACTGCGTAGGAAATATGGCACACACTAGAAGGACTCACGAAGGAATATCTCAAGTCAAGGAATTTCTCCTTGCCATGCTGAGTAGCGAATACGAGAATTTTACAATCGCCAAGGAAGAAAATGTTAAAGAGATGTAGGGATGGCTTTCCAACATGATATACAAATCAAAAGCTCTCGGAAAATCATACACAGAATTGGAAATAGTTCGAAAAATCCTCAGAGCCCTTCCATGAAGTTTTGAAGCAAAAGTGATTGTCATTCAAGAATCGAAAGATTTAAAACAAATCAAAGTTGAAGAACTCATCGAAAATCTCACCACTTATGAGCTAGAAATGAAATTCAAGGAAGAGCATGAAGGCGGATATACTCGAAAGAAATCAATAGCTCTCAAAGGAACAACTGAAAGTGACGATGATGGCGATGATGATGGAGCAGCAGAGTTGGAAATGGTAATAAAGAGATTAAAAAAGTGGAATCGCAAATACGGAAATCCAGTTCTAAATTAAAAAGCAGAATAATCAAAGTTTTAGATAACACAAAACAACAAAAAATCATCTGTCATAAGTGCAACCAATCCGGACACATCAAACCCAGTTGTCCTCAAAATCGACGCGACTTTGAAAAGAAATCGAAAAGGAAAATTTTTGCAGCCACGTGGAATACAAGCGATGAAGATAATCAAAGTACTAGCAGTGAGAGTGAGAAAGCAGATATGTGCCTTCAAGGTAATATAACTGATAGCGACGATGGCGAGCCAATCGTGGTATCAAAACTCACTCACTCAGAATTACTTATATATTTCCACGAAGTAAATGGCTGTTTTGAACGACTGAGGGAGAAATATGCTAAAATTGAATCACAAAGAGATAGTTCGATAGAAGTGCCCTAAGTGCGATAAGTATCCAACATTCGAAAAAGAAATTAAAAAATCAAAAATCAAAATTAAATCGCTTGAAAATGAAATTCTGATTTTAAAGGAAAGTGAAAATACTAGGAGAGAGAACTCTATCAAAAAGTGCACACAATTATTAAACGAAAATGAATCTCTCAAAACACAAGTCCAACAATTGTCAACGACTTTAGATAAATTTTTAAAAAGTGAAAAATCGTTGAATATGCTATTAGGGAAGCAAACTGTTAATACAGTTAGACAAGGACTTGGATATAATCAATCTGAAAATGTTAGAAATGAAATTAATCAAGTCAATTCAATGTGCACGATTTGTAGAAAATTTGGACACAATCAAAACAGTTGTTGGTATAGACCCAAACACGTGAAAACTATACCAATTTGGGTTCCAAAAGGCACAAATATAAAATTTCTCAAAGTTAAACAAATCTTGGTGTCGAAAGGAACATATATAAATAGTTTTGGATATCCACAAAATTATTTTCCAAAATATTCTGCCACTAACAACAATGGACCTATAAAAACAAATCGGTCACAAAAACCTTTTATCGTGTAGGTATGGTGGCAGGCTAAGGAACAACATCAGTGTTAACTTGGATTCTGGCTGTTCCAAGAACACAACGGGCGACAAAGCAAAGTTCCTTAGCCTAGTACAAAGGTGACAGAATCACAATGGGCAACAATGAAAAATTATCGTAAAGGTAAAACAGGTAATGGTATATTTTGAACGATATATTAAATGTGATAATCTACATCTTAGTCTGAATTAAATCAGCCAATAATGTGATGATGAAATAAATGATGATTTTGATTCTAACTTATTCAAAATTGTTGGCCAAGTATATTCTTATGACAAGAACACTATAAAAATCTCTAGAGTCTTTGAATTACTTCATATATATTAGTTTGCATTAATAATTGTGTTTTATTGGATGATAATACATTTGGTTATTTTATGGCTGATTTTATATTCACGGTTTTTGATTATTTACACGGCTTCAATACAAATTCAAGAGAAAGTCATTTAAAAAATTATTAAAAATGATTTTGAGAAATTTTGTTGCACACCTCATGATTTGGTCTATAACATTCAATTAATAATAATCTTGAGTGAAAGAAAAATTCAGATGCAGATTACACTGGTAATCTAGTTGATAGAAGAATTACGAATGGAACGTGGTATATGATGAGACATTTAGTAACTGCATCGTTTTTCAAAAAAAAAATCTGCATATTTTTCACTTCAAATAAATTTCAAATTGCAGACATTTTTTTGTAAAACCCCTTCTAGAAAATCATTTTTGACCTTGTTTCAGATTAGTCATTTTGGAAAATTTGGTTTTATAATTATTTTTGGATTTGATTTTAAATTATTACATTGACTAATCCGACTCCCTACTAATTAGCGAAAAGATAAATAGTGTTTGAAAAAGTGATGAGTGTTAATATTAATCATATATTATAACTTGAGATGGTATATTTAGTAAATTTCTTTATAAATTTGAACAAGAGTTATAAAAACATTTTGTTGGTAAAATTCCATGACCATCTCTATTTCTATCATATTTCTAACAACCATCACTCATCAAAGTTCAATATAGTTTGTCAATATGTGGTATTTTAAATAGGAATCATTCATTCTTTCATTTTACATTTAATATATATATATATAAACAAATAAAATCCAAAGTATTCACTCTCATTTAAAAGTCCTCACGGTTATGCATGGGTGAATTACTTGGAATTTTTGATTATGTGCTTCCATGCTCATTTAAAAGTCCTCACGGTTATGCATGTATGGAACGCATATCAAAATTGATTTATTAAATAAACAAGTTGATTATAATCCCATTTAAAAGTCTTCACGGTTATGCGTGGTTAGAAGATACTTGAATTCATTTTTAAAAAATAAAATAAAATTGGAATACTACTAATCTCATTTAAAATTTCTAACGGTTATGCATGATTGGTAGATTTTCAAATTTTCTGATATAAATATACCACAAATAGACAAAACTGTACGGTTTTATATGATGACATCATTCACATCATTCTAAAAGTGGAATATGCGACTAACAGAGTATTTATGATTTTTTTTGATTTTTTATTAAAATTTAATATTTATATTCGATTGAGTTTTAATGTTGTATTAATATCTATCACTTTATCTCTATTTTTCTATCACTATTACTCTTTTGCTGATAACAAAAGGGGGAGAAAAAAGTTAAGATTTTGACAAATAAAGGTCAAATATTTTCTATTTGCATCTAGGCTCATTTGCATATTTTTAATTGTATGCATATATGAAAGGGTAGCTTTGTGTAAAGAGGAAGCATTCAAATAGGGGGAGAAAATTGAATGATCAAATAAATTTAACAAATTCAAAATCTTAAATATATGTTTGTTATCATCAAAAGGGGGGAGATTATTGAATATGCGATTATATGATTTTTGTTTGATGATAATAAACATATATATATATATATATATATATTCATTAAAATGTTTTTGTTAATGTACTATTATATTTTTCACATAATTAAATAAATATTTGGTGAATAAAATAAATAACAAAGAGTTTAAATTCAAACATATATTTTATTCAAACAAGTATTTATTACAATTTTGAATAGTACAAATCAAGCTCTCACTATACATATACAACTTTGATTACATTACAATTTCAATCACATCACATTTCAATTTACATAATTGTCCTCACTACATATCGCTTATTCACTCGTATTTATCTTCAACTTCATTCCAGGTTGAATCCAGCATCTGAGTAGACTACAAAAATAAATATTGATGCAGTAAAATTGAAAATAAAATATTTTTGCAGTACAAAATAAAATGTGATTTTGGAAATTTATCTGCCTCAGTTTTTTTGGAGGCTGTTCGTCATCATTTAAATTTGAATTCATCATACACGAACAGCTTGTGACATGCACAGTGTATCACTGTACATGCCATAAGGCCGTGCACACCGATATATACACTTGATAAAATTACAGGGACAGGTGAGCACAGGTCAAACCTAAATGAAAAGCCAGGTTCAACTCAAGTGCAATAAAAATAATGTCACAATATCAGCACAAGGTCAAACCCGAGCTCCAAGCTGGATTCAACACAGGTTCAAGTTCATGAAAATGGTCAAGACAACTAAAACAAGCCTCGACCAAAATCCAAATGTACAAATACAATATGAACCAAACAGTGCACAAAGGCAGTGGTACAAACTACATGAAGTCAGTGCACAAACATATATATATATATATATACACATATGTATATACACATGTATACATACATGTAGTGACAAGAAAACTCAAACCAGCCTTGATATGAAAGCAAACCAGACCAGTTCAGGTTAAAGCAAGAAAATACACATGAAGCTTATAGTGCAACAGTTCAGGGAAGCAAACAAGTACATCATACAAACCATATAATCAGATTCCAAAGACTAGACCCAAAGCAACTCGAGCTAGCTAATTGAATTAGCTCTCAAGTCCAGACGACACAAAGTATGAAAACAATGAAACAATACAATGTGAACTAGATCGAATGAAAGTGCAGACCATACATATATACAGAGTTGACACAATAAAAAACGTAAAGACTGCAATATACTCAAATGGACATGACTCAAAACATCATCATTGAAGACGAGAAGAATCAAGTGCAGACAGTACAAAATCAAATGAACAGACTATGTCAACATGAAGAAGACTCAAAGACACAGCAGAATGAAAGTGTACAAATAGTGGTGAATGCAGATACAACATGCATCAGATCAGGTCAAAGTAAACCGAGCTATTTGTTAATGTACTATTATATTTTTCACATAATTAAATAAATATTTGGTGAATAAAATAAATAACAAAGAGTTTAAATTCAAACATATATTTTATTCAAACAAGTATTTATTACAATTTTGAATAGTACAAATCAAGCTCTCACTATACATATACAACTTTGATTACATTACAATTTCAATCACATCACATTTCAATTTACATAATTGTCCTCACTACATATCGCTTATTCACTCGTATTTATCTTCAACTTCATTCCAGGTTGAATCCAGCATCTGAGCGGACTACAAAAATAAATATTGATGCAGTAAAATTGAAAATAAAATATTTTTGCAGTACAAAATAAAATGTGATTTTGGAAATTTATCTGCCTCAGTTTTTTTGGAGACTGTTCGTCATCATTTAAATTTGAATTCATCATACACGAACAGCTTGTGACATGCACAGTGTATCACTGTACATGCCATAAGGCCGTGCACACCGATATATACACTTGATAAAATTACAGGGACAGGTGAGCACAGGTCAAACCTAAATGAAAAGCCGAGTTCGACTCAAGTGCAATAAAAATAATGTCACAATATCAGCACAAGGTCAAACCCGAGCTCCAAGCTGGATTCAACACAGGTTCAAGTTCATGAACATGGTCAAGACAACTAAAACAAGCCTCGACCAAAATCCAAATGTACAAATGCAATATGAACCAAACAGTGCACAAAGGCAGTGGTACAAACTACATGAAGTCAATGCACAAACATATATATATATATATACACATATGTATATACACATGTATACATACATGTAGTGACAAGAAAACTCAAACCAGCCTTGATGTGAAAGCAAACCAGACCAGTTCAGGTTAAAGCAAGAAAATACACATGAAGCTTATAGCGCAACAAGTACATCATACAAACCAGATAATCAGATTCCAGAGACTAGACCCAAAGCAACTCGAGCTAGCTAATTGAATCAGCTCTCAAGTCCAGATGACACGAAGTATGAAAACAATGAACCAATACGATGTGAACTAGCTCGAATGAAAGTGCAGACCATACATATATACAGAGTTGACACAATAAAAACGTAAAGACTGCAATATACTCAAATGGACATGACTCAAAACATCATCATTGAAGACGAGAAGAATCAAGTGCAGACAGTACAAAATCAAATGAACAGACTATGTCAACATGAAGAAGACTCAAAGACACAGCAGAATGAAAGTGTACAAACAGTGGTGAATGCCGATACAACATGCATCAGATCAGGTCAAAGTAAACCGAGGTATTTGTTAATGTACTATTATATTTTTCACATAATTAAATAAATATTTGGTGAATAAAATAAATAACAAAGAGTTTAAATTCAAACATATATTTTATTCAAACAAGTATTTATTACAATTTTGAATAGTACAAATCAAGCTCTCACTATACATATACAACTTTGATTACATTACAATTTCAATCACATCACATTTCAATTTACATAATTGTCCTCACTACATATCGCTTATTCACTCGTATTTATCTTCAACTTCATTCCAGGTTGAATCCAGCATCTGAGCAGACTACAAAAATAAATATTGATGCAGTAAAATTGAAAATAAAATATTTTTGCAGTACAAAATAAAATGTGATTTTGGAAATTTATCTGCCTCAGTTTTTTTGGAGGCTGTTCGTCATCATTTAAATTTGAATTCATCATACACGAACAGCTTGTGACATGCACAGTGTATCACTGTACATGTCATAAGGCCGTGCATACCGATATATACACTTGATAAAATTACAGGGACAGGTGAGCACAGGTCAAACCTAAATGAAAAGCCGGGTTCAACTCAAGTGCAATAAAAATAATGTCACAATATCAGCACAAGGTCAAACCCGAGCTCCAAGCTGGATTCAACACAGGTTCAAGTTCATGAAAATGGTCAAGAGAACTAAAACAAGCCTCGACCAAAATCCAAATGTACAAATGCAATATGAACCAAACAGTGCACAAAGGCAGTGGTACAAACTACATGAAGTCAATGCACAAACATATATATATATATACACACATATGTATATACACATGTATACATACATGTAGTGACAAGAAAACTCAAACCAGCCTTGATATGAAAGCAAACCAGACCAGTTCAGGTTAAAGCAAGAAAATACACATGAAGCTTATAGTGCAACAGTTCAGGGAAGCAAACAAGTACATCATACAAACCAGATAATCAGATTCCAGAGACTAGACCCAAAGCAACTCGAGCTAGCTAATTGAATTAGCTCTCAAGTCCAGATGACACAAAGTATGAAAACAATGAACCAATACAATGTGAACTAGCTCGAATGAAAGTGCAGACCATACATATATACAGAGTTGACACAATAAAAACGTAAAGAATGCAATATACTCAAATGGACATGACTCAAAACATCATCATTGAAGACGAGAAGAATCAAGTGCAGACAGTACAAAATCAAATGAACAGACTATGTCTACATGAAGAAGACTCAAAGACACAACAGAATGAAAGTGTACAAACGGTGGTGAATGCAGATACAACATGCATCAGATCAGGTCAAAGTAAACCAGAGATCAGCCATGACCAGAAAGAAGCCAAAGCCAATGAACGAAGTGCACTATGCATATATATACACATGACAGTAAATCAGGTAGAGTATGCTATACAATGAACATGACAGGAATACATGGAGCAAATGCAACAATGACAGTGAAGACAACAAAACAACATTAAGCACAGATATGCAAGCATCAAGTGGCAATTTTGATCAAAGAACAGTATAACATGGGCAAAGTACATAAAACAGTGAAACAGTGGCTCAATATCACTACGCAAGAAATCAAGCTACAACATGTACACCAAGCAGATTGTACATGAAACAAATATGCAAGACTGGACAACATGGATGCACAGACAACATGAGCACATGAGTCAATGCTACAAAAGAAACAATGGCACAGTCTCAACATCAAAGACCGGAGGCATACATATGGTTGCAGTAAAGGCAGAGCTCGAGGCTACCAAGTTAAACAATGAAAATTGCCTCAAAGCAATATGACATAGCTACAACATATACATCAATGAAACTCAAGTCAAATATTATGTAAATGTACAAAGACTCCAAGCATTTCAAACACAAAGCAAATCAATCACAGTGTAGTTTCCATCAAAGACAGAATGCAACATGGAAGTAGTGACAGTGCGAAGTCACAAAGACAATGGTCAACATCAAGCATCAGAAAATGGCCAGAGTAAATCATTACCAAAGTCGAGGCTAATTTCAATCTTAAACTACCAGGGTGCAAGTTTGAACAATTTCAAAAATCATGGTACAACAGTCATTGGACGACAAGTGGATATGACCATCAAGCCGCAAGTCAATCAAATTCAAATTTGCAGATTTCAAACCCAAGTCAGTGCCGAAGTTGAACAAGTCATAAATCGACACCGTGATGGCCATGCAAAGTCAAAATTGAAGCCATGTTAACTAAGCTAAAAATATACGAACTGAAAATGTCAGAAATCATCACAACCATCAATGCAAAATCGAACGGCAAGCCAAAAAATTATCAGACGAACTCGTATGAAATATACAAACGAAAAATAAGGAATTCGATTCCTATATAAGCCCTAAAACATCATTAGAAAAATGCATCAAGTTCAAGTATTCAAACCAGAGAGCAAAACGCAAAATTACATACCGAAGTAAGTTGGAACTCGATCGAAAACCGAAGAAGCTGTGGTTGAATCGAGGAGATGATCGATTGCCGAAGAAAATCAGAAGAACACCAATTGTAATCGATCAACAATAAATCAGCGCCTTCGAAAACCCTAATTTCATAACAAAAGAGGAACGAGAACGAAGCAGTCATTCTTTCACCAAGAAGAAGCGGGCCGAAGGAAATAAAAAGAGGAAACGAACAAATATTCTTAAGTCTATTTTTAGGCTGGGTTCTCTCAATTGTTAATAGGGCTTTAATATTTAAATTAGGGTTTAATTGTTTTTTAAATTGTTGTTTTTGTATTTTCTCTTTTAAACCATTGTAATTTCTAGTCGTGTGACTAGGGGACAAACTACGTGGTGTAGTTTGAGAATTCGCAACTCAGTGGCTGAGTTGTGGCAGGGTTTGGAGTGTAGAGTTAAGGCTAGTTGATAGTGGGTATTGCGAGTTTACATGTGTAAGCGTCTCACTGCTTAATTTCTAGTAGAAACCTTGGAGGCAGCACGTAGGCAGGGTTTCGCCGAAGTTGGGTAAATTCTGTGTCGTTCTATTTCTGCATTCATTATTCTGCTATTATCTGTGCTGCTATTATTTTGATATATCTATGTTAAAATAATTTTATATAAACTTCTGCAATAAATTTTTATAATTAATAGCATCACCTTATTCACCCCCCTCTAGGGTTAAATCGATCCTACAACGTCCACTTTAATCAATCTTTATTATGATTATACTAGTTGAATCTCTCTGCATATCAACTAGTTAGTCCTTAAATCTAAGTTACAATGAGTTAGAATAAGCTACAAGTACATGGGTTGACTAGCGCAGCAACCCTCTCGATGATTGTTGTAAAGGACGAGAAATTTAAAGAAGTAAAGGAATTACATTAGAATCCCGGAAAAAGATCCATCTCTAGTTGCTGGTAGGTGAGTATTTTTAGGGGAATTCAGTGAGTATTGGGTCCGAAGTCCAAGTGCAGAAGAGTCTAGTTGTTATGCCAAGTCACGCCCGAAAATATCAAGTCAATCTGCGTCATTTCCATGGATCGATAGCTATCCATAGGAGATGGATCACTAGCTATCCATCAACTTGGCATATTTTTTACCAGAAGCCACTACTTAGTGCTACAAAGGAGCTTGAAAAGTTTGAGGATGATCCGACCTATCTTAATGGACCGCTTGCTATCTATAGGGGATGGATCGCTAGCTATCCATCCACTTAGCATAATTTCGAGTGATCTTAGTTTGGTTGTCTACGTGTCTTCTATTTAATTACCTTGTCAAAATATCAAGCCATTTGGAGTTCGTTTGATCATTCGTCTTCATGGGTAATCTGATCTAGAGGACTTATCCATAACTCACTCAATATTTAACCAAATCACACGAAAGTTAACAAATGCAATGTAGGTGAGTAGGAAAGCCTCCCCTATGGATCATAGGTCATGGGGACCACTCATGGGTCGGACCTGATGGATCAAACTGGCCCAATTCGGAGAAGAATCATCTACAAATCGCAAAAACTTAACAAGACTAGACAAATTTTTGCAGGTACTCTCTATGGTGTGTGGGACCTACCCTATAAATTTCAAGTTGTGGGGCACAACTTACATGGATGGTTAGCTATCCATCTAGTTAGGTCACTAGCAATCCATTAAACAACCTCTAAATGATCCCATTTTTTCTATAACTATTCTTTTATATCTTCTTTGTGTTCTCCCAAAATTTCAAGACAATCCGACTTTGTATGAGTTCTCTAGGTTTGTATTATGTTAGCTGCTTTGGTCAAAAAGTGGGTAAATAAAATTTACTAATTTAGTTACTAAAAGAAAAGTAATTTTAAATCCTAAAATCCTTAAGGTTTTGGAAAGATAAATTTTGATGAGTGAAGGTAAGGGAAATTTTGTTGCAAAGCAACGGGTTAGTGTCACCGTACCTTCAAATCTGAAATTTATAAATGAACTTGTGTGTTGGTTGTTATTTAAAAATTTAAAGAAAGGTTTTGGAAATTTACATTTACCGTGTAGTAAAATAGAGTCCATTGTAAATATCGACTATATATATATATGTATGTAAGTATGTATATACACTTTTAGAGGTTTTGTTCAAAATTCAAAATTTTAAAGATAAAATAATTTTATGAAAAATCTAAAATACGGTGGTGAAATTGTAAATTTTAAGAGTTTTTTCAAATATTTCTAAAGTAAGCCTAAAATGATTTTTATAGGGAGAAAGAGACAATTATTTATTTTGGAAATGCCCCATGCTTAGTAGGGGAAGAAGTCGATAGGTTAGCAAATATAAATTTTACTATACATCGAAAGTGACAGTAAAATAACATTTAATTAGTAACAAGGGAAAAAATTGTCTCATATATGGAATCTATTTCTCCATACCTTGTCGGTAGGTGAACAAAAACTGATTTTTAAAAATAATTCCGATTTAGTTTTTTAAAGATTTAAAATAAAATTTACTATGCGGACTGTACATGGAAAAGTTAGAAGAGAATTTGGGGTAAAAGAGAAGGTACCAATGGAAAAAGGGTGCATAAGAGAAGGGGGAAATATGGAAGTTTCCATCTAAACCTTTTTTGGCATAAGAATATAGGTTTAGAAATTTTAACTTTTCAAACATGGATGTTAGCAATGGTATGTTAGGATTTTGGAAGGTAGGAATTAGATGAAAAATTGAGTCAACTATGCTTTTATTCGTAGAAGTATAGAAAATTTTGGATGTAAAAACAAATTTTTGGTTTGCAAAGTTTGCATACATATAGAACAGCCAGCATATTTAGGTTGTTTGCATCATATTTTCAAAATTGTTTTAAAAGAATGCATTAATATAGGAGGCATTGATTAGAATCATTCAGCATATGTGGCACATGTATTACGATACACTGTGCACTTGTGCACGATCTGTTTGCTAAATTGGTTGCACACTAATTGGTAGGTTGGTTTAGAATGGTTTACATTATGTTACATTGTTAAACCCTTAAGGAATTTTGGGAACGAAATTATTTTTAGAGGGAGAGTATAACACCCCGTAATTTTTACAATAATGAATTTAAAGAAAATTAATTAGTAAATAATAGCACTAAAAATATGATTTTTGTAAACCTCAGAATATGGCGATGAAACTTGCACCATTGAGTTCGTGGTAATTTTCTAATCAATATTCATATATAATGTTTTACAATCGAGGTTCAAATGAAAAGGTTATTAGTGTTTGATGTTTTCGAATCGAAAATAATTATACATGAAATTAAGAAAAAATAAAAAATTATTAACTAACATTAATTATCATCAGTTAAAGTTAACAGACAGTTTACATTGCTTAAATGTTAAGAAAAATGTAAATGGAAGGAAACTATATTGGTCGGTTAAACAAGTTACTAAATAAAAAACATATGCACATTAATCATTTAACACTAGAACATGCCACAAGTCAACCCTAGGAGCTTGTTGATCGACCGATAGTGACCGACCATAGGTAAAGGGCGGCCGACCCGTGCGGCTGTTAATTCGGCATTAATATGTGGCTAAATGGCCCGGATTCAATATACTTCAATCAGACGACTGACATTGATTTAACCCTCTATAAATACAGACCTAAACCCTCACTTCTAAACTCATATTTTCGGAGAAACGCCGAAGCTCTGCCATTTTCTCTTCTCCTCCGAATTCTAAATTTCTTGAAAATAGTTATAGCTTATACGTACATACAATTGGAGAATAATAGAAGCGAATGGGATGAAGAATATGGTCAAATCAAATCGCCAAAGCCAAGGTAAATTTTAAATTAGATTAAATCTCTTTTCTAATCTAGATTTCTGATAAATATGTGTACGCTTGTTGTGTATATATCCAAATAGGGAGAAAAGCGAGTCAAAATGGAATAACAGAGATTAGATCTGGAGATTTGGAAAGCTAAAAAGGTGAGTGGAAAATTATACCGTCTTATATAAATTGGATTTATATCATTGTAAATCAATTCCGATATGCCTAAAATGTATGTTGGAGTTGTATGCTAAAATTGTATGCGTGTAACAAAATCATAAACCCTACCTACATATTCTATTGTTGATAACCTATATTGTACATTGAATGTTTGTAAATCTAGAAAATATTGGATATTAGTAGTCCTTGAAATATATAGAATATGTATAGTTTCATATTTCTGAATTTAATGTGACACGTGCAAGTAAAAAACCGTAAATTGAGTTATCATAGTAAATTGCAGGAATTTAAGTAGTATTTTAATTTATTGAATTAAACAGCGTGTTACAATATGAATTTCAATACTTTATCAAGTTTCATATTTATAAATAAAAGTATATCGGTTGAAATAACAAGGAATACACCTAAACATATAGATGTATAAAATAGCGATATGTGATGAACCAAAATTCCATTCATTTGAATTTGGAATATTTAATTTATTTTAAATATTGAAAAGTTAATTTATATGTTAAACTGTTTAAATTTTGAATATAAGGGTTATTTGAATATTCAGAATTATTTAATATAATTGAATCTTGAATTTAATGTGGATAAAAATGGTTTGAAAGCTGATTTAAATTTGTTTAAACTAGAATGATATTTGTAAAGTTTTAAATGAGAATTAAAAGTAATTAAACAGATTTTGAAAATAAACCATTTTAATTAACGTGTTAAATTATCGATCCAGGGCACTGTCTCGGATTTTGATGAAACTAGTGCTATTGGATTCGTAATAATGAATTATTCTATCGTAGCGATCGAACATATCGTTTGATCGTGCGAGCTTAAAACGCAAAGAAATTAATTAAAGTAATTTAAATTAATATAATTTCATTTTGAAAGCTAACTTCTATATATGATGAAATTGGCTTTTGATACTAGTTCCATCGCGTTCGGAATAGGAGTATTACATATAGAATGCCAGACGGCGTGCCTCAATTGGAATTTGAAAATTTAACGCATGAATAGTGCTTTAAAATTTTATGTATAAGGACATCAACTTTCTCCATTAGCAAACCCTAAATGAAATAACTTCAGTCGCCATTAAATTTTAGTTCCATCCAACGGTCATAAATCGATCGAGAGCTAGAAGCAAAATTAGTCAAAATGAAACTTGTAGAGCTCATTACCAAGAATTCATCCATGGCCTCGATCGACGATCGATGGTCCACGGTGACGGTAAGGAAAGCACGAACGGCGGTAGTGGATTGCCGATTTTCGATGACAATGGGTGATGAGAGGGGGTTGCGTGGGTGGCGCAAGCATCGGCGAGGGTAGGGCGGTGCACGGTTAGGTCACGGTGGCACATGATGGACGGCAGGGGCGGCAATTGATGAAGGCGCGGTAGAGTTTTTCTGATGCTTGGAAACGAGAAATGAACAATGGAGGGAAAGGGTATTTATTTTTAATTTTTTTATTAATTTAAAGTTAATTATAATTTAAATAATCTCAACATTCATTAATTCATATCTAAATCACAGGAGGTCCAAATCGAACGCATTAAGTTGCGTTGCGATCGTATTGGCGAAATCTACGTTATGGAGTTGAATTGGATGGATTTGGTGCTAGTATGAATTTGGATTAAATTCAACGCCTGTTCAATTTTAACTTAAATCGAAGCGCTTTGGCGATTATTGAAATTTCTACTAGTTTACCCACCTCTCTGTCCCACCTATATTTTTATATAAGTGTGGATAATTTTATTGCCAATTGTTTGTTGACTGTTTGATGATTACTATTTTATTAGTTGATTCTCGTATATTCTCGCCGCTGAAGTGGATGAGACCCTATTAGGTTCCCATGTATAAGTGGATAACCTTTTGTATAAGATCCTATCTCGAAGCGGTTGATTTATATTGTTTGATTATATATCGTATGTGATGTAGGTAGGGTAGGTTGATGGGATCCAACAGGGTTCCTCACATTGTTGATTTTACTTTTCATATACATTGATATATGATGTGTTGATGCCATATTTGATGACATTGATATAACTTTGCTTATTTGGTGCAATAGTAGCACTTTGTGTTATTCCTGATTTTTGAAATATGATTTTGATTTAAAAGGTATTTCAAAGTGATTTTTGAAGTTTTATATGTTTTAAAGATTATTATCGAATTATTAAAAGGAAGAATTTATTTTTAAACAAACGAAAAGCATGATTCTTATTGTTATAAAAGTATTGAGAAATGCTTTACATAGAAAATTTTTAATAGTTTATAAAAAGAATTGATAAAAGTGATATTTAATAAATAAATAAAATAGATTTAAAGCGGAGTTCGTAAATATTTTGTAAAGGGATTTGAAATTTATGTGGTAAATGGATTTGTAATAGATTTTATAAATAAATTAGTAAAGGAAAGGATTTATAAATGGATTTTTATAATAAATAAGATTTAGAAATGGATAGAGTTATAAATAGAACTTTATAAATAAAGAGATTTTTTAAAGAGAAGTTTTATAAAATAGAAAGAGATTCATAAACATGGTTTTATAAATATGGGAATGATTTATGTTGAGACACGAATATGGAATGTCATATAAGGAAATACATTCAAGTTTTTAAAGTTAAATAATCTTTTAAAGGAATGTTTGAAAGTAATATGTTGGTGGAGTTAATGGTTTTAAAAGTAATGTTTTTGAAAAATTCTCTAAAATAATTAAAAAAAAATTTGTGATTTTTCTTCATGGTATTCAAGTACCCAAAGTATACTAACTAATGTAAAAAGAATGGATCTAAAATCAATTGTTATGGTATTGAAAACTAGGCTCAAAGTCGTAGCTAAAATGTGATAAACCTAGAACAAAACTTTTGAAGCATTTCTAGAAGTGTCATCTTTGCTATTTGAAACTATAAATTGTTTAGAAAATGATATCTAAACTATGTATTTTTCTCTATCTTTTTAGAGTTGTTTTCTAACTTATATAAGATTGTTTTAAAATTGGTTTCAAGTTTAAATATATCTTTAACAATTAATTATGAATTTCAAAGCTAAGTAGCTTTTAGAATTAAAACTTGTTTTTATATTTATTTCAAATTATTTATTTTTACATAATATTCTATACAAATAATTATCATATATTTTTAGTATTTTAAAAAAAACATATTAATAAGTATTTTAAAGATATTCCTATATATATAAGTTTTAAATATTAAATTAAGTATTTTATAAATATAAATGTAATAAAGGGAGTTTGGATTTTAACACCTAAGTCAAAATAAATTGTTTTATGGAATCAAGTAAAAGCGTATTGTCTTACTTGATAAATGTGGATATGCTTTGATCTTTAAATAAATGTTTAAAGTTATTATGGATAAGCAAATAGTTTAAGTTGTTGTAAACTGTGTTTTTGAGCAACACTTATTTTTAACCCTTAATATCAACTATACTTGGGAATATAATTAGATATTTACTAATGGATATTAAGTAGAAAATTATAAGTAAATGTTTTTGGGATTGTTGTGACATATGTTTTGAGAACCACTTGTCTTTAACCCTTAAATATAAATAAATATTTAAAAAGGGAGTTTTAAAGAGGAATGTTTTCAAAGTATAAAATGTTAGGCTTGTTGTGATAATTATTTTTAGCAATACTTGTGTTTAATAAACCTTTAAAAGGAGAGTTTTAAAGATAATGATTATATGGAATGGGTTTGGATTTGTAGTAAACAATGTTTTAGCAACATTTGTTTTTAAATCTTGAATTATATTTTAGAAGAAATATTATAAATCTTTAACAATGGAATTTTAAAGATAATAACAAGTATTGAAATCTTTTATAAAGAGATAGAAAATGTTATATGTTTAATTTATAAAAGAAAGGGAGTTTATTATAACGATGTTTTAGTAGTAATTGTTTTAATCTCTTTGATTATATTTCAATGTTAAACAATTTGTGAATACACTTATACTGTTGGAATAAGTATATGAATAGTTTTTAAGTATTAAAATAATAAATGAATAGTTAAATTTATAAAGATAAGTAATACATTTTATAAAGAGAAATCCAATATATTTATACAAGTATATAAAGGAAGTTTTAATTAATAAAAGAGTATTAATTAACAAAGGAAGTTTTATTAAATAAAAAGATGTTTTACAAATATAAAAGGATTCTAATTAATAAAGGGTAAATTAATTATAAAGGGATTAAAAGTCGCTTATGTGACTTGATTATACTTAGATGATAAGTAACAACCATGTAATGACCTTAGTTTGATTGTTTATAGGATGTTAGTACTAGTATGCGTAACATTAAAAATTGAACGAGTAAGCTTCTCCATTTGTGAGAGTCAAGGCTGATGTTTAGGTAGAGGCAGAGCAATAGAGCTCTAACCTATTGACATTCTTCTAGGCTGAGGAATAGTTAAGTAGAAAGGTCGAAAGCATGTAAAGTATGGAACCTTGATTCCCATAAGCAAGCGTTTAAAACTCGACAGTCGATTAGTCGACTACCGATCTTGACCAAACTTAACTTATGAAGTATACGGAATACTTCGTGGATTTATACCAATAAGAACCCCATGGGAGGAGTATTTGTATGAAGCGCCTCAGGATTTTGACTACTTCTAAAAGAACTAAAATTGAGTTAACCGAAAATTTATCAATTAGCTTTGAAGAGTCAAGGATCGATAAGTATTTTACTTACCAAATACCACTTCAAAACTATTATACGGGTTCTAAATTTTGGAAATGAATGATAGAAACCATGTGTTGTTCTGAAAATCAGTTTAGATGATGGAATCCATATGAGATTCATTATGTGATCGAGTCTTGTTGGAAACTCGTGTGAAGATGCCGAACATAGCCTCGACATCAGAAAATGACTAAAGACAGAGTAGGATGCATGATCCGGGGTTCAGCTAACCCAAATAGGGGGTACATCAACTCCATTATCTAGAGTATGCTTATCGATTTGTTACGCATAGGGAGTTGATGATACTCGATTCATGTGTTAGGGAATGGGCAGGTTGTGTTTACCTTATGCTAAATTTTATCTAGAGATATACGATGCTCGGAAGGTAGTTTATGACCCTTATCATATGCGATCTGTCTCCGTATGGCTTACGATACACTTAGGAGGTCTCCATGAAAAATCCATTTATATATACATCTCTTAGCGGTTTTGTTTGTAAACCTGAAAATGCTATCAAATGTAACCATTTCAACTACTTTATATTTAGACTAAACACTTTAGACATTATTATAATATTATAGGATTTTATATAAAAATGTTTTGGCAATCGTAAATTAAAAACCCATTTGTGTTTTTGTACGACGTGGTCTTATGAGACACCTTTGTTTTGAAAAAGAAAGTCTTTGATATCTTTAAAATTCAATTGAGACGTGATTTCTCACACTGGTTACTAGACTGATCCGGGCATTCTTCCTTTTCAATGCTTGGGCCAGACAGAGCATATTTACAAGTATAGATTTGGATGCTTCGGAGCTTCAGCAGATGAGTTGGAGGTCTTCAGGTCGTATTCACATATATGTTATTTTCCACTGCATTATTGTTTAAATTATCATCATTTGTTAGCAAAGGTTGCTATAACTGTCCAAACTGATGATTAGTGATTTGTTATTATACTCTGATTGATGTATGCATATTGTAGTTTCTCTTTTGTAAAGATTATTGATATTATAGTATATGTTGTTCTGCTGCGATTGTGAGATTATATGTTGGTTTAGTTTCCTTTTCTCTCCTTCTTCTCTTCTCTTCTTCTTTCTTCTTTCCTTCCCATTACTATTTGCATCTCCATTCGATTTAGGATGGACGTGTGTAGTTTATTGTTAGCTTTAATTGTATGGGTCTACGGATCATTACAGCGGGTATCAGAGCTTAGATTAGCGAACACCTAGGCTTTGGTGGGGTACTCATTATAGATAGGTTCAGTAGAACCCTAGAATAAGTTTGAGTATTATAGATATGAGCATGTATTTATTAGTGAATTTTTTTTTATATTATGTTAATTTCTCTGTTGAGTGGATTATGAATTTTGGTCGGTACGTGGGACGCCACGTTATCGTTAGGGGTTTCTAAACACTTAAACAAGGCAAACCGACATAGTGTTATTTTGAGAATTGGTAAATAAAATATTTTTTCCTTTGTTATATTTTATATACAAAGTAATAATTTTTCAAAAATTATTATAGTTATGTACGGTGTGTTTGGTTGTTAGTGAATGATAACATTCAATTATTATCATTTGTTGTCTCTGTGTTAATAAAAGTTGTTATTATTATAATGTAAATAAAGATAAACAATTAACAGATGGTATTATATAACCAAAGTAAAATTATATACAAGGAAAATTTATAAATATGATTGTACATAAAAAGAACTTAAAAGCTAAGAATTTAAAACCCATTGATTTCGAAAATTATTTTTCAAAGTTTTAAAGAAATAATAATATTATTATTTGAAAAATATTTTTGAATGTAAATATTTCAAATGGAATTTCAAAGAGATAATAAAGCACTTAACTCACTTCAGTCGTTGGGAAATAATTCGAACAATAACTCCAGCATCATCAGTATTCTTTTTCGAGTTTTTAAGTGATGGATTACTACCATAGGAGTTTTGTTTTGGTAAAACTAGTTTTGATTTTAAAATTCAAAATATGAATTCATATACAAAGAAATTATCTATAGTGTTATTTCGAAGTTTTTTGCGAAAATAAAAGCAATAAGTTGTATAACATATAAATTTTGAGAATTAGCAAGTTAAAACAAATTTTTAAATTTGTTGAATATGAAAGTTAAGAAAAGTAAATTTGAAATTGAACTATGCAATGAAATTTAACTTAACTTAAGTTAAATAAAATGAATTTTGAAATACTATTTAACTTAAGCAAAGCTAAGTGAAATTGAATTTGATTAGTAATGAATTAATGAATTGAATATGTTTTGGAATGTTGTTTGATAGAATTGAATATGAACTTAAGTTGTAAAGTGAAAATAAACATAAGTGGTTATACAAAATTTTATAATAAACTTAAGTGATGGTTTTATGAAATGGTTTATAAATGATAGCAGTATTAAAGAAAATGTTAATAAACTTAAGAATTTTTTTATGAAATGATTCATAAATGAATTTAGTATGGAGTGAAATGTTTTTAAACAAAAATGAATGTAAATGAAGATGAATATGAAAAATGAAAGTAAATAAATGAATGTGAATAAAGCAATGAGAATAATGAATAAAAAGAAAATGGGATATAGTTAAGAAAAAAATTGAAATAAATACGTAAGTTGTACGTAGATCATTTTATTCGCATAACTAATCGATCCAGATTCGAATATACGATTTCGAGGTGATTTACATCGGTTCGAATTAGAAATTTTCACTTGATTCTTGACTTCGAACACTCGATATGGATTTTTGATTAATTATAGGATTCTCTATCATAATATATGGCTATGCAAGGAGAATGACAGTTTCTAATCAAGGAACTGGATCTGAGTCCGCACAAGGGTGGTCGTGTGAATGATACTAGTTCAGAAGTGAAATTGTGTGATCAAGCAAGCGATCATGCATGGTTTAGCGTACGGATGGTATATGTACATCGTATGAGCTTTAATAAATTAAATGTTGACATTGGAAAATGTAAACTGATATGTTTATGAATTAATTGGACGTATATTATTTGTTGATGGTTTCTCTTATTACGTTTGTTACATGTGCATATGATTATTGTATTAGTATATGTTATATATTGATATTACTTTCCCTATACTAGTGCTCATTGGTTGTTAATTGATTGGTAGGTGCAGACGGCGTATACTTCGCATTTGGAGCTCGCTTCCGCATAATATATTGATTGTATGTGCTTGTTAATACTAATAAAAGGTACACATCTCGGATTACATATCGTATTTTCTACCTACGGGATATCTCATCCTCGAAGATGAGATGTATATTTGTGATTATATATATGTATATTCTAAATTTTTCCATTCGAACCGCACAATGGAGATGCTGGCAAAAATTTCTGCACAATTTAAGTCGTTAGAATTTTTTTGAAAATTTGGGAAATTTTTTTATAACTAACATTTGATTTTGGTTATAACTTGGAATGAATGAATTTAGAGATTTAGGAAAGGCAATAACAAAGTTTCAAAAATTGAATTTGGAAAGTTAATAGTTTAAAATAATTTGGTAATCTATTTTAACTAATTGATTTTGAAAAGTTAATGGGTTTTGTGGCATTTTTCTTGCCTTGCGAATTTCGGTGACGAAATTCTTTTAAGGGGGAAGAATGCAACGACCAAGAATTTCAGTCATTTGATTTTAGAATACTTAATGGATTTTAAATATTGAAAAGTTAATTTTATAAGTTAAACAGTTTAAATTTTGAATATAAGGGTTATTTGAAAATTCGAAATTGTTTAAAATAATTGAATCTTGAATCTAATGTGAATAAAAATGATTTCAAAAGCTGATTTAAATTTGTTAAAACAAGAATGATATTAGTAAACTTTTAATGAGAACTAAAAGTGAGTAAACTGATATTGGAAATAACTTACTTTAATTAACGTGTTAAATTATTGATCCAGGCCATTATCTCGGATTTTGATGAAATTAGAGCCACTAGATCTGTAATAGTGAATTATTGTATGTTAACAAATTTCATGGCGATCAAACATATCAATTTGTTCGTGTGAGCTCAAAATGCGTAGAAATTAATTGAAGTAATTTAAATAAAGTGAATATTAGTCACGCATCCCTAAAACCAAAGTTAATTCAAACGGCATCGTCCCTAAAAAAATTTTGTAAAGTGGGTCCCTATAATTATTTTACTATAGCAGGATGTAGTTTTCGTGTTTTTTGCGCTAGTGCTTAAAAAAAATTCAAAAAATTATAAATATTATAACCAGGTTTCTGAAAGAAAAAAAAGAAATTGCGGACATATCTGCAATTATTGCAGACATATCTGCAATTATTGCAGACATATCTGCAATTATTCCATATAATTGCAGATATGTTTGCAATTATTCACTGAATAATTGCATTCGGTAAACATCTGAATAATTGCACATATGTATGCAATTATTCAATATAATTGCAGACATGTACGTAATTATTCACTGGATAACTACGTTGAATAAATATATATATATAATTGGGGACATGTATGCAATTATTCCATATATTTGCAGATATGTATGCAATTATTCACTGAATAACAGCACCTTTATTAACAATCAAGATATTTACGTAAATATCTGCGCTTATTCCTTAAAATTGCAGACATATCTGCAATTTTTAATTGCAAAGGCATGCTATGCAGAGTAAGTGCATACATGTCTACAAGTATTCCTGAAACATACCGTGTATCATTTTTCCTCTCTTCATTCTTGTTTTTTGATTATTTTTGACATGAATATGAAGATAAATATTAATTGAAATAAGTATTAAAATTTGGAAGTAGTTTTTATATGTTTTTTGATGATTTTCGAAAAATAAAGACCTAATTTACATACTTTTTTCCACTGAGGTTTTCATGAATTTGGAAACCTGTCAAGGACATGTGCCAAATGTACCCTTAAATAAATATAATTTCAAAAGCTAACTTCTATATATAATGCAATCGGATCCCAAAAGCTAACTTCAAAATATGATGGAATTGGCCCCCGATACTAGTTCCATTGCGTTCGAAATAGTGGTATTACATATAGAACGCCAGGCGGCGCACCTCGATTGGAGTTTGAAAATTTAACGCGTGAATGATGCTTTAAAATTTTTAATATAAGGACATCAACTTTCTCCATTCACAAATCCTAATGAAATAACATTAGCCGCCTAATTCCATCCAATAGCCATAAATCGATCGAGAGCTGGAAGCAAAATTAGTCAAAATGTTCAACATGAAACTTGTAGAGCTCGTCGCCAAGAACTCATCCATGGTCTCGATCGATGATCCACGATGAGGAGCACGAACGGAGGCAGTGGGTTTGTGATTTTCGAAAATCGTAGGCGACGAGAAGGGGTAGCATAGGTGGCGCAAGCATCGGCGAGGGTAGGGCGGTGCACGGTTAGGTCACGGCGGCGCGCGATGAACAGCGGGTGCGGGCATTTATGAAGGCACAGTCAAGTTTTTCTAATACCTGAACGCGAGAAATGGACGATGGAGGGAAAAAGTATTTAGTTTTAATTTTTTATTAGCTCAAAGTTAATTATAATTTAAATAATCTCAACTGCCATTAATTCATATCTAACTCATATGGAGTCCAAAGGGGTTTGAAATTTATGTGGTAAATGGATATAAATGGATTTATAGATAAATTAAATTTATAAAGGAAAGGATTTATAAATGGTTTTTTATAATAAATGGGATTTAAAAGTGGATAGAGTTATAAATAGAATTTTATAAATAAAGAGATTTTTTGAAGAGAAGTTTTATAAAATAGAAAGAGATTTATAAACATTGTTTTATAAATATGAAAATGATTTATGTTGAGACTCGAATATGGAATTTTATATAAAGGAAATACATTCAAGTTTTTTTAGCAAAGGCTAGCAAGGTTAACAATGCTCCTATCTGATTTTATTGCAACCATACAATAAAATAAAAATAGCTCAAAACATGCTTCAAGCTACAAAAACCCAAAGATAAACAAAAGAAGAATAGTCAAACACTGTAACATAAACAAAAGAAAGAGAATGAAAGGGGAAATACAGGAGGATCACGAAGAAAAGAAAACTTATCTCCAAGCAGAGATCGAAGCATGGGAGAAAACTACCATGCTCAGTATAGCTTTCAAAATTTCATTTTTCAAAACTTTCCAGAGTGCCTCACTGTCTCTTCTTCTCTTCTCAAGGCATATGAGATTCCTTTCCTTCCACGTCAAAGTCAAATATTTCTCAACACATAGAGAAATGAGATGAGATTGACTTGTTCGCCATCTTGTGAAGTTGTATATCACATTTCATTCAATAATAGTAAGGGAAGACAATATGCTGCTACCAGCTAAGGTCATCATTCTTCTCCATATAGGAAGATTCACATCACAACAAAAAAAGATGTGATCACAAGTCTCATTATTATCACCACAGAAAAAACATGAGATTCCAAGATTGAGAACAAACCTCATCAAAACATTTCTTGTTAACAAATCTTGATTAATAACCTTCCATAGCATCAGATTTTCTTTGGGGGAAGTATCAGAATTCCATATAATCTTCATCCATTTGCAAGGAGGGATGCTATCGAACCTGGATAACAGTTCGTATACATTCAGGTTTTTTAAAGTTAAATAATCTTTTAAAGGAATATTGAAAGTAATATTTTGATGGAGTTAATGGTTTTAAAAGTATTGTTTTTGAAAAATTCTCTAAAATAACTAAAAGATATTCTTTGGCATTTTTCTTCATGGTTTTCAAGTACCCAAGTATACTAACTAATGTAAATAGAATGGATCTAGAATCAATTGTTAGGGTATTGAAAACTAAACACAAAGTTGTTGCTAAAATATGATAAAACTAGAACAAAACTTTTGATAGCATTTCTAGAAGTGTTATCTTTGTTATTTGAAATTATAAATTGTTTTGAAAAAATGGTATTTAAAATATGTATTTTTCTCTATCTTTTTAGGGTTGTTTTCTAACTTATAAAAGAGTGTTTTAAAATTGGTTTCAAATATATTTTTAAAAATTAATTATGAATTTCTAAACTAAGTAGCTTTTAAAATTAAAACTTATTTTTCTAATTGTTTCAAAATTCCTTATTTTTACATAATATTCTATATAAAAAATTATCATATATTTTAAGTAGTTTTAAAATTATTTTAACATATTAATAAGTATTTTAAACATATTTCTATGTATATAAGTTTAAATATAAAATTAAGTATTTTATAAATGTAGTAAAGGGAGTTTGGATTTTAACACTTAAGTAAAAATAAATTGTTTTACGGAATCAACTAAAAATGTATTCTCTTAATTGATAAATGTGGATATGATTTGATCTTTAAATAAATGTTTAAAGTTATTAATGGATAAGCAAATAGTTTTGGGTTGTTATAAACAATGTTTTTGAGCAACACTTGTTTTTAACCTTTATTATTAATTTTACCTGGGAATATAATTAGATATTTACTAATGAATATTTAGTAGAAAAATACAAGTAAATGGTTTCGGGTTTGTTGTGACAAATGTTTTTCGCAACACTTGTCTTTAACCCTTAAATATAAATAATCTTTAAGAATGGAGTTTTAAAGTGGAATGCTTTCAAAGTATAAAATATTGGGTATGTTGTGACAATTGTTTTCAGCAACACTTTTTTTAACCCCTAAATGAAATTAAACCTTTAAAAGGAGAGTTTTAAAGATAATGATTTGATGGAATGAGTTTGGGTTTATAGTAAACAATGTTTTAGCAACATTTGTTTTTAAACCCTTGAATTATATTTTGGAAGAAATATATAAATCTTTAACAATGGAATTTTCAAGATAATAACAAATATCGAAATATTTTATAAAGAGATAAACAATGTTATATATTTAATTTATAAAAGAAAAGAAATTTATTACAATAATGTTTTGGTAGTAATTGTCTTAATCTTTTTGATTACATTTCAAGTAAGTAAAGTAAAACTTGTTAAAGTATTTGTGAATAGAATTGTACCATTAGAATAATTATATGAATACTTTAGACGTTTTAAAAGAATAAATGGACAAGTATATATCTTTTATAAAGAGAAATCCAATATATTTATATAAGTGTATAACAAAAGTTTTAATTAATAAAAGAGTATTAGTTAATAAAGGAAGTCTTGATTTATAAAAGAAGCTTTATTAGATAAAAAGATGTTTTACTAATAAAAAGGGTTTTAATTAATAAAGGATAAATTAATTACAAAGGGATTAAAAGTCATTTATGTGACTTGATTATACTTGGATGATAAGTAACAACTATGTAATAACGTTAGTTTGATTATTTATGGGATGTTAGAACTAATATGCTTAACACTAAAAGTCGAACGAGTAAGCTTCTCTATTTATAAGAGACAAGGCTGATGTTTAGGTAGGGACGGAGCAATAGAGCTCTAACCTATCGGCATTTTTCTAGGCCGAGGAATAGTTAAGCAGAAAGGTCAAAAACATGTGAAGTGTGGAACCTTGATTCCTATAAGAAAGCATTCAAGACTCGATAGCCGATTAGTCGACTACCGATCTTAACCAAACTTAACTTAGGAAGTATACGGAATGCCTCACGGATATATACTAATAAGAACCCCTAGGGAGGAGTATTGGTACAAAACGTCTCAATCTTCCGATTACTTCTAAAAGAACTGAATTTGAGTCAACCGAAAATTTATTGATCGGTTTTGAAGTGTCTGGGATCAGTAAATGTTTTACTTGCTAAATACCACTTCAAAACTATTTTACGGGCTCTATGTTTTGGACGTGAATGATGGAAACCATGTGTTGTTTCAGAAACCCAATTGAGATGATGGAATATATATGTGATTCATTATGTGATCAAGTCTCATCGAAAACTCATATGAAGATGTCGAACATATCCTTGACATCCGAAAATTACTAAAGACAGAGTATGTTGCATGATCCTGGGTTCAGCTAACCCAAATAGGGGATACATAAAATCCATTATCTAGAGTATGCTTGTCGATTTGTTGCGCACGGGTAGTTAGTGATGATCGGTTCATGTGTTAGGGCATGGGCTGGTTGTGTTTACCATATGTTTTATTTTGTCTAAAGATATATGACACTCGGAAGATAGTTTCTGACCCTTTTCATAGGTGATCGGTCTCGGTATGGCTTATGAGTATACCGGGGAGGTCCCCGTGGAAAATCCATTTATATGAACATCCCTTGGTGGTTTTATTTGTATACCTAAATATGTTGTCAAGTGTAATTAATGTAATCATTTCAGCTATGTTGTATTTATATTAAACACAATAGACATAATGATAATATAACAAGAT
Source organism: Allium cepa (assembly GCA_030765085.1). NCBI lineage: Eukaryota > Viridiplantae > Streptophyta > Magnoliopsida > Asparagales > Amaryllidaceae > Allium > Allium cepa. The sequence goes on along the minus strand of CM060941.1, from coordinate 781,514,209 downwards.
TTTATATAAAAATGTTTTGGTTATCGTAAGCTAAAACCTCATACGTGTTTATATGTGGCGTGGTCTTACGAGACACCTTTGTTTTAAAAAAGAAAGTCTTTGGTAACTTTATAATTCAATTAAGATGTGATTGCTCACACTGGTTTACCAGACTGATCCGGACGCTCTTCCCTTTCAATGCTCGGGTTAGACCGAGCATTTACCGATTAGATTTGGATACTTCGAAGCTTCAGCAGATGAGTTGGAGTTCTTCAGGTTGTATTCACGTATATGTTATTTTTCGCTACATTATTGTTCAAATTCTCAGCATTTTTGAGGATAGGTCATTATAACTGTCCAGGCTAATGATTAGTGATTGGTTGTTGTACTCTGATTAATGTACGTATATTATAGTTTATCTTTTATAAAGATCATTGACATTACATTGTATGTTGTTATGCTGCGATTGTGAGATTCTGTGTTGTTTTTGTTTTTTCTTCTCCCTCTTCTCTTCTTCTCTTTCTTCTTTCTTTCCCATAACTACTCGCATCTTCGTACGATTTTGGCTGGAAATTTATGGTTTTTTGTCAGCTTGAATTGTGATGGTTTGCAGATCGTTATAGGATATTTACCATATTTTTTTACTGTCTATTTCGATTACCATGAAAAGATAATTTTTTGTGATTACAAATGGAACGCTAATTCCCCGTTTAAATAAGATACAAAAATTCATAGTGTTAATCATTCTGTTTGAAAGAGATGTAATTCCAATGCATTAAAATATTGAAATTCCTAAGAGTAAATTAAATAATTGTAATGTAGTCAAAATGGTCTAAGAAAAGAATTGCGCAATATAAGTAAAATGAAAGTGAAATAAAAGAAATGAAAAGATAGACAAGTCATAATTTGAAATAAAAAGGGTATAGATAGTCTTCTAAAACAAAGTAGGGAATTAAAGGCTAAAAATGAATAGAAAGTAAAATAGTGGGTGGAAAGAGGAAGTATATGAGAAAATGTACTACAATCTTTTAAAAAGAAAGTGGTAAATGACCTTAAACTGAATAAGATGTAAATACATATAGTAATTAAATAGGAATGAATGAGAAGATATACATACACACATGTAGCCTCAAGTATGCGTTTATGACGAGTGTGAATTATTAAAAGTTAGCAAATAACTTAGTAAATAAGAATGACACACTCATTAGTACGGGTTGGAATGGGAGGTCAATAGTGTTACATAATAGAAGTCTACCCACATCAAGGGGTCATCAGCACTTGTGTATACATTATACTGATGTATGACATATCCAACTGTAGGATTCGTGGAGTTATATACGCTTGCATATAGGTAAAGGAGTACCCTATTAGTGTCTGATTCAATAGATTAGGGGGAGTATTGCCATGACTGCTTTAGGCAATCTAAATAGGATGGTGAGTATCTCGACGCTATGTCAGTATGTGTTGGTACCAAATTAGGAGTATTAACTGTACATGGATTGAGTACATCATCAATCATGTGCGATCAATGGGAAAGACATGGTTACACCTAATGGGCTACACCTCCTACTAGAGTAGATCACATTAGGTCATGCACTATCATGGTTTTTTGCTGGTTTGTTTGTTAGGGACAAGGATGGTTAACCCATAAAAGAGATCTATCAAAACGAAAAGGGTAGTCCGAGGAGCTGAGTCCTTTACAGTCCGTGGAGCTAAGTACATAATAGGAAGTAGGCAAGTAATAAATCTCCAAGGCGAGATAGAGTACGACTAAACTATTATGACTTCGTTATTAGAAACTTTAGAAGTTCCTTGGTACGCAAGATGATGAGGATAGGGTACTGCGTTGTTGATGGATCCTAACTAGGTATCGGGTTATGGATACCAACAAGGATAGTATCTTGATCCAAAGGGAACCGTGGACCTATATATATATATATATATATATATATATATATATATATATATAAACATGTGTATGTATTTATGGTCTACTTTGGGTAGATGGGGCATATCGTACGCATATATGGAGTTGAGATGACTAAGTAAAATGAAAATACATAACATGCAGTGGAAGACAATTTGCACAAACTTATGTCATGTGTAAAATGCATAATCTACCAGTCATCAGAACATTGTTTTGACCCCCCCCCCCCCCCCCAATACAACCCACGTGATAGCTTTAAACGGGCAGGTACTGGTGCAAAGCGGGAACAGTGGAAGGATAGGTTTCCTAATGCATGCTCGGCACTGACAAGGACACTAGATATTAGAAGTGTCAATATTGGTCGGTAACTATATGTTTTATTATACTATTTCATTGTGAGTTATATCGATGGTGCTATGGTATGCAATTATTTGTTTATTTGTAAGATACCAACGATCCATACTTTGGTGGACTTGGGTTTCGATTTTAGCAAAAATTCAGGTCCACTGGGAATTACAGAAAATAAAATAATAGCTTATGCATAACATATATTTAGGAGGAGCTATTATTTCATGTTATAAGTTATGTGGTTGTCATCATCAATAATTGGGAGATTGTTAGAACCATGTTTATAATATTTTGATGATAATAACCACACGACAATACTACATATGATTTTATCAAGTACTTTACAGGATTAGGAAGCATCAAGGATATAATATTTAGAAGAGACATAATCAAAGCATGTATTAGAGCATACTTTGCTTCAAAGTGATATTACAGGAGTATTAAAGCTTTAGAAGACTCGTAATGGTGTTAACAAATCTACTAGAACACATCAAAACTAAAGATGCACTTGATGAAAGATCAAAAAGCTCAAACGTTGATTTTATGTGTTATCGGGCAATTTTAGTAGAATATTGTTAAAACCAAATAAACGAACTCTAAATCACTCTAAACTCTACCATAATCCCTTAGACCTCGTTACATACTTTGAAGAATATATTTGATTTTTCAGAGCTACATACAACCATCAAAACCAGGGTTTTCTAGAACATTTACTATGCTGAAAACATCGCAATCTGTGGACTGGTTGCAAAGGGTCGATAGACCGTTCATCTAGTATTTTGCAGATAGCGTCTTCATCTTTAAAGGTTTTTCCTCGCATCCCTTCGCTCCAGAAGTTTCTTATTTTCATCAATGGTGAACCTAAAAGTTTGCACTCCTATATTGGCATTCCTATAATACCTATAAATACCCCTAATCATCCCTGAAAAAATAAACAACTCAATGCTATGAAATCTATGCCTAAACCCACAAACCCTAAAGCATTTACCATGTTCTTCAAAAGATTCATTTGATTCAGATATTTTTCGACTAGTGTGCTTCATTTCCTTATCCTATATTCTAGTCGAATAAACTCGTACAAACTCCTTATCCTCTACATCATCACTCAATATCTTGGTTATTTGATTCTTTGTACTGAAAAGAGATAATCTTTACTAAATATACATCATGTCAAGAAGTAACCTTTTTCTACATTATTTATTGAAGTCCTGTTCTACTGCTTGGGCAAAGTGTTGAAGTCTAGTTTTATGGTTTGGTAAAATTTTGTTTTTGTAGCTTGAGATAGTTGTTGTAAACCTATTACTTCGAGTGAAGTGGGCTTGATAGTGAAAAAAAGGGTTTTTGGGGCTGGACGTAGGATGGAAGGTCCGAACAAGGATAAATTGACTATGTCATATAGTCCACTGCTACATATATTATACTATTACTACTGCAGCTATGATTTTCACACTTCAAAGTTATATTTGTACTTGGCCATCATCGATCCATGGTGCACTTTCACTGTCATCTACAATCAACTTCGGGACATGTTATGTTAATTCATTTAACAAAAACTTGTACTCCTCGATGCTCCATCCATGCTCATTATCATGTTGCGACACATAATACATAAAGGCATGGTAGTGCACTTTATTAGTCACATCGTGATGACCAACCAGCATCTGAAACAAACCCTCATCTGAAAATGATGTTGGATTGGGATACTTTACGATCAACATACCGATCCTGTTTAAAGCTTGTGATAGAGTTTGGGATAAGCCCCAGGGGCAATTATGTATTTATGAACTATATCTAAATTGTTGACCAAATTTGTTTGAAAAAAAAGTGTTTTTTTTATATAATGTAATGTGTTATATTAGTTAACTAATTCAACTAAAAGTATATTTAATAGAAAGTTCATAAACCATATGTTTTGTGATAATGTTACAAAGTGTTATGGCTGTGAGTAATTTATTGCAATGAAAATAAATAGGTCATTTTAACTATTCCTAGTCAAAATGTATCAAGGCTGGATATCGATATATCCATTGAGACTAGAATACATAACGCTCTCCAAATGTTGGGCAGTGTATTACTTATGACTGCTAGGGAGACCAAGGGGTTACGTACTGATAGTTATTGGATAACTATGGAATGACTCGCTCAATAGTTTTTTATTGGTTAATACAACTAAGGTCAAACATAAATATCAATGTGACTAATTTAAACAGATCTCTCAACTTGAGAATATTAATAATCTTCAATGTGGAAGCTTCGCTTTAATTATAGTTAAATTGTGGCACGATGTCCATCGAACGACTATAGTTGGGTCGAGTGGAAGCATTTGAATTGAAACACTATTCGAGAGAGCATTTCTCTCCACAGTTATATGAGGTCAGTATCATGGTCAACTGAAGTCAACTTAAATTCAAAGTCTCTGGCTAGAGCATTTTGGTTAATAATAATTGTTATCATTGAACCAAGGACTTTGTGTTTAGACTATAAAGTTGAATATAGATGATACAATAATTTTGACCATTATCAAATTCTATAAGTCCAAAGTGATATAGTTTTGACGAAGAGAATTGGTGTAAATAATTGTCACTACCAAGTAACGTTTAAATAAAATAAAATTGAATTTTACCATTATATATATGTAAGCGATAAATTCATCCAAAATGTCACACCACTAACTAAGGTGATGTAGAAACGTTACCGTTTGAATTGTTCGACATTAATTGCTGACTGAATTTATACCTTTGTGTCACACAACTATATTTGTGAATTTTTCGAAAAACCACATAATTTAATCAATTTACAAAATATTGTAAGTTAATTAAATAGAATAATAAATAAGAAATATTAATTATTATTTATTTTATTTGATTACAAATTTTTTTAAGTTATTTGTAATTATTTGAATGCATTTATAAAATTTATATTTGCAAGCATCGACATATGATATCTGTGTATTTTTAAACAAGTTTGAAGATATTTACATGTAAAGATTTATGGACATCATGTACCATTTAATGGCTTAGCGATACCATATAAAAAAAGAAGAATGGATAAAGAGAGAAAATTAAGAGGATTAATTAGGAAATTTTTAATGAAAAGAATGAGAAATTTTTCATTCTTTCAATTAAAACAAATTCACTAATTTGGTTTCTACAGACAGTTTTCATTTTTTCTCATTCAAATTTCTATTTTCTCCTTTTAATCTTCCACGGCTGAAAATCAAATCAATATTTTCAAAAAATTCATCAAATCCAATATAAAATGAAAACATCAAATAAAAAAAGAAGAAGTGGTTCATCCTTCTCTTGCAAAGCTAGGTAATGATCCACTTGAGTTCTGAAGAGAAATCTCAAATTTAGGTGTTTCTCTTGGCTTCATAAAAAGGCGAACTCTTGCTTTATTTATATATATTTTTATGAAGATTACATGTTTCTATTCTTCACCTATTCCATTAATTCATTTATATGTATTTGGAAAATGTTTTGAATATTTTGTTTATTCTCTTAAACTAGCTTTATCCTCATCGAGTTAATATTATTAAATTAATCTTGTATACATCCTTCGCAATTCACATTTCAACAATGATAATTATTATGGATCTATCCCTGTTTTATCTGTTTGTTATATGTTATGTATTTAATTAGATCTGTTTTTCGCTGTCGCAATTCATTTATGCCTGTGTTATCAATTCTTTCATATATTTTTTTGAATAATAATTTGAAATAATTTGTTTGCATAAAGTTTAGTCATTTTGAAATAATATATTTTTGTGTTTACATAAAATTTTAAGTAGACTTGAAATTCATAAGTTGATTTAAAAAATGAAAGGATAGCAATTTGATTGAAATCTAATGGTAAATCACCTAAATTGTTTTTATTTCTTGTTACATAAATTATGAACTTGAACAAAGTACACATAGTATTTATTTGAAATAATTTTGGAACATGATTATAAGTTTTATATGGTTATTAATTTGGATATAAATTTTTTTATCGTTGTACGCTTAAGAAGAGGAATTTTTATTTATTACAATAAGTGAAATTTTGTGCAAAATGTCATATTCCCTTTTTAACCATTTTGTCAAGGTAGAATTTTATTTTATTAAACATAACTTTCAAATACACATACATATGATTGCATGATCCTTCGACTTAAAGTTAATAAAATATATTATTGTACATGTATGTATATACATATGTGTGAATATATATATATATAAGACTCACATAAACATATTATGTATACACACATACATATATATTATTAGTCAAAATTTTGGACAATAAAGGCTTGTGTGAATTAAGTAGGAAATGTCATAAATTTATCAATTAACCTAATCATAGAGAGAGAGAGAAATGAAAGGTTTCTCTCTCTACAAATATGGCCCCATCTTCCCCTAATTAATTATTTAAGTTAAGAGAAAGAAATAAAAGGTTTCTTTCTTTAAACTTTTACATGTTAATTTACATACTTTTGTGTGTTGCTCATACGTTTTCCTTATCATTCAAACACATGGATGTATTCGATACATTCATCATATTACATAATTATTTGAATTAAACCTAAAAATCCTTTGATTATGAATAAAATAAAGTAATGATTTTATTTAAAATGAACTTAGAAAAGTTCTAAAAAATTTAATTTACATAGGCCCGGTAAAGATTTAATGTGGATTTTTTTTGAAATTCACCCATTTGTTCCGCTGCGGGCTAGCCAAGTTCCAACAATGGTATTAGAGCCCAATAGCCTATGCTGTCTAAATTAGTCATGTAAGGCTAACTAATTAGGCTTGCTCATTTGGTACAGTGTCTAGAAAGGTAATGTCTGGGATTGGAATTGGGTAATCAAGTACGCTGTCCTACCTAATTATCGACCTAGCCTAAAAGCTGAAGTGAGCCCAAATGTAGCCCCTAATAGAAAAGGCCAATTTGACATGGGCCTTGGGCTAATTTTCAAAATAGTTTTAAAAATAAAGACAATATTTTAAATTTAAAATAAAACTTGGTTATCATAAAAGGTTTTAATATAACATAAATTTTCAAAATGTTTGAAAAGGTAGTGAAAATTTCAAAATGTTTGAAAATATATAAAAATTAATTTCAAAAATTTATTAATAGATTAATAAAATAAGTTAATTAATTAATACTTATATGCATGTATTATATATAAATTGATATATGTTATGTTTTATTAAAGTGTTTAAGGTAACATAAGTATACATGTATGTATATAAGATAAATTTTCAAAATTAATATAATTTAAATAAAATTACTTAATTAGATAAATCAATTAATGGCTAATTAATTAAATAAAAATACACATATATAAGATATATGTGTTATACTAAAAAGATTATAGTATGTATACACATATGACGTATATGTATTGCTATAAAGGCTATTGTATATATTATAATCGTTATAATAGACATGTCCAATATAAAAGTTATATTGGAATACTAATTAAAGAGTTAATTAATTAAATAATATTTAATTAATATAATATTATATATAAGACTGTTATATATAAGTGTGTGAAACATAAAAGTTACATAATAGTAAAACTTATATAAAATGAATGTGTAAACTAAAGGTGGAACTTTAAATAAACCAAAACAAACTTAAGGAATAAATACATACGTAATTGTATGTATACCATGATTTATGATGTGTCCGACACTTGAATCACAAGGGTACATCATAAGAAATACATCGTTCCATATGTCGCTATTACACAATATAATTTATTAAAGATTATAAATCTTTAATATAATGTTGTCATCTACCATATATATATTTATAAATTACTTGCATACTCCTTAACTGTTGAGCAAACTCAAGCCACGGATATTATGTGTAGTATTATTAATACATTGGATAGACGAGGTAAGATAATTATGTGTATTTGTTAAGCAAACTCAAGGTGCAAATACTATACTTAGGCCGTCGCGATATGGTAGTTCTCTTTTGATTTGTTGAGCAAACTCAAAGGCAAAATGAGATTAGAACAAGGAATCATGGTTTAGGAGTTATATGTGGTATAACAGATAAGGAGTTATTCATCGTTTTTGGGTCTATGATTTGTTAAGCAAACTCAAAATCAGAATCCCAAGACAGACGATGTAACAACCCTAGATTTTTCGTATATTTTAATATTTGACTTTGTTTTATTTTGAAATTATTTTAAACTTATTTTATTTCAAATATTTCATTTTTAAATGTAGGTGTTGATTATTATGTGAATTATAATTTCAAACCGGTATAAACTGGATATTTTACTGAAAGATGAATTTCTGTTCAAACTGGTCAAACCTTGACTTTTAAATTTCAAATTTAAATATTTAAATTCTTAAATTTTATATTTTATATTTTATTATGAAAATAGATTTAATAACTTTAATACTGCTTTTCGTTTCGTTGAAAACGGATTTAATTTCTGAAAGTTAAGTACATTTCAATTTTGAGTATACTTTGTTTTATTTTGAAATTTTGTCTATTTTAAATTATATAAATCATATTTTCTATGCTATATTTTATTTTAATATGTGTTAATATGTTATTTTATGTATATTTTGCCTTTTAATATTTTTTAAATGATAATAAAAAAATTCCAAAATTTACTGTATTTATTTCCTATTTTTAAAGGTTGTTTTCTATTTTCTGCTATTTTCTTCATTTAAATTATATTTAATAAAAATTTAAATATTTATTTTGTGAATTTATTTTTATTTTATGTTATTATTTATGTTTAAAAATATTTTACAAGCTAATATGAATTTTCTAAAAATTATTCTATTTAATTTAAAATTTTCTAGTCTAGTTCACTATTTTTAGCTATTTTTCTTAATTTAACTTTATATAATTAATAAATATTATATAAATATTTATATTTTGATAAATTTTAGATATTTTATCTGGGTTTATTATTATTTCCAGAAATATTAAGTTATATAAATAAAATAAGGATATATGAAGAGTTTTTGACTTTTGAATTGCCTTTTACCTTTTTGAATTCCACCTCTTCATTTTCCTCACAACTCTTTATTTCTTTTGGCATAACTCCCCACATTTCAGATGACTAATTCATTTTCATTTCACATATCTTCCTTTCCTCCTTTCTGAGAAAAAAATTTCGGCCATCACATTCTTGTGAAGTTGGTAAATTTTTTTATTTCTTTTATCTCGTTTTCTACTTTTATTGTTTATTCTAGTTTGATTTTTTGCACATGCTTTCACCTCTTTTAGGATCGGCCATGCCTCCATTTCTGCCTAGCCGCCTCCAGCACCTGATGGCACACCACCAACACCTCCTCCTCACCAACCAACCATGTCGTGACCCCCCTTGGTGATGCCCATCCACAAACTTGTCAAAACAACCCGAATTCCTAGCCTAGCCGAGCACAACATCACTTCCATCACCTCACCACCCCTCTAGCCGCCACCTACCACACCTCCACCACCTCCAGCACCCTCGTCCACACCACCACAGTGGACCCCATACCTTTGGCCGTGACACTTGGATCCTTGGCCGAGCCCAAATCCATGACCAAATGCATGTATTCATGCTTATGTGTATTATTCCCTTCACCCACTTTGGCACCATCATAAATGACATCTAAGCCGACCCATACCCACCATAACCTGACCCAAACACCTGCCATTATTTTGTATTTCCCCTTATGGCTGAGCCTAGTAAAGGTTAAAAGCAAGTGCAAGCATTTCCATTTGATTCTGTGCAGTCTATTCTAGTGTAGTTTTGATCGTAGTTGATTTGAAACTCATCGTTGTTATATTGTTTTGTTTGATGTGTATCCAAGAAATTTGACATTTGGCTCCTCCATTCGAATCTGTGTCGTGCTTTTGTGCTTGTGTAGATCCCGTTTTTGAAATTTGTCGTTGGGCCATCAGCTCAAACCAGTGAGTTATTCTCACCAGACAGTTTTATACTTATATGAATAGTAAATCGATCGCTTGTGAATATGTAAACTGCATCACCATATTTTATTTGCTATGTCACTATAATATGATGTTCACACATGATTAAACACCAGTTATATCATATGTTAATGTTATATTATTGTTGTTTTGTTATTTTATCAGTTAATCACACTGCAAGTTCCCTTTAGATTAGAATCACAATGGGTTGGAATGATACATACCCGAACGGACTTTAGAATAGGAGAAAATCGTTATGGACTGAAATGATAGGCCTGAATGATTTTCAGTTATTTTCATTTACTTAGGATTGCGGGTTTGAAATGATCAAACTATGACGACCTGAAATTTTCGAGCATTTAAAATCAGAATATTTAATCGTATTTAAATATTTGAATGTTAATTCTAACTTGAATTAAGAATATCACAGTTTATTTGATAATTAAATTAGTAAATTAAATTATTTGAAGTTGGTAAAACATTGAATCTCAGTTTTAAGCCTGTTAAAAATAATTTGAAGTCTTATAAAATTTATATTGATAACACTGAAGATAATAGAAGTTGTAAAAATAGAATCTAACAGTGGTTTGTTCGGTTTTAAAATTTTATAGTTTAAATTGAATTTAAAAGTAGCCTTCCGAGGCACAGTCTCGGAATTCGATGAAACCAGTTCCATTGGATCCGTAATAGTGTATTGTTATCGAATTTCAATTTTCGTAGCGTTCGGAGCTAGTGTGTGAGCGTACGATATATAAACACATTGAAAATTTTATTGAGATAATTTAAATTTAAATAATATACCATTGAAATCACACAGCCGAAATAATTTCACATTAGAATTTTTTTTAAAGCTTTTATTTCGTGGTCACTATAGACAAGCTTCTTCTGCACGCCTCCTTTCTTTCACTCAAATCACGTCGCCCTTTTCCTTCTTATCATCCGAATCCCTCTCAAATCAGAAAGTAGATCGAACAAATAAAATGGAAACCCTCTCTAACACAATTCAAAGAACAGTACTCCCCTCTATTTCGAATCGGCTTCTCCTCTCCAGAAATTCATTCCCAAAATCGAAGCTTGCCCTCTTCGATACGTTTCATAAAATCAAATTCGAGAAAGGAGGTTTTCGCGTGTTTTCAAACAGCGAGCGGCGTCGCGGTGGTTTGTGTTCAGGTCGAGGCGGTGCAATTTGTGAGGCAGTGATGACTGGCGGCGAGGACTCGACTTCGACGACGCGGTGGATTTGGGTTCGTGACCGACTTTGAAGTTTGCGTTTAACGTTGAGGTCGTGCGCGTGGATTCGAGAGGGAGGTGGTGATTTTCGATAGGAGAGTGGGCTAGGGCAGGCATTTGGGGCGGCATGCGGCAGGGCTCTAGGACGAACAAATTTTGGTCGTCGAGTAGGTGGGTGTGGAGTTTGTGAGGTTCGAAATCTCTTTTCCTAGTTAATTTCGATTTTTCATATAAACATGTAGGTATAAAATTTTATTAGGATACTTACAGAAAAGGGAAAAGTATATGGATGTTTGCAGGAAGTTTTATAAAATCCCGTGTCTAAATTAATGTATTATGAAGATAAATGTGGTTAATAAATTTATTTAAATTATTTAGCCACTAAAGAATAGGTTTAAAAAAAATCGGTTTAAACTGAAGTATTAATTGATTAATTTATTTAAAATAAAAATCAGGTTAAACCTTAATTATTGTTTAAAACTCAATCATTAGTTTAATTAGATAAGTAAGTAGTAATTAACTGTTCGAATAATTCAAATATTAATAAATCATATATATTTATTCAAGGTCAGGAATTGAGAAAATCAAGGGAATATTGAATCGGGTTGCAAATCAATTAATCAAAGGTGAGTTAATCTCACTCAGTTAAATTTAAATAATTGTTTGAATGGATGAATAGATTGATGCGCTATAGAATGGTATATTATGGAATTGGCATATTATATTGTGCTAATGTCTGTGGATGCAGGGAAAACAGGTTGGAGGGATCCAACTGGACCCCTCAACATTTATTTAAAATTATTTAATACCCTCTGTTGTGATTATTTTATATTCTGTGATGAATATTATTGTTAATTGGAATATTGGATGTTATGGTATACCTGAATATATTCCGGTGCACTAAGTTATTAAGAAATATAGAATTGGACTTTTGGGAATAAAATGAAGAGAGTTTGTAAGCGAAATAATTATACTGAATTTAAATAAATTAAGAATAAATTGGATAAGAATAATAGTAGTTTTAAATTCTAATAAAGAAATTCCATATATGGAAGAGAAATTTGAATAAACAGAAAGTTAATGAATTTTAAAATTCAGTATTATTATTTAAAAAGAACAAAACATTTGTTTTAAATTTAAGATTTGAATTATTGAAAAGAGTAAAGAAGAAATTGGGAAAATAATAATAATAAAGTCCATAACTACTGAATTTGGAAATGAACTGATAAGTAAAGAAATTTATTTCAAAATGGAATAAATTGGAAACCAATTTGGAAAATTGATTTAAGTGATTGAAGTTGGAAATTCTCTCTAGATAACCAAGTACGTTTTCAAAGCAAAATTTTAAAATATAAGTTAAAGGTTTCAGAGTTGTTTTAAAAAGGCAGTTTTGAAAAATTTATTATTTCTAATATTTAAAGTCTAAAGTAAGTATTTCCCTTTTTATCTATTGTAGCAGTAAATTATTTAAAGAGTGACTTAGTATCTTGTTTTAAAAGTGAAAATCTAGTTTTATATTTTATTTAGTAACCTATCTTCAAATATTTATATAGAACATATTTTAACAAATTATTGAAGTAGTTTTAACTTAAATGTTTTAAATTATATTTCAAAGTAAAGTGTTTTAAATAATTTTAAAGATCTAGTTTTGTGCTTGGTGATTTCAGTGGAGATAGAAAATATTTGGGAAAGTTTATTCTGGAAAGAAAGAATGGTTTGAAACTGTTTTCAAAGAGTTGAAAATAGAAATATATATATCTTGTGAAGATATTATTGAGATTAATAAATAATTTAGGAAATTATTTATTGTCAGATGGATGTTGTGAATATAAATTGATAGTTCAATCACCGGCTATCAATAGAGGATAAATACGTTGATCGTTTCGAAGAGACCGGGATCGAGATTTATTTCTCGAAAACCACTTCGAACCAGTTTGTACGTTTCGTGAAAACGATTTTGTATTCGAAGATGGAGCAGTGAAGTGCAAGGGCTAGTCGCTACTAATCCTGAGGATATTTCCAAAACGGATGTAGTAGGAATAGTGCCTTCGGTTCCGTTCGAACCCGGGACGGAGTTATATGGATGAATGCTTGCGAAACATCGTCAGGTGGACGATGGGCATTCTAAGGGTTATGTTCTAAAAAGGTAACGCTTAGCCTCTAGCCTCATCAAATGGGAATGACTGAAAATCAAGAGTTATGCAGCAAGGCTAGGTGGGTAGCACCCAAGCAGGGTGAGGTCATTCCTGTCTAGATGTCCCTTTTTATTTCGGCTTAGTGGGCGGTTGCTGATCCCAACCGCAGGGTGATCTCACTCCGGATTATCCAGTAAGGGGTAGTCCCGGTCTTGTGTTGCAGGGGAGCGGGCATACTCCTCGGTACGGTGATCTAGGCTTCGTACTGTGACAGGTGGTACCCCGGTGCCTAGTCATTAGTTGGAAATCCATTCTCCCTACGAGCCTTGTACGAGTTTTGTTTGTATTACCCACTCTGTGGCTAGTATCTGGAATTTAATGAATGTAACAATTTCGGCTATTTTATAAGTATTTGTATATAGACCCTATTATAATATCAGAGGATTTCTGTAAAAATGTTTTAGCTATCGTAAGGTAAAAACCTGACATGTTTATTTGTGGCATGGTCTTACGAGATGCTTTTGTTTTCAAAGGATTTTTGAAACTTTAATAATCAATTGAGTGTGATTTTCTCACGCTGGTATTCCAGACTGACTCGGGTGTTATTTAACTGTAATGCTCGGGTCAGACCGAGTATTATAGGATACAGGATGATGCTATGGAGCTCAGGAAACGAGCAAGATGACGATACATACTCCCGTACTTGTTTATATACATATATTCCACTGTGTTGAGTTGTTGTGTATCCATTTGTATGATATTGATGCTGAGCTGTGATTGATGTACTCTGATGATGTAATATGTAAACAGATATATTTAATTTGAGTAAAGATCATCTATTATCTATTATATTTTTTTCTGTTGCGATGGTTAGATTCTGTAGTTGTTTTCTATTTTCTTCCTCTACCTCTTCTTCTTTAACCCAAATGGTTCGTATTTCTGTACAACTTGAGTTGAATGTTGTAGAATAGTGTTGACTCAAGGGGTACGGATTTGCGGGTCGTTTCACAAACCCGGGTTTTCTTTGTAAATTACGGGTTGAAATGATATATCACCCGTATCACTTTACCTGGCTAGAAAATGAAATACAGACCCGTTGTTAAAATATGTTTTCCATAAAATTTTAAATATTTTAGAAATGTAAATATTATAATATTTTGATTTAAATTTGATTAAAAATAATTTTTGTAAAGCATTATTGACTCTCTGAAAATTTATAAGTGAAATAAATTAATGGTAAAGTTAGAAAATTTAAAATGTAAGTTTTTTGGAAATTATAATTTTGTGATAAATGGAATTTAAATTAAATATGAAAATATGATAAATTTATGATATTTTGAATCAAATGAATTTAAAATAATTTTATAATATATTAATGATTTTTGAATTAAGTTAAAATGTGAAATGAATGAATATTTAAGTTGAAATTTTGAAATATAACTAAAATTGGAAATTTGGCTTAAAAGTGAATTTTAAGTTAAGTAGATAAAAATGAAATTAAGTTATATTTGAAAATTTAAACTTAAGTGTTTAGTTAAATTTAATTTAATGAATTTAAAATTTAATGTTGGAATTTAATAAGTGAATTACTTTTAAATTTTGATTTTTGAATAGAGATTTAACTTTATAAAATCACGAATATAAGGGTATTTGAATGATTGTTTTAAAAGTGAAATTATATGATTTTATAAGTTAAAAATGGTTTAAATAAAAATATAATTGTTTGTGAAATTATATTGAATATTTGAAGTTAATTTACTGCATTTCTAAAATGCTATTAATTCTAATGTAAAGGATAATACAGCATTTGTAAATGCTGTAGTTGATAATAATGTACCAAATGGCTCAATTTAATTAAAGCCTATTATAGCATTTTTTGTGAATGTTATAATGGTTGAATTTAACTAAGTTTATTTGAAACTAATGGAACCCTATTACAACATTTTAAATGTTGTCTTTTGTTAAATTGAACTGTTTTAAGTGTGACTTTCCGTAGCATTTTCTAAATGCTGCGAAAGTTGAAATTTCATTATTTTAATAAATTTAAGTGAATGAATGAACTTTGAAAGATTAAAATTTTGGAAATTTTAATAATTTAATTATTAAATATAATATCTTCATTTTAATGATTTAAATGAAGCAATTTGTTTCGAAATATAAACTATTTTAAAATGTGTTTTGAAATGGTATTTAAATTAAATAAAAATGAATGTGGTTTGGAAGATATGATATTTTGATATTTTGAAATGGATTTTGAATGATATTGAATTTTTAAATGATATTTGATTTCGAAGTATAAATACTATTTTGAAATTTTAACCACGGGATGTATTTAATTTATGGTTTAACTGATCTTTAAAGGATGGGCGATCCCAAGCATCCTTTAAGTTATGGCGCATTTCAACTACAGTTCACTTGAGTTGATTTACATTATATAAGTATATATTGTCCTGACTCGAGTGTTTTGTGTTTTACTTTACGCTCGGGTCAGCCTGAGTATTCACAGCTTTGGATTCTCTTTCTGGAGCTGATCTTTGCTGGAGTTTCTGCTTATCTACATTTATATCTACTTTCTGTTTCAGCTATTCTAGTTTATCTCATGTATTAGTGAACTTCTATGTATTGGGAATTTCTATTTTGTTGTTTTCAGACTGTATTATGTTTTGGTTTGAGACTCTGCCGTAGTAGCTTCATGAACTACTATGTATTTTATATTCCGCTGCGAGGTATTCTATTTGTTCCGTGTCTTTGATTCTGTGATTTGTATTTCATTTGCTTCAAATTTATTTACAATGCGGTATTTTGAGCAATTCAAGTCCGACATGTGCGGCTGCGAATGACTGAAAAAACCGGGTTGTTACAGACGAGTCCTAACACCCATTGGTGAAATCGAAAGACTTCTATATTCCGTCTTAGCATTTGGATAAACATAAAGGACTAGTGGGAGCCTTATTAGAAAAATGAAATGGTAACATTTAACCTTTTTAATATTGGAAGACCATATGCTAAACAATGATATAATAATCTACATTGATAAATTTGTGCATTTAGTATGATTGATATAATGTTTATCAATTAAAATACACAAATTTAAACGTATTGTAGATTGACAAATTGAAATATAATATACATACATACATATATAAACTTACTACAAGATACTTATTGCATGTTAATATTTTCTACACACATGCAAGTGCCCAATTTTACAACAACTTAATATGTTCGTAATATGGTCGCTCACTTTTTTATTTACTCTAGATCGTGCATTGCATTTTATGAGTTTCAAACTCGAAAGCAATTCAAGACTATAGATATTTGTTCCATATACTGTCACATAAAATTACTATATGGTGAACGGTCATAGTCTGTAATGTATGGTACTTCCGTGAAATTAGTTCATTTGAAGAAAACAAATAAACCATACTATGAGACCGATAGTCAATTTGATTGATTACAATAAAGATTGCATTGTTTTAAATGTGACGCTAGACCAAAACTATAAGATAGATCTAAGAACTTGATCTTTGAAATGCCATTTTGATCATTTCACGCAAAATGTATATAGCATATCGTTAAATACAAGAATTGTTAAAATATATGTCCTTAAATATATCGATCATTGCATTGTTTTCAATTTGTCTATTTTAATTGATAAATGTTATGTCAATCATACTAAATGCATACATTTATTGATGTAGACTATCATAACATTATTTAACAAATGTTCTTACAATATTAAATAGGTTAATTTTACCATTTTATTTTTCTAATAAGGCTCCCACTGGTCATTTATGTTTATCCAAGCCCTAAGACGAAACATAGAAGTTTTTCAGCTTCACTAGTTGGTGTTAGGACCCGTCTGTCTTGGGATTCTGACATTGATAACTCCTTATTAGTTATACCACATACAATTCATAACCCATAGTTCTTTGTCCCAATCCCATTTCGACCTTGAATTTGCTCAGCAGATCGAAAGAGATTATTCACTCGTACCTACCATATGGAGACGGCTTAAGTATAATATATGTACCTTGAGTTTGCTCAACATATACACATAGTTATCTTACCTCGTCTATCTAATATATTAATAATACTACACATAATATCTCTAGCTTGTTTCCTCAACAACTAAGTATGCAAGTAATATATATATGTAGTAGATGGCAACATTATGTTGTAGATCCATAGTCTTCAACATATTATATTCAGTGATATTGACTTGTGAAATAAAACATTTATTATGAAATACCCTCGTGATTCAAGTGTCGGACACATCAAAATTCATGGTTTACATACATTTACATATGTATTTATTCCTTAAGTCTGCTTGGGTTTCTTTAATGTTCCATCTTCAGTTTAGACGTTCATGTCATATAAGTTTTATTACTATATTACTTTTATATTTCATATTACTTATGTAGTAGTCTTATGCATAATATTATATTCATAAAACCTTATTTAATTAATTTTAATTAATTAACTATTTAGTTAATTTTGTGTTAGTATTCCAATTCAACTTTTATATTGGACATGTTATAACCTTTATAGTATATGCTATAATCTTTATAGTAATACCTATATATCATACACACACACATAGACTTAACCTTTATGTATAACACATATATCTCATATATGTGTGCTTTCATTTAATTAATTAACCTGTAATTAATTCGTTTAATTAATTGACCTTTAATTTATTTATTTAATTAATTAACCTTTAATTAAGTTATTTAATTAAACAATTTTAATTAAATTTTACTCATTTCAAAATTTATTTTATATACATACATATTTTCTTATGTTATCTCAAACATCTTTAAAATAACATATTATATATCATTATATATAATAAATGTATGTAAGTATCAATTAATTAACCTATTTAATTAATTCGTTTTATTAATCTTATTAACAAATTTTAAATTTCGAAATTAATTTTTAAATATTTTCATACATTTTGAAAACATCATTATCTTTTCAAACATTTTGAAAACTTATATTGTATTATAACTTTTATAATAACATGTTTTTATTTTAAAGTTTACTTTAAATTTAAAAGATTTTATATTGATTTTCAGAACAATTTGAAAATTAGCCCAAGGCCCATGAGCCTTTTCTATTAGGGGCAACCTTGGGGCTCAATTCAACTTTCAGGCCAGACTGGTAAATAGGTAGGACAAAGTACTTGATTACCTAATTCCAATCCTAGATATATCTTTTCTACACACTATACTAAGTGGGCAACCTTAATTAGTTAGACATAACATGATTTATTTAGACCACGCAGGCTATTTGGCTTTGATACCATTATTGGAACTGGGCCGGCCCGTAGTGGAAGAAATGAGAAATTTCAAACAAATTCTTTTGAATTCTTATTGGCACTACGTAGTCAAAATGTATATTAGATCCAATCTAATAAAACTTTAAATAAATCTCATTTTGTTTGAATTGTTAAATTAGAGATTTAAATGTAACTTAAAATTATAGGTACTATAATGAATGTATCAAATACATTCATCTGTGTGAATATATAAATAATGTTAATATATACGTAAAAGAAACATGTATAAATGAATTTAGAGAAAAAACCTTTTGTTTCCCTCTCTTCCATATGCAATTAATGAAGGGAAGATATGACAATATTTGAATTGAGAGAAACCTTTCATTTCTCTCCCTCTTCAATTGTAATATTTAATATATTAAATAACGAGGGAATATTATTCTTTTTTACTCAAATCTAAATTAGTTAAATGTGAGATATGAAATGTTTTAATATATCAAACATTTTCGTACTCTAATTGTATGACCAAATTTTTTTTGGCAAAGTCAGCCGACTTTACAATGGGTTGTCCACTTTCATTACTCAACCAATCTTTTGAAAGTACAGGAGAAGAGCTAAAATGCTCTTACTACTATAAATACAAAAAAAAACTGTCGCTCCTCGGCTGGGGAAGAGTCACTACCCACATCAGAAAAATTAGTAGGATTGTAATGCATGCCATATTCACTATGTTCCCAAGATTGCGTAGCAGGGACCCAAGAAATAGAGGGGCGAACTGAGGGAACAATCATAGGAAGAACAACTGAAGGAATGGGGCTGGCAAGGGGAATCTATCACTGGTGGAATAACTGGAGGAATAGACTGGCCAAATTTTTGCTAAGAGGAAATGTGTCAGAGGGGATAGGCATTAAGGGAGCGACAACAGGGACAAGAGGATAGGGAGATGGAGGTAGCATAGCTGGAGAACCTTTAGGAACCCAATGCTTGACTGGTTGGCAAGGTTGAGGAATTTTGGGAGGAATGGGAAGCGAAGGTTGAAGGGTAGCTGGGGGAGAGGTAGGAGGACCATGCTTGCAAGTCGTATGACCAATATCCGATTTCCAAGTGTAGCTTACTTCGACCTCAGCCACATTGTTTTCATTAAGTCTAACACACAATTTAGAAGGAAGAGGCCGGTTCAGAGTGATAAATTATGGCCTTGGCATAACCATTGTAATGACCCTGATTTTCATTGTTTAATTTTAACTATTTAATGCGTTTTAAATATTGCATTTGGAGTATACTTTGATTTTGAATATGAAGATTTCGTTTTGAAATTTTAGAATAAATTTAAATTTCAAATATGGCGATTTACCGTAACAAGGAAATAGTGAATATTTGAAATTTGATTGAATATGAATTGAAACGACATCTAATATGGATATAAATTATAACATAATTGAGTTAGTTTCTAAACTGGGATTTTCAAGAGATTTCGAAATTCTTGAAAATCGTTGATTTAATAAACATGTTAAAATAGCGATCCAGAGAACAGTCTTGAAATTCAACGAAAGCAGTACCATTGGATCCGTAATGATGTATTATTATCGAATTTCAAGTTTCATAAAGTTTGGATTTACCAGTTGGTCGTTCGACCTAAAAATGCCTAGAATAATTTGATTGCATTTAATTTAACTAGTCAATTTAAAAGCCATCTTTCACATACTATCGAATTAGGCTTTGAAACTCGCTCCATGGGATTCGGAATAGCAGTATAACATTATAAATGCTAAGCACCACATCTTAGTAGGTGTTCGAATAAAATACCTAGGTATTTTAAAATTCAATAGTATATATTCACATCGATTATCACTTCAGCCATCAAAAACTTACCCTTAGCTGACCTAGTCTAGGATGGAACAAGCCACCTAACCTTGTAAGAAGTTGCCTTTATTTCTTTCCAAACGTATATATTATCTCCTCCTCCTTCAATTCGAAATGGAGCAGAATAACCAAAAAACTGTGTGCAACTCCTTCTTCTGGAATTCGACTCACGAAATCAAAAGGAGGGAAAAAATTCTTTAATGATGACTAGTGATTTGGTTTTCATCTAATTTCATTCGAAATTTCACCCTCTTCAATCAAGATTCAATCAAACGCACTCATGTTCCCATGATCTCCTCGTGCTCGCTTTCTTCTTCGTGGTCTTCTATTCGATTTGCTTGTGGCTCGCCTATTCATTTCGCTCCACATCTTTTGGCTTTGTTGTCGGATCCACCTCCTCTCTCCAACTCGGGTTTGTTTCCTTCTTTTACGTAGAGTTCGAGTTCCCGTTCACTGCAAGCTGAGGCGCTCAACTAATTAGCGAAGCAGTGATGGTATAAGGCAGACGCGGCTATGGTGGGAGGGTCGACGTCGTGAACCAGACGAGTTCTATTAGCGTTGGTCGCGGGGTTTGGATAGAGGCGCATTTGAGCTCACGGTATAGGGATATGCGATCGGGTGCGTGTGTATGAACCCCCAAAGTCGTGCCTCATCTCCAATGAAGTCGCATGAAGGCTTGGATGCCTACAGTGGCTTTGATGGTTTTGAAGGTAAGGAATTACTTTAAAGTTCTTTTTAGTTAGTTGAGTTAATTATAAATTAATCTTTCAAGGTTAATTAATTTCATTTATAAGTAATTTATTTAAATTGAGGTAATTAACTAGGTTATGTGTCGTTAGTAATTTTAATTATAATTAAAATTGAAATCATTAACTTATATACTTCAAATTTGCTTATACGAGGTTAAAATCGAACAGAATCTGTGCAATAGAATCAAAATTGGATCGATCGGCAAATTCGAAACTAAAGGCGAGTAAATCTCACTCGACTTGAATTGTTGGTTTAATTCAAAATTGTTGAAATCATTTATTGATTCATTGGATGAATGGATAATTATTATTATCACTTGGATGTTAATACACATATATATTAGTAGTTGGATATATTTCCCGTCGATTGGAGCGGAAAAGACCCATTGTGCCCCGCATAATAGAGGATGAACCTATATACCGCGACATCCCCCTCAAAGTGGGATTGGTATTTTTATTTTATATTGTATTAACATCTGTGGATGCGGGGAAACATGTTGGAGGGATCCAACTGGTTTCCTCAAAAATATTTTAATTGTTCATATATATTGAGATATGACGTGTGTGAATAAATCTGCTATACATCTTGTTGTGATTGAATTTTAGATGCTATAGTAGCACTGGCCTTAACTTTGGTATTTTAAATAGCATAAATATTACTTTGAATTTTAAGAAATTACAAGCAGGTTTTGAATATAAAAATAATTATATCGAAAATTTGACTATGTAAAAAGAGATTGGTTGAATAAATGATAAATTTGAGTTTTGGTTGTACTTAAATTATTCGTAAATTTTTTAATAGAGATTTTTAAAAATATTTATATAAGAGATCTTTAAATGATATCCAAAAATATACAAAGAAGTTGAAATCGATATTTTAAAATAGATTGGCACATAAATGGAATTTATAAGGAAATGGATTTATAGAATGGAATTTTATAAATAAGATAAATTCTTATAAAACAAGTAAAACCAAGGGAGTTTGTAAATTATAAACGATGTTTATAAATAAGGGAAATGATATCAGTTGATAAATCGGAATATAAATTCATAGTGTGAATTTATATCGAGATATGAAAATAGATTTTGGAAAAAAATAATAGACTCTATTTTGGAAAGTGAGAATGGTTAGAGAATCGGAATGGAATTGATGTGTTTTGAATCGAGAGAGAGGGATTTATAAATTAAATTGGTTGTTGGGATTTTTAAAGAAAAATATATATTTATTAAGGAACTAAGTTTTGTTTTAAAGGGAAATTTTATTATTAAACTATGCAATTAAAAGCTAGTTATTATTGAAGTATTTCAGAAGTGCATTTATCAAAATACGAATATTATTGAAATAAATTCTAATTTTTACAACAAGTTTTGTAAATCGATTAGTTTTAATTAAAGATGGATTGCAAACGGGTTATTAAAAAATGTTTGATATTTTAAATAATTACTTGTACATGTTTTAAAAATAAATTATTATTCTTTTAAATACTTATTATATATATATAGTTTTGTAATGATTTAAATTTGTAAATCTTCTCGAGATTTGGAAACGTAGTTTATTCAGTAGATGGGATTTATATGAGAATTCTCAAAATGGAATTTGAGAAAACATAAGGAAATTTCCAAAGTGGTTAAACAAAAGTGAACTTCGAAAAATGAGATAGAATTCATAAATGAAGTAGAAAACGGGAAATTGAAATTATAGACAAGGGTATTTGACTTTGGAAAACATTAAAGGGAATAATTCAAGGAACCCCAGAAGTTATAGAACTCGTTATAAACGGGTGAAGGAAATTTACAACATAAATTGTAAAGGGTTTTTAGAAAGAGAAATAAATGAAATTTCCTAAGTGTTTAGAAGTAAGGAGTTAGAAAAATATATTTTTCTAAATGTTGAGATAAGAGATGGTTTGGAATATCCTGAAATTGATACAAGTATTTGAGTTGCCCCAATTAGTGAATTTTGGAAGGGATTGAATATATATCTTATAAGATATTTTGAGAATAAATTTTGAAAAAATCTATAGTAAGGCTTGATGTCTGCTTATGGATGTTTATTGATAGTTAAATAACTGAATATCAATTTTGGCCAAATTCGTTGATCGTTTCGGAGAGACCAGGATCAGATTTAATTATCCGAAAAGCCACTTCGATCCGCTTTGAACGTTATGAATGGATATCGTGAAGATGGTGAAGACGGTGACTCGGTTTGTCCAGAACCAAGACAACTTGTATGGACAAATGCTATCAGAACATCGTTACTGGAGGACGATGAGCATTTTAAGCGGAATTGTTCTTGAAAGGTAAACGTTAGCCTCAGGCCTCATCAATCGGGAATGACTAAAATAGGGGAGATGCAGCAAGGCGGAGATGCAGCAAGGCTAAGTGGGTCGCACCCAATTGGGGTATGCTATCATCTTTCTAGATGCCCTCAGACATATTAAAATTATGGATATGGTTGTGCATGGAAATGTAAGGACCCAATTCTTCGACTTTCGAAAATTCAATATCGATACTCACTTTATCGACTGCTGAGCAATCGAACGACGGAAAACCAAACACTTAGGGTTTTAAGAAAAAGAAAAGGTAGAAAAGAAGAGAGGAAAAGAAGATAATAGAGGGAAAAGAAAATAGAAAATAGAACGGAACAGAAAACAACAACAGAACAATAACAGAATCTCACAATTCGCAGCGGAACAACATATAATAGATAAATTAATAATCTTTAAACAAAGAACTATATCAGTTATTACATTACATCACATTTCATTACATCATCATCAGAGTGTACAACATCAACAACAACAAACAGTGCAGCGGAAAAAGAAATACTATATACTAGTAATTACGCCATGCCATCCATCTTGCCTCCAGCAACTCCAGAATATCCTGATAAACCTAACTCTTGACTGCCCGTGTGGAAATTGGTGGGCACCCAGAGTTTAGGAAGGAAAACAATAAACTCCGAGTCAGTCATGTGACTGGTGTGAGAACTCAAAACAGTTTATTTATCTTTGAAATCAAAATAGAGGAATATTTTTAAAGTCAATTCGCAATGCTTTTTTTTAAAAATGAGACTACCATAAGGCCTCCCGCACACACACAATGCAAACGCAGAATCGGAGGAGATTTCTCCTTATGATAGTCAAAGATGCTTGATACGCATTTAAAAGAACATTTGATATTATTACTAGTGCATAGTGTAGAGAAAAATTCATTTCGAAAGTAGAATATAAATCTTAGCCAACATACGACCATTATCGTATGCCTACTATAGCTAACTATGTTCAATAGCAGGTTACCGCCACATTCCATAGCAGGTTATACAACTAAAACCGTACAAGTCTCGTATTGTTTCTTTGGATTTCCAACGAATGATCAGGCCAAGGAACTTCCCATTGCCACATGAGAATGCCTCTGGATGGACATCCCCGAGAACCAAACCGGATCTCTACCAACACAAGGCCGGGTTACCCCTAACTGAGTAACAACTGACCGAATATGCCATCCCCCGGTCCTTTGGGACCTTTCAACCGAGCGCTCGCAATCAATTCACACAATCATAAAGTGTTTTCAACATGAGTAAGTATCTGGGCTCCATACCATGATACCACCCTTTTCCAGAAGGAAATGCACATATCCTAAAGGGCGCTACCCCTCATAACCTTGCTGCATCTTTCCTGTTTTGACCATTCCCGAGGTGTGAGGCTCGACGAAGTCACGTCCACAAAAACATACTTTATACAAAAGCCATGCTTTGGGTCAACAAATGATCATAGAAATGATCACCAAGATAGACGATCAAATAAACGATCCTATCACAAATAATCAACACAATGATCATTTACATCAACACTCAGCATGTCACATTACCAAATTGGGAATATATCGCTGATAACATTCAACTACATAACCTCTGAGCTCGTACGTCTCAGAGAAGGGTGTTAAGCTAAAAGAATAAATTCTCCGCCACCAATAGAATATATTTGAATGAAATCGGCTTTATATCTCAATTTGTAATGTCAGACATACAATCCATACAAGTCTGTTCCGGGCTCGAACAGAACCGAAGGCACTTCTCACGAAGCCCTTGCAATCCAGGTATTCACAATCCCGATCGAATTTCCCATCACTTAGGGAATCTCTATACCAGGAGCTACCCAGTGCAGAGACAATCGATAGGTCATCCTATCGCTTTCGCAAATACTCGGTCTTCAACACCGGTCATCAAATGCAATTCATAACGACGTATCACATATTCGGAATGGGTTATACGACCCCATGGTCCTTTCCCGGTTAACCCGAATAGTGAGCGCTTATTCAAAAATAAGTGTGGCATTCAAATTCAAACAAATCACATCAATTAACCATTCAAAGGGAAATATTGATAGTCGATTATTGAACTATCAATGGATATGCACACATCACCAGTTTCCAAATTATTTTCCAAATTATTTATTTTCCAAAATATCTTTACAAGATATATAATTTTCACACTTCAAAAATAAATCAATATTTATTTTTAAACAAATTCCACTTCCTTTTATAAATTCCATAGTGAATTTATATTTCACAATGTCCATGCATATACGATTTCAATTATTCATTTCGATTTATCTTCAAAAAGATAAATTCTCTAATATTCACTTTATATTGGAAAACATTTCCATACTTATTAAAAATAAGTAATTCACAAATCTTTTTATTTTCTACACTTGGAAAATATTCAATATACTCAAATCGAAATTTAGTATATATTTCATTCTATAAGGAAATCATTCTCTTAACCATATTTATTTGGGCCAAAACGAATGTTGCGTAAAACATCGTTACGACAACCGAAAATCACTAGTATAGGGATTCGAAATTAAAATAGATATATAAATCCCAATACTATACAAAACATTTCCTTTCGGAAATCATTTACTATAACAACAGTGTTATAGTCCACCATTTCCTTCTATTTCTCGAAAACGTCTATTTCAACAATAAATGTTGAAATCTATGGTTTCGAATCTCAACACATTTTAAAACATCGTTAGATCGTTTTAATTCTATTTAAAACATCAAATCTAAACACTTTGTTTAACATATTATTCACTATTCAAAAACGTGAATATACTATGTTAACAAATTTCATCCTTTTATACATTTTATTTTAAAGGATTATTCACAGTTAAAAATATGAATATAATTCCATTAATAGGTTTCAACAATTTACTTCTTAAAATAAGTCGTTTGCGAATTTTATAAAACAACGTTTATAAATTCTATTTCTATTTGTTTTATAACAACTTCCTTTTATAAATTCCTTTATTAACCTATTCGATTTATAACTCAATTATAAAACAAAAGTTCATATTATAAGTCAAATACTTATAAAACGATTATTTTACAAAATCGTTCTTTTAAACTTCATAATTATAAATCTTATAACTTATAAGATTCAATCATTTATCAAAACCATTCTTTTAATAACTTTATAAATTTTATAAACCTACTGCTTATAAAATTCCATTTATAACTTCACCGTTTATAATTCTATAAATTTCATTCATTTATGAAATTTATTTACAATTCATTCTAACACTTATAAAAACTCGTTTTATAATTCCAACGTTTTAATTTGTATGTATCAATTTATAAATCCTTTATCTAAATCAATTTATATTATTCTTTAAAAACGTCTTTAATCTCCTTTATAATTTCATCATTCTGATTTATAAAATAATTAAATTTTTTAAATCCTATATTTTAAACTTTTCACAATAAATTCAAAAATTCCGATTTAACTATTTTATAAAATCATTAGCATCATATTCTCAAAAATCAGTTTTTAACTATATTTCTCAAAAATCATAATTTTTATAACCTAAAAATTATAACGTTATTTATTTATAATGGATCAATTCCAAAAATATTTTATAAACGTATACTTTCAAAAATCACTTTGAAATCCTTTTAAAATTCCAAAATTTGGTCCAATGATGCTACACACCAAATAGTCAATCACGACAACAACGATATCATATATCGATATGATAGTCCATCAAATATCAAAATATCTGAAATCAAATAAATACTGTTGAGGAATCCAGTTGGATCCCTCCAACCTGTTTTCCTGCATCCACAAACATTAGCACAATACCAATTCCGCTCCAGTACGAAATTATCGCGGTATATGGGATTTAAAATATTATCCGCTTAATAGACGGCGCAATAGGGTCTCATCCGCTACACAAATGCGAGAAATCAATAACTCCAATATATACATATGCCAATATATTGCTATTATATATAATACCAATTTCATTGTTTATGAAATATTCGCGGTATATGTTTTTACTAAATAACATCCGCTTACTAACGGCGCATAATGTCTATTTTAACAATCAATAGATAACAATCATCATTCAAACATGCATTCAAATATTTTAAATCTAACTATTTAAAATAAAATCGAAACTGATTCGATTGAGTGAGAAGTTCTCACCTTGATTTCAATTTCGTTTTAGCGATTTATTTCGAATAAAATTAAACGGACGTTTAATTTTACCCTAAATTCTCACTAACTCCAAACGACTCCAATCCAATTTCATCGCGTAGTGCTCGTCCATACGATTCCAACGCAACTGGTTTCATAATTTTCCGATCTTGCAGCAAAAAGATATCAACTTTTAAAGTTTGTACACGATTTAAATATAAATAAAACAACATTTATCTTTAAATTTTCAACCTAAATCAATTACGGGCCACAAGATCCTGCACCCCACCATCGTGACCGTCCCTATACTTCTTCTCCATCTCACGCGTGCAGTAAAGAGGCCGAACCCATCTATGCAACTTAGGGTTAAATTTTGCTCCATCTACGACGAACTATAGCACGATCGGATATCGCCATGTTGAAGAGCGTCTCGAAGAGCACCACCGCCCCCAAGGATGTGGCACTCGGCCCCCTCCCCGCGCACAGAAACGCATGCGAACGTGGCCCATACACGGCCAAAATCGAGCTCCAACAAAACTCCTATCTCGATCATCACCGTATAGATCTTTAGCTCTCGGGATGCTCTTCATCTTTGCTTCAGAAAGTTTTTGATAACATTGCATGGATTTGAAGATATTAACGAAGAAAGAAAGGAGCTTCTCAGCCATTGGACGCAAGAGAGTGGCGGCTGTAGAATTAGGTTTAGGTTATAATTTTATTTTTTTTTTGTGATGGTGGCTATTTATAGAGAAAAAAACGACACTATTCATCCGGGAATTCCGAACTCCGATTTACGCACCATAACCAGCGTTTCTAGGGTTTACCCCACGTTTTGGACACAATGGAACAGGTTTCGAAAGCTAATTAGGACATCTGTGCGAGTTATGGCTATAAACGTTCAATTTAATTAAACCGATTTAAACGATTTTCTAGGCGTTTTAATTTGTACCGGACAAACGGTAAATCCAATTGACACGAAATTTGAAACCTTACAATAATATCACATTACGGATCCGATGAAACTGTTTTCGTCGAAATCCGAGACTTTTTGAAAAATGGCTATTTTAACTCGCCAAATTAAAATTAAAAATAATTTGATGCGTTTTGAGCTGCCACGATCAAACGATAACTCCGATTGACACGAAAATTGAAATCCGATAATAACTAACTATTACGGATCCAATGGAATTGGTTTCGTTCAATTCTGAGACTGTTCAAAAATTGACTATTTTCACTAGTCGATTTAAATATTAAAATATTCAATTTTCACAAATTAACTTTTAATTCGATTTTAAAAGTTCTAAAATATCTTTCTAACTTCAATATGATAAAAATAAAATTTTACAAATCATTTTCAATCATATTTAACTCAGTTTTCAATTATTTCCATAATTTAACATATTAAATTATCGATTTAATTATTCAATTAAATCCAATTATTCAAATAAAAATTATTTGACTTATAAATTCACTTATTAATATTTAAAATTAATTAAATATCTAAATTTTAATTACTAAAAATTCTGAGTCGTTACAGGAAAAGTGAGTGCTCGATTTTAAGGGTAGGAACACCCGGGTAATAACATATTCGGTACTATCCAAGCTAGGGGTAGGTCGGTCTTGTATTGGCAGGAGATTCCGGCGAGGTCCTCGGTACATTTTTCTAGAGGTGTACTGTGATGGGCGGTACCCCAATAGCCCGGTCATTGTATGGAATCCATTCTCCAATAAGCGCCGTACGGTTTTGATTGTGCCCAACTATGCTGAAACGTGAGATTCAAGTATTTTGGCTATTTTCTATTTGCGTTGTTTGGATACTATTATAATATTAAACGATTTTGATAAAAATATTTTGTTTATCGTAAGGGAAAAACCCATCGTGTTTATGGGTGATGTGGTCTTACGAGATACTTTTGTTTTTCAAAGGATTTTGATAACTTTAAATAATTCAAATTGAGTGTTTTTTCTCACGCTGACTTTTCAGACTGACTCGGGTGTTATTTTATGATAATATTGTCATGCCGAGTATATAGATTCAGGATAGGATGCTATGGATCTTAGGAGACGAGCTGGATGACAGAGACGTATCTTTGTACTTGGTTTATATTCCTGCCATTCGAGGATAATAACTGTTAAGATTGATGTATTGATTGATGTACTCTGATGATTGTAAGTATAAACAGTTATTGATTCTTTGTTTTAAGAAAATCTGTTACTATATATTATATTTTGTTCCGCTGCGATTATGAGATTCTGTGTTGTTGTTTTCTATTTCTTCTTCTATCTTTCCTTCTCCACTTCTAATGAACTGGTGTTTCTGACACTCGCTTGCTCAGCATTCTATATAGTGGACGTATTAATGTAAATTTTCGAGAGTCGAAAATCCTGGGCTGCTGCAACCATCTTTTACCTAGCAAGGGTATTTCATCAAAATGTCTCAAATCACCAATTGCATTAGCTAACCAATTAAGCAATTGTATGACCAAATTGCTAAACATAAAGTAAGAAAGATTGATAGTTTACATTGGATAAGAATAAACATGAATAAATATAGATGCAATCATATAAGGATCTAACAGGGAAGGAGATGAAAAGTGGAATCATTGATTGATTCACTTTCCTTCTTTAGAAAATTAAATTAATAAAACATTCATTTTACGTGCAAGAGGTGTTATGATACAATGATATAAACCTAAAATAGTAATTAATATGTATATGTAATTGCCTTAATTTTAAATTATTAAAAAAATTAAATCAAGCTTTGGAAATTTGAAATACAAATTCTTAAATTTTGTGTGTATAACTATATTTACACATGCATATGTATGTAAAATTAAACTAAAATTTTCAATTTGACAATTTACATTTCATTCTAAAGAAACAACTTAGATTGAACTTTTAGTTTGGAAACAAAGCAAAAGTTTGAAAATGTTAACAAAACTTTAAATTTAGAAAAGAGATATATACGATTTAAAATTTACTTAAAAGTTCATTCAAAATTTTAGATCAAATCCTTTCATCCTTGCATAAACAATATTCAAAATGATTGTATCTAATCATTTACCATGCAACGATAGAAATCAATTTTAAAATAAGAATTAAATTACAACTAATTTGTGATTATGTATGCAAATATTATAAAATACAATTCAACCCAAATTAATTTAAAAATATTGTAATGTAAAAGGTAACATATGTAGATCTGAATGATATGAACATAGTAGACATACTTTTAATTGAGAAATGAGTTATCAATTCTCATGTTATAAGATAGTCAATATAAACATAAATGAATGACACAAATCTAAGCATATGAATATAGAGAATATATAAATGAATTAATCAAAAATTTACCTGGAGAAGTTGCCAACAAATCACACATTAAATGATGAATCAAAGGCTCCTAGATTTCCTGAATCGATCTTCGAATTTTGTATGAATTAAGAAATGAAAACCATCTTTTGTTATTAATTTTTTTAATATTTTGTTTAGCAATTTTAAGATTTCGAAGCCATGAAATTTTGCCTGTTGATGATAGAAAAGAAATAGGAACAGTAATTTTCAGGAAAGAATCAATGAAGAAAGAAATAAAGGGAGAATTGTTTTAAAGGAATGATATAGACATTTCATATTCCTTCCTTAAAGCCTTCCCCTTTTAACTCCATTTAAATGTCAATAAATCCACCTGTCTCTTTTACGTGTATGGCTATCCATAGATGGTGCTACGTAGACTCTCAAAATGTCCAAACTCCAATCAGCATCAGTCCCAATTAAATCCAATTCGAATGTTCCACCGACATTGTATATTGCCGCATGCGTTTATAACTTTTGTGTACACGCTTTATCAAATGTTAATGTCATTCAATTAAATTCAATAGGATTTTAATAATTAATATTTCAAAAAATATTAATTTATTTAATTTATTTAAAAACCTACTTAGTATATATTCTATTTAAATCCAATTTAAACATTCCACCGACATTATACATTGGTACACACGTTTATAAGTTTTATATACGTGCTTTATTAAATACTAATTACATTCAACAAAATAAATAAAATTTAACAATTAATATTTCATAAATATTAATTAATTTACGATAATTATAAATTAATTAAATCGTGTGGTTCAGAGTATTCATCGTTTCGGTTGTGCGACTCAAATATGTAAATTTAGTCAGTGATTTATATTAAATGATTCAAATATTAATGTTCACACGTCACCTTAGCTAGTGGTGTGGTATTTTGGCTGAATTATCGCTTATATATCTTTTGATAAAATCCAATTTTACTTATTATAAGTAGTACCGGATAGTGACGATTACCTACACCAATTCTATTCAACAAAACTGTATCAATTTAGACTTATGAAATTTGGTAATAGCCAAAATTCCATTGTCGTCCATATTCAACTTTATAGTCCAAACACAAAATTCCTAGTTCCAGAATAACAATTACTATTAACCGAAATACTCTGCCCAAAGACTTTGACATTGTGTTGACTTTAGTTGACCGTGGTACTTGCCTCATATAACCGAGAAGACGAATCCTCTCTTGAGTAGTGTTTCACTTCCAATGCTTCCACTCGACCTAACTATAGTCATTCGATGAACGATGTACCAAGATTATCTATAAGCAAAGCAGAGCTTCCACATTGAAGATTAACACTATTCTCAAGTTGAGAGAACTGTATAAATTAATCACATCGATATTTTCTATTCGACCTTAATTATATTAATCAATAAAAAACTTCAAGTGAGTCATTCCATTGTTATCCAATAATAATTAGTATGTAACCTATTGGTGCCTCCTAACAGCCATGCGTAATGCACTGTCCAATATTCGTAGAGCGTTACATACTCTTGTTTCAACGGATATATCGATATCTAGTCTCGATACATCTTGACTAGGAATATTTAAAATGATATATTTATTTTCATTGTGATAAATTACTCGTGGTTACAAAGCTTTATAACTATTACCACAAAACATACCATTTACGGATTTTCTATTAAATATACTTTTATTTAAATTAATTAATTAATTAATATATAACACATTATATCAAGTATATAATAAAATGAAAACATATTTTATTTCGAAGAAGATTGGTTATCAAGTTAGATATATATAACAAATTACATAATTTCCCTTAGGGCATATCCCTATTTCTATCACTGTGTAGGCTAAGATAAGTCCTATATAACTAGGGGTGCAACACCCTGATAGATGGCAGATGGCCCTATTTAATCTATACCCGCATGAGTAATATCCGCTGATGCCATAGGATTGTAAAGGCGAATCCAAAACTCAAGAAATCTATGCTTAGAATAATGAAATAATTAGCTTCTCACTAGTTGTTTATCGCTGCTATTTGTAGAGATCCTTGAGAGTATACCCTTAAAAACTATGTGTTTGGATGAGGGTCATCTGTGGAAACATCAGATCCATGAAGTTGGCACCAACAATGCTCGCATAATACCATAGACAACTGGTAGTGGGTGGGGATGAAAGCAAAGTAAAACGTCTGGCATAAAGGAATCCAACATGGAATGTGGAAGGGTGTGTCGAAAATGAAGAACCATCGTAAGGCTGCCATATTAGTGAATCATGTCTAAATCGTAGCTCTATTTGGTTACATGCAGTTACGAAAACATAACGAGCCTCTCCTCCACACTCACTCTATCAGCTATGCGACGATCATGCACAATTTCGAGGAAAAAATAATGTCAACTAGGTCTTTACAACAGGATGTGCTAAGTTATGGCCTACCACAAATACTGTAGAACCTCTCGAAAGCCACACAATGATGCACCTTAAGGAGTAACGACACATTGAATATCTAAAAACTTATATAAATGTGTCATGATAGGCGTTCCCTTTTTATACAGAATCAGTGAAGAAAGTGAAAGATCTACCACCGCTGCAACATGTCCTAAAGGAACTAGACTATATGTGTACACACACACACATACATATATATACATACATACATAGATACACACACACACACACATATATATATATCCTAAATGTCATTGGTTCGTACAACTTGCAACTAGTAGTTTTTCCTTGCCTAGCTTAGTTAAAACGTACATATTGATATGATTAACTTAAATGACAATAATTCCATAAACATCATGTATACCAAGTGTTTATTTTCTTTTACAATTCAACCAATTAAATTCAAGAAAATTTTATTAAATAATTTATTTTCTTACCGTCAATTTTAGTAAATGTTTTGTTATTTATTGTCGTTTTTGAATAAATGTTAAATTAAATTTGTAACCGTGCAACTAAATATAAAATTAAACTTACGTGATGTCAATAGGAGTCGAAACATGCACTTTTTCATTAGGAAGATCACGAAAATTCGCCAACTGCTTATCCGATCTCAAGTTCCGGTCAATATGCGAGTCTAAAATAGCGTCTTCTAAGATTACACTCATCCGCATCTTTCGAGAGACCGTGGTTCCATAAACCACCTTACATACAAATGTCGGATAAATTTGTTGTTGGTTATACTGACTCAAGCATTTTGGAGATTGGTGGATATGGGTGAATGTTAAATAAACTACCGATGTAACGGTAATCCAATACCCATTGTTGGATATCGTCTTAGTATTTTAAAATGTATACAACAATGAACCCCAAAATTGTTGGCTAAACTCTAAAGTTTCCATCTGATTGCTCACGGCAGTTTCCACTAGGGTACCTCGGGGACAAAAAGAAAGGGATCAGCTTATGAAGGTGCAATACGTAATTTTTCACTATTATATGGACGGTCGACATCAACAATCCCTTTCATCCACCACTTCACTCTTGCTCACATCCATGGCAAATTATCGTATTGTCCTTCAAATCCTCCTGTTAGCCTCATCACTCGTCACTTCACCATCTCTCTCCGACTCAACGGCCACCATGGTTTCATGCACAATGTGCTCCACCTGCTTCCCGTGCCAGCCCCCTCCTGTCCCCAGCCCGCCGTCGCCGCCGCAGACTACATACCACTCTCCACCGCCGCCAGATTCCCCCACCTCTGGAGACGGAGGAGGCGGAGGAGGACCCAACTACTTCCCACCGCCTTCGGCTCCTGGAGGTGACCACACCAAGCGTAGCTATCCCACTCCGCCGCCTCCATTTCCGATAATGCCCTACTATCCATTTTACTATCACAACCCTCCTCCTCCCTCTAGTTTCCACTCTTCCTTCTCCTCTTCTTCCACGAGATCGACCAAACTGCCCTTTTGGTGTAGATCTGTTCTCTTTCTTATCCTTTTGGCAAGGGTAGTTTAGGAGTTTCGAGGAGATTAGAATTCTTTTTTTGTTTTTGTTTTAGTGATTATGATTTATTGTTCGTCAGAAGTGTACTTTAGAATTTTGTGTACGATGCTTAGAGATAATTTGATTTAATGCAGGTTCGAGTTTTTTCTGTGCTCAATTCTTGATTTGTAATGTAATTTGTAAACTATTATTTGGTGAAACTAAATCGTGCAATTTTATTAAAACCTGCGTATAATGTAGCTGTTTAATCCGTTGGATTAGTAGTTAACATAGTATAATTGCTTTGGGTGAAAAACGAAGGTTGATTGCTCATAGAATTGCTCGTGAACTGTAAAAACAAAGAGAAGGGAAACTGGAGACGGCTGTTAATTAATAATCACATGGCTGCCTTGAGCGAGTAGGAGACATGATGACATGGCAGAATATTCACTTTATCTATGTCGTCGCGAGTTTCTTTGTTTACACTTCAATGATACGAGAAACGCATGTTGAAATTGCCCAGATTCGCTTTTAACTATTAAAGATCGTCTATCATGGTTTTTTTTGTTTGCAAGTTTCCAATATTCGGAAATGTATGGCGATTAATTTACTAAGGCGTTTGAATTCAAATGTTATTACCGAAACCTTACATAAACCCAATTTAATTCAAAATGCTAAATTTTAAATGTTATTTTAGTCGTTAAGACATCAAGACGACGACATCAAGACGAAGACAAAACAACCTGAAAATTTGAAAACATACTTAAAAAAGCCAAAGAAATATTGAGAAAGTTTCGTCCAAATGGAGTTGAGGAAATAACTCGGCACCGGGTCATTTGGCTCGGCACCGAGTCATTTTCCTTCAATCACCTTTCAATCTTCATACATCTCTTGCCTTACTCCATCTAATCGTGACCAAGTGGTTTTCCTTAAGTTTGGACGACCAGTTTCAAGAATTGAAGATAGAAAAGCCAAAAAAGCAGGATGACTCAAGTGATGAAAGAACAATCACTAAAATCAACTAATAATTGATGCAAAGAGCATGAAACACATTAAACAGAGGATAGGAAAGCGAAGCAAAGGAGATAGCCAACTTTCCACTCAAAGAATAACTCGGCACCGAGTCAAATGACTTGGTACCGAGTTATTCTTTTAACTCGGTTCGGTTGCATTCGAATTTTCTTGTGCGATCTTTGACTGACGTCTGGACTCTACCGCAAGCAGGCTTCTAACCTAACACACATGTTTCTCTATAAATACAAACTATAAAACAACCAAAACATGATCTTCTCCCTGCCTTTCTTCTTTACTCTGGATCTAAGACTCCATTGCTCCACGTCATCTTTCTTCCTCACAATAGTCACTAAGGCAACTACTCTTGCCAGTTTTAGACCTTAGAACATGTCAACTTCATGTACTTGTGACTCTAATTCTCTGTAATCTCATACTAACTCTCTCAGAGCCATAATTAATAAAGCTATAAGGTGGACGTCGGCAAGAGATTGTCGAACAAGTATAAAAATCTTGTTTCATTCTATTATTTTTTATTGTTGATCCATTTTTGGCATCAACATTTTGATGCTTTCATTGAGAAAATTGAATTCATGCTTAGATCTAGCTTGGTATTATGGATTTGGAAAGATCCCGTGTTTAGATCCATAAATTCTACATAAAGAATTTAAAGACTTGTTGTATGACACCCAGAAAAGAAAAATTTGCTTTCAAATGATCTGTAGGAGAAGTGGTTAATGTGATGAAGGAAACACTCCTCAAAAAGAAGTTAATAAGGGAAATCCAATGCCAGGGTCCTCTGCTCAACATGTAACAGTGAAAAAGGATAGTTTGATAAAATGATTCATGAACTTAACAAGAAAATGGTAGATAGCCATAAAGCTCTCACGTATAAAATGGACGCGTTGCTAACCTTACAGCCACCAACAACAAGAAGAGTTGGAAGAGAAACTTCTCCTACAATAGAATAAGAGAACTCTCCGGGATCTAGTCTAAAAGGAGAGATGAGAAGCAAAAGCAGAACGAAGTAAATGCCGGAGTTGCAGGAGCTGTTGCGGGAGAAAGTGGGCGCGCTCCCCTCATAAGGAAACAACGCGGTACCAAAACAAGGAAACCCGGTACCGACCCAAATATTCCACTTGATGATGTTCAGGAGGGAGATACATTGATGCTTTTCGACTTTAATGATGACATGCAAGCTGGACGATGGTGATATTGAGCTGAATACTGGTGTTAACAGACAAAACGCTAGAACTGGAGTTCAAACCGCCATGGCAAGACCAATTGGACGCCAATTGAACTATGAAGGAATGGTTCTTCCAGAGAATGTAGAACCTAGACTTTAATCGGCAAGCCGAGATCGTTTACAGAGCTAAACACTTGATGTAGCTCCTGACAGTCGACTTGCAGATTAGCGTGCTTGTTTGCAACTAAATTGGTCATCAACACCCAAGAATAGTTTTTGTAGAGGATTAAGTGAAAAAGAATAAAATTAAACTAAATAAATGAATTAACAAGTAATAGAGAATCAACTATAATTAGAGATACGTAAATTTATAGTGGTTCGACGTTGTGTGCTTACGTCCACTTTGAAGTTTATCCTTTATTAATCACTTATAACTCTGATTACAGCAGTTGAAAATAGCAAGTGATTTATTACAATGGAGTCTAGAGTAACAAGTTGGTAAAGATCCTGAAAATGAAACAAAAGGTCTGTGTTTATAGGGAGAGATAGTGAGATATTTCGCTAAGATTTCGATAGAAGGCTCTCCAGGTCCATAGGAGCCCACCATAACGATCGGTAGCCTTAGCTTGATATTTAAGAACGATCGGCTATAGTTATGCCGATCGTTATTTTTGTCTCCA
Organism: Allium cepa; assembly: GCA_030765085.1. Lineage (NCBI taxonomy): Eukaryota > Viridiplantae > Streptophyta > Magnoliopsida > Asparagales > Amaryllidaceae > Allium > Allium cepa. The sequence goes on along the minus strand of CM060941.1, from coordinate 781,476,137 downwards.
AATGATATACGATCATTTTTGGGGGCTCCCACGTGCCTCCTGAACTTGCTAATAAAATATGAAGTCATTCTGAGTTGTAGATTATAAGATATGGACCAACCCTTATCACAATTGGAATGTTCACCGAGCTACACCGATCGTCATGAAGGATCAGCAAAAACGATCGGCCTTTTTGTATCTCAAGGTTTTGACCTGCGATCGTTTTTATGAGCTTCACTCTTCAATATATTGATGCTCTGAAAGTATCAAGTGGATTGGCCTTGTGGATTTTGATATATCGATCTTCGCTGATTTGAGTTATTTTATTGATCGTTCCCGATCGATCCATATAAATCTTTGCTTTGTCTGTAATTCTAGCATATGAATTCCGATCGTCTTGAAATTTGAATTGTAACTTCATGGGACTATGCTAGTCAATCCATACTTATTGCGCCTCGATTGGGACCCATTCCGGATTTGCCCGACCATCGTCCACAGCGTCGTATATAATCGACTCTTAAAGCTGATAACCATCCATTCATAACAAGTCGATGATATCACGACCTTGCCAAAAGGTATGATAACATTTGCCTCATAAAGTATGTCTTGTTGCAAACATCGCGTGCTTTGAATTATTACAAGCCAGAATCGTAGGAAAGAAATCCATCTAGGTTATCCAATATTCATTATCCTTCCATCGAATTGTTTTATTGTCAAAGGTTATAATATCCTTATTCGTCATGACGATTGGTCGATTTCCAATAGTATAAATAAGAGATCATAACTTGTTGGCGATCATCTTGCATTTTTCCTAGTGATATCTAAGCTTCAACGACTTGGTTTTAATTTTTCTTCGGTCAATTTCAAGTAAACACTCAATTTTTGTTAATTTCAAAGAATTGAATTTTGAATCGTATACTAGCACGTATATGTGTTTTTACCAGACTTCCAATCACGGTTACACATTCACGGGTCATTGTCAAGTTCTGATATTTTCATAAACAATCTCTCCCGATCTTTATTTTTATTTATATAAACATTTCTATGAAAAATGCACTTTACTGATCGTTATTCTCCTTCTTTTTTTCTTACTTTTTTTAGTTTGATCGTTCATTGCCTTCACTTCAAAACGATCGACGTTGAGCCTGAGTGGAATGATGGGTATAAAGCACATAATTTAACCGATCATGGCTTCAAATTAGCAGAAAACGATCGGCATATTCTCTTCATATATCAGCCCCCAAACTTAGTCATTTCTTTTATTTCCTTCATTCACTTCGAATCGTTTCCATCTGGCATTAAAATTGAGAGACATGAACTGCTCCATCTTCCTTCCTTACCGATCCAAGAACGATCGAACTCTCTAGATCAATCCCTCCTCACGAATCACCATCTCTCTAGTTACTCAGGTCATATTTGACTTCAAACTCTAATCCATCCCTCTTCTCTTGGCTTCAATTTAGGTAGGCTAATCCATGTACATTTTGTAATTTGAGTATGAGATGTTTAGTGTTGAGAATCTTGTGCAGTTTAGTTTAGTTGGGGAAGTCATTCGATATGAATCAAGTTGGAGAGGATGGAAGTTGTGAAAGAAGAAATTATGAGTAAAGGAAATGATATGAACTAATGCACTACGATCATTCTTGGACGATCGATAAAATCTTGGACTTAGATGAATCTGGAGTGGATGATGGTGACGATGTACTGATCGTTATGGAGTAATGTTGAAGCCTGGTTGTTTAGTGATCGTCTGTGAACGATCCACAATGTTTTGGAGTTGGGGGCTTTTGAGGTGGAAAGGGTAAGTTGTACGATCGGTTGATGGCATGAAGATAACAATCAATATTAAAGGTTATGGAGGATGATTGGCGAACATAGACAATTGTGAACGATATGTAGGAACATAGTAACATGAACGATCAGACTATTGGGTGATGCGAACGATTGGGTAAAATGAATAAAGTGAATGATCGGCATGTTTGACTAGGTTGAACGATCAGTTGTTAGATGATGATCCAATAGCAAAGACCTGCCCTCGTCCGCTCTGAATGGCTTTGGACACTGGTGCTTATAATGCCCCACTTGATCACAGTTGAAGCACTTCACATTCTTCTTATCTGCAGCCTTCTTCCCCTTGTCTGACCGGCACTCATAAGCATAATGACCCTTCTTGTTACACTTGAAGCACACTAAATCAGTCTTTGCCTTCTTAGCAGCATCCCCTTTCTAGGCTCCCTTCTTCTTAAATAATTTCCTTTTCATTCCCTGATGAGACTGGGATTCAACTGACTTTTCTCTAGCACAACTGACACCTCTTCATAGCGAATGGCCATCTCCACCACCACATTACAAGGTTCTCGGATATGGGTCATGATCATTCTAGCAAGCTCAGGCCTCAGTCCTCAATGAACCTCTCATTCCTTCTGGTGTCAGTGTCAGACATATCATATCTATATCGAGACAGCTCATTAAACTTAGCCGCATACTCAATTACTGACATCTCTCCTTGAACTAGATCCATGAACTAGATCCACGGCATTTAAACATCAATATATATTGATTTTCCCTAAAACCGTATATAAATCCATTTAAACAATCTTGTTTAAATTCAAAAAATTAATATTCTAGCATATCATCATCAATTCACCATAAAAACAAATTTACCCTTAAGTTCAAAAACATATGATTCAAAACAAAATAGAGATGAAATTATTATTCACTTTTATTTAGATAAGGAGATTTGATTGAGATTGATTTCCCATAAGCTTGATTCTGTAACTTTTATTTATATTCCTCTTGTTAATGGCCGGCCTTTCCTTCTTCGTTTTGTTTTCAAAATGACGTGAATGAGGACGAAATGGTAGGAACGAAAATATACAAGGGTAAAGGTGATGGGCGGTAAGTTCCTAATATACCCTTCTGTAATTTGATTAACCCAAAAACTCATTCTTAAGCCCACTAATTATTTTATTAGGCATGACCTTGATTAAATTTATTCAAATCTCAACCCCCTTATCACTTAACATTTACATCATTCCATTTAATTTATTTAATTAAGTCTTTTGAATAATTTTATCAAAATTAGGGGTGTGACACTGCTCCCAATACTCTAGAGGATGCAGTTATTCTGGAGAACCCTGCTAATTCTGTAGCCTCTAAAACTAAGGAAGATGCTCTTCATTGAATGTGTGTAAGGCACATAATCCATTTTAATGATATGTTGGTTCCGTTGCGAGATGATAGTGCTCATAGACCCCCAAGAAAGATATATCGTGTGCAACAAGTTCATGTGTTGGGCCAAATGCGTCCCGCCATTTAACTCATATATTTGGAAAAAAATTCGTTATTTAAGGATAGCTGCAACGCAGCTTCATCCAAACGGCTATGATTTTCTCAATTGTACTTATATGGTATTTATGGAGTTCTTGCATCATCCTCCGACCATCGATGGCATTGGGTTCATATTCTCTTTCAAGCGACGAATAGGGAGTCTTTCTTTTACATTTCTTGAGTCGGCAAAGAGGTGCTAGATTTTGACTAGCTCATGGAACAAATTAAGCGCCTTTAAAAGCCAGTGGTTCTTCTTTCGCTCTTCGTCCGGTTTCGATTGACAATGGTTGGAAAGATATAAATGTTATCCATTATCTTTATTTTAGTACGGAAAACCGATATATAGGTCGTATTCCAGACTATGTAACTTCTATTACAGGCACCATCACTCGGCCCAGTAGTTATCTTTATGAGGAGGTGGTCACAACTCTGAAAAATGCACCGCCTAAAGATAGGAACATTGAGTATTTGCTTACAAACGAACGTTTTGTTACTTTTTTTGATAGAAGAGTGCCTCGACATAGGGCTAACCAAAGTAGCTCAAACTGTAAGGATATGGGCTACAGTCAGTTAATGGGACAATCGAACCGAACCCGTCGTGCCCCTAGCCATGGTTGTAGGTATTCACTAGTATCGATGACGAAGGAGGTAAAGGCAACATGTCCAGTCAAAATGATGACAAATCTGGTCTTGTAGTCGAGATCATATCCTCGCAGACCTCATACCCCTGGTTCTTGATAGGAGAAAAAAGCAAACATTTGTTCATAAATTTCCAAAAACTCGACTTTCTAATCAATTCAAGTCGTCGATGGATCTTAAAATTGTTCAAGATGAATCTTCTTCCCAACCGTCAGAGCATTAAAGTCTACCACTTGATTCTTTGACCAGTCTACCAATTCCGCATGACATTGACGTTTTTCATTTTACCGATGTAAGCAACGAGGGGTCCGAATCTCCCATCAGAACTGGTACCGAGATTCTAGCTTTTAGAGGAGAAGTTACTCCAATGAGCAAAGCTCCTGCACCTGGTTTGTCGGGGGGTAGCACAAGGTCACTTGCACCTCTCAACATTGCATTATGCTCGAATTATGCTTTTTAATGCTTAAAGTTGATTAGCTTCTATGTTCCTTTGTAGAAACAATGGTGAAGAAAAGGAACATTTTCGATTCCCCTCGGGATATTCACCACCAATCCTCTGGTTCAAGCTCTAGTTCTCGCTGTCAAGGTGGTAGTCGAGAGTATTATGATTCTTGTTATCGCTCCAGTTATGACCGAGATCATCATGATTGAGGTGATAGGGATAAGCCGCCCTAAGATAAACATCAATCAAGATTATGATCTCCTCCTCCAAAGGGTTTTGATAAGCCAACTAATCGTCGGGACCTACCTATCGGTCCCTCTCGTGGTCCTACTCCCGCTTCAATTCCTCCACTACCTTTGGTTCCTTTTCACTTTTAGCGGTCCAGCAATCGTCGTCGGAATGGCAAACATGTTGCTGTCCAAAGACCCGGCAAGGAAAGTACTGAAATCGAAACCGCCACTGAAGATCCTACGGTCAATCCAGCTGCTCGCATGACACAACTTCCTATAAAGTTTTCAAATTTATGTTTTGAAGAGTTCTATTTTCCTCCCAACCTGAAGAGGGTCCCAAACCATGTTCAGAAAATAACCATTGACTGTGTCACCGATATCCATATGCAATACTATGAATGGATGAAGGCAGCAGAGAAAATGTCGAAAGTATCTTTCAAGCACGAGGCAGAAATTGACAATTCAAATAGCCAGAAAGCTCAAAATAAAATAATTATCGATACTTTGACAAACGAGTTAGAGGCTTCTAAAACCTCCCTAGCAAAGGCTGAGGGAAAATCTAGTGCTACTATTAAATCCATGGAGGAGACAGAATCTGGTCATCTTGATATTATCCCGGGTTGCATCATCGAAATCAAGAAATAACACTCGAGAGGGATACAGCTCGAAGTAATGAATTTGCAACCTTGAAGGAGATAGCGAAACTCAAGGCTAAGCTTGAGTACACAAATTAGGAGAAAGATGATGCTCAGAAAATCACTCGAGATGCTTGTGATGAACTGGTGAATGTTAGACTTGAGAGAGACAAGGTCGTCGAAAGGACCAAAAATGTTGATGCACTTATTCAACGTGAAGCAAAAGCTACAAAGGATAATGTTAGGGAGGAGATAATGAATGAGCTCGACCCACTTCTTATTCTTCACAATGCCAATGTTCTCAAGCAAAGAAATTTAACATGGCTTAGTGACGATTATCCCTACCAGCTTTGGCATGCGTGGGAATTTCTTGTTGTAAAAGAAAAGAAACTTCTTAATACGGAGGATATCGATCTTTCTAGGCTTGAAAGAAATGATATTGGATGATAAACCCAAAACATTGCATGGTATCTAGCTTACACATCAGAAAGAATCCACTATTTCTTCTTCACATGAAGTAAGTGAAGGTCCTGGTCAGCACAACCTGATATTACAACTGAATTACCCCCAGCACCCTAGGTTATCCCTAGCTCCTCAGTAGATCCTTCAACCATTCCCGGGTATGATCTAGATAAGCCTTAGCTTTCTCTAATTCCCTAACGCAGTTCTGACAACATTTCGGCTCAACTTGGGAGCTACACCGAGGAAGGTATTTCATCGACATTCTCCGTCTTTCGAAAAGTTGAGGTGTTATCGATTGATATTTCTAATCTTTTCGCCTACTTTTTCCCAGCTTTAAATCTATCAAGCATCGTTCCTCTTCCCTTGCAAGAGCCTCAATTGGAATCACAAGCGGCCACGGCAGAATCAATTAAAGTTACAACTTCGACTGCTTCTCTGGGTGCTCAAGAAGAAGCCTTTATTATTGATGATCAGTTCATGAAGGCATTGTTCAAGGGAGGAAGTGACTCACACCATGAAATTCCCTTTGATGAGGATGTTGTGATCACAGATTCTTCCAACACCATTGATGAGCTCAACATGAAAGAGCGCGTTGAGAGGGAAGAATTATTGAAAAAGAAAGGAAAAACGAAGCCTGTTGATTTGGATTTCAATGGACCGATTCCTATTCCGCTTTAGATGATCCCTCGAGGCGGGACAATTCCCTAGAATGAAGTGCCCCCTGCTTCTGGTGCCGAGAGTGCCTCGATCCCTCTTGCTTCTAAAGATGATTCTACCTCGATCCATACAACTGAAGATGTTTCTTCAAAGAGAAGCGAGGTGGAAAAGGGTTAGAGAGAGGATCGAGTGGCAATTCGAAAGGAGCCATTCCCAAGAAGCGAAGGAAAGATAGAAAATCCAAGAAATAATATTTGGGTTAGTGTGATTTGTAAATACCTTAGATGACTACTTTTCCGTTTCATTGGCCATGTTTTTTTGGGTACGACCCCAACTTTTATTTCTTATTTTGGATAAACATGTATTGTGTACAACAAGTTTAGTGTGAATAAGAATTATTTTATTTTTGTGTGCAATTATTGTATACACTCGTTTAAATGATTGAGCTATCACGTTTTTCATTTAATGTATTTGTGATTTATTGCTTTTTAGATTGGATATCGATCTGATTTATCCATCCTAAGGACTCCCTGAGGTCGTGGCCTCGAGTCGTATCAAACACTGGGCTTGAGCCTTAGTGTTACGCTTGTTGAATTCAACGGTTTGAGTAATTGTACTCCTGCCCCTGTCTCAGGTTAACGGAGTTAGGTGGTGGATGGTCAAACTCTATTCTTAGCATATTTTACACTCTCCTATCATTTTCAAGCCAGAATTATGGAATAGCAAGCAGTCGAACCGCACTCATCTATTTTTTTATACTCATATTCACAATTCGGGGATAAGAGTTAGTCAATAGGAGGCCGTGTCACACCCTTTCAGCATTTATACTCATATCTGCAGTCTAAGGACATGAGTTATTTGGAAAACTATCAAGTTCAGTTTTCTTTAGTCAGTCGTTCAGTTCTCAAGTATGGGTTTGATTCAATAAATGACCGATCAAATCTCAATCACTACAGAAATATGTTGATCCCATCGAACAGTGAGATTCAGTTGGCTGTATATTACAACTAACATGTACTGCAATGTTAGGTCTTAGATATGATAGAAAATTTCAAAGTTTTATTGCTGAATAAAAAGTAGTGACAAAACTTGTCTTATTACATATTTGGCAAAAAAATGCTAAAGCAAAATTTAAAACCGAATATGGCTGGATTAAAAGGAAATAAACTAAGTGAAATAGCGTCGCAAGTGCTCGCTATACTATGCCCTTGGGAGTGTGATTCCATCAACAGTCGCTAGCTTGAAGGTTCCCTCTACAAGCCTCTACTCGATGATATATGGTCCTTCTAGGTTGGATTCACAAGTGACAGGGCATGAAAAACTCGTTTTAAGATGAGATCACCGATTTCAAAGGTTCTACGTCGAACTTTAGTATTGTAATATCAGGCGACTCAGTGTCGATGTGTAGCTGCCCTCAAATTAGCTTCCTCACATTTTTTTATTGATAAAGTCTAGAGATTCGGAAGGAGATCTTTGTTTAATCTGGGATCATGATAAGTTACTCGATGAGAAGGAACTTCGAATTCAACAAGAATGATGGCTTCAGAACCATAAGCGAGGGAGAATGGAGTATGGCTAGTCACGAACTTGTCGTGGTCCTATAGCCTATAACACCATCGGGAGTTCATATAACCACTTGCCTCTAGCCTTTTCCAAATGTTTTTTCAGAATGAAATGTATGACTTTGTTAATAGTTTCAACTTGTCCATTTTCTTGAGGGTGAGTAAATGCCGCAAATCTTTTTGAATTCGACACTATCGAATTGAGTTCCTTTGTCTGTTACAATAGTTCATGGAAGACCAAAGTGAAAGATGATGTTCTCGATAATGAAACCAATTACTTTCTTAGTTGTGATCGTGGCTAAAGGTTCTGCTTCGACCCATTTAGCAAAGTAATCAACTACGATAATGGCGTACTTCACACCACCTTTAGAGATTAGTAAGGAACCGGTAATCTCTATGCCCTGGATGGCAAATGGCCATGGACCGACCATTTGTGTAATTTCAGTCCGCGGAGCCCTTGGAACTTTTGCATATATCTGGTGCTTGTTGTATCGCCTTACATAATCGGTAGCATCTCGATTAACAGTCAGGCAATAATACCCATAATGGAGTGTTTTCTTTGCTTGGGTTTGTCCACCGGTATGATCATCACATTCCCCTTCATGAACTTCTTTTAGGACCCGCTTTATCTCATCATGAGCGATACACCGGAGTAGAGGAACAGAAAAACCCTTTCTATATATAATTCCTTCTTGCATGATATGACATGAAGCTTTATGTAGGATTTTTCGATTTTCATTCCTTCATTCGAGAAGAACTCCCTATAGCAATTAATCTTTAAACGGAGTCATCCACGATTCCTTCTCGTGCTATGTCTCTAGTACTAGGTCAATTTCCATCAAATTTATACTCGGGGGCATATAGTACCTCGATTGGAACTAGGCCCATCTGCTGTGCATCACCGGTGCTAGCAAACTTTGCTAATGAATTAGCCTCTCTGTTTCGATCCCGTGGAATATGCGAAATGTCATAATACTCTAATTCAGTTAATATGTCTAAGATTTGGGCCGAATATGGAGCAAGCCATTGTCCTTTAGCTTTATAATCTCCCCTTACTTGGTATACTATCAACTGTGAATCACAAAAGATTTCAAGAGACTTTATTCTTAGTTCTCTAGCGAGTTTAAGTCCAGCAATCAAGGCCTCATACTCGACTTCGTTGTTTGTCGCTGGAAAATCATGCTTTAAAGCATAATAGATCGACCGATCTTTAGAAGTTATAAGCATAATTCTAGCTCCAGAATAATGATCATTAGGTGCTCCATCAGTATACAATTTCCACAGTATGGTAGGATTTCGCTATTTATTGAGGAATCATCTTGCGCAGTGAATTCTGCTATAAAATCTACCAGTGCATAACCCTAGATAGCCTTCTGAGAGAGATAAGTGATATCGAATTGACTAAGCTCGATATTCCACTTGCATAATCTTCCAGACGTCTCATATCTCTGTAAGATCTGTCGTAACGGGTGGTCGGTGTAAACATTGATTGAGCGTGCCTCGAAGTACGAGCAGAGCTCTCGTGATGTGATCGGAAGAAATATGCCAGTTTTTCTAATTTCGTATTGTTTCTTCCAGCTCCCGTCAATCACTTGCTGATGTAGTAAACCGGTCTCTGAATCCGATTCTACACACGAAGTAATGCGACACTTATAGCATGTACCGACGCGGCCAAATAAATGAAAAATCTTCACGGTCCACTGGCTTTGATAAGAGATGGAGTCTCTCCAAATGATTCACCAAAGCTTGAAATGTGTCTTTATAATTCTTTGTCCATTCAAAGTTTCTTTTCCCTTTCCTAATCAAATCAAAGAAAGGAATGCATTTGTTTGGCAGTTTTGGAAATGAATCGGCTTAAGGAAGCAACTTTCCCTTTCCCACTTCGCACTTGTTAGATGGTCTTTGGTGCTTGGATATCACAGATAACCTGAATCTTCTTGGGATTAGCTTCAATTCCATGGGCGTTAATAATAAATCCAAGGAACTTCCTTGATGCTACGTCGAAAGAGCACTTTAAAGGATTAATTTTCATCTTGTAATGTCAAAGGATGCCGAACATTACTGTCAAGTCTCTAATGTGGTCGTTTGATTGTCGTGACTTCATAGGCATATCATCCACATGTACTTCCATCATTTTTCCAATCTGATCTTAACATCCTGTCGACTAAGCACTGGCAAGTCGCTCTTGCATTTTTTAGTCCAAATGACATCACCACGTTGCAATATAATCCAACATCGGTGTTAAACCCATTGTCTTTGAGTCTATCCATCTTCTCTTTGAGAGTGGAAGATCTCTCTGGATCCATGCTACGTCTTTTTGTTTCATCGAGACATGCCATGGGTCAATATTCAATGCATGACTCGCAATGGCAGGAGAGATTGCACACATGTCAGAGTGAGTCCAAGCAAACACATCAAGATTCACTCTGATAAATCCAATAAGTTCTTTCATCATCGGTGGGCTGAGCTGTTATCCGATATTTAGAACTCGTGATGGGTTATCATGGTGGACTGCGATATTAATTATCAGTACAGCCAGTGCAACCTTAGTCTCTTTGGGCTCCTCCTTATCATCTCTCGGAATCAATATCTCTATAGAACTAACTGTGGCGCCTAAACCAAGGCTCAGGCTTTGGTTGTCAATCTTTGATAGCTTGGATGCGGACAGTCTTGTCCACACCCTTCCCTTTCTCCTTGCGTTGAGCGTCACTCAAATTAGCTACATAACAGGCACATCCTATTGCTTGATCACCGTGAACAACTCCAACACCATTATTTGTTAGAAACTTCAAATTTGAACATCATGGTTCAAGGGCTGTCTGAAATTCAACTTGGTCGATCGTCCCGGAAAAACATTGTGAGGAGAGTCAACATTCAAAACAACAAACGACAAGATTCGCACTCTCCTATGGTCACCTTCTCCCAACTCTATAAACAATTCAACATAACCAACGACTTTAGTTGAAGCATTGTTAAAGCCATGAATGCGGGTTTTAGACGGTTTCAAATCCTTTGCTTCCATCCTCGTCTAATCATAAGCTTTCTTGAAAATTATGTTTACGGAACTTCCACGGTCAACCAATTGCTTTTCACAAAAGCGGGGTCGACCATGGATGAAATGCCCATTGGGTCGATCGCTGGAGCCTCCACTTTCTCTGCATCTCTATTTCAAAACACGATATCATCTGCTATGGTACGTTGATGTTTCACCGAAGCTTCATCCTCGATGTTTGAATAGCATTCAAAATTCATATGCTTAATTGCACTAGCATAGTGCTCCATCACATGCCAACTTTTATCAGCTGGATGCGGTCCTCCGACTATTGTATTGGTTATTAATCTCCCTCTGGTCCATGCAGGTTCCTTAATCCTATGTAGTACTTGTCCTCGATTGGGGATGGATGTCCCATGCCCGCCTTCCTGTGGATTTTTTAGAAACTTCCGTAAATTCCTTTCTCGAATCATCTTTTCAATAATATCCTGGAGGTTCCTGCATTCATTGGTGTTATGCCCATAACATTTATGAAACCGACAATATTTCCCGTTTTGTTTCTTCTTCTCTATTGATTCTTTCGAAAGCGGCTTTCTATATTGCATAGTATTGCAGGTAGATAAATAGACATTCTCCAAGGTCGTATTTAGTGGCGTATAAGTGTTGTACATCGAAATCCTAGGGTTTCCTCTTCCAAAATCCCTATTTCATCTTAGGCTCCTATCTCCGCCTTTCTTTTGCAGATTTAGTTTGTTCTAGAGATTCACTTGAACTTTTCCAGAGCTTTCATCAAACTGCTTTACTGCTATATTACTTTACACTCCCTCTTCGCTTGGCCTGGAACATTCTTCTTCTTGGAGGACCTGGCTTCCTCCTTTCTCAAATACTGAGCTGCCTTTGCATAAAAGCATTAACCAATTGTTGAACTTAGATTCTGGATCTATCCTTCTCATTACGGCCATAATATCACATGGTCATTCGGATTACTGATCTCCATTATAGTTGTGTGAAATCTTTCCAAATAATCTTTCAACGATTCTCCTAGAGTCTGAATGATGCTGGACCGAGACATTACATCCTTGGAATGAGTTGCCTGCATTCGGGACTGCTTCACAAACTTTGTTGCTAAATCATTAAATCTAAATATTGATCATTGGGGTAACCTTGTGAACCATATTATCGCTATTCCAGAGAGAGTTATGGGAAAACATTTACACTTGGTACCATCATCCGCTCGTGCGAAATCCATTAGTCATTCGTATCTGATGATGTGCTGCCTGGGGTTGGTTTTTTCCTTATAGGCAGACATCGACGGCATGTTGAACCTCCTTGGATATGTTGCATGCAGATGTGGCATGGCTACTTGAGATCCTTAGTCATCGTTAGTCAAGCCCTAGCTCTCTTTCACCAACTGTCTGACCATTGCTGATAAGTCCGATGTTTAGATGGTTGGTGCCGTGCGATGGTCGTGTTCCACCTCGCATGAATGGTTCAGTCGATGCCTGCGAGCCGTCTCACGCCTTCTTAGTTCACCATCTTCCCAATATGCATCTCGTAAATTCACTTAATCATCATTCCAGGGAACCATTTGGTCAACGTCTAATTGAACTTCATCATCTAAATCAGCCGTAGCAGCTCTAGTTTGAATCTCAGTGTGCATAGGTAAGTTCCCTTCTTCAGTGAAGGGATTAACACTAATCATTCCTGGCAGACCAGATGGTCTGCCTGTTGATCCTCAAAGTATCTGCATGATATCCGTCTATTATGCGACGCCTATGCCTATGATACCCATCCAATGAACTAGAGCTCTGGATGCCAAGTAAGAGGTATGGCCCCACCTAGCTTTTCCTCATTGTTGCTGAGTGAGTTGGTCCATTAGGTCGACATTGGCTTGGATCTGCTGATTTAACTCTCGAGGGATATTCATTAGCTCTCTCATCATATTCTGGAATTTAGCTCTTGTAATAGAGTTAGTTGGATTCTATACTTCAATTGTTTCATCATCCACGTTCATTAGTTGACTACTCATGCCTCCTTATTGGACAGTAGGGTTTTCATTTCCTTTCACATTCTGAGAAGTATATCTAGTATTTCTCACCATTATAAATAGCTTTGCTTAGATTTCTATAAATCCGAGTAGTATGAGCAACTTCCTGAAGATAACTGCAGTTTCCTTTGGGGAATTTATCCAATCCAGTAGTAACAAAGGGATCCTAATAAGCTGAGATTCAAGATTCTCAGTGAAAGCACCAAAATGTTTGCAACTAAATTGATCACCAACACCCAAGAATAGTTTTTGTAGAGACGTAAGTGAAGAACACCTAAATTAAACTGAATAAATGAATTAACAAGTAATAGAGAATCAACTATAATCAGAGGCATAGAAATTTATAGTGGTTCGACTTTGTGTGTCTATGTCCACTATGAAGATTATCCTTTATTAATCACTTATAACTCTAATTACAGCAGTTGAAAATAGCAAGTGCTTTATTATAGTAGAGTCTAGAGTAAGAAGCAATGTAAAGACCTGAAAATGAATCAAAAGGCCTGTATTTATTGGGAGAGATGATGAGATATTTCACTAAGATTTCGATAGAAGGCTCTCTATGTCAATACGGGCCCACCATAATGATCGGTGGCACTAACTTGATATTTAAGAACGATTGGCTATAGTTATACCGATCGTTATTTTTGTCTCCAAATGCTGTGTAATCATTTTTAGGGCTCCCATGTGCCTCCTGAACTTGCCCCTAAAATATGAAGTCATTTTGAGTTGTAGATTGCGAGATATGGACTAACCCTTGTCACATTTGGAATGTTCATTGAGCTACACTGATCGTCATGAAGGATCTGCCAAAACGATCAGTCTAAACGATTGGCCTTCTTTGTATCTCAAGGTTTTGTCCCGTGATCATTTTTGTGGGCTTCAGTCTTCAATATATTGATTCTCTAAAAGTTTCAAGTGGATTGGCCTTATGGATTTTGAAATATCGATCGATCTTCGCTGATTCAAGCTATTTTATGGGTCGTTCCCGATCGAACTGTATAAATCTTTGCTTTGTCCGTAATTCAGCATATGAACTTCGATTGTCTTGAAATTTGAATTGTAACTTCATGGGACTATGCTAGTCAGTCCATACTGATTGCACCTCGATCAAGACCTGCTCCAGATTTGCTCGACCATTGTCCATAATGTCATATATAATCGATTCTTAGAGTTGATAACCATCCATTCCTAGCCAAGACAATGATATCGCGGCCTTTCCAAAGGTGGAATAACAATGCCAGCAAGGAGCACATCGCTAACATGGTCAAGTAGTTGGCGGAGGAGAGAAGGGGTACGAAAGATGAAGATCGATGTTCCGCACCAATCAAACTCCACCTACAAAAAATGTTCCGAGAGAAGAAAATCCATGAAGTTCACCATGGGAACTACTAATCCCAGGCAAAACTTACTCAAATACAAATAACATATGGTTGGAGCTAAATCCATGGATGTCGTTCGTTGTAAGTGTTTCCCTATCTTCTTGGAAGGAGTTGCTTCGATGTGGTTTACCGGACCTTCACCTAAATCCATACGACGTTTGATGAATTGGCAAAGAAGTTTCTAGGGTTGTTCAGGCTCCATATGACATGACCGAAGGGCTTTATGTCATTGTTTAGCTTGTCACAAGGACCAAAAGAGTTACTAAAGCTTTCTTAAACTGATTTAACATCACTTTCGTAGAAGTTAGTAATCCCAAGGAAGATCTTGTATTCATGGCACTTGTCCTAGGCATTCACTCGGACATGGATTTCAGTAGGTAGATAAAAATTAAGCAACCTACTACTATAGTGGAATTCCATCGAAAGGAAAATAAGTTTATGAGGTTGGAAGAAGCAAGTATGGTTATGGAAAGCCTGGCAATGAGCAATTGAAGAAGGTGATTCAGAGTAATGTCATGGTCAAACAAGACGAAAATGGTTTCGGAATTACTGTAGGATCGGTGGGAAAAGAAGTCAGAAAAATAGGAATTTGGATATTGGTAGGCGTGACAGGGTCAGGAAGCATCCAAGGAATCTAAGACCCAAGGACTATAAGCTATTGAATGACAGTTTGGAAAACATTTATCTTTTCACTCAGGGTACTGAGCGGTATAACAAACAAACTAAGAGGGAAGTGATCGAACAACAGAAAAGGTCGGAGAAGTATTGCCGCTTCCATGGAACTCACGGGAATAACACAAATGAGTGTCGTCATCTGAAGGATTTAATTGAGGAATTGATAAGGAACAACATAACGTCCTCGCTTTGAGATCTGAAGACTAAGTGCTACTGATACTGCTGTCATCCATAGTATTAATTTTCGGTGATAAAATACGACCATGTTCATCATATCAATAATCAAAAGTGCATGAATATTAAAATTTTCAAACACAATTTAATAACGAGTTTTCACATTACACTATATAAGTAAATTTTCATATTCATTACATGATCTCATTCGTAATCCCACGTTCAAAGAAAATATGATTATTACAAAATACTCCAAGTGGACATATGAAGATGCCCCTTTGTTTGATTAGAGTCTAACATTTAGCAATTATATAACTTTCCATTACATCCGTACAGACAAAATCAAACAACACATCATATTAGATAAGGACTTCTACAAAGCTAATTACCTTCTGCACATCTCCAAAAGCTTATTCGTTTTACTGAAAACTTGGAAACCCTTACTCTTGACCTACTCAAATGAGTACTCGAGAGTTTAAGGGGAAAAACAAAAATGTCAAGTAAGAAAAATAGTGTAGTATGAATAATAACCTACCATCTCAAACCAAATAAATATCTAATGAGACCACGCTGCTAAGGGGAACTGGTTTTCCCCTCACTACTATCTTAACCAAAACAAATAAACCATATACCATGCTCCTGCATCCATAATGATTAAAACACAATAATATCCTATGCAACAGGGTAAGTCTAGGGTTATGTCTACCCTGAGTTCACCCATTCTCACAAAACTGATTATCTATCTCAATTCATAGTTTTCCTAGGGTCACTATGAACCTATTAGTTTTCATGGGCTGACTAATAACCTGTCAAAGCTCTTAAGGACTACCTGTCTAGAATCATAGTTT
This sequence comes from Allium cepa, assembly GCA_030765085.1. NCBI lineage: Eukaryota > Viridiplantae > Streptophyta > Magnoliopsida > Asparagales > Amaryllidaceae > Allium > Allium cepa. The sequence continues at coordinate 781,460,086 of CM060941.1, read as the reverse complement.
TCATGAGATCAATAAGAAATTATTAGTTTCTACCAATAACATTGTCCAATCATATTTTTCATGGAATCACTATGAACCTGTTGGGATTCTCCAATAACATCTCTCAAGTCATAGTTTTTATGGGATACCTATGAACCTAATGGATTCTTCCAATATCATGTCTTTAAATCTTCATGGGATCACTAGGAACCTATTGGATATTATAACGACCCTGACTCGACCTTCGAAAATCGACACCAAATACATCACCTATGTTCGAATGCCGTAGATTCTAACGTCGAATCTGGTTCGCCGGAGCTTATAACACATTAAGTACAACAACAACACAACGGAAGAAAGAAAACAATATCATTAATATATAACATTTGATACAACACATTGATACAATTGATATCAATATCAGAGATACAAGATAACATCGGAAGAAATAATACAACTGGATGGTCTAGGCTTTGCAACCATCGACAGCGGAAAGATAACTCCAATAGAATTTCCAAGGGAAAAAGTGAATCCACAAGCTGCAACTCTAATGCCAAAGCTCAAAAGACTCCAAGCATAAGCTCAAAAGACTCCAAGCCATAAGCTCGAACCATCATCATTGTTGAATGAAGCAAGCTAGGCAACTGATGAACCAGATGCAATTGCCAAATCCAAAGGCTCCAAAGATATCGAACCTACACCTACTATCTGACTATTTGAAAAATCCAACTCTAGACTTCCCGTGTGGAAATTTGTGGGCACCCAGAGTTTAGAAAGGGAAAATAAACTCCATGTCAGTCATGGGACTGGTATGAGCAAACAAAAATAGTTTATATTTAAAAAGAAATTAAAAGAAATTCGCAATGCTTTTTGGAAATAAAACTTCCATAAGGCCTCCCGCCACACACACAATGCAAGCGTACACTTGGAGGAGATTTCTCCGTATGACAGTCAAAAATGCTTGATACACGAAAGTCCTTTTTGCTATTATTATTAGTGCATAGTGTAGAAAACCTTTCGAAAGTATAATATTAATCTTAGCCAGCATACCACATTTCGTCGTATGCCTACTATAGCTACCATGTTCAATAGCAGGTTACCGCCACATTCTATGGCAGATTATACAACTAAAATTGTACACGGCTCGTATTGTTTTGTTTGGATTTCCAACAATGGTCAGGCAAAGGAACTTCCCACACCGAATGGAACGCCTTTGGAGGGACGCCCCCGAGAACTTAACCGGTTCTCTGCCAATATAAGGCTAGGTTACCTCTGTAACTAGGTAACTACTGACACGAGCATGCCATCCCCCGGTCGTTACCGAACTTTATCCGAGGTACCTCTACACCAAAAATCTCTAAGCAATAAGTTTGCAGCCACCACATAGGTTAAGTATCTGGGCTCCATACCATGATACCACCTTTTATCCAGAAGGAAATGTACATACCCTCAGGGGGCGCTACCCCCAAATAACCTTGCTACAACGATTTCTGTTTCGACCATTATTGGGTTGTGAGGCTCGACGAAGTCATGTCCACAAAGCTATGCTTTTCACAAAAGCCATGCTTCGATCAACACAAGATCAGCAGCACTTCGTAAGGCATATTACCAAATTGGGAATGTATTACTAGTAACCATTAACTACATAACCTCTAAGCTCGTACGTCTTAGAGAAGGGTGTTAAGCTAAGAGAATAAATTCTCCGCCACCAAACAGAAATGTATTTGATAGAAACCAGTTTTACATCTCAAAGTGTAATGTCAGACACACATCCATACAAGTCTGTCCCGGGTTCGAACAGAACCAAAGGCACTTCAAAAGAATCCCATGCAATCCGGGTATTCATAATCCCGATCGGACTCCCCATCACATATGGATATCTCTATACCGTAGCTACTCAGTGTAGAGTCGTTCGACGGGTAATCCTTTCGTTCTCAAAAATACCCGGTCTTCAAATGCTATCATATTGTTGTATCATTATTTGGAATGGGTTATATGACACAAGGTCCTCTCCCGTCTACACCGAATAACGAACGCAATATTTAAAAACATATGGATATTGGGATCTTAGTTAAGTCACAACTTAAAGCCCAAATCCTTTTTTCAAATGGTTTAAACAAATTACCATTTTAATCTTTTTAAAATAAAAAGATTCACTTCACAAAGTTCACCAATCTTTTACTAAGATTCATTCATAGCTTTTCATAACAATTTCCATTTCAAATCTTTTATACAAAAGATACGCCTTGAAGATCCTCTTTAAAGTTCACAAATCTTTCACAAGGATTCAATTATAGCTTTTCCAAACAATTTCCCTTTCAAATTGGATTAACTCATCCAATCTTTAAATCAAAGACTCAATTCGTAGCTTTCAAAACCATTTCCAAAGATTCATTCATAACTTGAAAAACCATTTTCATTTCAAACTTGAAATCTTTTCAACACAAATTGGAAATCCTTTCTTTATATGAAATCTATTATTATTAAGAAAACAAGGGTTTTCGTTTTTGAAAAAATCCGATCAAATATGCACAAGTTATATCCTTTAAAGTATAATCTTGGATTAACTATAAATTTCCAAAATAATACACTTAAAATGGTTTAAAACCCATATAAACATATTATATAACTTGTATAACCTTTTTAAACCAGAATTCTCAAACAAAGGATTCAATTTCAAATCTTGAATTCAATTTCAAAACAAACTATTTTAGTTTCCAAAATTTTATCAAGTTATTCAAAATAACTTTTATCTTTAAAACTCCTTTTCAAAGCTTTTCATACTCAGTCCAATTCCATTTCAAAACATTTGGATTAAAAATTCAACTTTAAATAAAATAATATTTAAATTCAAAATATCCGTCACTTCACCGAATCCTCGTGCAATCCATATTTGTGTGTGTATAGTGTAGTCCAGGGGTTTTACACAATAGTGCAACATCATCAATCATCACAGATTCAAGCACAACATTATCGATAGGCGGTATAATCTATAACGCTTATCTTCCATTCACAGATTCATAGATAAATGACATACATTCATCACGGATAAATAAATTACATTCATCACAGCTCGAATCAAAATAATTCATATCACAAAGTATCACACATCAAGGACATCAACCAATTCAAAACATTCCATACGACTCAAATATTCATAAGTAGGATCAATTAATATCTGATTATAATTAATTTAAACCAGATTAATTACTTATGAATAAACTACAAATCCTAGTTAATTAATCATTAATTAATTACAAACCATTTTAATTAATTAACCTTTAATCATTTATTAACTAACATTTTGATTATGTAATTATCCTTTAATTAATTATCCTTAATTAATTTCATTAATTAAATTAACCTTAAGTTAATTACATAATTAATTAACCCTTAATTAATTACCATTTAATTAATAAAATTACAATAAGTGATTATCCTTAATCACTTTCATTAATTGATTATCCTTTAATAATAAATTAATTAACCTTAAAACATGTAATTAATAATCCTTAATCATGTAATTAACCTTAATTCATTTTTTAATCTCAGATATTACTTAATTATCCTTTTATTAATAAATTAATCAATCACCTTGATTAATTATCCATTTATTAATCACATAAATTTACTTAACCTCAAGTAATTATCACTAATTAATCATCTGAATTAATGACCTTAAGTAATTTAAATTTAATTACTAAAATTAATAATTAATAATTCTTTAACTAATAATTAATTAATCTTAAATTAATCCTTAATTAAGTAACTTTTCTTTAAGTAATTAACAATTAATTACTAATATTAACAAATCATTAATTACTTAATTTTATCTTTATTTTAGTTTTAATTATCATTTAAAACATTTTATTTGATCTCAAATTTAAATAGGTTATTTAATTTCTCAAAAAAACTAAACAAAATTTACTTCATAACTTTAAAACATAATGTATTTTAAAACCTGAAATATAATTTTTTTTCCAAAATCTGGATAATTCATACAAAAACAGAAAACCCAAGCCATAGCACAAAATTCTCGGTATCATACTCGAGCCACTTGCGAATTTGATTTACTCCGAGATATCGTTGCAATTACTTCGAGTTGAACTTCCATTTTTTTCGAGCTTGAACCCGAGCATCCATTCCTTCCCAAAACCAACATCATCTCCAGATACAAGATCCTTTCACGTGCATGTGCACGATCGCCTGAGCGATCGTCGACCATCGCCGTCATCACTGGAAAGTCGTCCATGACCCCTACCTTCGATTTGACCACCCAGATCATCAAAACTCACCCGCAAATCAAAATCGAACCATCAGCTTCAACCTAGAATCCACCCATCACCAGAAAATCATCACGCACCTCCGCGACAAGCTAACAGAGACCACAACACTCTGACCAGAGAAACATCATCATCCCTGCTACTTCTCACCCTGGTTCGGTGCAGCTCGACGCAATAGCGACGACGAAATTGTCGCATCTATATCATCAAACAAAACTAGGTCAAAAACCCTAAATCCACGTCGCTTAATCACCACGGTGATCGAGAATTTCAACCACCATTTTTCCATTGACCCTTGACCCATGATCCTCTTCTGGCCACAACCACGTCGACCAACACTCCTCGTTTACTGCAAATTGACAAAAACGTAAATTCCGATCAACTCAGAAATTCCCATCAATTTCAAAGTTTAAAATTTCAATATTTTCATCAAAATTCATAAAATTCAAATACGAATCCAGTCATATAATTAAAACTCAAAACCATGATACTTGAATTTATGATAAAAAGGATTTATTACTGTATTTCTCAAATTTTATGATATTTATTCTACAAATACATGTGAAACCATTTTTAAAATTTGTATTACACTGTTATCATAAGTTTTCGTTCAAAGATTATCACCTTAATCTATTCATAGTTTGAGATATGAATTTTTTTTATGAATTTGTACCCTGTAATGTAGACAGAGAAGTGGATACAGACATGCACAGCCTATATACCTATCTAATATATACATACAGGCAATTTTTTCACACGTACAACATTTTTACTGCAAAACTTTCAATATTCATCAAGATAGATAATAGATTCAGGTTTGTAAGGAAAGTTTGCTCACCTGTTTGGAAGAACAGAGGCCTGGAAATATGTTTGAGCTTGAAATTTTTGAATTTATGAAAATCTGGAATTGTTTTGATTCCTGATCTGATCTTGGATTTTCAGTTTGAAGCCTTGAATTGATCTTTATATTTGCTTTGTTTGATCAGGCATCCTGTTTTGTTGAAGTTTGATTCCAGACTGAAGCTTTGCTTTCCAGGTTGAATTTATTTCCAGGTTTGATTTGCATCTTGCTCAATTACAAGTTGAAGATTTTATTTTCTCCTTAAATCTGTTTTGTTTTTGATTTTTTTCTTTATTTTCAGGTTTCAGATTTCTTTTTAAAGATGGGAGAAAACTTGAAATATCCGCCTGGCTTATGTTTATTTGTAAATTAAAAATCTTTAAGAAAACAATGTGCCACTTGTTTAATTTTACTAACACATGTAATTCCATACAATTCTTTCTTTTAAACTTGTTAAATCTTATGTCTCTTATGTATACTTGTTAAAAACAAGCAAATTTATGTTTGAGACTTTTATTCAAATTAATTTATAATTTATGGTTTAAACCTTTTCATTTTAAAATTTGTGAATTAACTTATCTCTTATGTTTTAAAGGTTTACGTATATATAGTCCTTATATTTTTAAATGCTTTTAAACCCTTAATTATTTATATTTTTATGTCTTAACATATGTAAATGTTTTACATTTTGAATTCACAAATATACAAACTATATTTATTCATTTTAAAATAAAATGTGTTTTAAATCTTTTTATCAAATTCATATTCAACTTAGCTATTCTATTTATATTCATACCTTTTATATTATTTGTACTTATACAATTTTTTAAAGAAAATGATTTATACACAAATATATATATATATATATATATATATATATATATATATATATATATATATATTCGTTCCTTTGAAATATAAAGTTTAAAAAAAATCTAATTTTATTTATAAGATACTTATCCTTGAATTTCAAATCAAAATTTACTTTCACAATCTACCTACATATATTTATTCCCAAATATTCAATTTAATTCACAATTAAATTCAAATTTATATTTAAATTACCAATTTAAATTTAGCTAAAAAAACTGGGATTGTTACAGATTCTCCTCTTAAGAAAATTGTCCTCGAAATTTGCTAGACAGGGAGACAGCAAAGAACAGATGAACACACAAAGAAATGGTTCGCCAGATCAAACTGAATGTCTATCCTGCATTTGGCTTACCAAATCAGAATAACATCAATAGATACGAAATGAATCTATTCAACACTTCATAAAACACTCGAGTCATCAGATCTACGAAGTATGCAGGGGCATTGGTTAGTCCGCAGGGATAGCTAACCGTTCGTATAATATATATGGACCCTAAAAGAATAGACAAATGAATTCAATCTTCCACAATTCTCAAACACTAGGTATGAATTCCAGACTAAAGTCGGAATACCCCAAAGTTTACACTAGCTTATCCCTCTTCGGACTTTGATTCTCACTAGAAATTACAATAGAATTTCAAATTTGGTTTTAATCGAAATTGTTATATTGATACAAATCTTCATATTTTAGTAACCAATTTATTTCAAATAAATTTTCAAATTCATTAAAGTTAAAAATGAAAAGATGATAAGAAACCGATGAAGGGAATACGAAATAGGAACTTTCTACAAGGATTCGCATGGTCACCATTACACCGAAGCTTCTTCCCGGAGCTGCCATGAAGCCATCAAAGAATTGATATCGGATGATGAAAAAAAGAGAGAAATTTGTTTCCTGGTTATCGTAAGGTATTGACCATTTGTAGCAGTATTCCCCTATCCCCTATCTCGTCCTCTTTTTGCACTCATACTCACCATCAGTGGATATTAAGAGAATTTACTGAGGCATTCGGACGGATATCTTAGAGATATACTCATTCTAGGGTAATTGTATCACTATCTCTAATGAGTAACCCAATCTGTTATACTCATGAGCTAAAGTTCTTACTCAACCTTCAGCCTTGATACCAATTATAACAAACCTGACCCGGCCTTCGAAAATCGACACCAAATACATCACCTGTATTCGAATGCCGTAGATTCAAACGTCGAATCTAGTTCGCCGGAGCTTATAACACATTAAGTACAACGACAACACAGTAGAAGAAAGAAAAATATATCATTGATATACAACATTTGATACAATTAATATCAATATCAGAGATACAAGATAACATCGGAAGAAATAACACAACTGGATGGTCTAGGCTTTGCAACCATCGACAGTGGAAAGATGCTCCAATAGAATTTCCAAGGGAAAAAGTGAATCCACAAGCCGCAACTCTAATGCCAAAGCTCAAAAGACTCCAAGCCATAAGCTCGAACCATCATCATCGTTGAATGAAGCAAGCTAGGAAACTGATGAACCAGATGCATTTTCCAAATCCAAAGGCTCCAAAGATATCGAATCAACACCTACTATCTGACAATCTAAAAAATCTAACTCTAGACTGCCCGTGTGGAAAATTTTGGGTTCCTAAAGTTTAGAAAGGAAACAATAAACTCCAGGTCAATCATGGGACTGGTATGAGCAAACAAAAACAGTTTATCTTTAAAAAGAAATAAAAAGAAATTCACAATGCTTTTTGGAAAGTGAAACTGCCATAAGGCCTCCCGCCATACACATAATGCAAGCGCACACTTGGAGGAGATTTCTCCTTATGACAGTCAAAAATGCTTGATACACGAATGTCCTTTTCGATATTATTATTAGTGCATAGTGCAGAAAACCTTTCGAAAGTATAATATTAATCTTAGCCAGCATATCACATTTCGTCGTATGCCTACTATAGCTACCATGTTCAATAGCAGGTTACCACCACATTCCATGCAGGTTATACAACTAAAATCGTACAGGGCTCTTATTGTTTTGTTTGTATTTCGAACAATGGCAGGCAAAAGAACTTCCCACACCGAATAGAACGCCTCTGGAAGGACGCCCTCAAGAACCTAACTGGATCTCTGCCAACAAAAGGCTGGGTAACCTTTGTAACGAGGTAACTACTGACACGAGCATGTCATCCCCCAGTCGTTACCGACCTTTATCCGAGGTACCTCTACACCAACAACCACAAAGCAATAAGTTTGCAGCAACCACATAGGTTAAGTATCTGGCTCCTTACCATGATACCACCTTTTACCCATAAGGAAATAGACATACCTCAGGGAGCACTACCCCCAAATAACCTTGCTGCAAAGATTCATGTTTCGATCATTACCGGGTTGTGAGATTCGACGAAGTCACATCCACAAAGCTATGCTTTTCACAAAAGCCATGCTTCGATCAACACATGATCATCATCACTTCATATGCCACATTACCAAATTGGGAATGTATTACCAGTAACCATCAACTACATAACCTCTGAGCTCGTACATCTCAAAGAAGGGTGTTAAGCTAATAGAATAAATTCTCTGCCACCAAACAGAAATGTATTTGATAGAAACCAGTTTTACATCTCAAAGTGTAATGTCAAACACGCATCCATACAAGTCCATTCCGGGTTCGAACAGAACCGAAGGCACTTCAAAAGAAACCCTTGTAATCTGGGAGTTCACATTCCCAATCGGACTCCCCATCACATATGGAGATCTCTATACCGTAGCTACTCAATGTATAGTCATTCGATGGGTAATCCTTTCGTTCTCGAAAATACCCGGTCTTCACCACCGGTTTTCAAATGTTATCCATATCGTCGTATCATTATTCAGAATGGGTTATATGACACAAGGTCCTCTCCCGGCTAAACCGAATAATGAGCGCAATATTTAAAGACATATGGATATTGGAATCTTAGTTAAGTCACAAATTAAAGCCCAAAACCTTTATTTCAAAAGGTTTAAACAAATTATCGTTTTAATCTTTTTAAAACAAAAAGATTCACTTCATAAAGTTCACCAATCTTTTACTAAGATTCATTCATAATTTTTCATAACAATTTCCATTTCAAATCTTTTATACAAAAGCTACACCTTTAAGATCCTCTTTAAAGTTCACAAATCTTTCACAAGGATTCAATTATAACTTTTCAAAACAATTTTCCTTTCAAATTGGATTAACTCATCCAATCATTAAATCAAAGACTCAATTCATAGCTTTCAAAACCATTTCCAAAGATGCATTCATAACTTGAAAAACCATTTTCATTTCAAAATAGAAATCCTTTCGACACAAATTGAAAAACCTTTCTTTATATGACAGCTATTATTATTTAGAAAACAAGGGTTTTCGTTTAGGGAAAAATCCGATCAAATATGCACAAGTTATATCCTTTAAAGTATAATCTTTGATTAAATATAACTTTCCAAAATAATACACTTAAAATGGTTTAAAAGCCATATAAATATGTTATATAACTTGTATAACCTTTTTAAACTAGAATTCTCAAACATAAGATTCAATCTCAAATCTTGAATTCAAATTCAAATCAAACTATTTTAGTTTACGAAACTTTATTAAGTTATTCAAAATAACTTTTATCTTTAGAACAACTTTTCAAAGCTTTTCATACTCAGTCCAACTCCATTTCAAAACATTTGGATTAAAAATTCAACTTTTATATAAAATAATATTTAAATTCAAAATATTTGTGACTTAACTGAATCCTCGTGCAATCCATATTTCTGTGTGTATAGCGTAGTCCAAGGGTTTTACACAATAATGCAACATCATCAATCATCACAGATTCAAGCACAACAATATCGATAAGTGGTATAATCTATAACGCTTATCTTTCATTCACAGATAAATAATATACATTCATCACAGATAAATAAATTACATTTACCACAGCTTGAATCAAAATAATTCAAATCACAAAGTATCACACATCAGGGATATCAACCAATTCAAAACATTCCATACAATTCAAATATTCATAAGTAGGATCAATTAATATCTGATTATAATTGATTTAAACTAGATTAATTACTTATGAATAAACTACAAATCCTAACTAATCATTAATTAATTATAAACCATTTTAATCAATTAACCTTTAATCATTTATTAGTTAACCTTTTGATTATGTAATTATCCTTTAATTAATTATCCTTAATCAATTTCATTAATTAAATTAACCTTAAGTTAATTACATAATTAATTAACCTTTAATTAATTACCATTTAATTAATAAAATTACAATAAGTGATTATCCTTAATCACTTTCACTAATTAATTATCCTTTAATAATAAATTAATTAACCTTAAAACATGTAATTTATAATCCTTAATCATGTAATTAACCTTAATTCATTTCTTAATCATTAATTAATCTCAATTATTACTTAACTATCCTTTTATTAATAAATTAATTAATCACCTTGATTAATTATCCTTTTATTAATCACATAAATTTACTTAGCCTCAAGTAATTATCGACTAATTAATCATCTGAATTAATGACCTTAAGTAATTTAAATTTAATTACTAAAATTAGTAATTAATTATTCTTTAACTAATAATTAATTAATCTTAAATTAACCCTTAATTAAGTAATTTTTCTTTAAGTAATTAATAATTAATTATTAATATTAACAAATCATTAATTACTTAATTTATTAAAAGATAAACCATTTTATCTTTATTTTAGTTTTAATTATCATTTAAAACTTTTTATTTAATCTCAAAATTAAATAGGTCATTTAATTTCTCAAAAAAAAAACTGAACAAAATTTACTTCATAACTTTAAAACATAATGTATTTTAAAACCTGAAATATAATTTTTTTCCAAAATCTGGATAATTCATACAAAAACAGAAAACCCAAGCCACGACACAAAATTCTCGGTCTCATACTTGAGCCACACACGAATTTGATTTACTCCGAGATATCCTCGCAATTACTTCGAGTTGAACTTTCATTTTTTTCGAGCTTGAACCCGAGAATCCTTTCTTCCCAAAACCAACATCATCTCCAGATACAAGATCCTTTCGCATGCACGTGCACGATCGCCTGAGCGATCACCGACCATCGCCATCATCGCTGGCAGGTCGCCCACGACCCTTAACTTCGATTCGACCACCCAGATCATCAAAACTCACCCGTAAATCAAAATTGAATCATCAGCTTCAACCTAGAACCCACCCATCACCAGAAAATCATCATACACCTCCGCGACAAGCAATCAGAGACCACGAGACTCTGACCAGAGAAACATCGTCGTCCCACGCTACTTCTCCCCCCGGTCCGGTGCAACTCGATGCAGCAGCGACGACGAAATCGTCGCATCTATATCATCGAACAAAATTGGGTCAAAACCCTAAATCCACGTCGCTTGATCACCACGGTGATTGAGAATTTCAACCACCATTTTTCCGTTGACCCCTGGCCCATGATCCTCTTCTGGCCACAACCACGTCGACCAATACCTCCTCATTCGCCGCGAATTGACAAAAACGTATATTCCGATCAATTCACAAATTCCCATCAATTTCAAAGTTATAAATCTCAATATTTTCATCAAAATTCAAAAAATTCAAATATGAATCCAATCATATAACTGAAACTCGAAACGATGATACTTGAATTTATGATAAAAAGGGATTATTGCTGTAATTCTCAAATTTTATAATATTTATTCCACAAATACGTGTGAAACCATTTTTAAAATTCGTATTACACTGTTATGATAAGTTTTCGTTCAAAGATTATCACCTAAATCTATTCATAGTTTGAGATATGAATTTTTTATATTGAATTTGTACCCTGTAATGTAGACAGAGAAGTGGATATACAGACATGCATAGCCTATATACCAATCTATATATATATATATATACAGGCAATTTTTTTCACACATACAACATTTTTACCACAAAACTTTCAATATTCATCAAGGCAGATAATAGATTCAGGTTTGTAAGGGAAGTTTGCTCACTTGTTTGGAAGAATAGAGGCCTGGAAAAATGTTTGAGCGTGAAATGTTTGAATTTCTAAAAATCTGGAATTGTTTTGATTCCTGATCTGGTCTTGGATTTTCAGTTTGAAGCCTTGAATTGATCTTTATATTTGCTTTGTTTGATCAGGCATCCTGTTTTGTTAAAGTTTGATTCTAGATTGAAGCTTTGCTTTCCAGGTTGAATTTACTTCTAGGTTTGATTTGCATCTTGCTCAATTACAGGTTGAAGATTTTCTTTTCTCTTTAAATCTGTTTTGTTTTGACTTTTTTTCTTTATTTTCAGGTTTCAGATTTCTTTTTGAAGATGGGAGAAAACTTGATATATCAGCCTGGTTTATGTTTATTTGTAAATTAAAAATCTTTAAGAAAACTATGTGCCACTTGTTTAATTTTACTAACACATGTAATTCCATACAATTCTTTCTTTTATACTTGTTAGATCTTATGTCTCTTATTTACACTTGTTAAAAATAAGCAAATTTATGTTTGAGACATTTATTCAAATTAATTTATAATTTATGGTTTAAACCTTTTCATTTTAAAATTTGTGAATTAACTTATCTCTTATGTTTTAAAGGTTTACGTATATATAGTCCTTATATTTTTAAATGCTTTTAAACCCTTAATTATTTATATTTTTATATCTTAACATATGTAAATGTTTTACATTTTAATTTCATAAATATACAAACTATATTTATTCATTTTAAAAGAAAATGTGTTTTAAATCTTTTTATCAAATTCATATTCAACTTAGTTATTATATTTATATTCATACTTTTTATATTATTTGTACTTATACAATTTTTTAAAGAAAATGATTTAAAATTTATTTATACACAAATAAATATATATATTCGTTCCTTTGAAATATAAAGTTAAAAAAATATAATTTTATTTATAAGATACTTATCCTTGAATTTCAAATCAAAATTTACTTTCACAATCTACTTACATATATTTATTCCCAAATATTCAGTTTAATTCACAATTAAATTCAAATTTTATATTCAAATTTTATATTCAAATTACCAATTTAAATTTAGCTTAAAAAACCTGGAATGTTACAGATATTCTCCAATAACACTACTCAAGCCATAGTTTTTATGGGATCACTATAAACCTATTGGACCCTTCCAATATAATTTCCCATACCAAATTTTTTTGATCAGTTCTGAGTAACCTAACTCTTTCAATCTATCTGATCTTCTGGATGTAATTCTACTCACTCAGGAGTTAAATTTAATTATACTCACTAATGGTCCAACCTAGTTAGTTATTCTGCCCTTATTATATCTCAAAATGCAGTTATGGGTCATGATAAGATGAGAATGTCAATAACAATCACGCAAAATGACCGATCAAATAAAATAAGAATATATAGCATCCATCTTTCAAATATGTCCAATCAATTGGTATATTACAATTACTTAACCTTAATTAATAACTCTCTTTGTTAATTTTATATAAAAACTTGGGCAAAACAATAATTTATTCCTTGAAAACATTTATCATTATATATGATTAATCCCTTTAATTCATATTTAAAACAAGGAAAATATTGCCCCTTACTTTACCATTTTTTGTGCCACTTTATAAACCATTTTAATATTTCCATGCATTTGGAAATAATAGAAGAGTGTCACACCTCTTTATTATAGGGCTTAACACTATCAATTTGATTATGTTCATTTTTAAAGACTAGCGGCATTGATATAGCCATCATGGACGTGACATCCCATATCAAAACCTTTTAAAATAGTTCTGATTTTATGAAAACACAAGGCAATAATGCTAAAGTAAATGTTGTCGTAACATAGAAATTTATAGGTTGGCAAACCTATTGAATATAGTCTTTTATTTATGAGTATACCTTGAAGCCGATATTGATGACACACAGTATCAATAATATAACACATTGACATTGGGTGCTATAAAAACAGCGGTTACTATGTCGTAATTAGGGTTATCAAAATCATGCTATAATGGCGTCATTGTAAAATAATCAATATCGAAAGTAAGGTTGGCGGCATCACTGCCTTAAAACCATAGTTATATAGAGAATATGCGTCATCATAGCGGCGTCGAAAAGATAGCAACAATAGCACCGTAAGTAGTTTAATAATGGAACTACAGGGTTGCGACATTACTTAATTGCAACATCCGTGCCGTACATTATCAAAACAAGGAAATAAGGACGACCGACATTGCGTAGGTATATTACGGGATTACCAAGTCAATATTGATAGGATGCCGACATTGATCACTTCAACATGGATGGAATCATTCCACAACTACTTGAGTATTTATCATATGCTTCTCTCCATGTCGATGTCGCCATTCATAGTTGTGGCATCATCAGGGCATTCACATTGATATGTGCGGCGTGGCAATACCGTAACCACCACAAAAACTATTTTATTGCTATATAAAGAAATCTCTTTTCACCAACTCCTATTCTTTATAAAGTTTTCTATTAGTTGAAAACATACTTTCCCTATTTCTTTTCAAAAATCAATTGCACCTCCATTTCTTTCTTAAAACAAATTTACCCATTAAATAATATTAATTCTTTAACCCTTATTTATAAGCTTTTCTAGGTTATAAAATTTGTATAAAATCATATTCTTTTGGGGAAAATCCCCAAAATTCACCAAAAATCGACATTAACGCATTGTTTAACATATAAATATTATAGGGTCAAAATCATTATTTAATTATTTTTAATGATTATAACCCGAAAATAAATGTTCTTTCTCTCTTTGAATAAAATATTCCTATTAGTTGAAAAATTATGAAATTAAAAACACATCTCCAACATTATGTTTTACATATTATATCAGAATCAAATCATTTGGAGATCCAAAAACTTAGGTTTTACCCTCAAACCTATTAAAATAATTTCATAAAAATTCGAAAAAAGTATTATTCTATCCAAACAAAGATAAAGTCAAACAGGGCGCATCATAACATCAGGATGAATCAAAATCCATCCAGATTCGAAATCAAAAAGTATAAAAATGAGATGGTCTATTATTATTTAACTTTGATTGGGTGATGAAGTTGAGATTTGATAGAGAATGGTTTCTTTAGCTTTTCCCCTTTGATTTTTCCACTTAATTTTCCACTTCTAAGTTTGGTCAATGGCCGGCCTCCTTTGCCTTTTCCCTTGATTGTTTTTGTTTGAGTAAAAGTGAGAAAGATACGAGAGACGAAGGGTTCAAGGGATGAAAAATAGATTTATTCATATTTTCCCCCTTTTAGGCGTTCTTTTATGTTTTAAGTTCTAAAATAATCTTAACAATTAATTTGTTAAGGCTCGAACTTATTATTTATTAAATCTCATCTCCTTATCTTACTGCACATTACATTATTCTATTTAATTTATCTAATTAAATATCTGGAATAATGTTTAATCAAAATTAACAGTGTTACTTATGTGACTTCACAGAACAATAATGCTATCCTACCTGCCTAGCAAAAATTCCATGTACAACAAAATAGAACATACCTCAAACCAATGCAGGATAAGTCACTTTAATCATATCTTCCAAGTATACCTTTCTTGTTGTCACTCCACTGGACCTTCACTAACTTGACTATCTTATTTCTTGACTTCTTCTCATCTCTTTCCACAACTAGCACTGGTTGCCTAACAAATGTCATATCTAGTTCCACTACTCAATCTTTCAATTCATCTGGAGTAATAGTAGTCTTTGGATCGTGTACGTGCTTTCTGAGATTAGAAACATGAAATACAATATGGATACCTGCAAAACTACTTGGTAATTATATCTGACATGCGAGTTTCCTGATCCTATCTTTAATAGGGAATGGTTCAACATATCAAAGTTCTAGTTTCCCTGACTTTTCAAATCGTACCACACCCTTCGTCGGTAATAATTTAATGAAAACATGAACTCCAACTGAGAAGTCTAGATCCCTACGCCTCTTATCTATGTAATTTTTCTGCCTAAACCGAGCCTTCCTCATCCATGCTTGGATCAACTCAATCTTTTGTGTAGCTTCTCTTACGATATCCGGACCAAGGACTAATCTATCTCTGGTCTCTAACCGATATATTGGTAATTTGCATGGCCTTCCATACAAAGCTTCAAAAGACGCCATTCCTATGCTAGTTTGACAACCATTATTTTAGGGAAACTCAACTAAGTGTAAACGGTCTTTCCATGATCCACCAAAATCTAGTACACGAGCTCTCAACAAATCTTTAAGTACCTTATTGACTCTATATGTCTGCCCTTCCATCTATGCGTGATAAACGGTGCTCATCTATAGCTTGGTACCTAACACTTCTCGCAGACTCTTCCAGAATTCACTAGTGAAAAAAATATCCCTATCATTGACTATACTACTAGGAATCCTATGTGGTTCTAATAATATTCTTCATAAACAACTTAGCCAATATAGGTTCCATCCTGTTTGACTTAACGGGAATTAAATGTGCACTCTTGGTAAGTCTATCCAATGTGACCCAAATACTTTTATTTCCCATGTTCGATCTTGGTAGCCCATCAATAAAATCCATAGAATTGGAACCCACTTTGTGACATCCCGGAATTTTTGACAATATCAATTTAATAATCTGTATTAAATATTAAATTGATTTGATAATTTTGTTAATAAAATTTGAATTGATTTAATAATCTTCTTTAATAAATATTTAATTGGAAGATTTTATTTTTTAAAACTAATAAATTGGTTTCCATTTATAATATAAATATATGGTTTATAATGTAAATAGATTAGCTTTGTTTTAAATATAATAAATAAAGCATATTTTCTAATTCTAATATTTTAGTAATTTGAGAAATTGTTTTTATTTAATATATAAGCTTTTCAAAATTATTAAATAAATAATCTTGGTTCAAATTTAATAAATGAATCATGATTTAAAATTCTAATATATATATATATTAATAATTTGGAAATTTTGATTTAATTTAATATTAAGTTTTTCAAAACTACTTAATAAATAAGTATATGATTTTAAATTGTTAAGAAAGATGTTCAAAGATTCAAAATGATTTTGGCTTAAGTTTATATTTAAATGAACTAACAAAAAGATTTGTTTTGTTTTGTTTTTTTTAAATATAGCTTAATAAAATATGTAATTTACTAATAAATACATAATTTCTTTAATAATTATTTAATTTGATAATGAGTTATTTCTAAAAACAATATTAATAATGTATCGTCTTTACAAATAGATTTTGAATAAAAATAGCATCTGTTATTTCAAATTTAATTTACATATATAACTTGTTTTAAATTTAGATTTTAAAATTTGAATTTGAATTTAATATTTGGATTAAATTTGAGTTTAAAAAAATTTTGAGTTTAAAGAATAATTATTTTTGAAGTAGTTTAAATATGAAATATATGAATAAAGTTTTATATTTATATCTATAAATAAATTTAATACACTAGGTATGATTTTATTTAAAAAACATGATTGGATTTATTTTAATTTTCTTTTAAAGTGTTTATTTTTATAAATTTACTAAAGAATTTATTAAATTAGAAATGTATAAATTAATAAGGAAATTTATTATAAAAGCTTTGTAAATTAATTTAAAAAATAAAAATACATAATATACATGTGTTAATTTCTAAACATGTTTTCTAACAAGTGTTAAGAAGTTAAGTAGGATAGAGGATAAGTGTCACCCCTTTATTTTATTTTTCTCAACTTTTATAAAATTTTAAATTGGTTTATATAAACCTACATCTTCCATTCTTATTTTTTTCTAACCTTATTTCTAAACAAAGGAAACAAACCAAATTTTATAAAGCAATTCTTAGATCAAAACTATAATTCACTTTCCAAATCATGTAACCATTCTCAAATTAAAATTCCAAAATCTGAAACCATACCTCAAAAAAAATCAAAGTCAGATCAAAATCCTGTAGACACTCTTCAAGCTTAAAAACAAAACCTGTACTCCATTTCTCAAATCAATAAGCAAGCCTAGTTCCAAAGAAATCTGTAAATTCATCTTCCAAAATTCAAGAAAAAAGAAAAAAAAAACAGAAACCTGTCAGTAAATTTTCAAAAGCAAATCTGCATTTTCTTAAATCTGGAAATTTTTTCTGCATGCAAACCTGCATTATCAAAGCAATACAAATTCCAGTAAAACATCTTCAAATCATTTACCTGAAACTAAAGCAAGGCTGAAAATCATTTTAAAAAGAAAAAGAAAAGGGAGCCTGCATTTTCTTAGATCTGGAAATCAAGTCTACATGCAAATGTCCTCAGCAACTCAAATTCAAAAGCATTTTATATGGAAGCTCTGTCTTTTTCAAATTCAGGTGAGTAACTTTTAAAAAATTAAAGAGATAGTTTGGTTGCATATTAGTATGGCTAAAATGAATAAGTATTGCTTATAAGTGAAAATCTGCTATGGATATTTAATTGTGAGCATGCTGTGTTTGTGTATTTTGCTCTGTATTGTTTTCTAGACTCAGTTTTTATTTTAAAATCCATACCCCATGATCTAGTGCTTGATAGAATCTAATTATCAAACAAATGTTGCTTGATTTATCCTAGTTTAATGTTTAAAAATTTAAATTAGACAAAATAAAGGCATGTTGCCTTTGGAAATATTGAAACATCAGTATATGTAGATATAAATCAAAAATTTAAACTGTGCAATTTATTAATTCAGTATTATAAATCAAAAATATCAACTAAATCATGATTTTTAACATTAAAATCAGGATTTGTAGAATTAAGTTGAAGGTACAGTTTAGGTTTGAACCAAAATGGGAATGTTTGGTTTTTCTGGTGATCTATGTATCTGGAGGGGATGGGTTTCTGCATGATGATGGAGGGTTGATCAGAGAAGCTAGGAAAAATATTGGTTGGTGTTAAATTTCATGGGGGAGGATGCAGCTTTGAGATTTCTTTTTAAACCCTAGTTTTAACCGTGTTTGAAATATTGATCACCACAGCTTGCATTGTTGATAAAGTGCTTCAGATCTTTGGGTAGTGGTAGTTTAGCCGTAGTTGAAGTCAATGCCGGAGTTTCAGAATCTACGGTGGTCGGAGTTGTGAAGACGAGACGATTTCAGGTTTTGGGGTTGATGATGTTCAGTTGTTCCAGGTTTTAAAATTGGGTGTTCGATTTTGATTCTTGGTATTGGACTCGAGTTGATGATCGTGGTGGGTTGCTGGGTCGCTTCTGATGTGTAGCGATCATCGCTAATGATCAATGGTGGCCGAAGTCACCGTGCATATGCACGGTGAACTAATTTATCTGATGATGTTTTGGTTAAGTTTTGGAAGCAGAGGAGGTTGCTTGAGTTGCTCGAAGTTGTGGGGTAATTTGCTCGCGGAGGTTGGCCTTTGAACTCGAAGTAAATTGGGGTTGTCTCGGGTATTTCATTGTTTACAGGTTTTGAGAAAACCTGTAATGTCTGTTGTTTAAAATTTTTAAAAACTGAAGCTTATAAAGGTAAAGCTAGAATTAAACTAAGTTTTAAATTCAAGTTTAAAATTTTGGAATTTAAGTTTAAATTTAAAATCTCAGTTTTAAATAAAAATAAAAATAAAGTTTTAAACTTGAATTGTTAACTACCTTAAAAATGGTTAAGTGGTTTAAATTTATAAAAAATGAAGTTTTAAAAATGTGAGTAAGTTTTGAAGATAAGTTAAATCCGGAAATAAAAGATTTAAATATGAATTTGAGTTTGAAATAAAAGAAGTTTTAAATTTTGAAAGATTTGAACAAATTTGTATGTTAAAGTGTATATTTAAATTATTGAATTTAATAATGAATTTAGTTTAAACTCTTATAAATTTCATTATAAGACAAGCATTTCTTTGCCACGAAATTTAAAAAGATTTTTAAATTGTTTAAACTTTGTTTAAGTTAAATTATATTCATTTTAAATCTCATATTTGAAATGAAATTTTAAAGTAAGATCAAAAGTAAATTTGTTTTAAAATGTATTTGTTAATGACAAAATAGTCATAATTAAGAAATATTTTTATCTTAAAATTTAATTAAGATTTAATGATTTGAAATTAATTGAATTAACGAGGTAATTAAGGAACAATTAGTTAATTTAGTTAATTAATTGATTAGGGATTCATTAATAATCGATTAAGGGTTAATCAATTGGTAATTAAGATCATTAATTAGATTATTAATTAATGATTAAAGATTTATTAATTAAGCAATTAAGTTATAATCAAGGTTAATTAATTAAATAATTAAGGATTAATTAAGTTACAGTTAACACTTAATTAATTAATTAGAGTTTAATTAATGGATAATTAAAGATAAATTAATCTATGATTAACAATGGTTAATCTAAGTTAATTACGTAATGGAAGTAATTAAAGAATGGTTAATGAAGGTCATTAACTAGGATTATTTAATAATTAATTAATGTGATTAATTTTAATAATTAATTAGATTAATTAATTTAATGATAATCAATTGTGTATTGTTTAAGTGTAATTACATTATGAAAGTAATTAAGGAATTAATTACTTAATGTAATTAATTTAGTTTAATGTGATTGTTTAAATTGATTAATTAAGTTTAATTAATTTAAACACTAGATGATTTGATTTTAATTACTTAATGTAATTGATTGAGTTTAATGGGATAAGTTTGGATTAATTAATTAAGTTTAATTAATTTTAAACACTGAATGATTTGATGATAATTACTTAATGTAATTAATGGGGAGTAATTACTTAGTGAAGTAATCAATTGATAATCACTGGATGCAATTAATGGAAGATGTTTTAAGAATGAGAGTAATTTGGATCTAAATTATTTTGTAATTAATCAAGGGATTAATTAAGAAATTAATTAAGGAACAATTAATATATTTTAATGAAGTAATTAAAGTTAGTCAATTACTGATTGTGGTTAATCAAGAAGGATTAATCATTGTGGTTTAATTAAGACTAATTACTTATTGTAATTAATTTAAATAAAGAAATTAATTAAAATGTAATTAGGGATCATTAATTAATATAATTAATGATGTAATTAAGGTTGATTAATTAAGAATAATTAATCAATGATAAATAATTAAAGGTAATTAATTAGTGTAATTAATTAAGGATTAATGTAATTAATTATAATTAATTAATTAATGAAGTAATTAAAGGTTAATTACTGTTTTTGGTTAAGGATAATTAATTTGTGAAATTGATTAAGGACAATTACTTGAATGTAATTAAGGATAATTAATCAAGGGTGATTAATTAAGGTGATTAATTTGAATGATTAATTAATTGAATTGTAATTAATTAATGGTTAGATAAGCAAGATTTAAAATGATGATGTAATTAATTTAATTTATTTTAAATTAATTAAAAATGAAGTAATTAATTTAATTCACTTTAAATTAATTAGAGATGGAAGTAATTAATTTAATTCATTTTAAATTAATTATTGTATGATGAAGTAAATCGTTGCTTATGTATGAATAGATGATATTGATTGCCTTGAATGCTTTGTGATCTCAGAAATGAGATAAGTAATGCTGTGTGGTATGAATAATTTGGTTGCATTGTGATGATAACATGGATTATCTATTTTGATGATAGTATGGATTATCTGTTTATAATGATAATGTGGATTATCTGTTTATTATGATAATGTTGATTATCTATTGTGATTTGTGAGTTATCTATCTGTGTGTATATAGATAATTGAATTGTTTTAAACTTTAAAACAACTTGGGCTTAAAAGACACGTTTTGGATTTCGATGAGACCGGGATTGGGTTTCCATATTTGGATATCCGAAAACCACATCGATCCAAATTAACGGAAGGTCGTGAATCTCAAGTGTAGATGAAGATTCAGAGTGCAAGGGTTATCGTCGTTAACTCTGAGGGTGATTCCAAAATGAGTGTAACGAGATAATGCCTTCAGTTTCGTTCGAACTCGGAACGAACTTGTATGGATTGAATGCTTTCAGAACATCGTCAGGTGGACGATGAGCATTCTAAGTGATGTGTTCTATAAAGGTAATCGTAGCCTCAAGCCTAATCAACGGGAATGGCTAAAACAGGGGAGGTGCAGCAAGGCTAAGTGGGTCATGCCCAAGTAGGACGAGATTTTCCGCTGTCTAGAGGTCCCTTTTTTTCCGGTTGTTTGGGCAGTTGTTGAGCTCCAATTGCTGGGTTTGTCTTGTTCGGGACTGTCCAGTAAGGGATGGTTCTGGCCTTTTGTTATAGGGGAGTTAGGGTGGCTCCTTCGTAGGTTGATCTAGGCCACGTACTGTGACGGGCGGTACCCCGGTAGCCCTGCCATTGTATGGAATCCAAAATCCAATAAGTGCCCTCGGATTTGATTGTATTACCCACTTTTGTGGGTAGTAGCTGGAATTTAATCATGTAACAATTTCGGCTATTTCATATTTACTTGAAAACCCTAGACCTATTATAATATCATTGGATTTCCTATCAAACGTTTTGGTTAGCGTAAGGTAAAAACTTTTCCATGTTTATGTGTGGGAAGTCTTACGTGATACCTTTCTTTTCAAAAGGTTTATGAAAGTTAAGCAACCCTTAACCTGTTACTCACACCAGACCCATGTCTGGCCCGAAGTTTATCTTCTGTTTTCTTAAACTCTTGGGTACTCAAATTTTTACAAGTAGCCAAGGGATTCAGGTTAGCTTTGACGAATTGTGGAGGAGCAATGGAGCTGGAGGCTTCTGCGTTATAGTTATATATAGTGTTCCGCTATGTTGGTTTCTCTGAGTAGTTCCTTGTATTATATTGAGTTGTATAACTAGACAGGTGTTTATAACTGTCTAGTATGTGATGTGTAATCTGTGTAACTCTCATAATGGTTGTAAACTATGTAATATTTATGTTATCAATATAATTTATTCGTTCCGCTGTTGAGATTCTGATGTTGTTCCTTCTTTCTTCTCTTTCTTTCTCTTTTATATCCCTTTCTTTCTTCAAGATGATGCGATTTTCTGTGGCGAGAAAGTCGGGTCTTCACATTTGGTACCAGAGCGCTAGGTTGAGCGAATACCTAGGCTCTAGAGTGGTGTCTATCTTGAGACCTAATACCGTCTCGAGTGAATTTTGCAGTGGTGTTCGGATTTCATCGATCTCTGAAGGAAACATATTAAGGTTCGGAGTCTATTTTAGAAGTTTGGATGAGTAGAGTTTGGATCTGTCGGTTAGGCAGAAGCGAGTGATGGTATTTTGATACCTCAGGAAGTAGTAGCCGCGTGATGAGATGCAGTGAATATGGATTGTTTCCGAAGATGTTTCTTTGGAACAAGTTTAAGGAAGTAGGTCTGCATCGATGTTGTGGCTGAGTTCAGCATGGTGTTTCCGTTTGGTTTGAGGTCCAAGTTTCTCGAAGAGCTTTGGATTAGGAGATGGCATCTGTGGCAATAGTGCATCTCGGAGTGTTCTGTGTTGGCAGGAAGTCTTCTGGCTTAGCAGTTTTCTGAAAGTGAAGTTCAGAAGCAGCATAGTGGATTCGTTTCTTCGATGGATTGGCTAAATAAGTGTAAGTTGTTCTGTTTGGCAAAGGGAGAACAGTTTTCCTTGGATTTGGTCTGGATTGATCGCAAAAGTGACTTGCGATAGTTTGAGTGTTCTCTTGGGTTATCAGAGTTTTTCTGGATGTCTTTAGGAAGTCAGAGTTTTGTTCGCATCCGGAGATTGAGTTTTCTTATCGACTAGAATTGCAGGATTGGTACCGGTGGTGCAGTTTAGTAGAAGGATGGTTCCTAGAGATTGAGTTGGAGTAGCGCTCAGGATTTTGGAGAAACTTATGAGATTTTCTTTTTTGGAGCTGTTGAACCATATTTCTGGGATGTGTTGTCTAGTTTGTGCTCGTATTCTTCATCAGCATTTTTATCTACTTCGGATCAGAGTTGTGCAGCGGAAGCAGTTTGGGAATGCATCTTTTTCTTTTCCGGTCAGGAGAAGTAAGTATAGTCTTCTATTTGAGGAGTAGAGTTTGAGTTCTTGATTTTGGATTGATCGTGAGAAGATCATTTTGTTGAGTTGATTGGTTTTGTTGTTTCTAGAGGCATCAGCGAAGGTCGAGCTGATCGGGAAGGATGTAGGCAGCTCAGGATCGTCCGGAGTCTTTTATGAATAAGAGACGGAGGAATTTGGATTACGGAGTCGGAGATTTGATTTTGGATAAGTTTTCTCCGATCAAAAAGGGAGCTATAAGTTTGTGTAAGGTTGGGAAGCTAGCTCTGAAGTGTTTTGGATCTTTTCTGTGTATAAGTGTTTGGTCTTAGGGATTGAATAGCCGGTTTGGAAAACTGGGATTCGATGAGTTTCACGTATCTCTGAGGCAATACGTGTATGATCTATCTCTGGTTTTGGAACCAACAGATCGGGAGTTTTGGTTGTTGAGTCAGACTTGTCTGTAGTTTGATATCCTGTCTAGTGTTGTAGATATAGATGAGTAGAAGCTTTGTAGTTTAGTAGTATTGATTGTTTGGATTCTGTAGAGCGAGTATCCCGGTGTATATACACTTGGGGAAACTTGAGGAAATTCTATCCAGAATTTTGTCTGGATAATTAAATTTGTTTGATTGGATTAATTGGTTGTTATGGTTGTTAGCATATGTTTGATATATGCTTGTGTTTAAAATTAAATCTTTAATGAGATTATTAGATTACCTTTGTTTTAAAATTTCGGGGACGAAATTCTTTTAAGGAAGGATTGTGACATCCCGGAATTTTTGACAATATCAATTTAATAATCTGTATTAAATATTAAATTGATTTGATAATTTTGTTAATAAAATTTGAATTGATTTAATAATCTTCTTTAATAAATAATTAATTGGAAGATTTTATCTTTTAAAACTAATAAATTGGTTTCCATTTATAATATAAATATATGGTTTATAATGTAAATAGATTAGCTTTGTTCTAAATATAATAAATAAAGCTTTTCAAAGTTATTAAATGAATAATCTTGGTTTAAATTTAATAAATGAATCATGATTTAAAATTCTAATATATATATATTAATAATTTGGAAATTATGATTTAGTTTAATATTAAGTTTTTCAAAACTACTTAATAAATAAGTATATGATTTTAAATTGTTAAGAAAGATGTTTAAAGATTCAAAATGATTTTGGCTTAAGTTTAAATTTAAATGAATTAACAAAAAGATTTGTTTTGTTTTTTTTAAAATATAGATTAATGAAATAAGTAATTTATTGATAAAGACATAATTTGTTTATAATTATTTAATTTGATAATGAGTTATTCCTAAAAACAATATTAATAATGTATTGTCTTTACAAATAGATTTTGAATGAAAATAGCATTTGTTATTTCAAATTTAATTTATATATATAACTTGATTTTAAATTTAGATTTTAAAATTTGAATTTGAATTTAATATTTGGATTAAATTTGAGTTTAAAAAAAAATTTGAGTTTAAGGAATAATTATTTTTGAAGTAGTTTAAATATGAAATATATGAATAAAGTTTTATATTTATATCTATAAATAAATTTAATACACTAGGTATGATTTTATTAAAAAAACATGATTGGATTTATTTTAATTTTCTTTTAAAGTATTTATTTTTATAAATTTACTAAAACATTTATTAAATTAGAAATGTATAAATTAATTAGGAAATTTATTATAAAAGCTTTGTAATTAATTTAAAAATAAATAAAAATACATAATATACATGTGTTAATTTTTAAACATTTTTTCTAACAAGTGTTAAGAAGTTAAGTAGGATGGAGGACAAATGTCACCCATTTATTTTATTTTTCTTAATTTTTATAAAATTTTAAATTGGTTACCTACATCTTCCTTTCTTATTTTTTTCTAACCTCACTTCTAAACAAAGGAAACAAACCAAATTTTTTAAAGAAATTCTTAGATCAAAACTATAATTCACTTTCCAAATCATGTAACCATTCTCAAATTAAAATTCCAAAATCTGAAAACATTCCTCAAAATAAATCAAAGTCAGATCAAAATCCTGTAAACACTCTTCAAGCTCAAAAACAAAACCTGTACTCCATTTCTCAAATCAATAAGCAAGCCTAGTTCCAAAGAAATCTGTAAATTCATCTTCCAAAATTCAAAAAAGTGAAAAAGAAAAAAAAAACAGAAACCTGTCAGTAAATTTTCAAAAGCAAATCTGCATTTTCTTAAATCTGGAAAATTTGTTCTGCATGCAAACCTGCATTTTCAAAGCAATACAAATTCCAGTAAAACATCTTCAAATCATTTAAGTGAAACTAAAGCAAGACTGAAAATCAGTTTAAAAAAAAAAGAAAAGGGAGCCTGCATTTTCTTAGATCTGGAAATCAAGTCTACATGCAAATGTCCTCAGCAACTAAAATTCAAAAGCATTTTATATGGAAGCTCTATCTTTTTCAAATTCAGGTGAGTAACTTTTAAAAATTTAAAGAAATAGTTTGGTTGCATATTAGTATGGCTGAAATGAATACGTATTGCTTATAAGTGAAAATCTGCTATGGATATTTAATTGTGAGCATGCTGTGTTTGTGTATTATGCTCTGTATTGTTTTCCAAACTCAGTTTTTATTTTAAAATCCATACCCCATAATCTAGTGCTTGATAGAATCTAATTATCAAACAAATGTTGCTTGATTTATCCTAGCTTAAAGTTTAAAAATTTAAATTAGACCAAATAAAGGCATGTTGCCTCTGGAAATATTGAAACATCCGTATATGTAGATATAAATCAAAAATTTAAACTGTGTAATTTATTAATTCAGTATTATAAATCAAAAACATCAACTAAATCATGATTTTTAACATTAAAATCAGGATTTTTAGAATTAAGTTGAAGGTGCAGTTTGGTTTTGAACTTAAATGGGAATGTTTGGTTTTTCTGGTGATCTATGTATCTGGAGGGGATGGGTTTCTGCATGATGATGGAGGGTTGATCAGAGAAGCTAGGAAAAATATTGGTTGGTGTTAAATTTCATTGGGGAGGATGCAGCTTTGAGATTTCTTTTCAAACCCTAGTTTTAACTGTGTTTGAAATATTGATCACCACAGCTTGCATTGTTGATTGAGTGCTTCAGGTCTTTGGGTAGCGGTAGTTTGGCCGTAGTTGAAGTCAATGCCAGAGTTTCAGAATCTACGGTGGTCGGAGTTGTGAAGACGAGACGATTTCAGGTTTTGGGGTTAATGATGTTCAGTTGTTCTAGGTTTTGGAATTGGGTGTTCGATTTGGATTTCTTGGTATTGGACTCGAGTTGATGATCGTGGTGGGTTGCTGGGTCGCTTTTTGATGTGTAGCGATCAT
Source organism: Allium cepa (assembly GCA_030765085.1). NCBI lineage: Eukaryota > Viridiplantae > Streptophyta > Magnoliopsida > Asparagales > Amaryllidaceae > Allium > Allium cepa. Next base: position 781,432,749 of record CM060941.1, on the reverse strand, counting down.
CGCTAATGATCAATGGTGGCCGGAGTCACCGTGCATATGCAAGGTGAAGTAATTTATCTGATGATGTTTTGGTTAAGTTTTGGAAGCAGAGGAGGTTGCTTGAGTTGCTCGAAGTTGTGGGATAATTGTTAGGAAATCAATTCTATGGTTTCGATGATAACAACTACACAATGGAAATCGAATGTAAATATGTATCTTTATTTACAGGTAGATGATAGAGTAACATTACCAAAGAGACAAAAACAAGACTCAAGAGAAGTATCAAAAGACTTCAAATCGGTAGAAGTAGAAAAGGAGTGGCACAGACACAAATAAAGCAACATGCACAGTTTCAGACATCTGAGTGCACAAGCCAGACGTCTGAATGATTCCTCTGGTTTGCAAATCAGACAGAATCAGACGACTGGTTAATATGATCAAACGTCTGGTTAAAATCTCTGGTTCACAACTCAGAAGGAAACAGACGTCTGATAATAAACTCAGACGTCTGAATAGAAACCAGACGTCTGGTTAATAAACACAGACGTCTGAAATGTTACCAGATGCAAAAAATATATGAAGGCCAGACGTATGAGGGTACTTTCCAGACGTCTGATTATAGACTCAGCTGTGTAATTTCAAAGACCGACTGTCACATCCAAAAGACACGTTCGCTCCTCTTCACTGCAACTTTTTATCACCAACAGAAGCAACTACACAACGATTGTTAATGGATGCAACTACACAAAGAATCTTTCTACCACTATAAATAGCATCGGGAATTCAAGAGAAAATCTCACCTTCCTTACTTATGCTCTTAATTCCTATACTCTGACTTATATCTGTTCTCTAACAATCAACTACTTGTATTTAACACTTCCATATATTCAGAACTCATTATTCAATATCGTCTATATATATATATATATATATATATATATATATATAATGGAAGCACTTGTACTCAATAGTCAACATTCGTGTTATAGAACACATTTTTGACAAAGAAACTCTACTATTGTAAACCTATTCCTCCGGGTCAAGTGAGGGTTAGTTGAAAGGAAATTCCGAAGAGGAGATTCGGGACTGGACGTAGGACGGGAGGTCCGAACCAATATAAAATCCTGGTGTGATTATTTTAATTTACGTTGCTATTATTATCTATCAAGTTATATTATATATTTAGTTGTTCATACTTGCATATATATCATATACGATCCACTCATATAGACTTTCAATTAGTATCAAAGCAAGGTTTTGATCAAATAACAGTAACACGTTTTTGAATCAATTTAATATGGCAAATATTTTTCAAGAAGGACAATCCACTGCATAACCCTCACTTTTTAATGGATCTAACTATGCATATTGGTCGACACGTATGAGAATTTTTATGGAAGCTAATGGTCTTGAAATTTGGTCAGCCACACAAGATAGATATGAAGCACCTACTACTGCTATGAACACTTGGACAGATGCACAAAAGACCTTAGCATCAAATAATGCTAAAGCTATGAACGTCTTATTTTGTTCTTTAGACAAAAATGAATTTTCACGTGTCATGTTATGCACTACTGCATTTGATATTTGGCGTACCTTACAAATTACACATGAAGGTACAACAAAGATCAAACAAACTAAGATTTCGATTTTGTAAAACCAATTTTCTTCATTTAAAATGAAGTAAAATGAAACTATTGTTGACATGTATTCTAGATTTCAAACTATCCAACATGATCTTATGGCATTAGGAGTTAAATTCACTGATTTTGATTTAATATCTCGAATACTCAACTCTTTGACATCAGATTGGGAAAGGAAGGTTTTAGCTATAGAAGAAGCTAATGATCTTTCCACTCTCAAAGTTGAAGAGTTAATAGAAAATTTAATGTCCTATGAAGCTAACTTCCAGGCACGAAAAGAACTTAATTCGAAGAAAAAGAATATAGCATTTCCAGCAACAAAAAATGATGACTCTGATCTAGATGAAGAAGAAATAGTTTTTATTACCAAGAATTATAATAGATTCAAGAAATTTAGAAAGATGACCAAGTTTCAAAAAGAAGGAAAGTCCAACACAACAAACATATCTCAAATCAAGTGCTATGAATGTGATCAATACGGACATATGAAGAAGAATTGCCCTAAACTCAATAATGACAAAAAGAATAACAAAATTCAAAATTTCAAGAAGAAGAAGGCTTTCAAAGTAACTTGGGATGATTCGGATTCTTCATCTTCTGAAAGTGATAGCGATAGTGACAGAGAACAAGCTAATGTATGTTTTATGGCACAAACTGAAGAGGTATGTTCCGAACTTAGCCATGATGAACTATTAGAACTTAGCAAGGAACTAAACGATAAATTTAGACAAATAAAAAAAATTGAACAAAGAATATATAGTCAAAATAAATAGATTAGAACTTGAGGTAGGAATGTTGAAAGATGAAAATTATTCTCGAAGAAGAACTTGAAATATCTCAACAAAAAATCAAAAATAATATGATAGAAAGTGAGAATATTTCTATAGAAAAAGAAAATTTGTTAAAAGAAAATATTGATTTTAAAAATAGTATTGAATTGTTGAAAATTGAAAATATTGAGTTGAGAGAAAAATTAGATAAAATTACCAATAATGTGTCAAAATTTAATAAAGGTAAACAAGATTTGGAAAATCTTATCAAAATCTCAAAACCATCAGGTAATAAAAATGGAATAGGATTCAAAAATTCTTTTAAACAAAAAGAAAATAATGCTAAAAATAGTAGACATATAAAAGCTAAAGTTTGTATAAGACTAAATTGAATACCAATAATATGAAAGTTTGGATTCGTAAAACAAATAATAATTTGATTAGACAAAAGCATATTTATAATTACTTAGAAAATGTGGTCTATAATAAAAATTATATTTATAAAGGTACCAAACCATCTTGGGTATGACTACCTTCCTCTAACAAATAGGACCCTAATAAAATATATGGTTACCAACTAAAACACTTTCTATTTTGCAAGTACCCAAAATAAAAAATAAGAAGAAATGGATACTAGCGGTTTCTCTAAGCATATGACCTGAAATTCAAAAATGTTATCAAATATAACATACATCGATGGTGGAACAGTAACCTTTGGAGACAATTCAAAAGGATATGTCATAGGAATTGGAGATGTTATCAACTCTGGTATATCTAACTCTCCTATTATTACAAATGTTTTGTTAGTAGAAAATTTAAAACATAACTTTCTAATCATTAGTCAATTATGTGATAAAGGTTTTCAAATAAATTTTGAAAGAGATAGATGTAATATTTTAGATCATAACAAACAACTCATTTTTGAAGGATTTAGAAACAAAAATATTTATGTATTAAACATGAATATAAATAAAAATTCAAACTTATGTTTAATCGTCAAACATGATGATCCATGGTTATGGCATAAACGATTTTCTCATATAAATTTTAAAAGTATTAATAAATTGGCAAAATATGAGTTAGTAAGAGGATTGCCTAAAATAAATTACAAAGTGTAAAATTTATGTGATGATTGTCAAATTGGGAAACTAAAGAAAAGCTCGTTTAAATCTAAAAATAATATTTCTACAAAACAACCATTAGAATTATTACATTTAGATTTATTTGGTCCAACACAAGTACGGTCTATAAAACAACAAATATGTGTTCGTAATAGTCGATGATTTTTCAAGATATACATGGACTTTATTTTTAAAACATAAAAGCGATACTTTTGGTATGTTTAAAATATTTGGTAAAAGAATTAAAACTCAAATGAATTTAAAAATTAAAAATATTAGAAGTGATCACGGAGGAGAATTTGAAAATGATCTTTTTACAAACTTTTGCAATAAGAAAGGTATAACTCATAATTTTTCTCTTCCTCGTACACCTCAACAAAATGGTGTCGTCGAAAGAAAAAATCGTACATTACAAGAATGTGCACGAACATTACTAAATAGTAGTGGATTACCAAAACACTTTTGGCCTGAAGCTATTGCAACATCCTGTTATGTACTAAATCGAGTAACTATTCGCCCCATGACTAAACAAACTTGTTTTGAAATGTTTTTTGGTAAAAAACCTAAAGTATCATACTTTAAAACTTTTGGTTCAAAATGTTTTATATTAAATAAAAAAGATAATTTAGGAAAGTTTGATCCAAAAGACGATGAAGGTGTTTTTGTTGGATATTCGGAACGTAGCAAAGCATATAGAATATTTAATAAACGAAATAATACTATTGAAGAAAACCTACATGTCTCATTCGACGAAAATCTTTTTAAACATCATACTAATGATGAAGAAGAAATTATTCCACTAACAAATTCAACAAACTCTATTACTAATGAAACAAATAGTCAAAATAATACTTTGATGTCATCTCCTAGAATTCTTAAGGATCATCCAATAGATAATATTATTGGAGATCTTAATTCAAGAGTAACTAGAAAACAACTCAATCATATAAGCCATATAGCATTTGTGTCAAACTTTGAACCAAAGAATTATAAAGAAGCATCAAATGATAATTTTTGGATAATAGCTATGCAAGAAGAATTAAATCAATTTGAACGTAATAACGTATGGGAATTAGTACCAAGACCGGAAGAACAATCGGTAATAGGAACAAAATGGATATTTAAAAACAAAGAAGACGAGAATGGAAATATTGTTAGAAACAAAGCACGTTTGGTTGCTCAAGGCTATAATCAAGAAGAAGGCATAGATTACGATGAAACATTTGCTCTAGTAGCAAGATTAGAAGCCATTCGTACATTACTCGCCTTTGCAACTCATAACAATTTTAAACTATTTCAAATGGATGTCAAAAGTGTCTTTTTGAATGCTTTTATTAAAAAAAATGTATACGTCGAACAACCACCACTATTTGTTCACGAAAAATATCCTGATCATGTTTTTAAATTACATAAAGCACTATATGGATTAAAACAAGCACCTCGTGCATGGTACGAACGTCTTTTAAAAATCACTTAATAACATCTGGTTTTCATATAGGAAAAATAGATACAATTTTATTTATTAAAAGAGAAGATAACGATATTTTGGTTGTACAAATCTATGTTGATGATATCATCTTTGGTTAAACCAACGAAAAACTATGTAATCAATTTTCTAATATCATGAAAAATGAATTTGAAATGTCACACATAGGAGAATTAAATTTCTTCTTAGGTTTACAAATAAAACAACTTGAAAATGGAATCTTCATTCATCAAGAAAAATATTCTAACGATTTATTACGATGATTTGAAATGGATAAAACATCAAGCAAACCAACACCAATGAGTACCACTATTCTTAGAAAAAGATGAAAACGGAAAAGATTTTGATGAAAAATTATATCGTAGCATGATTGGTTCTCCACTTTATTTAACGGCTAGTCGACCGGATATTATGATGAGTGTATGTCTTTGTGCTCGATTTCAAGCAAAACCAAAAGAATCTCATCTAAGAGCGGTTAAGCGAATTTTACGTTATTTATCTAGCACTAAAGATTATGGTTTGTTCCACCCTAAAGGATCATCGTTTGAACTTGTTTCATATGGCGATGCAGATTTCGGTGGATGTAGAACAGATCGTAAGAGTGCTAGTGGAAATTGTCATTTTATCAGACAATCTTTAGTTTCATGGTTTAGTAAAAAACAAAATTGTGTTTCTCTATCTACTTGCGAAGCTGAATACATCTCTGCCGCTCTAGCATGTGCGCAAGTAATATACATGCAATAGACATTAACGGATTTTGGTAAAATTATCACCAAATCTCTAATTTATTGTGATAACACAAGTGCAATTAATTTTTTAAAACCCTATTAATCACTCACGAACCAAACATATAGATATACGACACCATTTTCTACGAGACAATGTTGAAAAATGAACCATTTTATTAGAATACGTAAATACCGAAAATCAAGTAGCCGATATCTTTACAAAACCATTAAATGAACAAACTTTCTCTAAACACCGACGAAGTTTAGGTATATGCTCACTAAATGACCTTCTTCTTTAATAATATATATATATATATATAATAATTTTTTAAGGCTAAAATAGTCACCATAGTAATCACCACAATTTATATTATTGATTTCTGCACCTTCAAACTTTTAGAAAATTAGTTTGCCTATATTTAATATTTTCAGCAGATAAATATAGCCAAACACAAATACATTCAAATAATTGATTTTTTTTAAATAATAAAAAGGAATAATCAAAATATAACAATGTTTTCAGAAGATTCATATATATCTATCTCTGTCTCAACAACAACGGACAGCTCGGTTGACACCTTACGCGACTTCCGACACCTACACCAAAGCAAGAGCCAACATATAGGTGGTTTTCGTATCGTATGGGTTTTACTCCGGATAATAAGAAAATTAAAAGTTCTCTATTTATTTCCCCTAACACAAAGGAGAAAATTAATGAAATCCATCATTACCAAAAACAACAGATGGATCTTCAACGCGTACTTTATTTCGAACAAAAAGTTACAGCACGAAGGTTAAGCTTTCTCGAGCAAGTGGCAATGAAGTTTTGTTCGTCCCGAAAGAACGATGTTCATGAACCGCTACCAAAAACTTGTAGTTCATTGGTTCCATCTTCATATTGTACTTCTTCTGATCCCTCACCAAGACGATTTTCTGGCTCTCCACGGACTCACGAACGTGGAAATATATGGTCCCCACTTAGACCATGGAAGGATAACGAGTCAGAAAATCCAAAAACTCCATCTCCATCTAAATAAATAAATTGTATTAAGTATTGAATGTATCTAAACTTATTTGTTATTATATTTTTACAACAATAAAGTTATTTTTTTATCTACATTCGATATATAAGTGAAATCATCACACTTTAAGTCATTTTTAGCCCATTTGCAACAATTTCCAGATGTATGACATAACGATATACTATTCAAAATTAGGAGTGTGCATATATCAGACGTCTGATATATCCCCCAGACGTCTGAAATGTTGTTCTGCCTCCTCCAAATGAAATTCAGACCAATCCAGACGTCTGATATAAGATCCAGACATCTGCCTTACTTTTCTGTTTTGAAATTAAACAACAAAAGACGTCCGTTTTCAATTCCAGACGTCTGAATAATCTCACCGTATCTATAATTTTACAACTACGCTCAAAATCAGACGTCTGGGCCACAAAGCAGACGTCTGATTTTATCCTCTAGACAAAAATTAGGGCAAACTAGACGTCTGATTTTTTGATCCAGACGTTTGATTCCCAATCGACCATTCAAATTCAAGCCGATAACGTCATTTTTATTCTTTTATCCCAAAATTATTACATCCTACAATTTTCTCAACGTCAATTTTCGTACCCAAACATCAACTCTGCAAATATAATCAACATGCCTCCTCGCACTAAGAATCCTAAAATGACGAAAAGAAAGCAATATCAACCCACCACATCCTCAAATCCTCCGGTTTGCTCCGGCGACCAAATCGAGCGATGGATGAATAAAGCTCCCCATTCTATAAAAAAGTATGAAGATATTCAAAAGAAGAAACTTCATACAGGACCATTCTATAATCTTCTTAAATTCCCCATGTATGATTTAGATGAACTTTGTGAAAATGCTGGTTTGGAAACCATAATCTCGTTTACTCCTAATGATGTTCAAATAGATTAGTTAGCTATATTTCTGTTCTTCGCCAATCTAGATAGTACTTCAGTTTGGAATACCGAAGATGAGGACAACTGGCTATGGTCAAGCGTTTATGGAATACTATTCGATTAACTCCGGGTTTAATAGCCAGAACCTTAGGATGCTCCGATACCGGGGAGGATTTGCACAACATCCCGGATATGCGTTTTAAGCCACATAATAGTATTACTCATCAAATATGGGAGGACGAAATGCCGAAATTCGCTTTAAAATATTTAAGTCCAAAAGCCCGACTCCTGAAAAGAATGACAATAAATACAGTGGTTCCACGTATGGGGAGTCACGAACAAATAACGGAATTGGAGCACAAAGCTCTGTATGCTCTCTTTAGTGGAACTCGGGTAAATTGAGGAAAATTCATCTTCGACGAGCTCAAACACTTTTGGACTCGCTCAAGGCCATCGATCATTTACCCTACCTATATTATGAGACTTCTTTGTGCACATAATATTCCTTCCTATCAATCGACGTTCGAAGAAATTTCACCAAAATATGCTTCCACAAAATTCTTTTCTTTGATGCACCTACCAGAAATTCCTCCAGATATTATGTCCTTCGAAGATTGGACGCATAATCGTCAATCTCGAAGAGTTGAGCCTCCTCCTCAACCACACATTGATCTGTCCCAAGAGGAAGAACAACATCGAGAAGTCACTCCTCCTCCTCCCGCACCATTTGATTATCCGGGACAGGACGAAATTATAGAGACTCGTTTGGAAACAAATCTAAATGAAAGTATTCGAGATCTCACACTTCGAAACCAACATATATTATCCCAAAATCGAAAATATTTGGCTAGGCGAATTGAAAAATTTGAAAGTTCATTTGCTACACCGCTAGCCACAGTTGAAGACTCTCTTTCAACTGTTTTATCGGTCCTTAAAGAAGTGTTACAACGGGTTCATGGTCCAACACCACCCTCTGAGGATTGGGCTACCCCTGTACCTTCGCCTCCTGCAAAACATTCCAAATTGTTTGAAGATGAACCTCCAAAAGAAGTTTGACATCTCCTTCAAAAGCTAGCATTTCTAAAAAGAAAAACCAAAGGAGGGGGATACAAATCAAGCTTCACCGAAGGAGGATGATCCAAATCAAGCTTCTCCAAAAGAAATCTAAGAATTTAGGAATTGTAGTGTTTATATTTTGTACAAATCTATGTATGTAACTTCTTCATGTTATTAATGAAAAATTTCTTTTTGACGATTGGCTTAAATATTATAAATTCTTTTTGATATTGTCAAAGTGGGAGAAATATAGATAGAATCATAAAACATTAAAAATAAGCACATATTCAGGGGGAGATTTCTAATATATATAAGTACATTGAATAGTTGTCATCATCAAATGGGGAGATTGTTAGGAAATAAATTCTATGGTTTCGATGATAACAACTATACAATGGAAATCGAATGAGCATATATATCTTTATTTACAGGTAGATGATAGAGTAACATTACCAAAGAGACAAAAAAAGACTCAAGAGAAGTATCAAAAGACTTCAAATTGGTAGAAGTAGAAAAGGAGTGGCAAGACACAAATAAAGCAATATGCATAGTTTCAGATGTCTGAGTGCACAAGCCAGACGTTTGAATGATTCCTCTGGTTTGCAAATCAGATAGAATCAGACGACTGGTTAATATGATCAGACGTCTAGTTAAAATCTCTGGTTCACAACACAGAAGGAAACAGACGTCTGATAATAAACTCAGACGTCTGAATAGCAACCAGACGTCTGGTTAATAAACACAGACGTCTGAAATGTTACCAGACGCAAAAAATATATGAAGGCCAGACGTCTGAGGGTACTTTCCAGAAGTCTGATTATAGACTTGGCTGTGTAATTTTAAAGACCAACTGTCACATCCGAAAAGACATGTTCGCTCCTCTTCACTGCAACTCTTCATCACCAACAGGAGCAACGATACAACGATTGTTAATGGATGCAACTACACAAAGAATCTTTCTACCACTATAAATAGCATGGGAATTCAAGAGAAAATCGCACCTTACTTACTTATGCTCTTAATTCCTATACTCTGACTTATATATGTTCTCTAACAATCAACTACTTGTATTTAACACTTCCATATATTCAGAACTCATTATTCAATATCCTCTCTCTCTCTCTCTCTCTATATATATATATATATATACATATATATATATATATATATATATATATATTGGAAGCACTTGTACTCAATAGTCAACATTCGTGTTATAGAACACATTCTTGACAAAGAAACCTTGCTATTGTAAACCTATTCCTCCGGGTCAAGTAATGGTTATTTGAAAGGAAATTCCGAAGAGGAGCTTCGGGACTGGACGTAGGACGGGAGGTCTGAACCTGTATAAAATCCTGGTGTGATTATTTTAATTTACGTTGCTATTATTATCTATCAAGTTATATTATATAGTTAGTTGTTCATACTTGCATATATATCATATACGATCCACTCATATAGACTTTCTGTAATTTGCTCGGGGAGGTTGGCCTTTGAACTCGAAGTAAATTGGGGTTGTCTCGGGTATTTCATTATTTACAGGTTTTGAGAAAACCTGTAATGTCTGTTGTTTAAAATTTTTAAAAACTGAAGCTTATAAAGGTAAAGCTAGAGTTTAAACTAAGTTTTAAATTCAAGTTTAAAATTTTGGAATTTAAGTTTAAATTTAAAATCTCAGTTTTAAATAAAAATAAAAATAAAGTTTTAAACTTGAATTGTTAACTACCTTAAAAATGGTTAAGTAGTTTAAATTTATAAAAAATGAAGTTTTAAAAATGTGAGTAAGTTTGGAAGATAAGTTAAATCTGAAATAAAAGATTTAAATATGAATTTCAGTTTGACATAAAAGAAGTTTTAAACTTTGAAAGATTTGAACAAATTTGTATGTTAAAGTGTATATTTAAATTATTGAATTTAATAATGAATTTAGTTTAAACTCTTATAAATTTCAGACAAGCATTTCTTTACCACGAAATTAAAAAAGGTTTTTAAATTGTTTAAACTTTGTTTAAGTTAAATTATATTCATTTTAAATCTCATATTTGAAATGAAATTTTACAGTAAGATCAAAAGTAAATTTGTTTTAAAATGTATTTGTTAATGACAAATTAGTCATAATTAAGAAATATTTTTATCTTAAAATTTAATTAAGATTTAATGATTTGAAATTAATTGAATTAATGAGGTAATTAAGGAACAATTAGTTAATTTAATTAATTAATTAATTAGGGATTAATTAATAATTGATTAAGGGTTAATCAATTGGTAATTAAGATCATTAATTAGATTATTAATTAATGATTAAAGATTTATTAATTAATCAATTAAGTTATAATCAAGGTTAATTAATTAAATAATTAAGGATTAATTAAGTTACAGTTAACACTTAATTAATTAAATAATTAGAGTTTAACTAATGGATAATCAAAGATAAATTAATTTGTGATTAACAATGGTTAATCTAAGTTAATTACGTAATGGAAGTAATTAAAGAATGATTAATGAAGGTCATTAACTAGGATTATTTAATAATTAATTAATGTGATTAATTTTAATAATCAATTAGATTAATTAATTTAATGATAATCATTTGTGTATTATTTAAGTGTAATTACTTTATGAAAGTAATTAAGGAATTAATTACTTAATGTAAATAATTTAGTTTAATGTGATTATTTAAATTGATTAATTAAGTTTAATTAATTTAAACACTAGATGATTTGATTTTTATTACTTAATGTAATTAATTAAGTTTAATGGGATAAGTTTGGATTAATTAATTAAGTTTAATTAATTTTAAACACTGAATGATTTGATGATAATTACTTAATGTAATTAATGGGGAGTAATTACTTAGTGAAGTAATCAATTGATAATCACTGGATGCAATTAATGGAATATGTTTTAAGAATGAGAGTAATTTGGATTTAAATTATTTTGTAATTAATCAAGGGATTAATTAAGAAATTAATTAAGGAACAACTAATTTATTTTAATGAAGTACTTAAAGTTAGTCAATTACTGATTGTGGTTAATCAAGAAGGATTAATCATTGTGGTTTAATTAAGACTAATTACTTATTGTAATTAATTTAAATAAAGAAATTAATTAAAATGTAATTAGGGATCATTAATTAATATAATTAATGATGTAACTAAGGTTGATTAATTAAGAATAATTAATCAATGATAAGTAATTAAAGGTAATTAATTAGTGTAATTAATTAAGGATTAATGTAATTAATTATAATTAATTAATTAATGAAGTAATTAAACGTTAATTACTGTTTTTGGTTGAGGATAATTAATTTATGAAATTGATTAAGGACAATTACTTGAATGTAATTAAGGATAATTAATCAAGGGTGATTAATTAAGGTGATTAATTTGAATGATTAATTAATTGAATTGGAATTAATTAATGGTTAGATAAGAAAGAGTTAAAATGATGATGTAATTAATTTAATTTATTTTAAATTAATTAAAAATGAATTAATTAATTTAATTCACTTTAAATTAATTAGAGATGGAAGTAATTAATTTAATTCATTTTAAATTAATTATTGTATGATGAAGTAAATCGTTGCTTATGTATGAATAGATGATATTGATTGCTTTGAATGCTTTGTGATCTCAGAAATGAGATAAGTAATACTGTGTGGCATGAATGCTTTGGTTGCATTGTGATGATAACATGGATTATCTATTGTGATGATAGTATGGAATATCTGTTTATGATGATAGTATGGATTATCTGTTTATAATGATAATGTGGATTATTTGTTTATTATGATAATGTTGATTATCTATTGTGATTTGTGAGTTATCTATCTGTGTGTATATAGATAATTAAATTGTTTTAAACTTTAAAACAACTTGGGCTTAAAAGACACGTTTTGGATTTCGATGAGACCAGGATCGAGTTTCCATATTTGGATATCCGAAAACCACATCGATCCAAATTAACGAAAGGTCGTGAATCTCAAGTGTAGATGAAGATTCAGAGTGAAAGGGTTATCGTCATTAACTCTGAGGGTGATTCCAAAATGAGTGTAACAAGATAATGCCTTCGGTTTCGTTCGAACTCGGAACGTACTTGTATGGATTGAATGCTTTCAGAACATCGTCAGGTGGACGATGAGCATTCTAAGTGATGTGTTCTATAAAGGTAATCGTAGCCTCAAGCCTCATCAACCGGGAATGGATAAAACAGGGGAGGTGCAGCAAGGCTAAGTGGGTCATGCCCAAGTAGGACGAGATTTTCCACTGTCTAGAGGTCCCTTTTATTTCGGCTGTGTGGGCAGTTGTTGAGCTCCAACTGCGGGGTTGTCTTGTTCTAGACTGTCCAGTAAGGGATGATTCCGGCCTTGTGTTGCAGGGGAGTTAGGGTGGCTCCACGTACTGTGACGGGAGATACCTCTATAGCCCTGCCATTGTATGGAATCCAAAATCCAATAAGTGCCCTCAGATTTGATTGTATTACCCACTTTTGTGGCTAGTAGCTGGAATTTAATCATGTAACAATTTCGGCTATTTCATATTTACTTGAAAACCCTAGACCTATTATGATATCACTGGATTTCCTATCAAATGTTTTGGTTAGCGTAAGGTAAAAACTTTTCCATGTTTATGTATGGGAAGTCTTACGTGATACTTTTCTTTTCAAAAGGTTTTTGAAAGCTAAGCAACCTTAACCTGTTACTCACACCAGACCCATGTCTCACCCGGAGTTTATCTTATGTTTTCTTAAACTCTTGGGTACTCAAATTTTTACGAGTAGCCAAGGGATTCAGGTTAGCTTTCACTCAAATTGATTGCTTTGAATGCTTTGTGATCTCAGAAATGAGATAAGTAATACTGTGTGGCATGAATGCTTTGGTTGCATTGTGATGATAACATGGATTATCTATTGTGATGATAGTATGGAATATCTGTTTATGATGATAGTATGGATTATCTGTTTATAATGATAATGTGGATTATTTGTTTATTATGATAATGTTGATTATCTATTGTGATTTGTGAGTTATCTATCTGTGTGTATATAGATAATTAAATTGTTTTAAACTTTAAAACAACTTGGGCTTAAAAGACACGTTTTGGATTTCGATGAGACCAGGATCGAGTTTCCATATTTGGATATCCGAAAACCACATCGATCCAAATTAACGAAAGGTCGTGAATCTCAAGTGTAGATGAAGATTCAGAGTGAAAGGGTTATCGTCATTAACTCTGAGGGTGATTCCAAAATGAGTGTAACAAGATAATGCCTTCGGTTTCGTTCGAACTCGGAACGTACTTGTATGGATTGAATGCTTTCAGAACATCGTCAGGTGGACGATGAGCATTCTAAGTGATGTGTTCTATAAAGGTAATCGTAGCCTCAAGCCTCATCAACCGGGAATGGATAAAACAGGGGAGGTGCAGCAAGGCTAAGTGGGTCATGCCCAAGTAGGACGAGATTTTCCACTGTCTAGAGGTCCCTTTTATTTCGGCTGTGTGGGCAGTTGTTGAGCTCCAACTGCGGGGTTGTCTTGTTCTAGACTGTCCAGTAAGGGATGATTCCGGCCTTGTGTTGCAGGGGAGTTAGGGTGGCTCCACGTACTGTGACGGGAGATACCTCTATAGCCCTGCCATTGTATGGAATCCAAAATCCAATAAGTGCCCTCAGATTTGATTGTATTACCCACTTTTGTGGCTAGTAGCTGGAATTTAATCATGTAACAATTTCGGCTATTTCATATTTACTTGAAAACCCTAGACCTATTATGATATCACTGGATTTCCTATCAAATGTTTTGGTTAGCGTAAGGTAAAAACTTTTCCATGTTTATGTATGGGAAGTCTTACGTGATACTTTTCTTTTCAAAAGGTTTTTGAAAGCTAAGCAACCTTAACCTGTTACTCACACCAGACCCATGTCTCACCCGGAGTTTATCTTATGTTTTCTTAAACTCTTGGGTACTCAAATTTTTACGAGTAGCCAAGGGATTCAGGTTAGCTTTCACGAATTGTGGAGGAGCAATGGAGCAAGAGGCTTCTGCGTTATAGTTATATATAGTGTTCCGTTGTGTTGGTTTCTCTGAGTAGTTCCTTGTAATATATCGAGTTCTATAACTAGACATGTGTTTATAACTGTCTAGTATGTGATGTGTAATCTGTGTTACTCTGATAATGGTTGTAAACTATGTAATATTTATGTTATCAATATAATTTACTCGTTCCGCTGTTGAGATTCTGATGTTGTTCCTTCTTTCTCTTTTCTATCCCTTTCTTTCTTCAAGATGATGCGATTTTCTATGGTGAGAAAGTCGGGTCTTCACACTTCCAAACATGTATATCTAGGGGTTGAAGTGAACCACTTGAATTCTGATGCTCGATTTTCACTTGATGGCAATTCAAACATTGCTTCACCCATAAGCCTGCATCCATTTTCATACCTTCCGAGAAGAAACTTCTTTTCATATCTTGATAAATCTTAGTTACTCCAGGGTGTATAGTAGACTTTGATCGATGACACTCCCTTAGAACTTCCTTCCTTAGGTCACCAACATCTGGAATACACAACTGTCTCTTCTTCCTTAACCATCCCCTCTCGTCAAAACTAACATCTTTCAAATTATCGATCTTAGTTCCTCCTACCAATCGTTTTACCCTTTAAACTAGTAAGGGATCATCTCTTTGCTTTGACGCAATCCTTCCGATCAACACTGGTCGAACTTGAAAGCAAGACAACATGGCAGTACTTTGACTAGAATTAGAAGTCGATCTTAACTGCACACTACAAATAGTCAACTCCTCTAGATTCTTCCATTCTATCAACATAGGTAACACTACATTCTGATGTTTTCGGCTAAGTGCATCCACCACTTTGTTTCCTTTCTCTGATGTACATTCAATAACAAAATCATAAACTGCTAAAAACTCTAGCCACCTCTGATGTGTTTTATTTAACTCTTTTTGAGATAATAAATACCTCAAAGACTTACAATCCATATACAACTCGAACCTTTCTAATAAGAGGCAGTATCTCCACACTTTCAATGCGAAAATTACCGCTGCCAACCCCAAATCATGAGTCGGATATTTAACTTCATGCGGACTAAGCTGTAGAGAAGCATAGACAATTAATTTACCCCTTTGCATCAACACAGCACCTAATCCTATTCCACATGCATCTACACGCCACTAAATCCTAATTCCTATTTAGAACAACTACCACGGGCGCATTGGTCAACAATGCTTCAATTAAGAAATGGTTCCTCATATTTATCCAAAAAAAACTTTACGTCCTTCCTGGTTATCTTAGTCAGGAGTGCTACTATTTGAGAGAAATCCTTAATGAATCCTTGTTAATAACAAACTAATCCAAGGAAACTCCTTACCTCGGTCACCATCTTAGGTCTCTTCCAACCATTTACAATTTCAATCTTAGCTGGATCCACTGACAACCCATTCTCTAAAATTACACGACCAAGAAATTTCACCTCTTAAAAAATGACACTTCGAAAACTTCACTTTTGATTGATGCTGCCTTAATATCTCAAGCACTATTCTGAGATAAATATCGTGATCTCTTTCATCCTTAGAATATATCAAAATTTCATCAATGAATACCAACATGAACCTATCCAAATGCCCTCGGAATATCCAGTTCATAAAGTCCATAAAGAAAGTAGGCGCATTAGTTAACCCGAACGACATTACTAACCACTCATACAAACCATATCTTATTTGAAATGTCGTTAAAATAATATTGTCCTCTACCACCCTTAATTGATGGAAACCTATCGCCAAATCCAATTAAGAAAATACTTTGGCTCCACTCAACTGATCAAATAAATCATTAATTCTCGGCAAAAGATATCTATTCTTTATCGTATTCTCATTTAGCTTATGATAATCTATGCACAATGTCTATGACCTGTCTAGTTTCTTCACGAACACCATGGTCGCTCCCTAAGCGAACTACTTGGTCTAATAAAGTTATTTCCTTATAAGTCCATTAGCTGCACCTTTAACTCCTTTATCTGGGTAAGTGTCATCCTGCTAGGTGGTTTACTAATGGGTTCAGCTCCAGGTATAAGATCTATTCAAAACTCAATAGCCCATTTCGATGGCAGTCCTGTAACAGGGTCAAAAAATTTGCAAATTCTTTTACAACATACACCCGATTTACCTCATCTTCCACTTTTATGTTACCCAATAATGCATAAACTTCTGGACTCGAATTCTCAACTGAGTATATGATTCAGTCACTACTATCTAGGTGTCTCAATGATAATTTCCTATCTTGGCAAAATATCTTTGCATCGTATCTGCTAAACCAATTTAAACCTAAAATAATCCAGAAATTCGCAAAATTTAACATAAACAAACTGCAGGCAAAAGTATAACCTAGAAACTCAAATTCTAGATGGTCACACATCATCCACAAAGTATCATACCCTCTTATTGGATTAGCTATCCTCAAGAAAGTCATGGGTAGGATGGTTTTAGATCTAACTTACTTACCAAGAAATGATAGATAAAAGAATGTGATGCACTCATATCAAACAATACTATTATTGGTATGCTTTGAATCAAAAGCATACCTTCCATCATAGACTTACTTTCATAGCAATAGTCGGTCTGGAAGATGATTGTGACGCTCTACCTCTATGCTCATGCTAGCCAAGGACATTACGGAGTAATGTCGTCAACTAGTACGAAGAATAAGGCAATTGAGGAGCGACCATCTGTGTAATTGCTTTGTTGAAGTACCAAAATGTCAAATAGTATTACATGCATTTCGTTTCAAGAGGAAATCTGACACATCAATTACAAACTCAAAACTACTACACAGTGGCTATGTGATCTTCAAAAACAAATACAAAATAAGCATAACATAAATCAGTCACAGATATTCATATTACTAAGGCGGAAACAGATATGAATATAATACATAAAAGTGAACATAAAAGTAGTGGTCATGTAAGATCCACTACATCACAAAAGAACAGGTATAAGTGCTAGACAAAAAAATATGTATACATCATGGAGTCTCTATCTTGAATGTATAATAACAAAAACTACTAAGCTAAAGTAGTTAGCCCAAAAGTCAGATGAAGGACAATGATAAAAAGTCAAGCAGAAGCACCTGAAATACCTCGGTCTGACCCGAGTATTATTTAAGAAGAAAATAATAAACGGATCAGTCTAGCTATAAATATCATATAATATGAGATAGGATAAGAGATATGACAAAAACGTATGATGACAATAATGCCATACTGTGACAAGTATAAATTAAATAACAACAAAAATCATACAATATCTCAAATTTTCTCAAAACACCAAGAAGAATGTCATATTCTTTATTTTGTTCACCAAATGACAAATATTGACAAAACATATCTATGCCGATTGCAAAAATTGGCGAAACACAAATTCCAGAAATCAATAATTAGAAATCCAGAAAACAAAAAAGGAGGAAAGGCCTATCATAAATGGGAGCATGAAAACTCACCAGCACGTGTATCACAAATGGGTCGCTATTCCATAAATTGAGTTGGAGCTCCTCCAAACAAGGTATAGTCCCCCATTGCGAACTATGAGCCAAAGCTCCTCCAAATAAGCCGAAGCTCCTCCAAATGAGTCAATACTCCACCAAACAGGGCATAGTCCCCCATTGCGGACTATGAGCCGAAGCTCCTCCAAATGTGCCAGAGCCCCTCCAAATGAGCCGAAGCTCCTCCAACGAACCAAAGCTCCTTCAAACGAACCGAAGCTCTATAAGATCGGGGTATAGTCCCCCACGTGGACGAAAAGACATCATGCTAAACCACAAATGATCATCATTGATCGATAAGTGTAAATTACACTAAGCTAGTAAATAAATAAGTTTAGCTTCATGTCCCATAACCACTAGCTTAACTTAAATATTTACGAACAAATTGTAGATTTCCACTCGAAAACTGTCACAAGGTTTCAATTGAACAAGTCTAAGAATTAACCGATGAAGGAAACGCAAGCATTTCGTACCACTAGTTTTGCTAAGTCGTTTAATTGAATTTCTTGAACGAATGAGGCAAAGGTTTGTATATACTAATAGATTGGAAAATGGTTTTAAAAGAGAGCTTTATATTGAAAGTAAATATTGAAATTATTTTGATGAAAGAGTTTTAGTATTTACTACTAGTATAGAAACCTTTGTATTTTAAAGTGACAAATCGTAGAAATGATTATAAAAACAATCTATCACCAAAAATTCACATTTGATGATGTGAATTCAATCCAAAGAAATCGATACCAAATCCATGAAAATGGATATTCCCAAAAATCCAGAAAAAAAAGTCATCAAAGTCGATAAAAGTGATAACAGCTAATCGAATCAACATAAATCAATAAACATTGGAAATTTACTCAAAAATAGGCAAACAGGCAAAACTGAACAATTCCAGACGTCTGGGGGTTAATCCAAACGTGTGGATTTGGTTTCTAGAAATATTCCAGAAAACTTCCCAGACGTCTGATTTGGCAATCCAGACGTCTGAGACCATACAAGCATCTGATACATAAATTCAGATGTCTGAAATTAGTCTCTACCATCTTTATTATCTTCCGTATATTCTATTTCTCTAGAATGCATAACCAGATAACTGGACCTTAACTCCAGACATCTGGATGCCTATTCTAGGCAACAATTTACCAAAGCCATGATGGCCAAAACGATTCGGGATAGATCGGACGAGCAACGAAGACTAGGGATTTATGCCAAGCGACAACCCAGTCTTATAGGCTCTTCGATACACCCCAAATAACATGTCCAAATATCCAAGATAGGATCTTTAAAGATTTTGGCTTCAAAACACCAAAATTTGGAAAATTCACCAAATCAATTCAAATCAAAAGCAAATGAACATGAATAGATGTTAGGAATTCATAGCTAACAGCAATAAAAGCTATAGACGTAGATGTGAGTTCAAAAACTCACCTTTAAACCCACAAATAAGGAATGAGAAGCTTTAAAACAAAGAAAGACCAATTCCTTTTCAATACACCTCTAGAATCTTCAATCTAAGCTTCTCTTTGATTTTGGAGCAATAACTTGAATTTCCTAGCAAAACTAGGGCTTAGGAATTCTAATTTCCTATCTCTTCCCCCATTTTTCTTTTAGCTTGAGCGTATAGAGTGAGTGAAGAGGAGTTGGATGAAGTGTTAGGGTATTAAATGAGTTAAAGGGATGAAACCCAAACCCAAACCCAAAGCCCAATAGAAAAATAGCAAAATTCCTCTTAACTCCAAAAATATGGATGTTTATACTCAAAAAGGTCGCAAACTCCATTTTGGACTCAATAGAAGGGGTCTCGAGTCCTTATTCGACAGTTTGCAAAAAAACATTTCATAATTTAATCCGTCTAACGATGCTATATTTAAATAAATTATTTAAATATGCGCAAAATATGCCGGTTGTTACAATGATGGTTCCAAAGCAAAGACTTTTTCATTGTCAGCATTGACCGACTTTGGACATTGATTCTTGTCATGCCATATCTAGTCGCTGTTGAAACATTTTACATCTTTTTTTTGGCAACCTTCTTTACCTTACCAGTTCGACACTCATGAGCAACATGTTCTTTCTTATCACACTTAAACAAACAAGATCAACTTTTCCTTTCTTGTCAGCTCTACCCTTCCGATCTTCCTTCTTCTTAAAGAACTTGCTCTTCTTACACTAAAAGCGTTGAGTCTATGTTGACTTCTCTTTCCTAAAAGTCACAAGCATATCCTCATTCATTTTAATCATTTCCACCACTACATTACTTGAACCTTAGAGATGTGGCATAGTCACTTTAGCAATCTCCGGCTTCAAACCTTAGATCAAAATCTCATTCCGTCTGATTACAGTGTCGATGGTAGCATATCCATACCCAGACAGCTCGTCAAACTTCGTAACATATTCCAACATTGACATTTCCCCTTACTCCAATTCCATAAATTTCATAAGCAAGGTTGACTTAGCTACTTCACATAAAAATCTCTCCTCGAATCTCCTTAGAAATTTAGCCAAAGTCAATTCCTCTTCAGGCACTCCAACGGTCACTCTGTTCCATCAGTACAACTCCTTGCTACTGCATCAATGCCAACCTCCTCTTCCGATCATCATTCAACTCTAGGTCAGCAAAGATTCTTTCACAGTGCAATAGCCAATTCTCCGCTTCAACATTATCCTCAGTTCCAAGAAAAGGCTTTCCTCTAAGAGTAATATAATTTCGATTCAGCTTAGCGTAGTTATTACCAACTGGCGCCACTAAATTAACTCCTTCCATATCACCAGCATTTCCTCCAGTCAAACTAGCAGCAGTTCTGCCTTGCATCATATTGATAAAGAACTGATACGATTCCCATATCTACCAGTGGGTTCGTAGCACCTACATTAGCATTTGAATTTTGATTAGCATTTTCCTGTTGACCTTGGTTTCTTTTGGTATGGGTCAAACATTTCCATTAGTTGTAGTGCTTCCTTTACCTAGATTCATTCTTCTGTTTCTTGCTTCCATAACTTGCTTTTTCATAATCTGCATACAAGCCTTAATAAGATATAGAAGAACGGTCTAAGAGAGAATGGAGAATACGTACTTATATATAACAATTACAAGTTCGTTATTATAGCATTGTCCCATACCCCAATCTTATTCTCTAACTCATTAGGATTATGTTTTCAAACATTTTAATTTTTAAATTTTACATAAACCTATGCTCTGATACCAAATTGTAATGTTGCCCACTTTGAGGACCGAAACTAAGTGCTATAGATGTTGTAGTCATCCATGGTATAAATTTCCTGTGATAAAATGCGGTTGTGTTAATCAAATCAATAATCAGAAGCATAAGAATGCGAAAATTTTAAAACATAATTTAATAACAAGGTTTCACATTACGCTTCATAAATAAGTTTTCATATTCATCACATAATCCCATTCGTATTCCCACGTTCAAAGAAAATATGATACAAAATACTCTAAGAGAGATATATGAAGATGCCACTTGGTTGATCAAAGTCAAACACTTAGCAATTATATAACTGGCTATTACATCCTACATAGCTAGATAAGGACTCCTACATAGCTAGATTGCCTCCTGCGTGTCTTCGAAAGCTTATTCGTCTTTCTAGAAATTGTAAACCCTTACTCCTGATCCACATGAATGAGTATCCAAGAGTTTAAGAGAAAAAACTAAAAAATTAGGTTAGAAAAACAGTCCGGTCTGAATAATAACCAACCATCTCGAACCAAATAGATATCTAGTGAGACCACGCTGCTAAGCAGAATGGGTTTCCCCTCACTAGTATCTTAACCAAAGCAAGTAAACCTTATACTGTGCTCCTGAATCCACAATGGTTAAAACATAATAACAATATAATATGCAAGTACACAATGGGGTGAGTCTGACTCACTTGTCAATTTATGGTTATGTCTACCTACCAACTCTCATAAAATTGACTATTTGTCTCAACTCATATTTTTCCTACGGTCACTATGAACATGTTAGTTTTCATAGGATGACTAATAATATGTCAAAGCTCTTAATGACTACCTATCCTGAATCATATTTTTACTGGGTTCACTAAAATCCTATTGGTTTCTACCAATAACACTGTCCAATTATAATTTCAATGGGATCACTATGAACTTATTGGGATTCTCTAATAACATCTCAGATCATAGTTTTCATGGGATGACTATGAACCTATTGGATTCTTCTAATACCATGTATTCAAATTATTGTTTTTATGGGATAACTAGAAACCCAAAAACACTAGTCAAGCAATAGTTTTTATGGAAGCACTATGGACCTACTGGACCCTTCCAATACCATATCTCATATCATAATCTTCTGATCAGTTCTAAGCATCCTAAATCTTCAAATCTATCTGATCTCCTAGATGCAATTCTACTCACTTAGGAGTTAAATCTAATTATACCCACTAATGGGTCAACCTAGCTAGTTATTCTACTCCTTTTATATCTCAGAATGACGTTATGGGTCATAATAAGATGAGTACGACAATAATAATCATGCAGAATAACTGATCGAAAGTAATAATAACATATTGCACTCATAATTCAAATATGTTCAATCAATTGGTATCTTACAATTACTTAATATTTAGTAATAACCCTCGTTGGCAATTTCATACAAAAAGCTTGGGCTAAATAATAATTTGTTCCTTAAAAATATTTATTATTATATACGATTAATCCCTTTGATTCATATTTAAAATAAGGAAAATATAACCCCTTCTCCATTTCTCATGCCACTTTATAAACCATTTTAATACTACCATGTATACATATGGAAATAATAGGAGGATGCCGCACCTATTTAATATAGTACTTAACGCCGTAAATTTGAATATGTTCATTTTTAAATACTGGCGGCATTGATATAGTCGTCATGGGACGTCGCCTCCCTCCTTGTCAAATTCTTTTAAGATAACTCTGGTTTGATGAAAACATAAGACTATAATGCTAAAGTAAATGTTGTCATAACATAGAAATTTTTAGGTTGGTGAACCTATTGAATATAGCATTTTATATATAGGTATACCTTGAAGCCGACATTGATGGTATGCGACATCAATATCTCAAACATTAATATTGGGTGCTATAAGAACAATGGCTGCTATGTCGTAATTATGGTTATCAAAACCATGCTATAGCAGTGTCTGTAACGATCCCGTTTTTAAGCCAAATTTAATTCAGTAATTAATATGATTTTTGGATTAATTTGTGAATTAAATTGAATTTTTCAAAAAAAAAAGGATATGTGTTTGTTTATGTGTTTTCTGTATAAATAGATTGTGATAGAAATTTTGATTTGAAATTCAAAAATAAATATCTTGAAAATAAATTGGATTTAAAAACTCTGTATTTTAAAAAATTAATAAAAGTTTGTTTTATAATTTTGTATATATAATATATATGCGTATATATATATTGTGATTTGAAAGTTATATTTTGAATTTAATATAATAATTTTAAAAATCTATTTTAAGGGTTGCATTTTAATATATATATATGTGTGTGTGTGTGTGTGTGTTTATTTGTTAATGTATAATTAGATTTTCAAATCATTTTCCTTAAAGTTATAAATATATATGAGTTTGTATAATTAATTTTAAATTATATTCTTTAAAGTTATAAACAAATAAATAAAAGGAAATGTATTTATTAAAATTGAAAAAATATAATATATATATATATATATGTAAACTATTTTTGTAATATAAATTCTAATAAATTAATAAATATTAAAACATAAGATATATATATATATATATATAGATAGAAAATTTTATAAAAACATATTTAAACATTAAATACATACAAATTAACATGTAAAAGCTTTGTAATACATGAGATTAACAAGTGTAAAGGATTTTAGCATGCTTTAAACATTTGTAAGATTACTATCATGCAAATATAACAAGTGTCATTTATTTGTTTTATTTTCAAAATTAACAAATAAAAGGAAATTCAAGTATATATACACATTTACTATCCTACTCCTTCATTTTCTTTCATATTTTTCAAAATCCATTAACCAAAAAATCAAATCAAACCTGAGACCAACTAAAGAAAAATCAAAACCAGGAAAGAAAAGAAAATCAGACTCAAAAAAATCAAAAGCAAACAATAATTTCAAACCTGAAGCCAAGATCATCTCAAACTAAATCAAAACCTGTTCAAGTCTTCAACCAAACTGAATCAAAGAAAAGTCCAAGATCAAATCAGAGTAAATCAAGTTCAGATCAAAGTACATCAAGCAAATCTGAAATCAAGCTAAGATTTAAATCAAATAACAAACAGATCAAGATCAAAAAACCATTTCCATTTTTTCAAAAGGTTCTCTGTTCTTCAACCAAGTGAGTAAACTACTTTTATAAAAGCTTAAACCTGTTGAATCCTGATTTCATATGATGAAAATATTTTGAAAAGTATTTGTATAGATGTAAGTATGCCTGCATGTATATATATACACACATGTAAAGGATGTGTGCATGTCTCGGTCAAGAGTATTGGCTCTGTTCTTATTCTACAGGTTTTAAAATTTATTTAAAAATAAAAATCTCATCACCTAATCCTTTTTAGGCCTTGATATTTAAACCAAAAGTGTTTAAATTTACCTGATCTAAATTTTAAAAAAGCTTTTAAGTATAATTATCAAGTGATTTTGCTGGAAACAAGAAAATACAGTGAAAGCTTTAAAACTTGTCAAATTCGAGTATCACGATTTCAAATTTCACTTACATTACCTAATTTGGTTTCAAAAACTGATTTTTAAAAATAAAATCAGGATTTTCAAGCTAGTATTTTGGGAGAATTTGAAAGATGAACGGAAATGGGTTTTTTATCGATTTTTGGTGGTCGCGAAGTTCAGTAGTCTTGAGTTGAGGGTGGAGCACGCTTGTTGGTCAGGGATCCAAGGAAAAATTGTGGATGGATTTATAGTTGGTCGAGGTGGCTGGTTGACAATGATATAGGGTTTTAACCCAGGTTTTGGTCAATGTCAAATTTGGAGCTTGTGCATCATCATCGTTGAGCCGGAGGTGATCAGTGGTGGGGGAATCAGAGCGTGGGACAGTGACGCAGCTTCGGGTGTGATGGCGAGGTTTCTAGCGATCGAGATCGGTCGGTCGAGGTGATTTCTTGGGTGAGAGTTTTGTTCCAATAGATGCTGTCATGCTCAATTTTGATTTAGTGATCGTTTCAAAGTTTGGGTGGTCGTGGCATTGGAGGGGAAGGTCGACGACTCAATGGTGGTCAAAGCCTTGGTCAGAGATGGTCGGGCCTTGTGCATGTACACATGTGTTAGTGATGTGGCTGTAATATTGGAGAAGGAGTGTCTCGGGTTTGATCTCGGGGAGGTAAGGTGGTGGCTCGAGTGATGAATCGGGTTAGACTCGTGAGTGTTATAGGTTTTAACAAGTTTAAAAAAATTTAAAAAAACAAAGAAAAAATGTGGCTCAGGGGTTTGCTCGGGTAAATCTGCAAATGGCTCAGGTGGGAACTCGAAGTCATCTTGAGTACGTGTTGTAACAGTTTTAGATTTTAAAATAAAACAAGTTTTTTAAAATATAAATTAAATCAAGTTTAAACACATTCTTGATTAATTCTTTTAAAATAATAAATGTTTTATTTTAGTTTTGGGATTTGTTGAAGATTTAAAATAAATTATTTTAAAATAATTCAGTTTAAAGTTTCTAACATATATCATTTATTTTAAATGAATTCTTAAGTTTATTTAAATAAAAATTAAATGGTATAAATAAGCAGTTAATTAAAAAGACGAAGTGTTTTTAATTAACTAAAGGGTTTTTAAGTTAATTCATTTGTTAAAAATAAATTTAATTTTCAAGGTTATTTAAATAAGATTTAAATGATGATTAAGTGATTAAATAAGATATAGGGTTTATCTTTAATTAAATAGGGTTTTTATTAATTTAAGGATCATAAATTGATGTGATTAATTAAAGGACCATTAATTTATTAATTAGGCAGGATTTAGAGGTAATTAATTTAATTTATTTGGTGATTAAATTAAATTAATTAGAAATGAAGTAATTGATTAAGATAAATGGGTTATCCTAAAATTAATTAAGATCTTAAGTTAATTGAAGGATCATTAATTAGAAATTTAATGACAATTACTTAATATAATTAGTTAAAGGATGATTGATTAATAATTAAAGAGTAATTAATCAAGTGATTATAGGATAATTACTTAATGTAATTAAATTAAAGGATGACTAATTAATGGGAGTAATTAAAGAATAATTACTCAATGAGATTAATTAAAGGGTAATTAATTACTTAAAGGTTAATTACTTAATGAAAGTAATTAAGGATAATTAATTAATGATTAAAGGTTAATTAATCAAGTAATTATAGGATAAATACTTAATATAAGTAATTAAAGGGTTAATTAATTAATGTAATTAACTTTAGGTTAACTAATTGATGTGATTAATTAAGGGACAATTAATTTATCAAGGATAATTTATTAAGATGATTAATTATGATTACTTAATTTTCATTAATAAATTTAAAATAATAACAAATGGTGTAATTAATTAATGTTTATAAAGCTGGATTTAAAAGTGATTAAAGTAACTAATTTAATTTATCTGGAGATTAAATTGAATTAATTTGAAATTGAACAATTAATTAATCTTTCCTATGGATGATTGGATTTTATTGAATGCCTTGAATTGTTTGATATCTTTGATATGTAATGTTTTGTGGTATGAATTACTTTGGATTGAACAGTGATGATTGCAAATTATTATTTGTGATATATTGCTGTGTGAATGTGAACTTTTGAATTGAATTGAAATGTTTACTTAAACAACTTGGCCTTTATAACGACATTTGAATTTCGATGCGACCGGGGGTCGGATTCCAAATGGTTATCCGAAAACCACATCGAATCTTAAAGATGGATATTTTATTTAAAAGATTAAAATGGAAATTTGTTGTGATTGTATCCACATGTTTTAAAAATAAGCGCTCATTATTCAGTTAAGCCGGGAGAGGACATTAAGTCATAAAACCCATTCTGAATAATGATATGACGAAATGGGATAGCATTTTGAAACGGTGGTGAGGACCGGGTATTTTTGAAAACGAAAGGATTACTTGTCAAATGTCTCTGCACCGAGTGGCCCCAGTATAGAGAGTTAAATTACCCAATGTGATGGGGAGTCCAGACATGATTAGAGGATATCCAGATTTTAAAGGACTTTTTCCTTAATTGGATGAAGTGCCATCGGTTCCATTCAGACCCAGGATGGACTTGTATGGATGTATTTCTGACGTTACACTTTGAGATGTAAAGCTGGTTTCTATCAAATACATTTCTGTTTAGTGGCGGAGAATTTATTCTCTTAGCTTAACACCCTTCTTTGAGACGTACGAGCTCAGAGGTTATGTAATTGATGGTTACTAGTGATATATTCCTAATTTGGTAATGTGACGTGCTAAGTGTTGATCATTGGTTGATCGAAGCATGGCTTTTGTGAAAAGCATAGCCTTTTGGGACGAGACTTCATCAAACCCCACACCCCGGAAATGGTCGAAACAGGAAAGGATGCAACAAAGTTACGGGGGTCGCGCCCCCTAGGGTATGTGCATTTCCTTCTGGATAAAAAGTGGTATCATGGTATGGAGCCCAGATATTTAACTATGTGGTTGTTCAAATTTGTTGTTGGCGCCTCGGTAAAGGTCGATTACAACCGGGGGATGACATGCTCGTGATAGTTAGTTGCTTAGTTACAAAGGTAATCCGGCCTTTTGTTGGCAGAGATCTGGTTAGGTTCTCAGGGCGTCCCTCCAGAGGTGTACCCATTCGGAAAGGAAGTGCCTTAGCCTTGACCATTTGTTGGAAATCCAATCACCCAATACGAGCGCTGTACGGTTTTAGTTGTAGAACCTATCATTTAACATGGTAGCTATAGTAGGCATACTATAATGGTACCTATGCTGGCTAAGATTTATATTATACTTTCGAAATGTTTTTCACACTATGCACTACTAATAATATCAAAAGGATTTTCGCGTATCAAGCATGTTTGACTATCATAAGGAGGAACCTTCCCCAAGTATGCGATTGCATTGTGTGTGTACCGGTAGACCTTATGGTAGTTTCATTTTCCAAAAAAGCATAACGAATTTCTTTTTATTTCTTTTGTTCAAATAACTGTTTTTTTCTCACACCGGTCCCATGACTAACTCGGAGTTTATTGTTCCCTTCCTAAACTCTAAGTGCCCATAATTTTCCACACGAGCAGCCTAGAGTTAGGTTATCAGTAGGTGTACATTTTGGCAGTATTTGAAGTCTGCAGATTTGGGGATCGCATTTGCTTCACTGCATCATGATAGTGGTCTTGAGCTTTTTGGTTTGGCAGTCTTTGGAGATTTGGCAATTGAAGATACAGTCTATAGGATTCTCGCCTTCTCTCTCTCTCTCTCTCTCTCTCTCTCTCTCTCTCTCTCTTTTGGTGTCCCTATTGATGGTTGTCAGGCTAGACCGTCACGTTTGCAGATATATTTCCATTGTTGTTACTCTTGTTCTCAGTTATGTTATTTCTTTCCGCTGTTGTATCTATTTTGGCTCTGATATTGTTGGGCATTTGTTGTATCATGTTGTATCCATTTGGTGTATCAATAAAATTCTTCTTTGTTTCCGCTGTGTTGTTTTCGCCTAATGTGTTATAAGCTCCCGCGAATCGGATTCCAATGTTTGAATCTCCGGCATTTGAATATGGTGATGTATTGGATGCCGATTTTTGGCCGCTGGGATTCGGGTCGTCATAGTTGGTATCAGAGCAGAAGGTTGAGTAAGAACTTTAGCTTTGGAGTATAATTCATTAGGTGACTCATTAGAGATAGGGATATCAATGACCTAGAATGAGTATATTCCCTAAGATATCTTGTCAGTATGCCTAGATCAATTCTCTTACTTTTCACTGATAGTGAGAATGAGTGCAAGAAGAGGACGAGGTAGGAGACAGGGGAGTACCACTACATATGGTCGATACCCTGTAACAACAAGGAACAACTTTTCCTATCAACCTCTTTCGAACATTATCAAATTTCAATCCTTTGATGGCTTCCTGGCAGCTCTAGGAAAAAGCTTTGGCGGTGGAGACCATTACTTTGGCCAAATCGGAGATGTGCTTACATAATATTGATTCAAGCAAGCATTTGAACAGCGTTATATGCCTTCAGCTGGTATTTCTAGGATGTATCAAGAAATTACCTTACTTCTTACCTAATTTTTTTATTTATGATAAAATTGTTAGAGTTCTGTTCGACACTTGAGCCACGTATTGTTTTATTTCCCAGCAAATCGTAAAAGAGTCAAATCTTGAACCCGAATTCATAGACGAACCTATTTGTGTGAGGATTCCGGTAGATGGCCCTGCGAATCTTTGTTTACGTTGTAGAAAAGTTCCTATTTCGTATCCTCACCATCAGTTTCCTATCAGTCTTTTCATTCTTGACTTTAATGAATTTGAAATTTTACTTAAAATAAATAAATTAATAAAATATGAAGCTAAATTAGATTGTATCAATAGATCAATCTCGGTCAAAACCAAATTTGAAAATTTTGTTATGATTTCTTGTGAGGATCCAAGTCCGAAGAGGGACGAGCTAATGTATACTTTAGGGTATTCCAGCCTAAGTATGAAATCCGTACCTATTGCTTGAAAATTTCTTAATGTATTTGAAAAAGTTAAGTCTTTCGAATTTAGAATCAACTTGGTTTACAATTGTGCATGTAAGTCGTAGGAAAGATTAGAGCTTGTCGAGCAAACCCAAGATTTACCGGCGAAAGGATTTATACGATCTAGTCGTTCCAGTTGGGTTTCAGCTGTAGTATTTGTAGCCGAGTTGGATGGATCTTTGAGATTGTGTGCAAATTAACGTGATCTTAATAAGTTAATCTTTAAAAATAAATTTCCTTTTCCTTGAGTCGACGACCTGTTCGATCAATTGCATGGTACTTGATTCTTTTCCATGATGGATCTATCCCAAGGATTTCATTCAATGAGAATTGTAGAAAATTGTATCCGTTTGTCTGTTTTGCGTGACCCGATACATTCCACGAACGGTTAGTTATGCCCTTCGGACTAACCAATGCCCCTGCATATTTCATAGACATGGTGACCCGAGTATTTCGTGTAGTATTGAATAAGTTTGATCTCGTATTTATTGATGATATTCTGATTTGGTAAGCCAAATGTAGAATAGATATTCAGTTTGATTTGGTAATCAGTTCTCTATCTTTTTATGTGTTCATATGTTCTTTGTTTATCACCCTGTCTATCAAATTTCGAGGACGAAATTTTCTTAAGGGCGAATCTTTAACGATCCCATTTTTAAGCCAAATTTAATTCAGTAATTAATAAGATATTTGGATTAATTTGTGAATTAAATTGAAAATTTTCAAAACAAACAGGATATGTGTTTGCTTATGTGTTTTATATATAAATAGATTGTGAATAGAAATTTTGATTTGAACTTCAAACATAAATATCTTGAAAAATAAATTGGATTTAAAAACCCAATATTTTAAAAAATTAATAATTTTTTTTCTAATTTTGTATATACAAAATATATGTATATATATATTGTGATTTGGAAGTTATATTTTGAATTTAATATAATAATTTTCAAAAACTATTTTAAGGGTTAAATTTTAATATATATATGTGTGTGTGTGTGTGTGTGGTGTGTATGTGCGTTTATTTGTTAATGTATAATTAGGTTTTTAAATCATTTTCTTTAAAGTTATAAATATATATGATTTTGCATAATTAATTTTAAATCATATTCTTTATAGTTATAAATATATACAAATAAAAGGAAATGTATTTATTAAAATTGAAAAAATATAAAATAAATATGTATGTGTGTGTATATATATATACAAACTATTTTTATAATATAAATTTTAATACATTAGTAAATATTAAAACATAAGATATATATATATATATAGATATATATAGAGAATTTTATAAAAACATATTTAAACATTAAATACATACAAATTAACATGTGTAAGCTTTGTAATACATGAGATTAACAAGTGTAGAGGATTTTAGCATGCTTTAAACATTTATAAGACTAATATCATGCAAATATAACAAGTGTCATTTATTTCTTTTATTTTCAAAATTAATAAATAAAAGGAAATTCAAGTATATATACACATCTACTCTCCTACTCCTTCATTTTCTTTCATATTTTTCAAAATCCATAAACCACAAAATCAAAACAAATCTGAGACAAACTAAAGAAAATTCAAAACCAAGAAACAAAAGAAAATCAGACTCAAAAAAATCAAAAGCAAACAACAATTTCAAACCTGAAGCCATGATCATCTCAAACTAAATCGAAACCTGTTCAAGTCTTCAACCAAACTGAATCAAAGAAAAGTCCAAGATCAGATCAGAGTAAATCAAGTTTAGATCAAAGTACATCAAGCAAATCTAAAATCAAGCTAAGATTCAAATCAAATAACAAACAGATCAAGATCAAAAAACCATTTCAAGTTTTTCAAAAGGTTCTCTGTTCTTCAACCAAGTGAGTAACTGAATTTTATAAAAGCTTAAGCCAATTGAATCTTGATTTCATATGATAAAAATGTTATGAAAAGTATTTGTATAGATGTAAGTATGCATGCGTGTATATATATACATGTAAAGGATGTGTGCATGTCTGGGTACAAGAGCATTGGCTCTGTTCTTATTCTACAGGTTTTAAATTTTATTCAAAAATAAAAATATCATCACCAAATCCCTTTTAGGCCTTGATGTTTAAACCAAATGTGTTTAAATTTACCAGATCTAAATTTTAAAAATGCTTTCAAGTATAATTATCAAGTGGTTTTGCTGGAAATAAGAAAATACAGTGAAAACTTTAAAACTTGTCAAATTCGAGTATCACGATTTCAAATTTCACTTACATCAACTAATTTGATTTCAAAAACTATGATTTTTTGAAAATAAAATCAGGATTTTCAAGCTAGTATTTTGGGTGAAATTGAAAGATGAACGGAAATGGGGGTTTTATCGATTTCTGGTGGTCGCGAAGTTCGGTGGTCTCGGGGCTGAGGGTGGAGCATGCTAGTAGGTCAGGGATCCAAGGAAAAATGGTGGATGGATTTATAGTTGGTCGAGGAGGCTGATCGACGATGATATAGGGTTATAACCCAGGTTTTGGTCAATGTCAAATTTGGGGCTCGTGCATCATCGTCGGTGAACCGGAGGTGATCAGCGGTGGGGGAATCGCAACGTGGGACAGTGATGCAACTTCGGGTGTGATGGTGAGGTTTTCGATGATTGGGATCGGTCGGTCGAGGTGATTTCTTGGGTGACAGTTTTGTTCCAGTAGATGCTGCCATGCTCAATTTCGATTAGTGCTCGATTCAGAGTTCTGGGTGGTTGTGGCGTTTGAGGGGATGGTCGAGGACTCGATGTTGGTCAGAGCTTTGGTCGGAGATGGTCGGGCCTCTTGTGCACATACACATGTGTCAGTGATGTGTCTGTAAGTTTAAAGAAGGAGTGTCTCGGGTTTGATCTTGGGGTGGTAAGGTAATGGCTCGAGTGATGAATCGAGTTGGGCTCGTGAGTGCTATAGGTTTTAACAAGTTTAAAAATTTAAACAAAAACAAAGAAAATATGTGGCTCAGGGGTTTGCTCCGGTAAATCTGCAAATGGCTCAGGTGGGAACTCGAAGTCGTCTCGAGTATGTGTTGTAACAGTTTTAGATTTTAAAATAAAACAAGTTTTTTTACAATTTTAAATTACATCAAGTTTAAACACCTTCTTAATTAATTCTTTTAAAATAATAAGTGTTTTATTTTAGTTTTGGGATTTGTTGAAGGTTTAAAATAAATTATTTGAAAATAATTTAGTTTAAAGTGTTTTAACATATATCCTTTATTTTTAAATGAATTCTTAAGTCTGTTTAAATAAAAATTAAATTATAAATAAGTAGTTAATTAAAAAGATGAAGTGTTTTTAATTAACTTAAGGGTTTTTAAGTTAATTCATTTGTTAAAAATAAATTTAATTTTCAAGGTTATTTAAATAAGATTTAAATGATGATTAAATAATTAAATAAGATAAAGGGTATATCTTTAATTAATTATGGTCTTGACTAATCTAAGGATCGTAAATTGATGTGATTAATTAAAGGACCATTAATTTATTAATTAGGCAGGAATTAGAGGTAATTAATTTAATTTATTTGGTGATTAAATTAAATTAATTAGAAATGAAGTAATTAACTAAGATAAATGGGTTATCCTAAAATTAATTAAGATCTTAAGGCAATTGAAGGATCAACAATTAGAAATTTAGTGACAATTACTTAATATAATTAGTTAAAGGATGATTGATTAATAATTAAAGAGCAATTAATCAAGTGATTATAGGATAATTGCTTTATGTAATTAAATTAAAGGACGAATAATTAATGGGAGTAATTAAAGAATCATTACTCAATGAGATTAATTAAAGGGTAATTAATACGTAAAGGTTAATTACTTAATGAAAGTAATTAAGGATAATTAATTAATGATTAAAGGTTAATTAATCAATTAATTATAGGATAATTACTTAATATAAGATATTAAAGGGTTAATTAATTAATGTAATTAACTTCAGGTTAATTAATTGATGTGATTAATTAAGGGACAATTAATTTATTAAGGATAATTGATTAAGATGATTAAGTATGATTAATTAATTTTTATTAATTAATTTAAAAAAATAACAAATGGTTTGCAATTAATTAATTTTAATTAAGCAGGATTTAAAAGTGATTAAAGTAATTCATTTAATTTATGTGGAGATTAAATTGAATTAATTGGAAATTGAACAATTAATTAATCTTGCCTATGGATGATTGGATTTTATTGAATGCCTTGAATTGTTTGATATCCCTAATATGTAATGTTCTGTAATATGAATTACTTTTGATTGAGCTGTAATGATTGTAAATTATTTATTTGTGATATATTGCTGTGTGAATATGAACTTCTAAATTGAATTGAAATTGTTTACTTAAACAACTTGGCCTTTATAACGGCATTTGAATTTCGATGCGATCGGGGGTCGGATTCCAAATGGTTATCCGAAAACTACATCGAATCTTAAAGATGGATCTTTTTTTAAAAGATAAAAATGGAAATTTGTTGTGATTATATCCACATGTTTTTAAAATAAGCGCTCATTACTCGGTTAAGTCGGGAGAGGACATTAAGTCATAAAACCCATTCCGAATAATGATACGACGAAATAGGATAGAATTTGAAGAGGTGGTAAGACCGGGTATTTTCGAAAATGAAAGGATTACTTGTCAAATGTATCTGCACCGAGTCGCCCCGTTATAGAGATTTAAATTGCCCTATGTGATGGGGAGTCCGGACTTGATTAGAGGATATCCGGATTTGGAAGGTCTTTTTTCCTTAATTGGATGAAGCGCCTTCAGTTCCATTGAGACCCAGGATGGACTTGTTTGCGATGTAAAGTTGGTTTCTATCAAATACATTTCTGCTTGGTTGTGAAGAATTTATTCTCTTAGCTTAACACCCTTCTCTGAGACGTACGAGCTCAAAGGTTTTGTAGTTGATGGTTACTAGTGATATGTTCCCAATTTGTTAATGTGGCAAGCTAAGTGCTGATTATTGGTTGATCGAAGCATGGCTTTTGTGAAAAGCATAGCTTTGTGGGATGAGACTTCACCGAACCTCACACCCCGGTAATGGTCGAAACAGAAAAGGATGAAGCAAGGTTACGGGGGTTGCGCCCCTTAGGGCATGTGCCTTTCCTTCTGGATAAAAAGTGGTATCATGGTACGGACCCCAGATATTTAACTTATGTGGTTGTTGGAATTTGTTGTTGGCTCCTTTGGTAAAGGTCGTTTACGACCAGGGATGGCATATTCGTGACAGTTAGTTACCTAGTTACAGAGGTAACCCGGCCTTGTGTTGGTCAAGATCCGGTTAGGTTCTTGGGGCATCCCTCCAGAGGCGTACCCATTCGAAAAGGAAGTTCCTTAGCCTTGACCATTTGTTGGAAATCCAATCATCCCGTACGAGCCCTGTACGATTTTAGTTGTAGAACCTGCCATTTAACATGGTAGCTATAGTAGGCATACTATAATGGTACATATGTTGGCTAAGATTTATATTATACTTTCGAAATGTTTTTCACATTATGCACTAATAATAATATCAAAAGGATTTTCGTGTATCAAGCATGTTTGACTATCATAAGGACAAACCTCCCTCAAGTGTGTGATTGCATTGTGTGTGTGTGTCCGCGGACCTTATGGTAGTTTCATTTTCCAAAACTCATAGTGAATTTCTTTTTATTTCTTTTGTTATTTCTTTTGTTCAAATAACTTTTTTCTTCTCACACGAATCCCATGACCGACTCGGAGTTTGTTGTTCCCTTTCTAAACTTTGGGTGCCCATAATTTTCCACACGGGCAGCCTAGAGTTAGGTTTTCAGTAAGTGTAGATTTTGGCAGTCTTTGAAGTTTGTGAATTTGGGGATCGCATTTGCTTCATTGCAGCATGATAGTGGTTTTGATCATTTTGGTTTGGCAATCTTTGGAGATTTGGCAATTGACGATGCAGTCCGTTGGATTCTTGCTTTCTCTCTCTCTCTTTTGGTATCCCTGTCGATGGTTGTCGGGCCAGACCGTCACATTTGCAGATATATTACCGCTGTTGTATCTATTTTGGCTCTGATATTGTTGGGCATTTGTTGTATCATGTTGTATCCATTTTGTGTATCAGTAAACTTCTTCTTTGTTTCCGCTATGTTGTTTTCACCTAATGTGTTATAAGCTCCGACGAATCAGATTCCAACGTTTGAATCTTTGGCATTTGAATACGGGTGATGCATTGGATGCCGATTTTCGACCGCTGGGATTCGGGTCGTCATAGTGTCATTGCCATAAATCAATCAATATCGAAAGTAAGGTTGGCGGCATCACCGCCATAAAACCGTATTTGTTATAACAGACGACATGCAACATCATAGCAACGCCGAAAAGATATCGACAATAATGTCGTAAGTAGTTTAATAATGGAACTAATGGGTTGCAACATTACTTAATTGGGGCATCAATGTCGGATATTATCAAAAATATGAAATAAAGGTGGTTGGCTTTGCCCAGGTATATTACGGGATTACCAGGTCAACATTGATAGGACGTCGACATCGATCACGTTAACATGGACGGAATCATTGCACAGCTACTTGAGTATTTATCATATGCTTCCATCCATGCCGGTATCACGATTCGTAACTATGGCATTATCAGGGCACCGGCATTGCTATGTGCGGCATGACAATATCGTAATTACCAGAAAAATTGTTGTATTTCTATATATAGAAATCTCTTTTCATCAACTCATACTCTTAGTAAATTTTCTATTGGTTAAAAATATAATTTCCTAAATTCTTTTCAAAAATCCACCGCAACACCATTTTCTTTCCTAAAATAATTTTTGCACCCTTTAGATATGTTAATTATTCAATATGCTTTTCTGGCTCAATAAGTTCATATAAAATCATAATCTTTTGGGGGGAAATTGACAAAATTCCCTAAAAATCGAAATTAACACATTCTTTAATATATAAAAATTTTGGGGTCAAAATCATTATTTAATTATTTCTAATAATTAAAACTCGAATTTAATATCCTCTCTCTCTTAGGGAATTCATAATATATATATATATATATATATCTATTAATTTGGAAAATTATGAAATTAAAAACCTATCTACAAAATTATGTTTTACCATCATATAAAAAAATCAATCGTTTGAAGATCAAAATCTTAGGTTTTACCCTCAATACGTATTAAAATAATTTCATAAAAATTCCAATAAATCATTTTTTATCCAAAAAATAATAAAACCAATCGTGGCATACCATAGCATCATCATGAATCAAAATCCATCAAGATTCGAAATCAATAAGTATAAAAATGAGATGGTCTATTAGTATTCGCCTTAGATTGGGTAACGGAGTTGAGATTTGATGGAGAATGGTTTCCTTAGCTTTTCCACTTCGATTTTGCCCCTTAGTTAGTTTGATTAATGGCCGACCTCCTTGCCTTTTCTCTTGATTGTTTTTATGTGAGTAAAAGTGAGAATGATTAGAGAAATGGAGGTTTTAACGGATGAAAGATAGATCTATTCCTATTTTTCCCCTCTCATATATTCTTTTATGTTTTAAGTTCTAAAACAATCTTAAAAATTAATAATTAAGAGTCGATCTTGTTATTTATCAAATCTCATCCACCTTATCTTACTATGCATCACATTATTTTATTTTATTTATCTATATAAATCTTTGGAATAATATTAATCAAAATTAAGGGTGTTATAAGGGAATGCAATGTTGCTAAGAATCGCTTTAACTCCATGGTGTCTCATGATGAAATTATTAATGGAGAATGGGGTAGGATAGTAAGAGGAGACTATAGTGTTGCAAGGAAATGCTATGTTGTTGAATTTCAGAAATCTAAATGTCATGAAAAGGGAAATAATAGGGAGGAAGACTCTCCAAATTCAGCAACTGCAAGTACAGCAATTACGGAGTTGCCCCTGACCGAGGACTATAGTCGCTTCGGCAAGGCTACGAACCCTAGGAAGAAGAGTTCAAGGAAAATGCAGGTAGCACTGGCGGAGATTATGGTGGCTATCCCTGTTGACATGGATGATCCAACTCAGGTCTTGAAAGTTGGTTCACGGTTGAGAATCAAGATGCAAAAGGAATTGATAAACTTTCTTCGCGCCAATTTGGACATGTCTACTTAGACGCATTTTAATATGTGCGAGATATCGCTGGATATAGCATGTTACACACTTAACATCGATCCCAAGCTCTTGCCAGTGAGGCAGAAGAGATGCAACCTAGGTTTTTAGCGATCCGCTGTACTAAAGGAAGAAGTGGATAAGTTGTTGGCCAACGGCTTCATCCGCGATGTAACATATCCTGAGTGGGTGTCAAACCTCATGTTGGTCCGAAAATAGAATGAGAAGTGGTGAACTTGTATTGACTACTCAGATTTGAACAAAGCCTGCCCGAAGGATAGCTATTCGTTGATGAGGATTGACCGGCTTGTTGATGGAATCGCGGTGCATGAACTGCTCTCATTTATGGACACATACTCAGGGTACAATCTGATTATGATGCATGAACCGAATCAGGAGAACACTAGCTTCACCATAGACTTGGGACTGTATTGCTATTGCATAATGTCGTTTGGTTTGAAGAACGCCGGAGTTACTTACCAAAGACTAGTGAATACAATGTTCAAGGACTAGATTGGACGAACAAAGGAAGTTTACATAGATGACATGCTAGTGAATTCGCGACACTCTTTAAACCATTTAGATGATCTCTCGAAGAAGTTTGAGATCCTTTGAAAGTACATAACGAAACTAAACCCGCTCAAATGTTCATTTGGAGTTGCTTTTGGGAAATTCCTCAAATTTTATTGTGAACGAAAGGAGCATTGGGGTCAATTTAGAGTATATTGATACCTTATGAAATGTTAGATCCCCATCCATAAAGAAGGAACTATAAAGCTTAAGTGAAATGTTCTCAGCATTGAGCCGATTTATATCCAGAGTGATGAATAAGTGTATACCGTTCTTTGATGTATTAAAGAAGGGTAAAAAAAACTTTGAATGGACTCAGGATTGCCAGGCTGCTTTTGAAGAACTATGGCATATGGACACATCACCATTCACGCTGAATTATTGTATGAACCAATTGGATGTTAATCTCGTGGAGCTTCTCAATATGTTGAGGTAGACTGTCATTACCCCTAAGGATTAAGCGGTTGTGCTTACTATAAAAGGTAGCGCACCATCTTCGAAAGGTTCAAAAAAGCAGAAAAGAGGAGGTAAGAAGAATAAGAAATGTAAGAAGACCGATGACAAGGGTGAATGTCACCACTACCACAAGAAAGGTCACTTGAAAAAGAACTATCATGATTACATAAAGATTGTTAGGGAAAGAAAGTAGAATGGTTCTATGACTCTATCAAGTGTATTTATGATTCTGAATTTAATCAATAAAATGTCTTGGGTCTTAAATATTGGATCTAGAACTCATATATGTAATTTGTTTTAAAGGCTTAGGAATTTGCACTGCATTGCAAGAGGGAAGAGAGACTCCAAGTTGCAAGTGGATCAATCGTAGATGCAACAATAGTAGGAGATTATCATTTATGTTTTCCTAGTAGAGTAGTTTGGATATCGAATAAGTGCTTTTTATGAAGGACTTTATTTGTAGGATTGTTTCTGTTTCTAGATTGTCTGAGGCTGAATATATGTTCATTGTGCAAATAATGTTATGAATATTAGTTTGAACGAAAATAAAATCTATGATGGTGTTCTTGAAAATGACATTTATGTGATCAGTAACAATTATGTGTGTTATGTGAATAATTTTTCTAACGCATAAATGATCGTTATCTTTGGAATTATAGGCTAGGTTATATCAGTGAGAAACGAATAGATAAAATAAAAATAGAAAATTTTCTCGTCACTTGATTTTGAATCATTTGACATGTTTGAGTCATGTCTCAAAGGTAAAATGATCAAGCACGCCTTTAGTATGGGCAATGAAAGGATTGATGAACTCTAAGGGTTTATACATAGTGATGTATGTGACCCGATCCTTATAATCACTAAAGATAATAGTGCTTACATTGTTACCTTTACTAATGATTTCTCGAGACTAGGATATGTGTATCTTAGGAAGAAAAGTCTGATGTCTATGAGAAATTTGTTGAATACAAAAATGCAGTAGAAAACCAAATAAGCCATAAGATTAAGATTCTTTGGTCTGATCGAGGAGGTGGGTATGTTGGACAGAAACTCCAAAAGTACTTGAAAGATAATGGGATTATCTTTTAGATTACTTCATCTTATATTCCACAACACAACAACGTGTCAGAGCGAGTGAACTGAACCCTATTAGATATGGTTCATTCTATGATTACTAAAGCTAAGTTACCTTTGTATTATCGAGGATATGTGCTAGAAACTGTAGCACATATGCTTAACTTATTGCCTACTAAATCTATGCCTAAAATACCATATATGGTATGGTAAGAAACCCAAACTCAAGCATTTAAAGGTGTGAGGTTGCCCGGCTTACATTAAGAACGTTGGTCCGAATAAATTAGAGGCAATATCGGTATTGTGTAAATTTATAGGATATCACAAAAACTCAACGGGATATACTTTCTATAATACCAAGAAACAAAAAGTTATTATTTCATGATACATTGTTCTATTTAGAATAGGAATTTCCATCAAAGGAATTTATAGCAAAGTTGTAGACGTGGATGAGATACAAGAAGTTACAGTGAGGCAAAACAGTGGGAGAACCAAATTCACCTGTATACCAAAGCACACAAGGTTTAGTAGGGAATCTCATACACCAAAGAGATACTATGGTTTTCTCATGGATGGAGAGAAGGAGGACTTAGGCTTAGATGACATACTTCTCTATCTTTCTAATAAGCACTGTAGAGTAAAGACTTTACACTATGGCTTGGAGCAATGAAATTCGAAATGGATTCCGTGTAGGAAAACTAAGTATGGACATTGTCATACACATCAGAAGGGATAAAACCCATTCGCTGCAAATGGATTTTTAAGAAAAAGCTAAACTCAGAGGAGGAAGTAAAGACATATAACGCATGCCTATTTGCAAAAGGTTTCATCAAATTTGAGGTGTTGATTACGACGAAACCTTTTCGCCTATAGCCATGCTTAAGTTCATTCAGATTATGGTAGCCATTGTTGCATTCTATGACTACTAAATATGGAAAATGGATGTAAAGATGGCATTTCTAGATAGTGATTTAGAAAAACCTATCTATATGTTGAAGTCTTAGGGTTTTGTGGTCAGTTGGAGTGAGGGATAGACTTGCAAGTTGTTGTAGTCCATTTATGGACTTAGATAAGGTTTGAGAAGTTGAAATAATTATTTTGACAATGTAATCGCATAGTTTGGTTTTTATCGGAACATAGTGGAAGCATGTGTAAGCAAAAAGAAATAGGACAATGTTATCGCATTCTTAGTGCTATATATCGACGATCTTTTATTGATTGGCAATGACACTTAGTTATTACAATGAGTGAAAGCTTGGCTTTCTAAGAATTTCTCCATGAAGGATTTAGGAGAAGCAGCCTATTTACTAGGCATAAAGATATATTGATATAGATCTAAGAGGCTGTTTGGATTGTCTTGATCCAAGTATCTATATACCATACTGAAAAGGTTCAGCGGGATGGATAATTCTAAATGTAGAAATGTTCCAATGCAGCCTAATATCGTCCTTTCTAAGGAGGACGCTCCTCGTACCGATAAGGAGAAAGAGAATATAAAGAGGATCCTCTATGCTTTAGCCATAAGATCCATAATGTACGTTGTGTTATACACTAAATCGGATGTAGCATATGCATTATAATGCGTAAGCTGATACCAGGTCCTGGAGAAAAACATTGGGCGGCCGTAAAATGTATACCGAAGTATTTAAGAAATAATCGGAATGTATTCCTCATTTATGGGAATGGAAACCTCCTTATGAAAGGGTATATGAATTCGAGCTTTTAAAATGATATTGATGATAGTAATTCAATGTCTGGTTATGTTTTACACTTAACGGTGGAGTCATCAGTTGGGAAAGTTCCAAACAAGAAACATAACTGATTTGACGATGGAAGCCGAGTACACCGCCCACAATGAAGAAGCTAAAGAGGCAGTCTGGATATGCAAGTTTTTGAGTGAGCTTGGAGTAGTTCTCAATATTGAGAATCCAATAGCATTTTTCTATGATAACAATGCGGCGATACAGATCGCAAAGGAGCTTAGAGCATACAAGGAATCATGGCATATTCTTCGGAAGTTCCACCTCATTAGAGAATTTATAGAGAAGAAAGAGGATGTGA
Source organism: Allium cepa (assembly GCA_030765085.1). Taxonomy (NCBI): domain Eukaryota; kingdom Viridiplantae; phylum Streptophyta; class Magnoliopsida; order Asparagales; family Amaryllidaceae; genus Allium; species Allium cepa. The sequence continues at coordinate 781,390,481 of CM060941.1, read as the reverse complement.
TACAAATGGTAGATACAAAGGACAACATAGCAGATCCATTCACCAAGGGTGTAACAACCCGATATTTTGAACCATTCAAATCGACAATAAACCACACATGTCAGACTTGAATTGCTCAAAATAATAGATTGTTATTTATATTTGACAAAACTTAGCATACACGGTAAATAAATCAAACATAGAATCATAGATACAGAGTAATACAACAATACGTAGTGGAATAGATAAATAGTAGTTTATGAAGCTACTGCAGAAACAAAAGAGTCCAAGACAAAAGTCAACAGAAATCCAAATACACAAAAGTCTCTGATACACAAGAAAATAACAAGTCTGAATAGAAATAACTAAATGACCAAAATAACCAAATAACAGGAAAGTTGAATGGATAAGATAGATCTCCAAGCCAAGCTCTAAGCCCCAAAAGGTGAATCTCAAATACTGTATTACTCAGGCTGACCCGAGCATAAAGCAAAACACTCGAATTGGGATTAACAAGCTTATGCAAGTAAATCAACTCAAGTGAAATGTCCAAATGAAATGCAATAACTTAAAAATATTTAGGATTTCCATCCTTTAAGGATCCGTGGAATAATCTACATACACAATTCAATACACTATATAAATAATATCTATAGTAAAGTAAAATATTAAAATAGTGTTAAGGCGTCACCCATATCTCCTTAACACATTTTTATATAAACACCATAGTCTTACAGATAATGTAAGCTCCAGCAAACTGGTGGTTTACTCAGTGAGTACTCCATAGGTACAGTACAAACCAAAGTCGTAACAGGCATGATCGTGATAAATATAACAAGGCACGCGAGGCAATGCCCAGGGTAAGATACTACCGTTTTGCAGATCCAGACTGGTGGTAAAGTATAGCAGCTACTCCCGCTCACCTCGAGACACACTCCTAAATAAAATCAAAGGGTGGCCACCAAATCAATCATAAAATAATAATATGGTATCGCAGAAATGTGCCCGATAGGGGGAGCGACCCCACTTGGCCCGGCATTGTTCCTGTTTTAGTCATATTAATTATGACCCGAAGGTAAAGGATATGCATCATCGTTCTCTTACTTCATTCCAGTAGCGCTTGCCAAACAATTCTATTTTATTTTGAATTCCCCACTACATGCACAATTATTCTGATGTTTTTGGTATTGGCAAAGAGTATCGCAATATCCGATTTCGATCTCTTCAACAACCAAACGCTTATTTCACACCGGTTGGTTCTTTTACATTTCTAAAATTGTTTCATAATTTATATCAAAATATCATATTTGCTTCAAAATCATATCACTTTCAAAATCATATTAACTTTCAAAATTGTATTCATTTTAAAAATCATAACCACAAATAGGTTAAACCATCATATTAAAATATTCGCATTATAAATCAATTAAATCTAAATGATAACGGTTTCAACTTTAAACATTTTGAATATTGAAAGTAGTTTATATATTGGAATAGATATACATTAATAATAGTTTATATTCTGAAATAGGTTATAGGTTGAAATAGTTTATATATTAGAAATAGTTTATATATTAAGATACATTATATATTAAAATAAATATATTACAATTAGGAAGTAATTAATCAAGTGTGATTATCTCTTCTTTAATGAGGACCCTCCCTATTTCAATTCCCTTTCCCGCCGCTCCTACTTGTCCTTCTTCTGTGCATCAACCTTGTCCTTCCTCTCCCATCCTTGTCCCTCCTTCTGACACTACCTTACCCTCCCTGTCTGATGAGAGACTTCCACCTTGTCAGCTTCCCTATGCACCATCCCGTCCTTCCTCCTTGCTTTAGTCTTGTCCTTCCTCTTCCATCCATGTTCCTCTTTCTGTCACATCCAACCCCTCCCTGTCTGACGTTAATCCTTTGCTCTCCCCTAGTCATGATATTGCTGCAGCATCATCTGCTCTACCCAATGTTTCTGCTCCGATCCTCACTTCCCCAACTCTGCCCTCGATTTCGTCCACTCCCCTTGCTTGGAACTCCCTGTTCAAGGCTAAACCTAGTAATGCTGGTAAATATGTACCTTGTGATATTCATCTTGTTTTCAAAGGAGAGTCCATTGTTCCTTCTGATGAAGTCATTCAAGCTGGAAGTGCTATGTGGAAAGAATACTTAGTGGGTTTTTCCCTTGATAATCCATTGCCATACACCTATGTCTTGAACTTCTTGAAGAAGGTATGGAAACTGAAAGGAACGATCACTGTTAAATCTGATGGGTTTCTGTTTTTATTTAAGTTTTCTAATTATGAAGATGGGATTAAGATTGCTGAATCTGATCCAGTTGTGATGAAGAATAAACTGTTTATTATTAAGCCTTGGGATGAAAATATTGGTAACAGTTGTAGCAGTATCAAATCAGTTCCTGTTTGGATCAAATTATCTAATATTCCCTTGTATGCCTGGTCGCCTCTTGGTATTAATTGGCTTGCTTCAAGGGTTGGAAAGCTTCTATGTAACAACTGAAAATTTTGAACGAATATCTTTTGCCAAATGTTTAGTTGAGGCATCTCCATATCATGAACTTCCTGATAATTTCTCTGTCAAATTACTTGATGGATCTGAGAAGATTGTTATAGTAGATTATTTGTGGAAGCCTGCTATTTGTACCTTATGTAAAGAATTTGGCCATTTGCCGACCCAATGCAAGAAAGTAACTGATGAAGGTAATGCTAATATATGTCATAATACCCTGCACTTAAACAATAGTGAGATGGGACAGAACAGAGACAAACCAATGAAAAAAGTTGTTAAGGAGGTCTCAATTAAACAAGGTTGGCAAAAAGTTAATAATAATAAGGGAAAAAAAGGTTATATGCGTGAAGAAGTGGAAGTTACTGATTTTAAAATGCCAAGTGGAAAAGAAAAGAATGCTTTAAATGTTAATGAGGGAAATATGAATAAACTTGAAGTGGGGAATCCCATGCACTGTTCTGGCCAAGCATGTAGTGTTGACACCACTAATAAGTATTCCTTGCTACAAGCAGATGATCAATCCCTATCAGAAGATGTTGAAGTGGAAGAAGGTGAAATTCAAACTGATGTGGATTGTGAGGTTAATGCTTTGAACTCTTCCCTATTCAAGGTTTGCAACAAGGATGGCCATGTCTCTGGAAGTAAAGAAATTAAAAAAAACAAATGTTGTGGTGCATGCTCTGGATTTGAAAGGAAAATCTCCTTGTAGTATTAAGGATAAGAGAGAAATGAATGCCGTTTTGTATGAAAATGGTAATTCCACTGTTTCTGCTGTTGTGCATGAAAATGGTGATATCCTTGTTTCAGACTTTGATAGAAAATGGTGCTCTACTTTTGAATCTCAAGTCATGGAATTAATTTCTTCCATGCATTCCATTGCTGTGAATGAACATTCTGCACAATCTACACAATATAACTTTTCAATTGACTTACCTGGATGGCCTATAACCTCTCCCTCTCCTTTACCTTCTTCTGATCCACCACCTGAACCATCTTCCTCTATCCTTCCATTTCTGTGCATCCCTCCCCAAAGACTATGATTTGTAGGCAAATTGAAACAAGGGCTCTTTCTGCAAAGAGAAGAAATCTATCAAATTTATTCCCAAACCTTATCAATGAATAAAAATATTGCAGCTTGGAATATCAGAGGTGCCCATGGAAACTTGAAACTAGATCAGGTGAAAAGTCTTATTCTTAAGCATAACTTATGTATGGTTGGTCTTCTTGAAACTAAGCTAAATCAAACCTTATCCTCTAAAGCTGCTAGATATATCAATTCTCAATGGGTGTTCCACCATAATCTTGAATCTGCTTCATATGGTAGAATACTTGTTCTTTATGATCCCACTGTCTTGACTCTATCTCCTATTCTGCAATCTCGCCAATCTATTCATTTTCATGCTTTTGCTCTTCAATCCCTTACATCCTTTTACATTACTTTTGTTTATGCGGATAATTCTGCAACTTCCAGGAATCATTTTTTTAAATCATTACCTCCTCTAAGACAAAATTCACATCCATGGGTTGTCATGGGGGATTTCAACTCTTGTTTTAATCTAGGGGACAAATGTGTTGGTTCTCCCATACTTCCTGTTCATATTGCTCCCTTAAATCTTGCTATCTTTGATTCTAACCTTATTTTGGTTAATAAGAGTGGGGCTAAATTATCTTGGAATAATCGTAGCCGCAGTAGTGTGGGAACTTTCACAACTATAGATCATGCATTTTGTAATATTCAAGCTCTTCATATCTGGCCTTCCTTGTCTGTTTATCTTCCTCAACCTATCATGTCTGACCATTCCCCCTTGATATTGTCTTTTGGTTCTCATTTAAGAAGAGATAAGAGAAGTTTTAAATTTTTTAATGCTTGGGTTAAGCATGACCATTTTCATGTTTTAGTGTCACAGGTAAATACTAATTTTAATTGTTTTGGTAATCCAATGTTCAAGTTTTATAGGAAGTTAAAAAGAATCAAGCATGAGATTAAATCATGGGCTGCTATCACCTTTGGTACTGGAAGCTTGTTATCTACTAACTTGAAGGATCAACTGAAGCTATGCCAAGACAAAATGATGGAGCTTCCTGGTGATATTATTGCTGCTGAAGAGGAAGGAAGACTTTTCAAGCCAGTTAATGATGCTCTCCTCCTGGAAGCTAGTATGAAATGGCAACAATTGAGAACCAAATGGTTTGAGGATGGTGACAGGAATACTAAATTCTTTCATGACTCTTTAAAGGTAAAGCATGCCAATGAGAATATTATTTGTATTTCTGATGAGCAAGGCACATTATTTTCAACCCCTGAAACTATTGACAAAGCAATTATTGATTATTTCACTAAACTTCTTGGCAATGCTGAGGATTTCTGTCCTGACTTAGACCTTATATCAACTCTTGACTTGCCATGTATATCCCAGTTTGAAAATGCTTCTCTTGTTAAGCCTGCCACTGATGAAGAAATCAAATCCACCCTCTTTTCTATGAACCAGCACTCTGCTGGTGGTCCAGATGGTCTAAATGTTACCTTCTTCAAATCAACCTGGGGTGTACTTGGTCATGAGTTCTGCCAAGCTATACATAACTTTTTTAACAAATGCAAAATGCTTAGGGAAGTCAATTGCACAAATATTGCCTTAATTCCTAAAGTCTCTCCTCCATCAAGTGTAACCTCTTTCAGGCCTATTTCTTGTTGTAATGTGGTGTACAAGTGTATTTCCAAAATTCTTGCATCTCATCTAGCTTATGTCTTGCCTACTATTGTCTCAAACAACCAAGCTGCTTTCATTCGTTCCAGGAATTTACTTGACAATGTGATACTTGCACAGGAGTTATTAAATGGTTATTGTAGAGGCAATGTTACTCCTGCAGCTGCTTTGAAAATTGATTTATCCAAATCTTATGACTCAATTCATTAGGCTTCTATTGTTAGAATTATGGAAAAGATGGGTTTTCCAAAAATATTTGTGTCTTGGGTGTATGTTTGCATATCCACACCAGCTTTCTCTGTTGTAATTAATGGAAGGCCTGTTGGTTTTTTCAGAAGTAAGAAAGGTATTCGTCAGGGTGATCCTATTTCTTCATATCTATTTCTTTTGGTCATGGAAGTGTTAACGGTGATTTTTAAATATAATTATTCTCACAAGATCATCAAGTTTCACCCAAAGTGCTCCAATCTCCATATAACTTCTATTATGTTTGCAGATGATGTTATGTTGTTCATTAAGCCTGAGTTGTCGTCAATTTCTGGGTTGATGAAGGCTTTACAGTCCTTCTATCTCATGACTGGCCTCTCAATTAACCAATCTAAATCTTCCATGCTTGTTGCTGGAGTGTCTGATGTTCATGCTGCTGTTCTTTATCAGTTTTTTGGCTTTTCTTGTATGGCATCTGATATGAGTTATCTTGGCCTTCCATTAGTCACTAAAAGAATTGCTATTGCTGATTGTTTAATCCTTTATAATAAAATTACTAAGGTAATGTCCAATTGGTGCAACATGCATATTTCTCAATGTGGTAGGCTTGTGCTTATCAAAGCTGTTGTTTTTCCTTCCCTTTTCTATTGGGCTCATTCCATTATCTTACCTACCAAGCTCTTACTGTTGGTTAGGTCTGCCATGAATAGGTTCTTCTGGACTGGGAGTGTTCACAACAATAAGTTAATTCCTTGCTCCTTTTCCTTATTTGAGACCACTTTGAAGCTTGGTGGTCTTGGAATTATCAATGTTAGGAAGTGGAACACTGCTGCTTTCAGTAAACATTTTGATGACCTAATATTTAAGAAAGACAGTTTATGGGTCAGGTGGATGTGGCAGTACAATATTAAGAGAAGGCATTTCTGGTGTATGGATATTCCACAAAACTACAGCTCGAAATGGAGGAATTTACTGAAGCTAAGGGATGTTTACTTACCTATGGTACATTATCATTTGCAACCTAACTCTTCAGTTAGTTTTTGGCATGATCCATGGGTTAAGAAGGGTCTGATCCTTTCTAAAGTTTGTGAGTTTCCACTAATTCAGCAAACTGCTATTCATAGTAATGCTAAGGCAACTGATTTTTTATTTCAAGGCAATATGTTGCTGCCTTACAATAGCAATCAGATGATAAGGCAATTGTGGAGGGAAGTTATGAATTTATTCAAGTGTGCTGATCATCCTTTTTCTGTATCTTGGGAACAGAAGTTACACACTGTTGCCACTGTGTACAAGTTCTTATCTGGTTCATCCCCTCTGCCAGCTGCTAGGTGGTACAATGTTTTATGGACTAAAGATTCTGTGCCTAGAGAGAATTTGATGATGTGGAAGGTTGTTAGTCATGCTTTGATGACTAGGGATGTATTGGACAGGTTTGGTATGACTGTGTGCACCTCTTGTGTTTTCTGTGATATGTGTGATGAAACTGTTGATCATCTCTTCTTTGAATGCTCTGCCTTACTTGTATTGATGTGTAGTATCAGTAGCACCTCTGGGTTTGTTCTTAATACTGCCAATTCAGTCACTGCTTGGGAAATAATTCATACAGCTGCTGCTAGGAGGAATGATGAGGTTCATGCAATGGTTGTTTGCCTGAAAATCTATTTTGATGTGATATGGAGAGAAAGGAATGCAAGAATTTTTGAGAATTTGTCGAAAACTTATGATACTCTCTGGTTTCAAGTGAGGAATAGGGTTTACATGCAACTACAGAGGAGCAATAGGCAGTACCCTGTTGGCATACTCCAAGCTTGGGCTGTCTAGTTGATTCTCTCATGTTGTTTTTTTCTTTCTTTTTTCCTTTTTTTAGCTTGTTTCTATGCTTGTTTTTATCTTTAATTTTCAGTTTGCAATAAATCTGGTAGGGGTCCAGACAACCTCGCTGGCTTTGCCAAAAAAATAAAAATAAATATATTACTTTAAATATATTAAACATAATAAATTTTATTTTTATTAAATTTTATTAAATTAAATCTTATATTATGAAAAAAATTAAATAAAGTTATAAGTAAAACCTTAAAATTTACATTTTAAAACATAACTTATGAATTTGGAATTCTTAAAATATATAATTTTAAAATTTAAATTTTACAAATATGTTTTGAAATAAAATATGTATATTAAATTTAAAAATCATTTTCCTTTTTTTCCAAACATGTCTTTCCAAAATTTCAAAAATCACTTTAAATACAGACCAACGGTGTCCGTATATATATTTCTATCCTTGGGTTAAGTAATACGGATATTCATCATTTAATCCGCAATAATTTAAAATTTACGGGTATATATTGTTTCAACCCGTAATCCCAAATTTTTAGAATCAATAAAATTGCCTGGGTTTATCATTTCAACCCATAACAATTTTCCTTAATCTAAAAGATCATTTGGGTATGTATCATTTCAATCCATAGTAATTTCCTAAAGCTAAAGGAACTTGCAGCACGGTTTACATAAAATAAATACATAACACATATTCTTACATAACATATTACATAAGGTAGCACATAACTTACATAACAAATTACATAAATAGCATATAACTTGCATAACAGGTTACGTAAAATAACATATAACTTACATAACAAATTACATAATATAGCATGTAACTTACATAATTAATTACATAACATAGCTTGGAATGTGACATAAAATTCCTACCATAACATAACATAATATGCAATCATTTCTAACATAGCACTTAGTATTCCAATATTACAACGTAACACATATATGCATTTAAATTTTATTCTTTTTCTCTTTTTTTTCTTTATTTCCTTTTTTTTCACACATAAATTTTCACATATCATATTAGTGACATTTTTCATAACATGGGTGACAACTTTTAAATCAATACAACATTTTTCTATTTCACTTTCAACATAGCAATTTCATTTTAACATCATGAAGCATATCAATAACCATATCATAACATCTATTTTTATAAACATAGATCATATCAAATCATGTACAAACTGTGCAAAATATAAACTATTGCAATATTCTAATAACATATCAATTGATATTCATCCACTTGGCATAAGATTACAAATCGCGAGTAAATGGCTCACCTTTCGAAGCTGGGAAAATTTGACAAAACAAAGCTATGAATTTGAGTTTCAATTCCAAAGCAAAGCAAGTTAGAAACGATGGATCATCAAATAGAAATATATAACTTTTGTTTTTTTATAAAAAGAGGAGGAAAATGGGTGCAAAGGGCTCGGCCTAGGGCTAAAATAGGGCTCGGTCTTGGTGCTTTTGGATGGTATGGGTGCGGCTACTACAATGACCTGCCTTTTTGGACGTTTTAAGCAGACACGCATGTCAAACTTAAACCATACAAAGGGTCATATTATTATTGGGGTAAATAAGAAAAACATAGAAAGAAGAAAAAAATAAAAGAGAATCTCGCAGCGGAATGATAAAATATAATAATCAAATAACAGTTCATGAAGTTGTATACAATACATTCGATTATACTTATACAACATAGAATCAAAGTTACACATATCAGAGATAAATAAATAAATGCAGCGGAACAGCATGAATGCAGTGAAATAAATATAGCGAATATTAGTAGTACAAATCCTCGTCTTCGTTCTCTAGAAATAAGTTCTTCAAATCCTGAAATGCTTAAGCTGATCCGAGCGAATTAAAAAGAAAAAACACTCAAGTCAAAACTAAAAGATCTTATGTAAGTTAAATCAACGGTAAATAAATATGAGTGGGACAGTGTCATAGATGTTTCGGGGTTTGACATCTCCTATCCAATGTCTAACGTGAGTGTAGTAACTTAAGAGATGTTCAGGATTCACATCTCCTAAGGATCCGTTAAACTATCTACTATGTAGTACAATACGCTATTATAATAGTGTCTACAGCAAAGTAAAGCATTAAAATAGCGTTAAGGTGTTACCCATATCCCCCTCATAGTCTATACAGTACTGTAATTCCTCCGCAAACTAGAGGGCTACCTGAGGGCATTCCATAGGTATGGTACAAAACAAACTCGTAGAAGGCACGCTAGGGCATGTGAACACGACACTCGAGGTAATGCTAGGGTAGAATACCAATTGCACTATCGTACTGGTGGTAACGCATAGCAGCTACTACCTCCACCTCGGAACACACTCCCATATCAAAATCGAGGGGTGGCCACCAAAATCAATCACAAAGTCAAAGTATAGTATCGAAGAAACTTGCCCGCTAGGAGGAATGACCTCACTTGGCCCGGTATAGCTCCTATATTAGTCATATCTAAGCTGACTCAGTAGAGTCAGGGTCACGTCATACCTTATACAGAAATCGTTCGCCAAACCATTCAACTTCATTTTTGGAATCTCCACCACGTACATAGTTGTTTAAGTGGTTTTCGGCATTGGCAGAGAGTATGACAATATCCGATTCTGGTGTCTTTAACAACCAAACGATTATTTCACTCTGGATGGTTCTTTTACATTTTCAAAAGTTAATTCACAATTTATATTAAAATATCATATTCAATTTCAAATCATATCTCTTTCGAAATCATATCCACTTTAAACCATATCCACTTTCAAATCATATCGTTTTCAAAATCATAATTTCTTCCAAAAATCATATTCCCAAAATAGATTAAATCCTTTCTTCAAAATCATCATATTCAAATGAATTATAACTTTTAAATCCCAACTTAGGTTATAACATCATTTAACCGTATTCTCTTTCAAATCAATAAATTGAATATTAACACTTCTACTATACTTAGTCTGAAATTTAGAAAATAGTTTAAATAATTATAAATAGCTAAAGTAGTTATAATTGGTTAAAATACTCTAAAATAGTTTAGTAATAGATTCAAAGATACAGTTAAATTGCTTTAAGATAGTTAAATAGATTTGAAATAGATTAAATACAATTAAAACAGATTAAATAACTTTAAAATAGATTAATTAGTAGGTTAATCAGTTTAAAACTTTGAAAATAATAGTAATTAAAGTCTTTAAAATAATATATTTTAAAAATAGTTTATATTTAAAATATGAATTTGAAATTTATATCGATTTTAAACTATTTATTTTAATCCAACACATTTGGACCATTTCAATATCCAAAACCCAATTTCAAAATTTTCAATTCAAGTTCTCAATACAATATTTAAATCTATATCGCTTCCAATCCATGTTCGAAATATCAATTTAAATTACTCCAATTTCAACATATTTCAAAGTTATATTTTAAATAATTTTAATAACTCGATTTTTATAAATTTCATTTATACTACAAAATTCGATTTTGCAATTTCAATTAAATTTCTTTAAGCAATTCCTTTTAAACGAATTCCAATTTCAACATAAAACTTGAATTTCAATAATAATTCAATTTATATAAATCAAGTTTTATTTCTAAAATATCATTTAACCAAATTCAAGAAAGTTAAGAATTTAAAATCATTTAATTGAACCTATCCGGTGTCCGTATATAATTCTCTACCCTAGGGTCAAGTCATACAGATATTTATCATTTCAATTCGCAATATAAAAATTTCCAGTTGTATATCATTTTAAACCACAATCTTGAATTAAATAAAATCCATAAAATAGCTCGAGTCTATCATTTCAACCCATGATGATTTTTACTAATCCGGGTATGTATCATTTCAACCCATAGGGACCTTGCAGTTATAACAATATAAAATACAACATCCATTCATCCAATACAAACAATCAATCATTCATCACAATCATCATCCAAATCAATCAATAAACATCAATAGATGACAGGTTATCATTTTCAAGTAATTAACTGGCAATTTAAATCCAATAATAGATTAAATGACAATTTAATTCAATTTAAATTCAAATTAACTGGGATGATGGTCTAACTATACCAAACATCCATAAATAAATTTCTAATCACACCATAAATTAATTTAACTAACATAAGAAATTTTAGTAGTTGTGAGTGGGTTAAAACACTCATCTTGAATTTTAAATCGAATTTAAATCCAATTTAGGGTCCAAATTCAAACAATCCTAGAATTTGTCCACATTAACGTCAAAATGTATGGAATTTCGATATGATCCCAATGGAATGAACCGCATGTGAATCCGAGTTCGTATGCAGAAGTTATATAAGTTAGAACGTTAGAAATTTAAATTTAAATCAAATTAACTAAAATAAAACAAATCCAATACCATGTCAAGTCACTATCCCAAAGATCATTGTCCTAGGCACATAGAACCACGCACGCAATTGCGGCCACCGCGTCAAATCTTCCTACGCCGCTGCCGCTAGGGCCTGCCACATCTGCCAGGCGAACACCCCGGCCATCGCCTACCTTGGCGATCCCTCTGATCACATCACATCCATTGTCACGCGCAAAACGAATGGTTGCCTCCAAAAAAATCAAACCCTAATGAATTATTCAAGGCGATCAAGCCATTGAAACAACGAACAAGGCACGTAGATGAACTCCCCTCGGTCCACTCTGCACTACTGTACCAATGATCCGACGATCGGTCGAAGTTCATCGAAAGGTGATGAACGGTTGAGAAGAAACCATCGATTTCTAAACAAATGGTGGCTCGAATGGAAAAACGAAAAGCAGCAGTGGATGGCGCTCGTCGAGGGCTTTCCAATGATATATACTTCAATATAGTTTGAGGAGTTTTATTTTTGAAATTGATTTTGAATTTGGGTTGAGGGTTTTAATGTTTGAATCTGTTTCTTCCATTAAAGAGGAGGGGAGTGGAAAGAATTGTATGTACTGTGGATGATAAATGAGAAACAATTAGGGTTTGTAACAAGGTATTTATTGTCAGATCAGAAAAATAGAATAAATGGACCAGATTGATTTACAAGTTGAATGATAAATGACCCGAAAAGCCCATTTCGTTACAGAAACGTAAATGGGTCATCCCACATATCAAAATAGATGTTCTCAATATTTTTAAATCCAATGGAATAAGTTTCAAATCCTAATTCCATCGTATGTAGAAGTTAGGTTAAAATTAGCTTATTTCAAATTGATTTTAATTAATTTCAATTAAATTGATTTCTAGGCATTTCGAGTCCGTACGATCAAACGACAAGTCCGATCGCTACGAAACTTGAAATCCTATAATAATTCACTTTATGAACCCGATGTAACTAGTTTCGTCAAAATACAAGACAGTGGCCAAAATGACTATTGTCATATTAATTAAATAAATTAATGTTAAATTAATTAAACCACTTTTCAATTCAATTATTTTTGTTATTTCCAAATTTTATTACTTTGGATTTACTTAGTACTTATAAATCTTTTTAAAAAAGTATCCATATCAATTTATTGTTGAATATTTCAACAATTTACAATGTTTAATTCTCATTTCAATAAATTAAGTAATTATCGATTTAATTTCCAATAATTCCATTTGTTTGACTTTCAATCTTGTTATTCAACCAATTATCAACTTATGGATATAATTATTATGTTTTTAATTTTTTATATCTTATTACACTATTATTTTTCAATTTCATCTTCATTTACATTAACGTAATATTTAATTACATTTAATTGCAATAAATCTAATTATTATAGTTTAAATTCCAAAATTGATTAAATTTGATTTCAATCTTTATATATAATCAATTATCAAAAATATAAGTTATTGTCTTAACTAGAATTAATGTAACATTTAATTTCATTTAATTTTAGTTAATTTCCGATCATATTTAACCGACTAAATAAATAGGTAACATATAATGATTATTACCATTAACTCTTAAACATATTTAAGTTTATTATTTTCAACCCATTTATTATAATTACTTACATAATATTGATTTTATTCAATTACCATATATTATATATTATTTCATTAATTGATTCAATATTTACATTTTTTTCCTTATATTAAGTATAGAATCAAGTTATAACCTTTACGTTATTTCAATTAATTGGAATTCCATTCAAGTTGTTAATAATCAACCTTAATCAACATTGTTACCTTTCATTTTTGACGCAGCGGATTAATCAAACAAAACCTCAATCGATGGAATGTAGCAATCGGTGAGTTGAAGATACCAAAATGCCCAAGTTCGTTGATCCAAAGATACCGAACTCTAGCTGTCTCAAACACGTTGATAGCGCACTATACCGTGTTCAAAGATCTACGATTCTTCGCACGTTGATCTAGCGCACTAGATTCCGTGAATCGGCTTCTACGATCGTTGAATCGAGCGCACTCGATTAACCGAAAGAGGAGATAGGAGATTACACTCAACTACCAATTGGTATGAAAGCACAAAGCTAACAAAAGAGAATTTTATTCAAAAATCAACCACACAAATGTACAACACACGCCCCTATTTATAGAGTTTTCGACCCAGTCCCTAAGTCGGCAACCGACCTACGACTCAACTTAAGTCGTGACCGACTTAACACAAAGCGACTCAACCCCCTTTTCCATACAGCACATGCAACGACTCAAATATGGCCGACTTAACCAAGTACGACCTAACATACAACATACGACTCAACTTATTTACATACATGACCGACTCAAGTTATTACCGACTCAACATATTTACATACATGACCGATTCAAGTTATTGCCGACTCAACATCTTATCGACCTACGACTCATTTATGCTGCAACTTACCGACTTATCTTAAGTCGTAGCTCGTTAGCTCGGCACAACTGTCCCTCTGGTCTCCAATTAGCTCGGTCCCGACTCAGCCCTTCTTCATTAACTCGCACCCTTTCCATACATGATTCCTTAGGTCGGAAACAACTTATAGGTGAATCGTTGAGTCGTGTACGACTCATCAAGCTCCGATACCAATTCAGTCGTAACTTCTTCCCCTGTGGTCTGTTAGGTCGGGCCCGATCCAAGCACCTAACCCGTAGCCGACTTAAAGCTTCACTAACTCGTAACTCTTCCTCCTTAGGTCGGAACTGACCTAGCTTAGCCTGTGTTCGACCTAAGCCTTGTGCTTCCATAGGTCGTGCTGCATCATCCTCCCCTGGTTGAGAAAAATTCGTCCTCGAATTTGTAACTTTTTCCTCATCAGACTGTTCATCTCCATAATATGGCACCAGATGCTTAATATTGAATACGTCAGAAGTGTAAATATCCTCCGGCAGCTTCAACTTATAAGCATTGTCATTAATTCGCTTCACAACTTCGACAGGACCAATTTTTCTGGCTTTCAACTTATTATATGCGCCCACTGGAAAACGATCCTTGGTTAAAACAGCATAAACCAAATCACCTTCGTTAAATTCAATATTTCGTCTCTTCAAATCTGCAGACTTCTTATACTTCACATTCGATTTCTCCAATCGTTCCTGAACGATCCTGTGGCACTCCGTTAAACCTTCAACAAAATCAGCAGCTCGTTTAACTGTCTCTTTCGATTGAGGTACCACTGCTAAGCCCAACGGTCCCCTGGGTAAATTTGAATATACGATCTGAAATGGACTGAATCCCGTGCTACGATTCACTGCATGATTATGTGCAAATTCAGCTTGGCATAACTTCATGTCCCAACTTCTCAAATTATCCTGTACAAGACAACGCAACAAATTTCCCAATGACCTGTTAACAACTTCCGTCTGTCCATCAGTTTGCGGATGATAAGCACTGCTAAATTTCAGTTTCGTTCCCACCATCTTCCACAAACTCAACCAAAAGTGACTCAGAAAACGAGTATCTCGATCAGAAACAATAGATTCTGGTAAACCATGAATTCGATAAATCTCCTTGAAAAATAACTGCGCCACTCGAACTGCGTCCGCTGTCTTTTTGCAAGCAACAAAATGTGCCATCTTCGAAAATCTGTCCACCACAACAAATATCGAATCATTTCCCCTTTGAGTTCTAGGCAAACCCAAAACGAAATCCATGCTAATATCAACCCATGGCTTAGATGGTACTGGTAATGGCATATACAACCCTGCATTCGTCGCTGTTCCCTTTGACACCTGGCAAATATGGCATCTCTCCACGAATCTTTCAACCTCTTTTCTCATCGACGGCCAAAAGTAAGACTGTGAAATCAACTGCAAAGTACGATCACGGCCCACATGCCCTTCCTCGTGTAACTCCTTGACAATTTTCAATCTCAAGCTACAGTCTGGTATACATAAACGATTCCCCTTAAACAGAAAACCATCAACTATCATAAATTCATCGGTACTCCCATCCTTCACTTTCTCAACATATTTCACAAAGTAAGGATCTTCTTCAAACAATTCTGGCAACATTTCAAACCCTGTCACTTCAACCTTCATTGTCGTTAATAAATGACTCCTCCTACTCAAAGCATCAGCTACTCGATTTGTCACCCCTGATTTGTGCTTAACGACAAAAGTAAACTGCTGTAAATATGCAATCCATGATGCATGTCTCGCTGAAATTTTATCCTACCCCTGTAAGTGTTTCAATGCTTCATGATCAGTGTAAAGAACAAATTCCTTCTGAAATAGGTAGTGTCTCCAATGCTTAACAGCTTGTACAACAGCATAGAATTCAACGTCATATGTACTGTATCTCATTTTTGCCCCTGACAATTTTTCACTGAAATAAGCAACTGGCTTCCCATTCTGACTCAGAACTCCTCCAATACCAACCTTCGAAGCATCAGTATGCAATTCAAACAATAACTGAAAATTTGGTAAAACAAGAATTGGTGCAGACGTCAACAATTCCTTGACCTTCTCAAAGGCAACCCCCGCTTCTTCTGACCATGTAAATTGTTTCCCTTTCATGCAATCAGTAACTGGAGCCATCACGCTACTGAAGTGTGGAATGAATCTTCGGTAGAATGACGCTAGCCCATGAAAACTCCTCACTTCCGTAATTGTCTTTGGTTGAGGCCAATTCCTGACTGCCTCAACTTTACTCTGGTCTACTTGAATTCCTTCCCCTGAAACAACATAACCCAGGAATAAAACACTGTGCGTCATAAACACACATTTCTTCGTAGCAGCATAAAATTGTTCTTCACGAAGAATAATCAATACTTCCCTCAAATGTAGGACATGCTCCTCCATACTTCTGCTGTAAATCAGAATATCATCGAAATAAACCACAACGAACTTCCCAATGAATGGTCTAAAGATTTGATTCATCACCCGCATGAATGTACTAGGTGCATTTGACAAACCAAATGGCATAACCAACCATTCGTACAACCCCTCTCTTGTCTTGAATGATGTCTTCCATTCATCACCTGGTCTGATTCGAATTTGATGATAACC
Organism: Allium cepa; assembly: GCA_030765085.1. Lineage (NCBI taxonomy): Eukaryota > Viridiplantae > Streptophyta > Magnoliopsida > Asparagales > Amaryllidaceae > Allium > Allium cepa. Next base: position 781,373,782 of record CM060941.1, on the reverse strand, counting down.
ACTCTTCAAATCAATCTTTGAAAATATAGTTGCCCCACTCAACTGATCCAGTAAATCATCCAACCTTGGCATAGGAAATCTGTAGCGAACAGTGATCTTATTCAAAGCTCTACTATCTGTGCACATTCTCCATGTTCCGTCCTTCTTTGGTACTAATAATGCTGGCACGGCACAAGGACTCAAGCTTTCCTGAACACGTCCCTGTTCCAACAACTCTTCCACCTGCCTTCGTAACTCCTCATGTTCCTTCGGACTCATTCGATAATGTGGCCGATGTGGTAACACTGCTCCCGGAACAAGATCAATTTGATGTTGAATGTCTCTAAGTGGCGGTAACTCCTTAGGCAACTCCTCTGGAAAGACATCTTCGAATTCTTTCAAAATTGGCTTTGCTGCTTCTGGAATTTCAACTTCTTCACTACTCTCTCTCCCCATCAACAAAAATACTTCAGGCTCCTCTTCAACTTCCTCAACAAACTCTTTCAAAGTCAACAGAGTTTTTAATTCCTCAATCTCTTCTAGCTTGCTCTCCTTCTGTTGCTGTTTCTTAGGAACCAAAGTGGTTTTAGTACCCTCGAACATGAAACTGTAACTGTTGGCACGACCATCATGTTGTACTGCTCTATCAAACTGCCACGGTCTGCCCAACAACAGATGACACACGTCCATGTCTACAACATCACACCAAATTTCATCTTTGTACTTCTTCCCAATAGAAAAATTAACACAAGCTCTTCGACACACTTTCACTTCACCACCCTTCCTTAACCATGCTAGCTTGTACGGTTTAGGATGCTTCTCGGTCTTCAAGTTCAACTTTCTTACTGCTTCTGTAGAAATAATATTATCACAACTTCCCGCATCAATAACGAACTTGCAGACTTTCCCCAGAATAGTACATGTCGATTGAAAAATATTGCTTCTCAGCCAACTAGAATCCTCTTCTTGCTTTGGTGTCAAACAACTTCTCCTCATCATAAGATTACAACCTTCATCTCCAAACAATTCTTCTTCCTCCTCAACATAAGGTGTATCTGAACATTCTGCCTCCTCACCATCATCCTCCTCAACTTCTGCAACCATGGTTCTCTTCTTCGGCTTCGGACATTCATTACTTTTGTGACCCAACTCCTGACAATTATAACATTTGAAAACACTGCTAACCTTCGCCTTCTCAGCCTCCTTCACCACTGTCTTTGTAACAGGTTTAGGAACATTAGAACTTCCACCAACACCCTTTGCTTGATTATTGGAATTAGTAAACACACCACCTCCACGCCTTCCTTGTTTCTCCCAAGCTAACGCTTTCTGATGTGCCTCTGCCACTGATCTAGGATCAAACATATTAACCATATCCTGGATCTGCATTCTCAATCCCCCAATGAATCTAGCAGTTAGCTGTTCTTCTGTTTCCATAATATCATTCCTGGCAATGAGTTGGTAAAATTCATCAGCATAATCACTAACAGACTTTGTCCCTTGCCTCAGATTCTGCAACCTCTGGTACATAAGTGATTGATAGTTGTAAGGTAGGAAAGTAGATCTCATCAACTTCTTCATCTTATCCCACGATTCTATCTTTGACTTCCCCATTCTCTCCCTGGTTAGTTTAGTTTGCTGCCACCACGCCAAAGCTCTCCCCCTCAACCTAGTAGCAACCAACTTCACCCTTCTATGCTCAGGAACCTCCTTGAAATCAAAGATCTCTTCAACATTAGAAATCTAATCGAGAAATTCTTCTGCAAGCATTCCGCCTTTAAACTCCGGAATTTCCATTTTCATACCCGATTCCCATCGACGATCATCTTCAACATCCCGATAAGAATTTCGAACTTGGTCTCGATCTCGATAATGAATACTAGCTCTATCACCCTCTTCAACAAAATCAAAAGTACGTCTACATCGATCTCGACCATTATCATCCCTTCGTTCATGCATACTTCTTTGACTATGTCTCTCTTCATCTCTATATGTTTCATTGTCAAATTCACGTTGACTTCTCCTCTCTTCATGTGCATAGTCATGATGTTCTCTTCGTGATGATATTGATGTTTCTCTTCTATCTCTACATGAATGTGGTGATACCCTCCTCGCTTCCGTAACCGATGGCGAAACTCGGTTTCCTCCATGGTTCGAGTTTGGTGATCTCCTCCTTTGATTCAAATCATTCATCAATTTCTCCAATTTTCCAATGCCTTCATCAAACTTTTCATTAATACGTAGTTCCATAAGCTCGGCTTCTTCTCTACGATACAAAGCTTCAACGTTTTGATGACGATTAGCTCTCCTTGGTGGCATGATTGAAAAACTTTCACAAACACTTCAACAATTCGAACACAAAATTCAAAGCTTCAACAATGCAATAAGTCACGGCTCAACAATGACTCGACTACAATTTGTCTCGGCCTCCACTTGTCTCGGCAATATGAAACGGCTCAACCTCTTTAGCTCGGCTACAAATTCAAACACTTCAAACCTTGGCGCGCAAAAACCCAAGATAGATCCAAACAATTTCCAACTCCTCGATCCAAAATGAAATGGATCAAACACTCCAAACTTGATGCAACTTCAATATGAACACGATGAACAACTTCAAACTTCAAAAACTTCAAAAACTTGGCTCCAAGAATCAACTTAGCTATGATTGGCTAAGTATGGCTCTGATACCAAAACTGACGCAGCGGATTAATCAAACAAAACCTCAATCGATGGAATGTAGCAATCGGTGAGTTGAAGATACCAAAATGCCCAAGTTCGTTGATCCAAAGATACCGAACTCTAGCTATCTCAAACACGTTGATAGCGCACTATACCGTGTTCAAAGATCTACGATTCTTCGCACGTTGATCTAGCGCACTAGATTCCGTGAATCGGCTTCTACGATCGTTGAATCGAGCGCACTCGATTAACCGAAAGAGGAGATAGGAGATTACACTCAACTACCAATTGGTATGAAAGCACAAAGCTAACAAAAGAGAATTTTATTCAAAAATCAACCACACAAATGTACAACACACGCCCCTATTTATAGAGTTTTCGACCCAGTCCCTAAGTCGGCAACCGACCTACGACTCAACTTAAGTCGTGACCGACTTAACACAAAGCGACTCAACCCCCTTTTCCATACAGCACATGCAACGACTCAAATATGGCCGACTTAACCAAGTACGACCTAACATACAACATACGACTCAACTTATTTACATACATGACCGACTCAAGTTATTGCCGACTCAACATATTTACATACATGACCGATTCAAGTTATTGCCGACTCAACATCTTATCGACCTACGACTCATTTATGCTGCAACTTACCGACTTATCTTAAGTCGTAGCTCGTTAGCTCGGCACAACTGTCCCTCTGGTCTCCAATTAGCTCGGTCCCGACTCAGCCCTTCTTCATTAACTCGCACCCTTTCCATACATGATTCCTTAGGTCGGAAACAACTTATAGGTGAATCGTTGAGTCGTGTACGACTCATCAAGCTCCGATACCAATTCAGTCGTAACTTCTTCCCCTGTGGTCTGTTAGGTCGGGCCCGATCCAAGCACCTAACCCTTAGCCGACTTAAAGCTTCACTAACTCGTAACTCTTCCTCCTTAGGTCGGAACTGACCTAGCTTAGCCTGTGTTCGACCTAAGCCTTGTGCTTCCATAGGTCGTGCTGCATCAATTTTTGTTATTATTTCATTATTATATCACAATTTTTATTTATTTATTTCAATATTGAATCATAAGATCTTATTTAATTAACAAATTTAATTATCAAAATTTACGGGTCATTACACTCTCCCCCACTCAAATGTTTTCTTCCTCGAAAAGGAAAAAGAAGGGAAAAGAAGGAATCAAGTCCCAAATTTCACAAATAAATTTCTAACAAATATTCGAAATGTTTAAATTTATAACAAATAAATTTACAAAATTAAATAGTTTAAAGAAATATATCAATTTATAACATATAAATCCTTTATATTCATGTTAGTAAAATTGGGAAAACATTTCACAAAATTTTTCTAACTCCCAAATTCGCGAAAAATTTCGGCAGAGTCTTCTTTGTACGGAGAGGTCTGAAAGAAATAATAATATCAATAATAATCATATATATATATATATATATATATATAAATATCAAATTTTCCAAAATAATATGTCCCAACAATGGAAAAAATAATATAATATCGCTATAAACCGTAACGAGAATGTACCTATCTGTCGGGCAAATAATTCTTATTTTATGAAACCAAAAGCAGTGGCAATTGCTTCATTGCCTGTATTTCACTTATATAAACCAAAGATGTTAATAATTAGATAAAAGAGAAGTATTTTGAGTTGTTTCAACTAATAACAAACAAAACAACGCAACGTAACAACAATCACTTTCAACCAAAAGCATACGATCATCACATGAAATAAAAAAAAATCAATTATCCGTCCATATCAAGCAAAAAAATAGTTTATTCGAATTTAGACACTTTTCATTCGCATAGAATGATAGATAAACTTATAATTATACCATCTACTGAACAGTCTTAGATAAAACTCAACAGATTATTCATACATCCAATCAAATTAGAAGTATCCTTACCCAAACAATCCATAAGTCAAACAAACAATAAATTACAATGTTATTTAAGTTTATTCTTATAAACTTCCTTTTACAACATTTACTGTTCGATTTTTCACATAATGATAATTTTTTTAATTTACACCTATTTCTTACAAAAATTCAATTTCCATTCATTCATATAGTACTTAATTCCATTTATTTACCTTTCTTTAGTTTCATTCGTACACTGACTATTCCATTCATTCACATTCATTTACTTACATATGTTGTTTACATTTTCTTACATATGTTAATGTTACACACTTATTTAAACATATGTAAATTCAATTCTTAAATTAATATATAGGTTTCTTGGTAAATAATTTCACATTCATTCATTCAGTGCTTATTTTCATTTATTTTCAATCATCACTTACAAAATTCAATTTTTTTCATTTACCTATATAATGAAAACTTCTTTTTATTACTTTCCATTCATTTCGTACATAAGTTATATGCATTCAATTATTTATAATAATCAATGAATTCATTATTTAAGTTTTACTTACATTTTATTTCAGTTTAGTTTCCATTTATTAATTCATATAATTGATTTCCTTTAGACCTTCATATTTGTTAGTGTATAAGTTCATACTTGGGTTTCTTTACTTTTTAATTAACATTCATTTCACTACATCGTATCATTGACAATTAAATCCATTTTCTGGATCATTTTAACTTTTTTGAAGTTATAGCCATTAAATTTTAATATTTTATTCATTTTAATTATTCACTTTAATTATCAATAGATTCAAACATTAACTTAAGTTTATAATTATTTTCTTGCAACACTCACTTTTCTATTTCTTTTTATTTAGTAGTATTTCGATTATAACTTAAGTTTATAACAATTATAATATCAAAATTCTTATTCATGAAAGAAATTCCATTGAACACTCTCTTTACTTAAGTTTTACTTGTATAATATTCCATTACATTTTCTTATTAAACATTTCAACTTTTAATATTTTGGAAAGTTATATGTATGTTTTAAGAATGCAATTGAAAGTTACTCAAGTTTATCTTATTTATTTTAATTAGCAAAATGTTCAATAGTTATCATTTCTCATTTTCATATCCTTTTTATTTATAGGTTACAAGTTTCAAATTTCTTACATATTTCATTTATAACTTAGCATTTCCCTTCTTATGTTCATTTTAGAAGTTCGAATTATTAAACAGTTAAAGTCCCATTCCATTACAATAATTGGAATCTCTAATTTATAGAAATTTAAGAACTAAATGTTGGGTTCCATTTCAAATCATTAAAATAATATATATAACCATATATATATATAATCATATTTAGAAATAAAATTTAATATCTATTTGTCAAAATAAATGTGTAATTAAATTATTACAACAGTCTTCCCACTTTGAAATCCGAAAATAAATGTCGATGATGTATGCACTCATCACCAAAATTATTTTCCAGCGATAGAGGGGGAAGTGCAGAACTTATTTCTTTCCAAAATTCTCTTTTAAAACGTTTCTTTCAAATTATATTGAAATACTTACATCAGAAAACACTTTCAATTACAACAAATATTATATTCCAAAAATCCTTTGAAAGAAATTTTCAAAACCCTGAAACTTAAGTTCTAAAATTTCCAATTTATATTTATTTCATTTGTAAATCCTAATTTAAATCAATATTTATAAATTTCACTACCTAACAATCAAATATACTATGACCAATTATATCATTTGTAAAATTTATTATTTATATACAAAAATATATAATAGACAAAATTATTTCATTTACATATATTTTAAAACAAATATTGTGTTGTTCTGTCCTATTAAGTGTTTAGAAATCCATATTGTTGTTATAGCGTCCTATGCACCGACCAAAATTTATGAATACAAAACGGAGCAAACTAAAGCAATATAAAAACCTTTTTATAACACTAACAATTATGATCTCTCGTGTATACACTCATTGACTCATTCTAGGGTATTACTACCCTATTTAATATGGGTTAGCCCCCACAAAGCTAAGGTTAACGCTAAACCCAAGCTCTGACACCAACTATAACGACTTGCCTTTTGAACGTTTTAAGAAAACACGCACGTCAAACTTAAACCATACAAATGGCCAGATTGTTATTGGGTAAATAAGAAAAACAGAGAAAGAAGAAAAAATCAAAACAGAATCTCACAGCGGAATGAAAATATATAATAATTAAATAACAGTTCATGAAGCAGTTTACAAAATATTCGATTATACTTATACAACATAGGATCAGGGTTACACATATCAGATATAAATAAATAAATGCAGGGAACAGCATGAATGCAGTGGAATAAATATAGTGAATAATTGTAGTACAAATCTTCATCTACGTCCTCTAGAAATAAGGTCTTCAAATCCTAAAATGCTCAGACTGACCCGAGCGAATTGAAAAGACAAAATATTCGAGTCAAAATTAAAAGATCTTATGTGAGTTAAATCAACGGTAAATTAATATGAGTGGTAAGACATCAGAGACGTTTAGGGGGTTTGACATCTCCTATCCACTGTCTAACATGAGTGCAGTAACTTTGGAGATGTTCGAGATTCATATCTCCTAAGGATTCATTAAACTATCTACTATGTAGTACAATACGCTATTATAATAGTGTCTATAGTAAAGAAAAGTATTAAAATAGCGTTACGGCGTTACCCATATCCCCCTTAACACATTGTTATATATTTCTACAGTCTACAGTACCGTAATTCCTCCATAAACTGGAGGGCTATCAGAGGGCATTCCATAGGTATGGTACAAAACAAACTCGTAGAAGGTGCACTAGGGCATGTGAACACGACACTCGAGGCAATGCCCGGATAGATATACCAATTGCACACCCGGACTAGTGGTAACGCGTAGCAGCTACTACCGTTCACCTCGGAACACACTCCCATATCAAAATTGAGGGGTGACCATCAAAATCGATCACAAAGTCAAAGTACAGTATCAAAGAAATGTGCCCGCTACGGGGAATTACCTCACTTGGCCCGGTATTGCTCCTATTTTAGTCACATCTAAGCTGACTCACTGCAGTCAAGGTCACGTCATACCGTATACAAAAATCGTTCGCCAAACAATTCTACTTCATTTCTGGAATCTCCACCACATACAGTTTTTAAAGTGGTTTTGGGTATTGGTTGAGAGTATGACAATATCCGATTCCGGTCTCTTTAACAACCAAATGCTTATTTTACACTGGATGATTCCTTTACATTTCCAAAAGCCAATTCACAATTTATATTAAAATATCGTATTCAATTTTAAATCATATCTCTTTCGAAATCATATCCACTTTAAACCATATCCATTGTAACAACCCGCATATTTTACGATTGAATATTTAAAATAATTCATCGTTAGTCGAATTAGTGTCCGAAAAGCTACTTTTTGCAAACAGTCGAATTAGGACTCGAGACCACCTCCATTGAGTTCAAAATGACGGCTGCGACCTTTTTGAGTCTAAACTTTGATATGTTTGGAGTTAGTGGAATTTTGCTACTTTTTCACTTAGGGCTTTGGTTTTGTTTCAGCCCAATAGACCCAAGCTTCACCTCTCTTCTCTTCATTACTTTACTTCTATTTCCTAATACTCAAGCTTTAGCTACAATGGAGAGAGGAATGGGAAATTAAGACTCCAAGCCCTAGTTTCCATTTGCAAATCAAGTTCTAGCTCCAAATTTATAAAAGAAGCTTTGGTAAGCCTCCTCCTCTTCTTCTCCAACTCATTCTCTTACTAATTTCAGAAATTCCTAAACCTAATTTAGGAAATGTTTTTCTTTTAAGCTTAGATTCAAGCTCTTTAGGTTGGAATTGAAGAGTGGTTGTTCTTGCCATTGCTCTATAGCTTCTTCTTCATAATTTTGGGTTTAAAGGTGAGATTTTTATCTCACATCTATGTCTATAACTATCTTTGATTGTTAGGTTTGAATTCCTAACTCTTATTCATGAGCATTTGATTTTGGTTTGGATTGATTTGGTATATATTCCGACTTTTGGTGTTTTGAAAGCAAAATCTATGAAAATCCTTTTATGGACGTTTGAACATGTTTTTGGTGATGCATCGAAGAGCCTATAGGGCCGGGTTGCCGATTGGCATAAATCCCTAGCGCCATTGCTCGTTCGGTCGCGAATTGGATGTAATTGCGCATCAATTATAGGCTAGAAACCTGCCTAAGTACCAGTCAGTCGACTGACCTTTGCAGTCAGTCGACTGGCTGTAGCTAATAAGCATTTCAAAGGCTGTCTGCAGAGGCTTAGGGGGCTCTATTTCCTTCAGTCAGTCGACTGACTCTCTGAGTTCAGTCGACTGATCTGCATCCCGCGGGTTTTCCGGGACTGTGTTCGGTCGACTGAACTCAGTGAGCCAGTCGACCGACCTGCTCCTATTTGCCTATTATGCCTACTTTTGCTTGGTTTCCAAATTTAATCGATTTGTGTGATTCCCATTTGTGGTTATCATTTATTATCGACTTCGATGACTTCTATTTTGGAATTTTTGGGTATATCCATTTTGATGGGTTTGGAATCGATTTCTTTGGAACTAATTCACGTCTTGGAATGTGAAATTTTGGTGATTGATTGTTTTTACAATCATTTCTTTGATTTGTCACTTTAAAAATATAAATGTTTCAATACTAGTAGTAAATATTCAAACTCTTTCACAAAGATGATTTCAACTCTATTTTCAATATCAAGCTTGTTTATAAAACCGTTTCCAATCTATTAGTATATACAAACCTTTATCTCACTCGTATGAGAAATCTAATTAAACAACTTAGTAAAACAAGTGGTATGAAACGCTTGCGTTCACGTCGTCGGTTAATTCTTGGACTTGTCCGATTGAATCTCTTGTGACAATTTTCGAGTGGAGATCTACAATTTGTTCGTAAATATTTAAGTTAAGCTAGTGGTTATGGGACATGAGCTAAGCTCATATATTTACTAGCTTGGTGTAATTGACACTTCTTGATGACTGATGATGATCATTTTTGTGATTTATACTAGCGACATGCTATGTTTCTTTGTCCACGTATGGGACGGTACCTCGTTTTATTGAGTTTTGTCTCATTTCTTTTATAGGCTAACGACCTATGTATTATTTGGAGTTTCGACTCAATTTTTGTAGGCCAGCGACCCATATTCTTTTATGGAGTTCGGTTCATTGGACGTACTTTTGTACACGTAGTTCTTTCGGCTTATCAGGATCAACGGGTGTACCGTTGTACTACGTCGTTGTTCCGAATTATTCGAGTTCAGGTTCCTCGAGCGTACCGATATTGTACTACATCGTTGCACCGACTCTATGGTTAGCGACCATGGGATAGCGTCCCGTTTGTGATACACGTGTTGGTGGGTTTTCATGCTCCGTTTTGTGATAGGCCTCCCCCTCTTTGTGATTTCTGGATTTCTATGGATGATTTCTAGAATTTGTGTTCCACCGGCTTTTATGATTGGCACCGATATGATGTCAATATTTGTGACTTGGTGAATAAAACTAAAGAGTATGACATTCTTTTTGATCTTTGAGAAGATTCTTGTGATATTGATTAATCTCTAGTTGATTTTCAATCACATACTCGTTACAGTATGACTTTATGGTTATCATACATTTTTGTCATATCTCTTATTTTATATCATTTCATCTGATATTTATAGTTAGACTGATCCATTTTTTATTTTCTCATTAAATAATACTCGGGTCAGACCGAGATGTTACAGGTGCTTCTGCTTGACTCCTCATCTGGGATTATTATCCTGACTTTTGCCTACCTACTTAGATAGTAGTTTTTGGTTGTATACATTTGAGATATAGACTCATTGATGTATACATATTCTTTTGTGAAGCTCTTGTAACTATCCTTTTGTGATATTGTGGATCTTGTTTGACCACTACTCTGATATACACTTTTAAGTGTTATATATTCACATCTTTTTCCGCCTTTGTGACATGGATATCTATGACTGCTTTGTGTTATACTCATTTCTATATTTGTTTTCGAAGATATTATAGCCACTGTGTAGTAGCCTTGAGTTTGCATCGGTACGTCGGATTTCCTCTTGTGATCAAAAGTTGTAATTTTATCAAGCATGTCGGTACTCGCACAAAGCAATTATACAGATGGTCGCTCCTCAACAGCCTTATTCTCCGTGCTAGTTGACGACATTACCCCGTAGTGTCCTTGGCTAGAATGGGTATAGAGGTGGGGCGTCACTGCTTGGTATCAGAGCCAAAACTTCGGAACAATGTAGAATAATTTAACAAAGATCATCGTCCTAACTCCATCTTAGGAGTCGTGCCTTAGGATTTTATTCGGGTCTTCGAACCATTCTATCCTATTTTCTTTGTGATGCCTTGTCTTATCAATCATGATTGTTTGATAATTATTTTGTGAATAACTTTTTTCTTCTTTCTTTCTTTCTTAAAGAAGAGAAATGGTTGGACCTGGCCGTCCCAGCGCCGGTCAATCTAGTGCTACTCCCTAGGATGGAGTATTTATGTCTGCACAACAACTTCTTGATCTAGTAAAGAATGCTCAAGCTGCCGGACCCAATCCAGAGCCTACTCACCCTAAGTCTGGATTTGCATGTTTGTGCAGTGACTATACCAACTTGTGTGGGAAGCTATTTAAGGGTTCCGAAAATGTTATTCAAGTCCAAGCTTGGCTCAAAACATGCGATCGCATCTTTACTCGCATGAATCTAATTGATCTTCACCGTGTCCATGTGGCATCAAGTATGCTCCAAGAAAGAGCATTAGACTGGTATGAGCTTCTGATTTCTGAAATGAATGAAACAGATCTTACTTAGGAGAAATTCCGAGAACGATTTGAATTAAAGTTTGTGCCATAAGCTGAGAAGGTGACATTGGCTCGTCGTTTTATAGACCTTGTTCAAGGTGAATCCTCCATGGCAGACTATGTCGCATCATTCGAGTCACTTTCTAACTACAGGGTCGAATACATAAACACCCCATTGAAGAAGAATCAAAGATTTGTCTATGGCTTGAACAAAAATCGCAAGAAGGCATTACTTCTAAAATTAGAAGTTTCTTTTGATCAACTTGTTGATATCGCTCTTCGACTTGAAGAGGCAGATGAAGAAAGTGATGTTGAAGTTGTGGGTGCCAAACCAAACTTCAATAACAATAAGAAAAGGCCTATTAAATTCAAAGACCCTAATCTCAACAAGAAAGGAAAACGTGCAGCTTCTGTAGCAAAGACTCATACCCTTAGTAGTGGGCAATGCTACAATTGTGGTTCTAAAGACCATTCTGCCAATAGATGTCTGAAACCTCTCTTTTGTCGCTATTGGAAAAGTTCGGGACATCTTTTATCTGCATGTCCCAAACTTCAAGGCAAGAAGAAGGGAAAGTTAAATGTTGCACAATCTCCTAGCAACACTTCTCGTGGTCAAGGTATTTCTCATCCTAGCCTTGATGGCATTATTTTATTTCGTGATCAACCTATTCGAGTTCTTTTTGATACGGTTGCGTCCCATTCTTTTATATCAAAAGAACTTGTTGATACTTTTTCTTTGAGTGTTGTTGCTTTAATGACTTCTTTGAGAATTGCAAATCCGGTTGGTGGATCCACAACAATTAGTTTGCTTTGTAAAGATATCAAGATTATTTTGTGTGATTTTTCTTTCCGAGCCGATTTCCATGTCATGCGTTATTTAGGCTTTGGAATGATTTTGGGAATGGATTGGCTTAATCGTTATGAAGCTCATATCCTATGTCCTGAGCGGACTATTTATTTTCGACATCCTCAATCTGTTAAGCAGATTTCGATTGATCTTAAAGATTCAGATTCCAACTTGGTTGCGTCTTTATATTCTTTAAATCCTCATGATGATGATAATGATGATGAGGAAGATGTCATTTCTCTTATTCACGTTGTTCGTGAATTTTCCGACATATTTGAGCTCGTTTTAGGACTGCCACCTAAGAGAGCAATTGAGTTCAAAATTAATCTCATCCCTGGAGCTCAACCTATCACTCGTCCTCTTTATCGTATGTCCAATAAAGAAAATGAGGAGATGCGCAAACAATTATCCGAATTGGAGACGAAGCAATTTATTCGCTCTAGTTCCTCTCCTTGGGGAGCTTCGGCTATTTTTGTGAAGAAATCTGATGGTACACTTTGGCTTTGCGTTGACTAACGCAAGCTTAATGATCTTACTATCAAGAATAAATATCCTTTACCTCGGATTGATGATCTATTCGATCAACTTAGTGGTGCTAGAGTCTTTTCACAATTAAACTTAGCAACCGGTTTTCATCAGCTTAGTATTGCAAAGGATAGCATTCCTTTGACATCGTTGTGTACGCGTTATGGATCTTACTAATGGCTTGTTTTGCCATTTGGGTTAACGAATGCTTTGGCTTATTTTGTTGACCTTATGAATAGAGTTTTCAATGACTTCCTCAATTGATTTGTTCTCATCTTTATTGATGATATTCTTGTGTATTCTAAAACTGAGGAGGAGCATGAAAAACATCTTCAGATTGTGTTGGAAACTCTTAGGAGCAATCAATTGGAAGCAAAATTTTCTAAATTCCACTTTTGGAAATCTCGTGTGAAGTTTCTTGGACATATTATTTCCGAATCCGGAATTTCCGTGGATCCTTCAAAGATTGAAGCGATTTAAAATTGGAAGAGACCGGAGAGTGTGACGGAGATCTGTAGTTTTCTTAGATTGGCAGGTTATTACCGCCGTTTCATAAAAGACTTTTCCAAAGTTTCCGTTCCTCTTACTAGTTTGACAAAGAAGGGAGTTAAATACATTTGGTCGGACAAATGTGAAACTTCTTTCCAGAAATTAAAAGAACTCTTTTCCGATGCTCCTATTCTTGTTATTCCCGAAGGGAATCAAGATTTTATTGTTTATACCGATGCTAGTCGTATTGGTTTGGGAGCCGTTCTCATGCAAAGATAATGTGTTATTGCTTATGCTTCTAGGCAATTGAAGCCAGCCGAGACTAAATATGCCACTCATGATTTAGAGCTCGCGGCTATTGTTTTCGCTCTTAAAATTTGGCGTCATTATCTTTTGGGAGAGAAATTTGTTCTCTATACAGATCATAAATCTTTAAAGTATTCATTTTCTCAAAAGGAACTTAATTTGCGTCGACAACGTTGGCTCGAGTTCCTTGCATCTTATGATCTTGACATTCTTTATACTCCCGGAAAGGGAAATCGTGTTGCCGACGCCCTTAGCCGAAAGCTACAAGCGGTTGTTTCCATGATGATATCCGAATGGAATGATCTTGGAATTTTATCCACTTGTAAGATTCGTGATCGTGAGTCCGATTTATGTTCATCTTTGGCTTTATGTAGCCTTGAGGCTCATCCTTCTCTCTTAGACCGCATTCTTGAAGCTCAAAAGCTAGATCCCGAATTGGCTCTTCTTAGCCAAAGTTGTAGGGATAAAATTGGTATTGAAAGTTTGAAAGGCTTTGATATTGATTCTCTTGGCGGCATTCGAAAATTTGGTAGACTTATCTGGCTAAATATTAGTGATCTTTGTAAAGATATTTTAGAAGATTCTCATCGTTCTAAATTTACCATTCATCCCGGTAATAGAAAATTGTACGCGGATGTGAAGCGACTTTATTATTGGGATGGAATGAAATCTGATATTACTAACTTTTTTAAGCATTGCATGATTTTCCAACTCGTTAAGGCCGAGCATCAAAGGCTCGGTGGGTTATTGCAACCTTTAAAGATTCCAATTTGGAAGTGGGATAAATTTTCCATGGATTTTATAGAAGGCCTTCCCGTTTCTCGTTCGGGTAATGACAGCTTATGGGTGATTGTTGATAGACTTACTAAATCCGCCCATTTTATTCCCGTTCGGTCTAACCGAACAGTTCCTCCTTTGGCCAAGCTCTTTATTAAAGAAATTGTTAAATAACATGGAGTTCCTACTTCTATTGTTAGTGATCGTGATCCATTGTTTACCAGTGGATTTTGGAAGAATCTTCAAAAAGCTTTGGGAACGAAGCTTAATTTTAGCACCGCTTGTCATCCCCAGTCCGATGGACAACCCGAGCATGTGAATCAAACTCTTGAAGATCTTCTCCTTGCATGTGTTCTTGATTTTGGTGGAAGTTGGGAAGATCATATTTCTCTTGTTGATTTTTCCTATAATAATAACTTCCAATCTATTATTAGTATGGCACCTTTCGAGGCACTCTATGGAAGGCCATGCCGATCTCCTTCTTGTTGGCTTAAGGCCGGTGAGAAGCTGGTTTTTGGTCCAGATTTTATTTGTGATTCCACAGAAAAGATTGACCTTATTCGTCATAGGATGAAAGAAGCTCAAAGTAGGCAAAAATCCTATGTCGATAACCGAAGAAGGAAATTAGAATTTTCTGTGGGAGATTTTGTGTTTGTTCGTGTTTCTCCTATGAAGGGTGTTGTGCGTTTCAGTCGATCGGGAAGTTAGCACCTCGATATATTGATCCATTTTCCATCATCGAACGTATTGGTTCCGTGGCTTATCGCCTTTTATTACTGGCTCAATTTTCTGCTATTCATGACGTGTTTCACGTTTCTCAACTACGAAAATGCCTTCGAGATTTCGATTCTATTCTTGAGCCCGGTATTGTGGAAGAAATTGAAGTTTCACCTAATTTGACTTATGAGCAACATCCTATTCGTATCATTGCTTCGGAGGTAAAACGCCTTCGAAATAAAGATGTTCCTCTTGTGAAAGTACAATAGTCCTCAAATCCTTGGGATTGCTCTTGGGAATCTAGAGAGTTCATCGAGCGAACACATCCGGACTTACTTTTTCGTGCTCTTTGAGGTGAGCTTCTTATTCCAAATTTCTTCTTTTGTGTTGATATGCTTTTATGGTTGTTACTTTTTGGTTCATTTATTTCTTATGATTGCGAGGACGCAATTTCTTTAAGGATGGGAGTTTGTAACAACCCGCATATTTTACGATTGAATATTTAAATATTTTATTTAAAATAATTCATCGTTACTCGGATTAGTGTCCGAAAAGATACTTTTTGCAAACAGTCGAATTAGTACTCGAGACCACCCCCATTGAGTTCAAAATGACGTTTGCGGCCTTTTTGAGTCTAAACTTTGATATGTTCGGAGTTAGTGGAATTTTGCTACTTTTTCACTTAGGGCTTTTGTTTTGTTTCAGCCCATTAGACCCTAGCTTCACCCCTCTTTTCTTCATTACTTTACTTCTATTTCCTAATACTCAAGCTTTAGCAACAATGGAGAGAGGAACGAGAAATTAAAACTCCAAGCTCTAGTTTCCATTTGCAAATCAAGTTCTAGCTCCAAATTTATGGAAGAAGCTTTGGTAAGCCTCCTCTTCTTCTTCTCCAACTCATTCTCTTACTAATTTCAGAAATTCCTAAACCTAATTTAGGAAATGTTTTTCTTTTAAGTTTAGATTCAAGCTCTTTAGGTTGGAATTGAAGAGTGATTGTTCTTGTCATTGCTTTATAGCTTCTTCTTCATAGTTTTGGGTTTAAAGGTGAGATTTTTATCTCACATCTATGTCTATAACTATCTTTGATTGTTAGGTATGAATTTCTAACTCTTATTCACGTGAATTTGATTTTGGTTTGGATTGATTTGGTATATATTCCGACTTTTGGTGTTTTGAAAGCAAAATCTATGAGAATCCTTTTATGGATGTTTCAACATGTTTTTGGTGATGCATCAAAGAGCCTATAGGGCCGGGTTGCCGATTGGCATAAATCCCTAGCGCCATTGCTTGTTCAGTCGCGAATTGGATGTAATTGCACATTAATTATAGGCTAGAAAACTGCCTAAGCACCAGTCAGTCGACTGACCTTTGCAGTCAGTCGACTGGCTGTAGCTAATAAGCATTTCAAAGGCTGTCTGCAAAGGATTGGAGGGCTCTGTTTCCTGTAGTCAGTCGATTGACTCTCTGAGTTCAGTCGACTGATCTTCATCCCGTGGGTTTTTCGGGACTGTGTTCGGTCGACTGAACTCAGTGAGCCAGTCGACTGACCTGCTCCTATTTGCCTATTATGCCTATTTTTGCCTACTTTTGCTTGGTTTCCAAATTTAATCGATTTGTGTGATTCCCATTTGTGGTTATCATTTATTATCGACTTCGATGACTTCTATTTTGGAATTTTTGGGTATATCCATTTTAATGGGTTTGGAATCGATTTCTTTGGAACTAATTTACGTCTTGGAACGTGAAATTTTGGTGATTGATTGTTTCTATAATCATTTCTTTGATTTGTCACTTTAAAAATATAAAGGTTTCAATACTAGTAGTAAATATTCAAACTCTTTCACAATGATGATTTCAACTCTATTTTCAATATCAAGCTTGTTTATAAAACCGTTTCCAATCTATTAGTATATACTAACCTTTATCTCACCCGTATGAGAAATCTAATTAAACGCTTAGTAAAACAAGTGGTATGAAACGCTTGCGTTCACTTCGTCGGTTAATTCTTGGACTTCTCCGGTTGAATCTCTTGTGATAATTTTCGAGTGGAGATCTACAATTTGTTCGTAAATATTTAAGTTAAGCTAGTGGTTATGGGACATGAAGCTAAGCTCATATATTTACTAGCTTAGTGTAATTGACACTTCTTGATGATTGATGATGATCATTTTTGTGATTTAGACTAGCGATATGCTATGTTTCTTTGTCCACGTAGGGGACGGTACCTCGTTTTATTGAGTTTCATCTCATTTCTTTTATAGGCTAACGACCTATGTATTATTTGGAGTTTCGACTCAATTTTTGTGGGGTAGCGACCCATATTCTTTTATGGAGTTTGGTTCATCGGACGTACCTTTGTACTACGTCGTTGTTCCGGCTTATCAGGATCAACGGGCGTACCGTTGTACTACGTCGTTGTTCCGAATTATTCGAGTTTCAGGTTCCTCGGGCGTACCGATATTGTACTACGTCGTTGCACCGGCTCTATGGTTAGCGACCATGGAATAGCGTCCCGTTTGTGATACACATGTTGGTGAGTTTTCGTGCTCCCGTTTTGTGATAGGCCTCCCCATCTTTGTGATTTCTGGATTTCTATGGATGATTTCTAGAATTTGTGTTCCACGAGCTTTTATGATTGGCACCGATATGATGTCAATATTTGTGACTTAGTGAATAAACTAAAGAGTATGACATTCTTTTTGATCTTTGAGAAGATTCTTGTGATATTGATTAATCTCTAGTTGATTTTCAATCACATACTCATTACAGTATGACTTTATGGTTATCATACATTTTTTTCATATCTCTTATTTTATATCATTTCATCTGATATTTATAGTTAGACTGATCCGTTTATTATTTTCTTATTTACTCGGGTCAGACCGGGATGTTACAGGTGCTTCTGCTTGACTCCTCATCTGGGACTATTATCCTGACTTTTGGCTAACTACTTAGATAATAGTTTTTGGTTGCATACATTTGAGATATAGATGTGAAGCTCTTGTAACTATCCTTGTGGATCTTGTTTGACAACTATTCTGATGTAAACTTTTAAGTGTTATATATTCATATCTTTTTCCGCCTTTGTGATATGGATATCTGTGACTGATTTGTGTTATATTCATTTCTATATTTGTTTCCGAAGATATTATAGCCACTGTGTAGTAGCCTTGAGTTTGCATCGGTATGTCAGATTTCCTCTTGTGATGAAAAGTTGTATTTTTATCTGGCATATCGGTACTCTCACAAAGCAATTATACAGATGGTCGCTCCTCAACACCCTTATTCTCCGCGCTAGTTGACGACATTATCCGTAGTGTCCTTCGCTAGCATTGGTATAGAGGTGGGGTGTCACATCCACTTTCAAATCATATTGTTTCCAAAATCATAATTTCTTCCAGAAATCATATTCCCAAAATAGGTTAAATCCATTCTTCAAAATCATCATATTCAATTGAATTATAACTTTTAAATCCCAACTTAGGTTATAACATCATTTAGCCGTATTCTCTTTCAAATCAATAAATTGAATATAAACACTTCTACTTTACTTAGTCTCGAAATTTATAAAATTGTTTAAATAATTATAAATAGTTAAAATAGTTATAATTAGTTAAAATACTCTAAAATAGTTTAGTTATAGATTTAAAGATACTGCTAAATTGACGTAATATAGTTAAATAGATTTGAAATAGATTAAATATAACTAAAATAGATTAAATAGCTTTAAAATAGATTAATTAGATTTAAAATAAGCTAAAATGGGTTATTTAGTTTAAAACTTTGAAAATATTAATAATTAAATCTTTAAAATAATATATTTTTAAAACAGTTTATATTAAAAATATGAATTTGAAATTTATATCTATTTTAAACTATTTATTTCAATCCCACACATTTGGACCATTTCAATATCCAAAACCCAATTTCAAATTTTCCAATTCAAATTCTCAATATAATATTTAATTCTATATTGCTTCCAATCCATGTTCGAAATATCAATTTAAACTATTCCAATTTCAACATATTTCAAAGTTATATTTTAAACAATTTTAATAACTCAATTTTTTATAAATTTCATTTATACTTCAAAATTCGATTTTGCAATTTCAATTAAATTTCTTTAAGCAATTCCTTTTAAACCACTTCCAGTTTCAACATGAAACATGAATTTCAATAATAATTCAATTTATATAAATCATGTTTTATTTAAAAAATATCATTTAACCAAATTAAAGAAATATAGGGATTTAAAATCATTTAATTTAACCAATCCGATGTCCGTATATAATTCTCTACCCTAGGGTCAAGTGATACAGATATTTTTCATTTCAATCTGCAATTTAAAATTTTACGGTTTCATATCATTTCAAACTGCAATCCCGAATTAAATAAAATCCATAAAATCGCTCGAGTCTATCATTTTAACCCATAATGATTTTTCCTACTCTATAGGTCATTCGCGTATGTATCATTTCAACCCATTGGGAAACTGCAGTTATAACAATATAGAATACAATATCCATTCATCTAATACAAACAATCAAACATTCATCATAATCATCATCCAAATCAATCAATAAACATCAATATATGACAGATTATCATTTACAGGTATTTAAATGGCAGTTTAAATCCAATAATACATTAAATGACAATTTAATTCAATTTAAATTAACTGGGATGAGGATTTAACTGTGCCAAACAGCCATAAATAAATTTCTAGTCACACCATAAATTAATTAAACTAACATAAGAAATTTTAGTAGTTGTGAGTGGGTTAAAACACTCACGTTGAATTTTAAATCAAATTTAAATATATTTTAGGACCCAAATTCGAACGATCTTAGAATTCATTCAAACCAGCGTCAAAATGTACGGAATTTCGATATGATCCTAGTAGAGCAAACCGCATGTGAATCCGAGTTCGTACGCAAAAGTTGTATAAGTTAGAACGTTCGAAACTTAAATTTAAATTAAATTAACTAAAATAAAATAAATCCAATACCATGCCATGTCACTATCCCAAAGATCGTCCTTCCAGGCACACAGACCCACACATGCAATCAGGGCCCCCGTGCCCAATCCTCCTACGCTACTGCCACTAGGACTAGCCACACCTTGCCAGGCGAACGCCCCGGCCATCCTCCACCTCGCCAATCCCTCTAATCACATCACATCCACTGTCATGCGCAAAATGAACGACCACCTCCAAGAAACTCAAAACCCTACTGAATTATTTGAGGCAACCTAGCCATCGAAACAATGAACAAGACACACCGATGAAATCCCCTCGGTCCACTCTACAATACTGTACCAATGATCCGACGATTAGTCGAAGTTCATCAGAATGTGATGAATGCCGAGAAGAGACCATCGATTTCTAAACAAATGATGGGTAGAATGGAAAAACGAACAATAGTAGTGGATTGCGCTCGTCGAGAGCTTTCCAGTGATATATAATTCGATATAGTTTGAGGAGTTTTATTTTTGAAATTGATTTTGAATTTGGGTTGAGGATTTTGAAGTTTGAATCTGTTTCTGCCATTGAAGAGGAGAGGAATATAAAGAATTGTACATATTATGAATGAGAAATAAGAAACAATGAGGGTTTATAATGAGGTATTTATAGAAAGATCAGAAAAATAGAATAAACGGACCAGATTGATTTACAAGTTGAACGATAAATGACCCGAAAAGCCTGTTTCGTTCCCAAAACGAAAATGGTTCATCCCATATATCAAAATGGATATTTTCAATATTTTTAAATCCAATGGAACAGGTTTCAAGTCCTACTTGCATCGTATGAAGAAGTTAGGTTAAAATCAACTTATTTCAAATTGATTTCAATTGATTTCAGTTAAATTGATTTTTAGGCGTTTCGAGTCTGTACGATCAAGCGACAAGTTCGATCGCCACGAAACTTGAAATCCTATAATAATACACTGTTATAGATCCGATGAAACTAGTTTCATCGAAATCCAAGACAGTGGCCAAAATGGCTATTTTCACATTAATTAAATAAATTAATATTGAATTAATTAAACCACCTTTCAATTCAATTTTTTTATTATTTCCAATTTCTATCACTTTGGATTTACTTAGTACTTTTAAATCTTTTTAGACAAATATCTATATCAATTTATTGTTGAATATTTCACCAATTTATAGTGTTTAGTTCTTATTTCAATAAATTTAGTAATTAACGATTTAATTTCCAATAATTCCATTTGTTTGACTTTCAATCTTATTATTCAACCAATTATCAAATTATGAATATAATTATCATATTTAATATCTTTTTAAACTCTTATTTTCCAATTTCATCTTCATTTACATTAACGTAATATTTAATTACATTTAATTGCAATAAATCTAATTATTATAATTTAAATTCCAAAATTGATTAAATTTGTTTTCGGTCTTTATATATTATCAATTATTACCTTACGAAAAAAAATTAACGTTTATATTCATTTTATTACTTTCACAAATTTTAGTTATTATCTTAGCTAGCATTAATGTAACATTTAATTTCATTTAATTAAAATTAATTTCCAATCAAATTTATTTAGGTAACATATAATAATTGTTACCATTAACTCTTAATCATATTTAAATTTATTATTTTCAACCCATTTATTATAATTACTTACATAATATTGACTTTATTCAATTACCTTTTATTATATATTATTTCATTAATTGATTCAATATCTACATTCATTTCTTTATATTAAGTTTACAATCAAGTTATAGCCTTTACATTATTTCAATTAATTGGAATTCCATTCAAGTTGTTAATAATTAACCTTAATCAACATTATTACCTTCCATTATTACCGTCCATTTAGTTATTATGTCATTACTATATCACAATTTCTTTTATTTCTTTCAATATTAAATCATAAAATCTTATTTAATTAACATATTTAATTATCGAAATTGACGGGTCGTTGCAGATACGGTGGGCTAGGGTGGAGGAGATGGTGCAGCTACGCAAGAGGAGG
Source organism: Allium cepa (assembly GCA_030765085.1). Classification (NCBI taxonomy): domain Eukaryota; kingdom Viridiplantae; phylum Streptophyta; class Magnoliopsida; order Asparagales; family Amaryllidaceae; genus Allium; species Allium cepa. The sequence continues at coordinate 781,351,688 of CM060941.1, read as the reverse complement.
AGATGATGGTGGTTTGGGTGGGTTTGGTGGTGGTTTGGGTTAGGCTAAGGTTAGGGAAAGAGGACGAGGTTTGACCTATGCTTGGATGGAGATGAGGAGGAGGAGATGGCCTTGGAGATGGAGGAGAGTAGTGGCTATATGAGGAGGAAGGAAGAGTTTTGGAAGAGAAGTGGAAGAAGTTTTGATTTGGATAAATTTTGAGTTTTTAGATCTTGAACTCTCTATAGATTTGGAGAGGAAGAAGGAAGTGTGATGAAAAAGTTTTTTCAAGAGAAAATTATGTGCGTACTAGTTAGTTGGAAAGAAACAAATGGCCGTAGGTATAGAAATAGACACAAGACTCTTGGTATGGTTAAAGTCTCTTAGTTAACCAAGGCCCATTAGACCAAACAAATCCAATAGGACTTATCCAAATAAAACACAACTAAACACGACAAATTCATGTCAATTTTTTACAGTATTTCGTATTTTTAGAGTAGCGGGAATTTGTTTGAAGGAAAAAGTGGAGAGGAGATTTGAATTCAGTCTAGTATCATATAAAAAGAATAAAATTTAACAATTCAAACTACAAAATTTCAAGCAAAAGTCAAACTTTGACTAAGTTTGACCAAAATTTGACATTTCAAAAATTTTCTTTATTTTATTGAATTTGGAAAAATATATTGCTCAATATTCCAAAATTTGTTCTTTAAATTCAACTTTTAAATAAATTTAAATTAAAATAATATATATTTTAAAATTGACTGAATTGAACCTTCATTTTATTAACATTGGTTTGTCTTCATTCGAATGTTCATTTTATTCAATTCAACATATGTTTCTTATTCTTGACTGAATCAATTACCGTCAGTTTCTCTTTATCTTAATTAAAAGATTTGATTACAATTAATTCAATATTAAATTTCCAATTGAATGTTGATTATACACTAATCATTTTATTTTCATTAAATAATTCAAACAAAGTTTTATCCTTTTATTTTGATTTACATGTTCTTTATATTACATCAAAATTCTTTTTCAATTAAAACATAAGTTTCCATTTTATTTCCTCAACTTCCTCTTTTATTTTAATTCAAACATACGTTTCTATTATTACGTCCATTAATTACAGTTAATGTTCTCTTTCATTTTATTTGAAAGATTTCAATTACGTTTAACTCTGTTGATTACAAAATGAATTCCAAAGTGGATTGATCAATGGAATGAGGAATAAATAAATTGTTACAACTTAGTAATTCATGTCTGTTAATTTATTGTTTACACAAGGAGTATAAATCTACTTACCAAATAATTGATTTTTTATTGTATGCAACATATTTAGAATATTGCTTATCCCATTCTTTAGTAACATTTATTGTTATAATTGATTGAAATTGCATTAATACAGTTGCAGTTACATGCAATTAGTATTATTAAATTATATTCTAATATGCGTTACCTTTCATTTCAATAAAGATTAGTTGTTTTAGAATTTTATCTTACGTCATGTTTTATATTCTAACAAATTTATTATTATTATTATTGTTTACAGTAATAATTGGATTTTTTTTATTTCTGACCATATTCTGTTCAACAGTTATAATTAATATTTTTAAAATTTGTTCGAATTACGAGTCGTTACAAAGGGTCTAGCTTGGTTAGCTCTTGAGAAGCTTATTCAAGAGATGAGATTAAGATTCCATAATTGGCTCAAAGTGAAAGTGGAAGATTGATAGAGTCAGGGGTATCCCCTAAGGGCATTTTTTTTCTTTTGAATATACTCTAGAAGAACCCGACGGACTAGGAAACTCCTAAGGGAATTAGGTTGTACCTGCCCACTTCGACTTAAGGAGCAATTTTATAATTTATTATTAATTATTAACTCTGTAAACAATTCTCGTTCATAATAAATGCGTTTTTCTTTCTGTAATGTATTTTTTATAATGTGTTATAAATAATTAAGCATTTAATTAAAATATATTTAACAGAAAATCCGTAAATGGTGTATTTATGATAGTAATTACAAATATTTATATTCATGAGTATTGAATTACATACAAAAAACACATCATTTTAAATATTCCTAGTCAAGATGCATCAAGGCTTGATATCGTTGCACCTGCTAAGGTTAGAGTACGTATCGCTCTATAAATAATGGGAAGTGTATTAATTAGGACCGTTAGGGGTACTAAGGCATTATGTTCTGATAGTTATTGGGTAATTATAGAATGACTCACTCGATAGTTTTCTATCGGTTGATATAACTAAGGTCAAAAAGAAAATATCAGTGTGACTAGTTTACATAATTCTCTCGACTTGAGAACACTATTAATATTCAATATGAAAAATTCATATTCATTATAGTCAAATCATGACATGGAATCTAGCGAGTGACTATAGTTAGGTCGAGTGGAAATATTGGAAGTGAAATATTATTCAAGAGAGGATTCATCTCATTTTAGTATTATAGTCAACTCAAGTCAACTCAAAATCAAAATGTCTGGCCAGAGTAGTTCAATTAATAATAGTTGTTATTATTTAATCAAGGACTTTGTCATTGGACTATTGAATTGAATATGAACGATACTGGATTTTGACCATTACCAAATTCCGTAAGTCTAAAGTGATATAGTTTAATGAAGAGAATCGATGTAAATAATAGTCACAACCGGGTAACGCTTAACAAAGAAAAATTGGATTTTACTAAAACCAAGTAAGCGATAAAGTTGGCCAAAATGTCACACCACCGCTAAGTGACACGTGAACAATAACGTTCGAATAGTTCGATATTTTTTGTTAACCGAATTTACACTTAACGAGTCGCGCAGTCGAAATGTTGAATACTCCTTTGACCAAATGATTTAACTAATTTGTAACCACTATAAATTAATTAAATTAATTTGTATTTATGAAACATTTATTATAATTTTTTTATTTGACGTGTTAAACTATATTATTACATATTTTTATAATAGCTATAAATATATTAATCGACATACGATATCGGTATGTGTTTAAATTGGATTTAAATGCGGCAAATATTGTGCTGACTAAAAATTGGTCTGAAGCCCATATAGGAGCATATGTATGATGGACATAATAGACTAGGTAGGTTGCGGCTATGAGATGGCTATTAAATTTATTATTGATATTTTAAAGGGAAGTGAACGAGCAAGAGAGAAAATAGGATCTTGATACTAACTTATCTCTATAGTCCCTCCTCTATAAAAGCATTATAACCCTCACTCATTTACTATTTTTTAAACCCTCCACCCTCTCTATTTTTGGCCGATCTCCACTATCTCCTCCATTTCCAAGGTTAAAGTCAAATTAAAAAAACGATATTTGATAGCTGATGGTCATCAGTTAAGAGCTAGCACCTTGTTGATTGGAATCTAGTTCAAGAAGTCAATCTATTCATTTTTAAATGTTCTATTAGGCTTTAGAACAAAAGGTAATTTTTTGATCTACAACAATAAATTAATATTTACTTAATCTATACCGCCGTGTTAGTTAGGTGACGAATCTAGTATATCGATATATCGTCACATTTATAATGTTTGTATGATTATATGCTTATATAATTAATTTTTTATGGCATACACATACCTCTGATACTCACTGCATTAAAAAGAAAAAATATTAAATTTTGATTTAGACTAATTTAACATATATTATTTAAACTATATAAGTTTCATAATTTAAAAATTAAATCTTACATTATACAATATATGGTATTAAAATTTTATATAAATATGTTTATACTAACAGGATTTCTACACAAACAAAAAAATATTAGTTATATATATATATATATATATTATTTAAATCAATTAATTTCATAAATTAATAATATCAACAAACATATAAAAATATGTTCCAATTTTATAAAATTAAATTTTTACCTAATAATACTTTCAGTAGGTAAAAATATAAAATAAAAAAGTTTATTTACATAATTTAAATATTTAAAGACTTGTAGAAATTAATAATTGAATATAAGATTGATTTTAAATTATAAATTATATATAGAATATTTAAGCATTAATATATCATTCAGATTTTTAATGAAATATTAAAATCAAAATTATCATTTGAAAATAATTTTTTCTTAATTTCTATATGAAAATTTTATTTTAATTTATATATATTTAAAGTTAAAATTAAAAAAAAACTTAGTTTTACCATGAGCATTATCGAATGTGTACACATACATACATGTGTGTATGTATGTATTTCATTTATGTATTAATATGTATATTTATTGTTAAATTATTTATAAAATATTGATTTACACAATAAAGTTGGTTGGTTGGTTATAATAGACAAGGAGGGGTGCAGAGTCATCCATAGCGGTTATATCAAGCGGCTCTTAATTCGCCACATTATCAAATTACATGTACTACTTTCCCAAGATCTAATTTAATCGTGCTTAATCTACTGACCTCCAATATTTCGATTGGTTCTCATCATCGTATATTCCTACTTGGTCTTTCTTCTCCATTTCAGTATTGTAGGCTAATTATTACAATCTCATCATAAATTCTTATCAATTCAGTTTTATCCCTAATTTTGCAATTTAGAGGATATAAAAGTGTCTTTTTTAGTTTTTTCCTTCAAATTGGAGTAGAAGCACGATCTTTCTTCTCCGGTCTAATATATGGTTATAGATTCATGGTTTGTTGTTATTCATTTTTCTTTGTTTCATAATGTCATCGTATATTCTAATCAGTATGGTTTCAGCCATAATTTTAAAATATACAAGATTGGTGGGTTATGTATCAATTTTTAAGGAGAGAAGGAAGTAGATAAATGTTTAATGTTGGATAATTTTTATGCTCAACTTTATCTTACCATTTAACCATTTATATTCCATTTGAATTTCACACTTTATATATGTCTATTCTGACTCTCCTTGAATGAATATTTTTATTGAATTGTGTTTGAATTATCATTATCATGTAATATTTACAGTTGTTTGAATACGTAGTTATTATTTCGAATTGGTTGGTTTGGTAGTCTTTTTCTTCTTCAAATAATCCCGAAGATAAAGTATATTGCCACCAATTATGGACATAATCAATTTGGATTTATAACATTGCTTATATGGGTAAGTAAAGTCATCGTTTTTCTGAATTCATTCACCAATCTTAAACTAACCACTTTTTTATGTGCCTATAATACATACCACATTTATGAGTTTGGAAAATCATAATAAATTACTAAAAAACTCAAATTATGTAATAGTGTTATAAAAACCACCATTGAAATTCAAATTTGAGTAAGTGACCTTTGTATTATTGAAATACTAGTTTATGAACCTTTACCTTTTGTTATATTTTGTATAGTTTTGTCATTAATAACTACAAAAATATGAAAGTGGCAAATGAAAATCTATAAGTGTTTATACATAATAAAAAGTCACATCTTTCTGGTTAAGTTAATCATAGCAAGGTTCTAAAACTAACTCATATTATCTTGAAATTCTTAACAAAGTACTACTGACTCAATCTATGTAGCCTTACTTTGATTCAAAATGGTATGCAATGTTATAAAGTATATAAAAATGAGAAGCCATTAGAGAAAGAGAGAGGATAGACTTTTTTCATTAGAGATTGGTATATTCATTTCCATTACATAGGTTTCTTTATATATAGGCTTTAGAGCTTGGGATTGAATTTATCCCATAATGTGGGACTAAACAAAAACATTAAAAAAACGTTGTATCATATTTTTAGCATATTCACTCTTATAATTTACATATATTATAACACCCCCCTTGAATATGCATCTGCAAAATCTTGAATTCTTTGGTAACTTGAAGTTGTCCTTTTGAAATATATATGGTGATTGCTCCCCCAAATTAAAATATGGTATGATATATTTCAATGATATACTACATCAAATGGAGTTTGATACTTCTGGATCAACGTAATGCCTCATTAAAACCTTACTAAGAAAAACCCATAGGAAAAATCATAGTGAAGGAAAAAGAGTTCATTATATTATAACATACTTTAATAGTTTGTTGCATCAAAAGGAGTTCAATACTTCTAAATCAACGTAATACCTCATTAAAACCTTACTAAGAAATCCCTATGGGAAAAATCTTAGTGAAGGAAAAAGAGTACATTATAACATACTTTAGTATGCCCTCCCTGATTTTATATTTTCCCATTTAAGTTTGAATATATGACATCATAATTTAAATAAGTTACAAATACTTTTGTAACATAGCTTAGAAAAGAGTTAAGAAAGATAAAATCCAAAGATAATAATTCTACTTTCCTTCATTTAGATGTTCATTATTTATATATAGTTTTCTTCGATATGATCGAATTTTTCAAGATTGTATCTTCCAAATATGATTTGTATTTTATGCATTTTATGCTACTTTTATGAAAAACACTTTGTGTGCTTTCATTTTGGTGTCTTATACCAATTTTGGTTATTACAACTACATCTTCAACGGATATTAAGAGTTTCAGTACAATAATACTTAAAAGCAGGATGTAATGTACTCATCATGAATTATATCAAGATTTTCGTTATGACAAAACTTAAAAAGATGGTTATAATCTATGCTTATTATTCTTTGCATTATTTATAACCAACAAAGTTATTTATATTCTTCAGGAATTGTATATTTTAATAAGTTTTGCATATCGCAACTACTACTTCAATGGATATTAAGAGTGTCATTACAATAGTATTTAAAAGTGAGAAGCTATCTACTCATCATGAATAATATCATGATTTTCATTACAACAATACTTATAATTAGGTTGTAATATATGCTCCTTTTTCTTCACATTCTTTACAACCACCAATGTTATTTATAGAAATTTGTATACTTTCGTTGTTTAGTGTGATTTAAACAATATATATACCTTGAAAGTAATTTTAGTTTTTCAAACACTTCCACTACTTCAAACAATTCATTTATTTCTAAAATTATCAAGCCTTAGACATTTAACATATTGTTGACATTATAAGTGCTTTGATAATTTCATTATGCTTCTGCCACTTTATATATAATATATATATATATATATATTTCTAGTTATATATTTCGGACTAAAAGTCCACATTTCACATTAAGGGAAGATTTCATGATGGCCAATCATATTTTCCTATAATTCAAGATCTTTAATCTATTTATAAATGTAAGTACTTTATTACTTATAAATTAATCATCGATGATTATTTTTTGTTAGTTCCAAACAAAATTTATTGAGATCTCTTTATTTATCATGTTTAGTTACCTAAACCACTAATTTGGTTATTCGATAATTATGTCATGGGTCTCTTCTAGAGCACCGTTTGGTGTTTCTTTGAGAACACTCACCTCCTTTATTTGGCATCTTTATTACTTACTTCAAAGATATTCCGAACTGACTTCTCTTCTATACTTTAGTGTGAACTATGCCATTTGATCCTTTAAGGATTTAAATTTATATTTGAACAAGTTTGCTAGGGATATTATACATAATTCATTCAAGTTACTTGATATTTTACATCATTTGTTATGTTGACAAATATTTAATCTTCGTAACCAAAATGAACTTGTATCCCTTTTATCCTCTCCCTCAATGTTGGCTAACATTGTCACATTGAATCATTATCGCCTTTGGATTCTCATTTTGTCTCATTATGATAATGCTATTAGCAAATACATCATCATACATATAAGATGCATTCAATTTATATTTCTTACTATCATTCATTGATCTAGGAGGAATTTAATTATTATGTAGATCATTTAAATACATACGTGACTACAAGTCATTCAACGTTTATGTTGATTGAATTTTAAATCACCGAGCGATATCTATGCATAGTCGATATAATGAACTCATATCTATTTGGTCAAACAATCTTCAGGTTGTTAGTTAAATATCTACATATATGGATATATATATATATATGTATGTATGTATATGTCCGTCCACGTATTACGTATATATTATAGATTTACATATTCTTTCTCATTTGAGTTAGTGATTTTAGAACAAACTAATATAATGATCCAAACTATTAATTTTTGTTTATCAATCGATGTCAATGTAAATCCTTAAAGACCGCACGATGATATTCAAAACATCTGGTTTGAAATCATGTTGAACTTCTGGTTCAAATAAATTACACACACAACTTCAAGTTGTTAACCATAATTCTTTAGTTATATTTCAAATATCTCCATTGAACATTATTTATCAGAGAATAGCACATAATTTGAAATACATATAGACATCTCTCTTGGATATTTCAATAAAAAAGGTACATTTACAATATAAAAGGAGTATCTTCTAGACACTTGAAATATTAGAGAAATATGTAATTAAATTAGTTACACATACAGGTCTCTTCAAGACCGTATTTATAGCTTTTGTGGAAGTTATGATATGAGATTTAGTTTATCTCTTCATGAAAATATCTAAAGATATTTCTTAAAGAATTGTTATGCATATGATATTCAATTTATAGTATGTTTTTGAAAAATAATATATCACAAATCACTATTTACTCTTAAATTTATCTAATGGAACTACGGGTCCATGACAGTGGTAGATTTTATTTTCTCCTTTAAGGACGTTTTATAAATATCTTCCAGAGATACCTTACCATCACTGTTTCTGGAGTGTCACATATTTCTTCTAGAGATATCTAATATGCACTACTTTTGGAATGTCATATCGATATACAATATCCTTTTTTTATATAAATTACATTGTTGCTACTTTTATGGTAGCCTAAAATATCTCTACTGGAGATTTTTGTTGTAACTACTTTGGAAATACTATATCAAATTTTAAATACAATAAAAAAATTAGGTGCACTAAGTAAAAGTTAGATGTAAGAGGTAAACCATTAATTTCGTAGTGTGGTATTGCTATAAAATATCTCTTTGGAGATAAATTATTTTGACTACTTTTAGAGTTTTATAAGGCGTTCCATCAGGGATGTATCATTTCTTTTTAAGTAATTGTAATTTAACAAAAATAAAATTTCTATAACATCTGTTTAAGAGATTAATACACATACCCCTATGGCATAAGAGCAATCTCTTTTGGAGAATACTAAAATAAATTTCTTCAACTAAATTTCTAGCCATATGTAAATTGAAGTAATTTATCAAATATCAGTTTTTACAACATATCTAGATTAATAGAAAACATGATTTTTTAATTAATTTATAGTACCCACCAAACATCAGGTATGAGTTATATTAGAATTATCAATGAGAAAACAATATAGAGAATAATTACATTGAAGCTATACATATTAAAATAAATTTGACTTCGCATTACACAAAATATATAAATTGACCATGTATACTTAATGGAGAATTTTTTTTAAACTAACTACAGTATGTAAACTAAAATGAAATATGAGAAATATGACCTGAAATATCATTTAAATTCATATTATATAAATAATGATCAGCGTCCCTTTCCAAGGCTAAATTAATAATAAATTTTCAATCGGGTGACGTTCGAAATGTCATATGACACAATATCTTCTAGATACCTTGTCAATATGATAAGTAAATGTAAAGACGTAATTAAGATATAACCCATTTGGAGATTTTTGAAATCGTAATCCCACCATCATTGTCTCATATGATGATTCTTTATCTCTTTTAACTTCTTCAAGAAATACAATCTTATCATTTCACACAATTTCAATAGAGCTTCGAGCTTCTAATTCATGAATTATTTCAAGTTCATTGATTAACGAACTTCAAGTTCACGCAATGCATATATAGGTATCAAATTCATTAATTTATGATGAACTTTTGGTTGCAAACTTCTAGTTTAGCAACTTATACATTTTGGCCGATTAAAAAAATCATTGATAAATTTCATGTTCATAAACTTTATCAATTTTTTTTCTTATTCCATAATTTAGGACCTAAGGTCTTCCTTATACAACTTCTGGTATAAAAAATTTCTTTGCACAATTTCAGCTTGTTTTTTTAACTTATTTCTAACATTTGATCATATATTACTTGCCCAAATAAATACATCAAATAATAAATCTTATGTCCATTCTTATTCCAAATACAAACATACGACATCATTTAATTTACTTTAGACAATGCATTTATGATAATAATGTAATTTAATTTGTTGCCATAATGACCAAACGTAATGCATTTATTATAAAAATGAATGCATTTAACTATTATGTGATCCAAAATAATTATTTATTAATTATAAAAATGAATGCATTTATGAAATCAATTGAAAAAATGCTACTTGAAGCAACAAAACTTTATCTTAGATCTAGGTACAATGTTACTCAATAATAAAAACAAAATGAACACCTTAAAAATAACTATAACCACAGAACCATGATTTTCTTTGAGAAAAATGTGTGATCCTCTATATATAGAGGAGAGCACACATGCAACTATATATACATCACAAAAAAGCGCTGCCAACATGCGTGGCAGGTAACAAAACTAGGTACAAGTATCAAAATAACTCATGTACCCCTAAGATGAGTTCCAGCGAGGCCATTATCCATTACACCCCAACATCGAGCTCCGGTATGGCCATCACCCGATATTAAGTTGTTGGAAGCACCTAAAAACTAAAGAAAAGCCAATAATACCGGACGTCGTCACAAACGAAGAAGGAAGCTCCATGCTTCTAGTTTGGAAGGAATAGAAAAGCAACTACTTTAAAGTGGAATTGAAAATGATATTGAATGGAAAAAAAACTCCACTCTGAAGACTCTATAAAAACGGAAGAAGTGCCAAGCAGAAGAGTAGATCCTCCTGAAAATAGAATGCCGAAATGAAGATGAAGGCGTCCTGTATCTGAGGTGGAACTGCTAGTGGTCCTGAGAGGAAAACCCTGCTCTGATGACCTCTCTGCAATCCAAAATCCTGCAATCTGAAGTCATGAGTACCTGCGAAGTGAACCTAACATTCTACTACCCATACCTGTGTCTGAAGAATGATTAAGAAAATAATTAGAATGATACATATATATGTATATATATATATATATAATTTATATTAATATATACGTATGAATAAGGTAAGAAATAAAATACCTAAATAAGATTAACTGGACAAATACTAAAGAATTAAAAGATTTATAAACTAATGCCAACAATGACTAATACAACAATTGGAATAAATCTTAAAATATTCATATGGGCCTTTGATCATAAGTAAGTTATGATTAACAGTGAGATCGTCATATAAGTTTGAAAAAATATTAATACTACAATGGTTAATGTTAAAGACATTATTATTGTGTTTAAATAGATTAATATTATAACTAACCTTATTAAGATACCCTTTAAATAGGTTAGTTTTAGCTAATTTATAATTGGGATTAGAAATCCAATTAAAACAAAATGAAGAAATTATAAAAATCAATTTATTAAAGTGACTATTATTATTATTAAATATTATTTGATTTCTTTCAAATAAAATATACCAACAAATAATAATGAATAAAGTGTCTAGTAAGAATCTAATATTCTTTTTGAACCCAAATCTAAAATTATTCCAGTAGAAGTCGCAGTCAAAATTTTTAGTTATTATATTAAAGTTAAAAATTCTAAGAGTATTATTTAGAATGTAATAAGAATCCATGCAATCATAGTATATATGTTTAATATCTTCAAAATGCAGATTACAAAAATAACATTTATTATCATCTTGGATGTTTTTTCACTTTAAAAATTCTATAGTATTAAATTTTCCATGCAGTATTAACCACATGTGAATTTTAGATTTAGGAGGAGCATTAGATTTCCAAATAAATTTAAAAGAGTTGTTTGTTATACCCGAAAAATTAATAAATCTGTAAAAAGAATTAGAAGTATATTTCTTACTCTTATCCCATTCCCAACTAATAATAACATTATCATTATCAATATTATAAAGATTTAATCTAGCATAAAGCAAAGAAAGTTTCCTAAGACTTGAGCCTACTAAAATTCTGTTAAAACTAAAATTCCAAGGAGGATCGTTTTCAGGAGAAAAAACTTCAATAATTAAAGCATACTTAAAATTATAGATTTCATAAAGCTTTTTAAATTATATCTTAAGAGGTAAAACATAAATCCAACGGTCATGCCAGAAAGAAGTACAATTACCAGAATGAACTATCGCATTAGTACCTAGGTTAAAAATCTCATGACATTATAAAATGGATTTCCAAAAATTGGATAGATTTTGAGTGACTGGAGAAGTAATTTGATATAAATTGATACAACCATTATACTAATATTATGAAATGATCTCTTTCCAAGTAGCATTGTAATTAATATCCTTAAACTTCCATAACCATTTACCTAGTAAGGACAAATTCATATTAAGCAAATTAATTACTCCTAAGCCACCTTCCTTTTTAGCTTTACAAACTGTTTCCCAGTTTACTAAACATTTTATGCTATTATTAGAATTTTTCCCACTCCATAAGAAATCTCTTTTAATTTTTTCTATTTTATCTATTACCCAATCTGGAAATAGATGCATGGACATCCAATAGATCGGGAGGGCAGATAAAAATGAATTTATTAAAACTAATCTACCAACTCTACATAAAAATCTCTCATTCCAATCAGAGATCCTATTTTTGATTTTATCAATGATTATAAGCCAGCCATCATGTTTGAGTTTAGTAGGTCTAATCACAAAACCAAGATAGTCGAAAGGAAAGTTCATAGTTTTGCAATTTAGAGTATTAGCGACTATGTTTTCAACTTTTTTAAAATCATTTAAAACTAAAACAAAAGTTTTATCAAAATTTATTTTTAAACCTAATAGAAGTTCAAAAACTATATAAAATGAACTTAAGGGTGATAATATATCTAGGTAAATGGGAGGAAAAAAGCAAGGTATCATCGGCAAATTGGAGGACCGATATACCATTACACGATATGTCATTGCCTACACATCCTAGAGATCCATTATCAACTGCTCTTTTAATAATCTTAGCAAAAACATCAGCGGCTAATAAAGGCAATAAAGGATCCCCTTGCCTTAAACCTCGCTTAGATTGAATTTTATTACCTAATATATCATTAACCATAATACTAGAGTTACCTGTTCTAGGTAAACTCATAATCCAGCTGACCCATCTATGACCAAAACCTCTAGCATAAAAGATATCTACAAGAAAATCCTAATCTACCGAATCAAAATCTTTTGCAAAATCTAGTTTTAAAATCGCACGGTTATATTATTCTTACAACAGTAATTAATGTATTCTTGAATAACATCCACCCCATAAGTGATATTTCTCTCTTTAATAAAAGATGATTGTGAATAATCAATTAAATCATTCATTCTTATACTAAATCTATTAGCTAGAACTTTAGAAATAATTTTAACATAACAGTTGATCAAAGAGATAGGTCTAAAATCTTTTAAGATTTTAGCTCCTACTTTTTTATGTAATAAAATAACATTTGCATAATTAATTCTCTCTAATTGCAAATTACAATTATAAAAATCGTTAACATATTAACTAGATCAAGTTTTAAAACATTCCAAAAAGTTATATAAAAGAAAATAGGGAACCCATCTGGGCCCCGGGATTTATCACCTGGCAAGTCATTACTAGCTTTTCTAATTTCCTCTTCAGTAAAAGGATTATCTAACTCAGATAGATCAATAATAGAATCAGACGGATACAAATCATTCCATCTAACATTAATTCTGTGTTTTTTTCTAGTACCAAAAATATCCTTATAATAATCTGTAAAAGCCTTGTTAATATCTCTTTGATCAACTAACTCTTCATTATTATCTCCTTCGTTGATCCACTGGATTCTGGATCTCTGCTTCCACATAACCTCCTCCCTTTCTAAGATAGAATTAGGTCCATCTTTTAGATTGGCAGGAACATTACGTTCACCTAAATTTAGTTGTCTATATTCTTCTATCTTACTAACTTTAATCATCTCGTTAAGAATATTATCTTTTTTGATTTTTATATTGCCAAAAACATTTTTGTTCCAATTTTTTAGAAAAATCCTAAGATCCCTAAGTTTTGAAACAAAAGATTTTGCAGAATTATCCCTATTTCTAATATTATAATAACTCAAGGAAATCTATTTAAAATTAATTAGGTTCAAGAAATTTGAATCCAAAAGCCACATCTTTTCAAATTTAAAATAACTATTAATAACTCTATGATGCTCACAAGTGCGGATAATAGGGCAATGATCTGAGTACGTATAAGGCAGACCTAAAACTTTATAGATTGAAAATTTATCTTCAATCTCATCACTAACGAAAAATCTATCAAGAAGAGCCATAGATGGAGATTCCCTAGCATTACTCCATGTAAACTCTCTATTTGAAAGAGGGATTTCAATCAAATTAGAATGAATAATAAATTGATCAAATTCCTCTATAGCAGAGTAATCCCTTAACCAAGGGGAACGCTCTCCTATGAAGCGTGTAACATAAAAATCACCCCCCAATATCCAAAAACCAGAGCTAACGATCTAAATTCTTGGCATTCTTTCCATAAAATTCTCCGATTGATTTTTAAAGTAGGCCCATAAACATTAGAAATATCTACAAAAGAATTATCAGAAAGGTTAATAAGAAAAATATGCAGAGAATGTTGCTTAGTAATACATTGAAGCAACTTAAAATAATTATCACGCCACCCAATCATTAATCCCCCAAAAGCACCCACCGAAGGTAGAAAAACCCATTTTCTAAGATGATACCCACCTAATCTCTTATAGAAACGATTATCAGGACAATTAATTTTAGTTTCCTGAAGTAAAGCAATGCCAATAGAGTAGTTTTTAAAAAACAATCTAACCTTGTCACACTTATTCAAATCATGCAAACCTCTAATGTTCCAACTAATGATCCTTATATACCAACTATTCTAGCCCTCTCTAATTCCTTGCATCTAATATACTCCCGATCAATCTCAACATCAGAAAAATAAAGGATGTATCACAAGCTAGCTGACTAAGTTCAGCAGATGATAACTTCCTAAAGCATAAGTAGAAAACGTGCTACCCAAAATAGAATTCATACCTAAGCCTTAATTCATAGCGCCACTCGTGGCACTCGAACCAGCTAACTTACCCATAGACAGAGACTGACAGTTGCGAATCCTAGCGCTTCGACGAACAGATCCACTAGAAGCTACTGATTTCCTATGCCTTCCTCTCTTTATCGATGAAGAAATAGGAAATGAATAGATGCCACTCTCCATCCTTTTTGACTGCAAAACTGTAACGACCCAGAATTTTTAATAATTTAAATTTGAATATTTAATTAATTTTAAATATTAATAAGTGAATTTATAAGTCAAATAAATTTTTATTTGAATTATTGGATTCAATTGGATAATTAAATCGATAATTTAATATGTTAAATTATGGAAATAATTAAAAATTGAGTTAAATATGATTGAAAATAATTTGGAAAATTTTATTTTATCATATGGAAGTTAGAACGATATTTTAGAACTTTTAAAATCGAATTAAAAGTTAATCTGTGAAAATTGAATATTTTAATATTTAATAATCGACTGTAAAATAGCCAATTTTTGAACAGTCTCAGAATTGAACGAAACCAGTTCCATTGGATCCGTAATAGTTAGTTATTACCGGATTTCAATTTTCGTGTCAATCGGAGTTATCGTTTGATCGTGGCAACTCGAAACGCATCGAATCGTTTTTAATTTAAATTTGGCGAGTCAAAATAGCCATTTTTCAAAAAGTCTCGGATTTCGACAAACCAGTTTCATCGGATCCGTAATGTGATATTATTGTTAGGTTTCAAATTTCAAGTCAATTGGATTTACCGTTTGTCCGGTACAAATTAAAACGCCTAGAAATCGGTTTAAATCGGTTTAATTTAAATTGAGCGTTTATAGCCATAACTCGCACATACTTCCGAATTAGCTTCCGAAACCTGTTCCATTGTGTCCGGAACGCGGGATAAACCTTAGAAACGCTGGTTACGGCGCCTAAATCGGAGTTCGGAATTCCCGGGATGAATAGTGTTTACGCTTGCTTTTTCTATAAATAGAAGTTAAAATCACAAATTTTATAAAATTAAAAACCTAAACCCTAATTGTTGCCAGCCGCCAGTTTATGGTTAATGGCCGAAAAGCAACGATCTTCTTCCTCATTTATCTTCTAATCCGTGCAACGATTCGCGAAACCTTCAACTAGTAAATTGTAGAGCACTCTGAGATCTCGGAATCCAACGGTTATGATCGTTTAACTCGAAGCGGATTGGCGGCAAATCGAGCTGGAAGCACGAAAGTTGCGCACGCAATTCCATGAAGATAAGGCAGCCGAGTATCAAGCCATCTCAGGCGAAGGTGGAGGAGGGTAGGGGGCTTCGTTTGGCACCTGCTGATCGATGTGAAGTTGAGTATCTTGCTCGCGTGAATTAGGGTTTAAAGTTGATGTTGGGTTCGGCCTTTAGCCTGTGCGTGCGTGAAGGATGAGAGGGAGAGGAGTTGCGTTCTATGGTGATGAGGGTAGGAGGCATGATCGAACGGTCTGATTTGCTATGGGTTTAAAATTTTTAAATTATGTTGTAATTTGTAAGTTAAATCGTGTACAAACTTCAAAAATGCATAACTTTTTCATACGAGGTCGAAAAAATGCAAACTCAGTTGCGTTGGAATCGTGTGGACGAGCACTACGCGATGGAGTTGGTTTGGAGTCGTTTGGAGTTAGTGAGAATTTCGGGTAAAATTAAACGCGCGTTTAATTTTATTCGAAATAAAAGCTAAAACGGAATTTAAAACCAAGGTGAGAACTTCTCACTCAATCGAATAGATTTCGATTTTATTTTAAATAGTTAGATTTAAAATATTTGAATGCATGTTTGAATGATGACTGTAAATTATTGATTGTTAAAATAGACATTATGCGCCGTTAGTAAGCGGATGTTATTTAATATAAACATATACCGCGAATATTTCATAAACAGTGAAATTGGTATTATATATAATATCAATATATATATATTGGCATATGTATATATTGCAGTTATTGATTTTCCGCATTTTTGTTTAGCGGATGAGACCCTATTACGCCGTTATTAAGCGGATAATATTTATTAAGAACATGTACCGCGATAATTTCGTACTGGAGCGAAATTGGTATTGTGCTAATGTTTTTGGATGCAGGAAAACAGGTTGGAGGGATCCAACTGGATTCCTCAACAGTTTTTATTTGATTTCAGATATTTTGATATTTGATGGATTATCATATCGATATATGATATCGTTGTAGTCGTGATTGACTATTTGGTGTGTAGCATCATTGGACCCAGATTTTGAGATTTTAAAATAATTTTAAAGTGATTTTTTAAAATATACTATATTTTTGGAATTGATCCATTATAAATAAATAAACGTTATAATTTTTAAAGTTATAAAAATTATGGTTTTTGTGAAATATAGTTAAAAAGCTGATTTTTAGAAATACGATTAAAAGTCGATTTTTGAGAAATATGAACTAATGATTTTATAAAATAATTTAGATTGGATTTTTGAATATATGATAAAAGTTTAAATATAGGATTTATAAAATTTGATTATTTTATAAATCGAAATGATGAAATTATAAAGGAATTTAAAGACGTTTTAGAATAATAATATAAACTGATTTATATTAAGAGATTTATAAATAGATATTTATAAATCGAAATATAGACATTATAAAACGAGTTTTTATAAGTGTTTGAATGTAGTGAAAATGAATTTCATAAATGAATGAAATTTATAGAATTATAAACTGTGAAGTTATAAATGAAATTTATAAATAGTAAGATTTATAAATTTGGTGAAATTATTTGAAGAATAGATTGATTAAATAAATAAATCTTATAAGTTATAAGGTTTATAAATTGAAAAGTCTTTAAAAAGAACGATTTTGTAAAATAATCGTTTTATAAGCAATTGACTTATAATATGAACTTTTAGTTTATAATTGAGATATGAAATCAAATAGGTTAATAAAGGAATTTATTAAAGGAAGTTTTTATAAATAAATAGAAGAGGAATTTATAAACGTTGTTTTATAAATTCGCAAACGACTTATTTTGATAAGTTAATTGTTATAACCTATTAATGGAGTTATATTCACATTTTTGAATAGTGAATAATCCTTTAAAATAAATTGAATAAAAGGATGAAATTTGTTAACGTAGTTTATTCACGTTTTTGAACAGTGAATAACACGTTAAAGAAATTGTTTAGAATGTGAATGTTTTAAACAGAATTAAAACGATCTAACGATGTTTTAAAAGGCATTGAGATTCGAAACCATAGATTTCAACATTTATTGTTGAAATAGATGTTTCGAGAAATGAAAGGAGATGATGGACTATAACACTGTTGTTATAGTAAATGATTTCCGAAAGGAAATGTTTTTGTATAGTATTGGGGTTTATATATCTATTTTAATTTAGAATCCCTATACTAGTGATTTTGGGTTGTCGTAACGATGTTTTACGTAACATTCGTTTTGGCCCAAATAAATATGTTAAGTGAATGATTTCCTTAAAAGAATGAAAGATATACTTAATTTGATTTAAGTATATTGAATATTTTCTAAGTGTTGAAAATAAAAGATTGTGAATTACTTATTTAATAAGTATGGAAATGTTTTCCAATATGAAGTGGATATTTAGAAATTATCTTTTTGAAGATAAATTGAAATGAATTATTGAAATCGTATATGCATAGATATTTTGGAAATATAAATTCATTATGGAATTTATAAATGAAGAGTGAAACTTGTTAAAAATAAATATTGATTTATTTTTGAAGTGTTGAAATTATATATCTTGTAAAGATATTTTGGAAAATAAATAATTTGGAAAATTATTTGGAATCTGGTGATGTGTGCATATCAATTGATAGTTCAATAGCCGACTATCAATATTTCCCTTTGAATAGGTGATTGATGTGATTTGTTTGAATGTGAATGCTACACTTATTTTTGAATAAGCGCTCACTATTCGGGTTAACCGGGAAAGGACCATGGGGTCGTATAACCCACTCCGAATATGTGATACGTCGTTGTGAATCGCATTTGAAGATCGGTGTTGAAGACCGGTATTTGCGAGAGTGATAGGATGAACTATCGATTGACTCTGCACCGAGTAGCTACGGTATTGAGTTCTCCATATGTGATGGTGAATCCGATCAGGATTGTGAATATCCGGATTGCAAGGACTTCTTTGTAAGTGCCTTCGGTTCTGTTCGAGCCCGGAACAGACTTGTATGGATTGTATGCCTGACATTACAAGTTGAGATATAAAGCCGATTTCTTTCAAATATATTTCTGTTGGTGGCGGAGAATTTATTCTTTGCTTAACACCCTTCTTTGAGACGTACGAGCTCAAAGGTTATATAGTTGAAGTTATCAGCGATATATTCCCAGTTTGGTAATGTGACATGCTGAGTGATGCTGAAATGATCATTGTGTTGATTATTTGTGATAGGATCATTTATTTGATCGTCTATCCTTGTGATCATTGTGTTGATCATTTGTTGACCCAAAGCATGGCTTTTGTATAAAGTATGTTTTTGTGGACGTGACTTCGTCGAGCCTCACACCCCGTGAATGGTCAAAACAGGAAAGAAGCAGCAAGGTTATGAGGGGTAGCACCCTTTAGGATGTGTCCATTTCCTTCTGGAAAAGGGTGGTGTCATGGTATGGAGCCCAGATACTTACTCATGTTGAAAACACTTTATGATTGTGTGAATTGATTACGAGCGCTCGGTTGATAAAGGTCCCAAAGGACCGGGGGATGGCATATTCGGTCAGTTGTTACTCAGTTAGGAGTAACCCGGCCTTGTGTTGGTAGAGATCCGGTTTGGTTCTCGGGGATGTCCATCCAGAGGCATTCTCATGTGGCAATGGGAAGTTCCTTGGCCTGATCATTCGTTGGAAATCCAAAGAAACAATACGTGACTTGTACGGTTTTAGTTGTAGAACCTGCCATCTAATATGGTAGCTATTAGTAGGCATAATATAATGGTACCTATGCTGGCTAAGATTTATATTCTACTTTCGAAATGAATTTTTCTACACTATGCACTAGTAATAATATCAAATGTTATTTTAAATGCGTATCAAGCATCTTTGACTCACATAAGAAGAAATCTCCTCCAAGTCTGCGTTTGCATTGTGTGTGTGGTGGGAGGTCTTATGGTAGTCTCATTTTTAAAAGCATTGCGAATTGAATTTAAAAATATTCCTCTATTTTGATTTTAAAGTTAAATAAACTGTTTTGAGTTCTCACACCAGTCACATGACTGACTCGGAGTTTATTGTTTTCCTTCCTAAACTCTGGGTGCCCACCAATTTCCACACGGGCAGTTAAGAGTTAGGTTTATCAGGATATTCTGGATATTCTGGAGTTGCTGGAGGCAAGCTGGATGGCATGGCGTATTACTAGTATATAGTATTTCTTTTTCCGCTGCACTGTTTATTGTTGTATGTTGTTGTACACTCTGATGATATGATGTAATGTAATGAAATGTAATGTAATAACTGATATAGTTCTTTGTTTAAAGATTATTCATTTATTATTATATGTTGTTCCGCTGCGAATTGTGAGATTCTGTTGTTGTTCTGTTGTTTCCTGTTCTGTTCTATGTTCTTTTCTCTCTCTCTATTTTCTATCTTCTGTTTTTATAATTCTCTGTTTTCTAAAAATCGTCTATCTTCTTTCCTCTCTATGTTCTATCTTTTCTCTCGTTTTCTTTTCTTTCTTCTTTTTCTCTCTTCTTTCTTTTCTTTTCTTTTTAAAACCCATAACATTCCGGTTTTCGGCCTTCGATTTCCCGGCAGTCGATAAAGTGAGTGTCGATGTTGAATTTTCGAAAGTCGAAAATTTTCGGGGCGTTACAAAAACATTAATTTCTTTAGTCACAGTCATAGAACCCGCACCAATGCTCGAAATAACGAAACTATCTTCTGGTACAAGACTTGAGGCATTATCTACCAACCCATCTGATAATCTACCCGACGAAATAAGATAATTTTATGCTACTAGACCCAAAGTAAAAATTTATTTAATTTTACTTCCCCGAAAATAGAATTTTTTTAGCCCACTCTTCTATTGAAGCACTCAAAATCGTATTATCATTTTCGCATACTTTCCCCATAATGGATTCTGTAACAACAGCAATATCCATACCTTCATTTGAGTTTTGGAATGAAAACTTATTTATATCAAGATAATCAACCATCTCCTTGTTTACAAAAACTTCCTCTCCCAATCTGACCATCCCCACAATGGACAACATATCAATTTCAACACCATTATCAGGACAAACATTACTATAGTCATTTCTATCATCATCAAACATAGATAAAACATCGCCAATAGGGACTAAGTTCTGTACATATTGCTCACCATGTACACTAATATCAGTGTGTACATCAACAGTAACAAGCACGAAACAACATTCCAAACTCTTACTTAGATCATTTTCCAATATCTCATCTACTTGAACTGATGATGTCGATAACAGGAACCCATCAAAAACCTCTCCATGATGAACTTGGCCACTTCTTGGTTGAAACCAAAGAACCATGATTTTATTCTCCTACATGATTGATTCTGAATT
The DNA here is from genome assembly GCA_030765085.1 of Allium cepa. Classification (NCBI taxonomy): domain Eukaryota; kingdom Viridiplantae; phylum Streptophyta; class Magnoliopsida; order Asparagales; family Amaryllidaceae; genus Allium; species Allium cepa. Next base: position 781,330,092 of record CM060941.1, on the reverse strand, counting down.
ATGAAGATCTATCCATGCCACTCATAAATATAAAATAACTATATATTTCAGATCCAATTTACTACTCTCACAAAAAAAATCCACGATTCTTAACCAAATACATCAAATCAAACAAGCAAATCATCAAATCAACGCAAATTATTTTCAAAACTTAGGGAACTAATTTCCCAAAAATTAAAGCATTTTAGAAATTTATTTCATTACACAAACAACATACAGATCATTTAGATCTTGCCTTGTACATTAAAATTACATTTTGTTCTAGGAAAAACAAGTTTAGTACTAGACCAAATCCAAAATTCTCACAGAAAAATCTTTTATAAATAAATCAAGTGGATTTGGAATTTGAATAAGATATTACAAAAACTCAATGACTTATAAAGAAAGTGATCGATTCAAAACTTGCTCTAATATATATTTAAAAAGTCAAAAATTCTTAATGAAATCAAAGATGAGTGTATCTAATATCACTTATCAGAAATTCTGAATCAATTCAAATTGAATTATTTATGAAGTATAAATTTTGAAAGAATAAATAAAATTGATTTCAATTAAAAGAGATGTAAAAATAAGTAATCTCAGAAGTCGGATTTCAGTAATTAAATAAGAGAAAAAGATGAATATGTATATATATATATATATATATATATATATAATGAATAGATCTCATGATTAAAATCTATAGATCCTAAAGATATATCATTTGAGCATGATATTAAAATCTTCAAGTGATCTAAAAATCCAGAACTAAATAAAAAAATAAAATCTACAACTGAATGAGATCTTTTTGAGATTTATAAATAGATCTAAAAAAAAAAATTAGATTCGATCATTTATACTGTCACAACTCTAGTTCTATAATTTTGTTTAGAGATCGTACCGCTGATAACGTGTTATAGCGTATGTAAAAACGAGTAGTCATTAGAGAAAAAGAGAGGAGGGACTTTATTCATTAGAGATTGGTGCATTCATTTCCATTATATAGCCTTCTTTATACATATGCTTTGGAGCTTGGAATTGAACTTATCCCACAATGTGAGACTAAACAAAAACATAAACATCATATTGTTAGCATATTCAATCTTATAATTTACATGTGTTAAAACATGCAATTGGTATTTACTTTTTCTAATCAACATGCCATCTCAAATAGTCAATGTCAAAATTTATTACATTTTTTGGCATGGCTCATATATACTATATTATTTACTGTCTAAAGGTCAGAAAGATTTACAATTTTTTAGATAGAAACCATGCTCGAGTTCTACGTCATATTTGTTCACACTTGAATCTCTTGAGCATGTTATATTAGAAGTAGTTTCATAATTTACGTTACTATGTGGGTTGAGTTTATAAACAAATTAAATCTAGGTTTTTGTATCAATACATCAGCACATTGTACACAACGAAAGTAATGTATTTACTAGAGGGAAATGTGGTAAGGTAGACATATGTTTCATTGATGGAGACGTTAAAGTAGTCATAAAGAAACATGGAGAATTTATCATACTATTGTATGTTATACTTAGATTTAACAATTTTAGCTTCTTCATATGGTAATTGAGAAGCTATAATATAGGTCCATGCATCTTGAAAGGTGTAGATGTTGTGTAATTGGAAATTCCAAAATATATGATTCAATGGATTTGATGCCTTACATTTATCCTAACATCACATTTGTTTCTTTTAAATTTAATGGCACCAATCACTTTCAACAATTTGCAATTTTTGCAGTCGTACTTGCGACTTTACCATGATAGTTTTAGTTTTCCTGCCAGACTTAACAATGTATATGCTTTTAACTTTTGTTAATTATTTTGATATTATAATTCTTTGACATATCTTATTTGAAATTAATATTATTTTTTACATATCTTATTTGAATTAAAGTAAAATTTAGTAGACGTAGTTTCCAACTGATACTTTAGCATTTGTAGCTATTTGAAAGGCAACTTCAAATAGACAATGAATCAATACATATTTAATGTTTTTCCTTTTTTTGATAGTTTGCTATTATTTTGTTAAAAAAGTCTAATGATGACTAAGGCAAAAGTAGTACAACAGCCCAACGATGGAAATCGACCATTCAATCACATAATTTCAAGAAAAGAATATTTGATGTAGTTTTTCGTTTATTTTAGTTAAACATCAAATGACAATATATTGAAGAAAAATTATAATTGAAGTGGTTTAAGGGGATATTTATGAAGAGAACAAATTAAATAGTGGTGAAGAGATTTGAATTAAAAGGTTTAAGAAGACATCTATGGAAAGAACAAATTAAATAGCACTAAAGAGATTCAAGAAGACAATGTAAAGACATGTAAATTTTTTGCGTGGATTCGTACAATTTGGTTTTGCAAGTCCACAGTAGACAAACCTCCATGACGGTCGGTCTGATTAATAATTTGATGTATACACATTGAACATATTAATGTAATCATGTTCTAAGCTGAAATGTTTTCACTTCTAATAATCAGTAGTTAACTTTACATTGACATATTAATTAAATATATTAGTTATTTATGTCAATTATTTTATTTTAGCTATGAAGGTAACCCAGTGGATGGTTAAAAAATGTGATATAAATTCCAATAAACATCCACATATTTGTCACCGAGTTAGGCGGCTCTTTCTCCAATTCTTCTATATTTTGGTGGAGCTTAATGTTTTGATACATGAGTGTGTGTAATTTGAAGTTCACACATATAGATCCACTCAACTTATCTCAATTCATCTACAACAAGAATGGCACATCCAATCTCTAATTGATGTTTGTGTCCACAACAAGGTGGTCAGGGCTTTGGTGTATGACAATTCTACACTTAGTATACTGAATGTTAATCTAAGGGAAGTGCGGGCCATTGGTTCTACTGTGAGATCGTAACTTTGAGCATTTTTATAGATGAAGGTAACTACTATTAATATTATGGTTAGTGTATATTTTTCATGAATATAGATCTATGTTGGGTCGTTATATTAATTTTTACTTTTAAGAAAAAGTGACCTATTATGGAAGCTTGGAACTATTTGGAAGTTTAAATTACGAATAGTTTGTATTGCAATGTCAAAATTGTAAACGTGTCCAAAGCTTAGAGAGGTATATTTGGATTTGACGTGTCTTCATCTTTGTAACTGATACACATGACTATGCGTGTATTTAGGTAACATATATTTTTAAAGAAGGTAGTTCATATAAGTGATAATTATTTTGAAGGAAAAATTTCATGCTAATTTTTAAATATAGGACAGAACTTTAAAATTTAGACCCGTGGAAAATAATGCGTTTTATTCAACCGATTTCAACCGTTTCCTCCGTTTCCTCCGTCGTCTGAAGCCATCGTCCGAAGTCCCCCGTAGCCCACGGACAATAACACGTTTTGAATGACGAGTTAATGTAGCATTATGGTTATGAAGTCCAATATCATGATAAAAATATGCAAAATGAGATTTAATGTATCATTTTAATTACAAAGTCCATTAGCATCTTTAAGGTATGCAAAATGATAGTTTAACAGCACTTGAGTTATGAAGTCCACTTTCATGTTTATAATATGCAAAATGATATTTTAATGTAGCATTTCAATTACAAAGTCCACAAGCATTTTTAGGATATGCAAAGTGATAGTTTAATGTGGCATTATAGTTATGAAGGTCACTATCATGTGTACGTATGAATGCAAAAGCTAACCAGATACAAAACCTAATCGGGTACGTATGGATGTAAAAGCTAACCGAATGCCAAGCCTAATCGAGTATATATGGAATCGATCTATACCCAGGATATATTATTTAACCGAGTGTATCATCGAATGAAAAATCAAACTAGATGCCAAGCCTTATCGCGTACATATGGATGCAAAAGCTAACCGGATGCTAAGCCTAATCAAGTACGTATGGATGCAAGAGCTAATCGAATGCCAAGCCTAATCGGGTACGTATTGATTCAAAAGCTAACCAGATGCCAAGCCTATTCGGGTACATACGAAACTAATTTATACTCGAGATATATTGTTTAACCGAGCATACGTATGGATGCAAAAGCTAACTGGATGCCAAGCTTAATCGGGTATATATGGAACCAATATATGTCGGAGATATGTTGTTTAACCGAGCGTACCATTGAATGCAAAAGCTGACCGGATGCCAAGCCTAATCGGGTATATATGGATGCAAAAACTAACTAGATGCCAAGCCTAATCGAGTATGTAAGATGCAAAAGCTAACCGGATGTCAACCCTAATCGGGTACATATGATCCCAGTCTATGCTAGATATATATTGTTGAACAGAGTGTACCATTGAATGGAAAAGCTAACCGGATGCCAAGCCTAATAGGGTACATATGGATGTAAAAGCTAACTGGATGCTAAGCCTAATCGGGTATGTATGAAACCAATCTATACTTAAGATATATTGTTTAGCTAAGTGTACCATCGAGTGCAAAAGTTAAGCGGTAGCCTAATCGAGTATCTATGGAAGCAAAAGCTAACAGGATGTCAATCTTAATCGGGTATGTATGGATGCAAAAGCTAATCGGGTGCCAAACCTAATTGGGTACATGTGGATGCAAAAGCCAATTGAATACCAATCCTAATCGGATACATATGGAACCAATCTATCATTTTTATTTTTTAATTAGTGCATTACAATGTATCAAATTGAATGGAATATAGCGAATGATAGTTAAAAGTATCATTTGTATTTCTAAAGTGCATTACAATGTATCGAATGTGCCAAATGAAAAGTAAAAATATCATTTCTAATTTTAAAGTACATCAGAACGTATTGGAAGTGGCAAATTATAGTTAAAATAGTTTAATGTAGCATTTTAGTTATGTAGTTCACTATCATGTTTAAAATATTCAAAATGATATTTAATATAGCATTTTAATTACCAAGTCCATTATCATGTTTATAATATGCAAAACTATAGTTTTATGTAATATTTTCATTATAAAGTCCATTGTCATGTTTATGATATGAAAAAATAGTTTAGTGCAGAATTTTAATTACAAAGTCCATTAGCATGTTTAGAATATTCAAAATGATAGTTTAATATAGCATTTTAGTTATAAAGAATACATGTATTTTATTTATGATATATGTAATTTAATGCCCAGAATTTTAGCCATTTGGATGTTTAATTGACTTTAAATATTCATAAGTTAATTTTATAAGTTGAATAACTTATATTTCAAATATAAGTGATTTAATTGGATAATTAAATTGTTAATTTAATATTTGAAATCGTGGAAATAGTTAAGATTTGAATTTAATGCGAATAAAAATGATTTATAAAGGTGAATTAAATTTTATTTGAATTAGAATGATGTTAATAAACTTTTAAAGTTGAATTAAAAATTAGTTTAAGGAAATTGAATATTTTAATATTTTATTAACGTATAAAAATAGTCATTTTTGACATAGTCTCGGATTTCGACAAAACCAGTTTCATTGGATCCGTAAAGTCATATTTTTGTAGGATTTCAAATTTTGTGTCAATCAAAGTTTCGGTCAATTTGTGCGAAGCTGAAACGCATAGAAATTTGTTTAAATAATTTTTAATTAAAATAAGTCGATTCGAAAACCTATCTTCCAAATACGATCGAATTGGCTCTCGATATATATTCCATTATATTTGAAATAAGGGTAAAACATTATAAATGCTAGGCGGCATGCTTCGTTTGTAGTTCGAAAATATTTCAGGTGAATAGTGTTCTGTAATTGCATATATACAAACGTTTATTTTCCCAAACCCTAGCCTCTCTAACCCTAGACGTCATTCTTCATGCTCAATGGCCATAAATGTTCGAATCTTTCCCCACTGATCTCTCTTAATCCATCGACTATTAACAAAATCATTCAACTACATCATTGTAGAGCTAGATGAGATCGTTCAATCAATATGGTCGAGATCAACTATGGTGCAACAATCGAGGAGGAAATGGTTTGTGAAAGACGCGCATTTGGGGGGCGTTATCTCATCATTAGAGAGGCCAAGCTCGACATGGCTCTGGCCGTGTGCGTGGCATTGACAGGCAGAGTCGATGATGCAGGTTGATCGTTGGATAGATGAGAAATTAAAACGTGGCGATCGGTCAAAGTTTGGGACGATGGGTTTCTTTGTTTTCGAACGGGACCTGGGATTCTTCGAACGCATTGAGGATAAAGAGAAATCAAGGCTATTATCTGCTATAGAAAAAAACATGTGGCTATAATGAATTTAAGGTTCAAAAATGAAATAAAAAATTGTAAATAGTTATATATTTAAATCTTGTGATGTTTAAAATGCTATAACTTCTTCATACGAGGTCAAAATTGGACGAAACAAGTTGCGTCGGGTTTGTGTTCGCGATCACTATGTGATGGAGCTAGTTTGGAGTTGATCGGAGCAAGTGAAATTTTTTGGTAAAATTAAATGCTTGTTTAATTTTATTCGGATTAAAACGCTGCAACTGCTATTAGAATCAAAGTGAGTACAACTCACTCTTTTCGACTCACTTATATTTTTTATATAAGTGAAAATAAATTTATTTTGTGTTGATTTATGATTGTTTGGGTGATATATGTGATATATATTGATTGGTATTTGGATATATTCATATCTATTGGAGCAGATGAGACCCTATACGTTACTGTGTATGAGTGGATGTGTAACGACCTGCATTTTTTCGATAATTAAAACATTGAATTGAATAAGATTATGTAAATTAATGTTGGAGGAAAATAAAATTTATGATGTAGGAATGAGAAAACTAACTAGAATGAAGTTTAATAATGTAAATTTATGTAACAAATGACTATTTGAATATAATCTCAAGTAATTGTAATAATTGTAAGTATAATTGGTTATAAATTTAAAATAAGGAAATAAATTAAAAATTATATTAATTGATGAAATAATATGTAATAAATTGAAATTGGATAAAATTTGTTTGCATTAGTTGTTATAACATTTGTGTGTAGATAGCAACATATAAATGTGATTAAATTAAGAAAAGGTAACAAGTGTTATTTGTTACCAATTTATTTAATATGTTAAATTAAGTTGGAAATCAATTGCAATTAAATGTAATTAAATATTACGTTAATATGAGTTAAGACGATAACTGCAAAATGTGAAGGTAATAAAATGTACGGAAATGTCAATTATATTCTTAAGGCAATAATTTATTTATTAAAAAGAGTGAAACTAAGATAAATGAATTTGTTGGGACTTTAAACTTTAATTAATGTGAATTTCGAAAAATTTCAATATAATTGAAATATTGCAACTAATATAGTAAAAGATGATAATTGTAGAATATTAATGCAGATGTAAACAAATGTTAACTATGTCCATAGAATAATGTTTGACTGAATAAAAAGATTGAAATCTATTAAATCAATTTATTGGAATTAGAATATAATTAATTGTAATTTAATGTAATTAAATATTGTGGTTAACGTAAGAAAAGGCATTAATTGTAGAAAATGAGAATAATAAGATAGAAACCTATGTTAATAATTTCATAAGGTATTGGCTGATTTTATAGTAGGAGTGTAAATCAAAATAAAAGAATAAAAATGAATAAGTTTATTAAAGGAGTAAGCATATGTTTATTTATTTGAAATGTTTGGTAGCTGCAAGAGTGATCGTAGAGATATGAAACTATTATTTATTAAGAAACATGCAATTACTTTTTGTATCCAATAGTGTATACATATGTTTAAATTACTATTAGATAGGAAATAATTGTTCTACTTCTCATTACATTCATTTAGTCCATTTTGAAACTTAATCAACTAAAATTAGTGTAATTGAAAATTTTCAATTAATAGGAGTGAATACTAAATTGTAAAATAGTAGGTGTAAGTAAAAGTAGGTTATGTTTTGTGAAAATATAAGGAAAGTTTGATTTCATGAAAAGAATATTTACATTAAAAATGAATGTTTCATTTGTAAATGTAAGTTTAATTTCATTAAAATAAAGAATAGAATTATAGATTTTAAAGGAAGAAATATATGTTTATTTAAACTATAATTTAGCTTGCAGATTGATTTCAGGAATAGGAAAATAATCCATTTCAGTAAGTTATTTATTATTCTTGTGTATAAATAACAAATTTATAAACGTGTTTAAATAAACAATTGTTCAATTTTTCATCCATTTTAGTTGTCCGTTTTGAACTTTGTAAGCAATTGCAATTAATGTAATTCAGATATTGCAGTTAAAAGGAAAGAAAATGTTGATTGCAATTAATAGATTTAATAAAAGAAATGCACGTTTTGCGTTAAACAAAAAGGGCGTTTTAATGGAAATAAAAGATCATTTTGGAAAAACCAAATTGAACGTTTTCACTTTTAAGGTAAGTATAAAATCTTTATTATGCGTAGATAAAAATCAAAATGCGCACAAATATTAATATTATTTGAGTTAATGAAGTTAATTTGGTTACGCTTCAAAAAATTGAATTTCAAAAGGACGTGCGATGTACATGGTCCCTTCATTTCTTTTGTTATTAATTATTGCATGAATGTTTTAAAATTGTTACCTTATTATTAATACTTGATCCGTTCATTTCTCCTTCTATTTAATACCCGAGCCTAGACAATTAGGTTGTATTTAATTCTAGCCACCTCATTTTCATGTATGCAAAATTTTACTCCCTTTGGTTTGCAAACTTTTCTATTCCTACGTACATTATGCATTATTAATGCTTGGAGCTTTCAAAATAAAATGTGACATTTATTTTTGTCCTCCGCCTTCATTTTATAATTATAGATAACCTACAGCTTATTTATTCATTTGTATTTTGTTTCTCCTGACACCTCGTATCCAAAAGCTTTTGTTCTTACAAATCCAAAAGCTCTTGTTCTTGCAAATCCAAAATCTTTCTTTTATAAAACATGATTTTTTCCATTTTTCATACACGTCATCTTAGTTGTTCTTCAACCTTTTTCTTAAGCCTCGTTTTTAGAAAAACGTAAATATTAAAATTTGTTCATTTATTTAATTTTGCCTTAATGTGTACTTATTTTTATTTTAATAATATTTCTTATAACATGAATATCTTTTGCATACAAACTTTGATTCACGTGTGATTTCTTCTATTGGATTTATATTTAAATTCCAGATAACATGAAATTGATTTAGTTGAATTTGGAGACTGTTGAGTTTTTACGCTTTTGTTTGGATTCTTATGGACTAAAATCAAAGGTGAGTGTTTTGACTCACTCACAACTACTAAATTATCTTATCTTAGTTAGGTTAAATTTTTGATGTGATTAGAAATAAATTGATTGGTGTTTGGTATGTTAAAATTGTCATTATAGTTAAATTTTACTTTTATTACATTTAATTATTATTTAATTTAATATTGAATTTACTGGTCAATTTAATACCTGTAAATGATAATCGGATATCTATTGATATTTATTGGTTGATTTGGATGATGATTGTGATGGATGTTTGATTGTTAATATTGGATGACTACATGTTGTATTTTATATTGTTATAACACTGCAAGTTCCTTATGGGTTGAAATGATACATATTCGAACGATCTATAGATTAAGGGGAAACCGTTATGGGTTGAAATGATAGACTCGAACGATTTTATGGATTTTATTTAATTCAGGATTGCAGTTTGAAATTATATATAACTATAAAATTTCAAATTGCGGATTATAATGATAAATAGCCGTATCACTTGACTATAGGGTAGAAAATTATATACGGACACTAGATTGGTTAAATTAAATGATGATTTTTATTCCTTAAATTTCGAATTTAGTTAACTGACATTTTGAAATAGTGTGACGACCCGAAATTTCTAGATATTTGAAACCGAAATATTTAATTGATTTTAAAAGTTTGGAAGTTAGTTTAACTTGAATTTCAAATATCATTATTATTTGGCAATTAAATTATTGAATTTAATAATTAAAGATTGGGTAGAATATTAAATCTTGTGTTTTAAGCTGGTTAAAAATATATCAGTTGCTCATAAAATTTGTATTTATTATACTGGAGATAATAGAATTTTTAAATTTGAATTTGAAAATGCTTTGCTCAATTTTAAAAATATACCGTTTAAATCGATATTTAAAAATAGCCTTCCGAGGCACATTCTCGAATTTATACGAAACCAGTTCCATGAGATCCGTAATAGTGTATTTTTATCGAATTTTAATTTTCATAGTGCTTGAGTGGTCCTTTGGCTGAACGGTAGATAAACGCGCTGAAATCTATATCAAAAATTCAATATAATAATTGAATCCAAAAAGCTATCTTCTCCATATGATCTAGTTAGGCCTCGGAACCTTTTCAATCGTGTTAGGGGTATAACATTATAAACGCCTAGCGACATGCATCGATAAGAGGTCGGGATTTTGAGCTGCGTAATTCAAGACGATTTAAAATTTAAATTTGAATATAATATTTGACCAGATTCACATCTACATCCTTTCTTTCTTTTCTCCAGCCACCCAACAATGTCTTCTGAAACGTGGCACCTACCTTTTTCTAATCGCGTACAAATGTTCCCTTCTCCTTTTTTTCAACCGAGCATTCATTACTGTTAAAATACGAAGAAAAAAATAGAGTTTGCATTAAATATTAACTGCCGCTACTTTTAAAATCAAAATCGAATTTCCTCTCTTCTTCAATTTCAAAAATCGAGTTCAATAAAAAAAATCAGTAACGGCCGAACGAATAAATAGGTGAACGATTGAATTCTATCGCATTCGTTTAATAGCATCGGCTCGTCTCACACTTCCACTTCTACACTAGTTCGAGAGGAGGTTGGGTAGTTCGAATAGCCTACAACCGGGACTGAGGCGGTTTGAATGACTTCAGGATAGTGATGGCTGCAAATTCCTTCGATATTGTGAGGCCGAACAAGGATTTGTTTGGAATCCCATGGCCTTATCCTTTGAGTAAATTCATAGCTACCCGTGATGTCGAAGGCTGCGAGTTAGGAGGAGCAGTCGAATCGATCGACGCAATTGAAGGAGTGCGATTTGTCTAGATAAGGGCGGCAATTTTAGGCGTCGATGAAGTGGTGGGTAGCGATGGTCGAACTGGGATTCTAGGGTTGTAGTTTAGTTTGGGCTCGCAAGTCTGGGTGGTGCGGCGAAGATCGATGTCGAGCAAGGTGGTTCGTTTGCATGCTGGGCGTGTATCTGCTGTGTTTTTCTGGAACATTTTGATAAGGTATTTTCTGTTTATTTAACATTTTTATGAGAGTATATACACACATACACAGATTTCAGAAAGCAGAAAGATATATATTGATAGAACTAGATTTTATATTTTCAGTGAGATATTGAGCAGTCTTGTTTTTTTTATTTAATCTGATATATATATAGAGGTAAAATAGAATAGGCAAATGTATAAGGTTTTTGAAACTATAAGGATTTTAAAAATGTTTATAGTTTATAAAGATTGGATTTTAAATATATATATATATAGATCATTCTGATATTAGAAGTTTCAAAGAAGAAAATAAATGGATATACATATATAAATATTTTTATCTACTAGTTATTTGAAAAATAAAAATAAATATAATTTATTAAAGAGATTTTTAGTTTAAAATTAAATCAAATTATAAGTTAAATTAAATAAGTAAATGGTAATTAATTGTTGATTAATTCAAATAGTAATAAATCTTGAATTGTTTATACAAGGTCTGAAATCGTGAAAGCCAAGTCGAGATTGAAGTGGGTAGCAACGAAAAAAACAAAGGTGGGTTAATCTCACTCATCCTCCTATTTAAATTTAAATAGTTAAATTTAAATCATTGGTTGTTTTCTTGGATTAATAATTTAATATCAGTTTGGATGTGCTATATTATATATATATATATATATATATATATATATATATATATATATTGGAGTGATTGATTTCCCGCATTATATAGCGGATGAGACCTTATGCGCCCTGCATAATAGTGGATGACCCTTTATACCGCGATATCCCACCTTGAAGCGGGATTGGTATTTTAAGTTGTTGTTCTAACATCTGTGAATGCAGGAAAACAGGTTGGAGGGATCCAACTAGATTCCTTGAAATTATTTGGATTGTTTTAATATTCTATGATATTGTTTATCTGATAATCTATGATAAATTATATTGGTAATTGAAAATATTTGATGCTATGGTTTGATTGAATATATTTGGGTATACTGAGTTATCAAAAATATATAGATTGGATTTTTAAGGGGAAATAAAAAAGAGAGTTCTTAAGCAAATAATTATAGTGGTTTCGATAAATTAATTGGAAAAGGGTAAAAGTTGATTTTTAAATTCTAATAAATTTCAAGTATGAGAAAGGAGATTCTTAATAAATATGAATAAATGAATTATTAAACTTAAGTGTTATTATTTAAAGGAATGAAGAATTTATTTTAAATTCAAGGTTTTAATTTGTTTGAAAAGATAAAGAAGAAATTTGGAAAAAAGGAAACTGGTATTTTAAGTTTAAATGAGATTTTAAATTATAAATAAATAAGTTAAATATGAAATTAATGAGTTTTGAAATAAATTTGGATAAGTAAAGAAATTTATTTTAAAATGGATTTAATTTTGAATTCAATTTGAAAATTTATTAAGTGTCTGAAACTGTTTTTTAAAGGGAAGATTAGACTATGGAATTTATAATATGGGTTTATAAATAAAGTGAAATAAGATATCAGTGGATATTTAAAGCATAAATTCAGGATGAGAATTTATAATGGAATGGGTAAATTGTTTCAAAAAATAAATAAGTGGTTTATTTTGAAAAAGATATGGAAAAGGAAGTGTATTTCCTTGGAAAGCCAAGTATATTTTTAAAGGAAGATTTTTCAAGTAAAGTTAGAGGTTTTTAAAATGGTTTTAAAGAGTGTTCTAGAAGGAAAAAATTATTATTGAATGGTTTTAAAATTTTAAAAGTAAATATTTATTAAAGTTATATAGTAATTATCTTAAAGGTTTAACTAGTATTATGTTTACAAAGATAATTACTTAATATTATACCTTATAGAATAACTTTTATTTTAAATTAGTTTTGGCTTAAAATTTTTATTTGAGAATTAGTATAGAATTTCATAACTTTTGTTTTGAACAAGTACTTCAAGTAGTTTTATTTTGAAAGTTTTAAAGTGTATATATTCTTGTATAAAGTGATTTAAATTATTTTAAAATCTAAAGTATTAAGACTTGGGGGTTTCCAGTGGAAATAAAACAATTGGGTGGAAATTTATTTCCACGAGATAAAAAGTGATTTGGAAAAAAATATTTTCAAAGGAATTAAAGGGTAGAGAATATCTCATGAAGATATTTTGAAATAAATAAATAATTTGGGAAATCATTAAGGCTGATGGATTGTTTGTGGATGTTATTGACAGTTAAATAACCGACTATCAATATTGGCCAATGCGCTGATCGTTTCGAAGAGACCGAGATCGGGATTAATTTCCCGAAAACCACTTCGACGCGGTTTGAACGTTTTCGTGTGGAAGACAAGAGCTTGGAATCGAAGATGGAGCAGTGAAGTGCAAGGGCCGATCGCTACTAATTTTGAGGGTGATTCCAAAACGGATGTAGTTGGAGTAGTGCCTTCGGTTCCGTTCGAACCAAGAAAGGACTTATATGGACGAATGCTTTCAGAACATCGTCAGGAGCACGGTGAGCATTCAAAGTGTATATGTGCTAAAAAGGTAACTCATAGCCTCTAGCCTCATCAACCGGGAATGGCTAAAACAGGGGAGGTGCACACAAGGCTAAGTGGCTAGCAACCAATTAGGATAAGGCCATCCCTGTCTAGAGGTCCTTTAATTTTGGTTGTGTAGGCGGTTGCTAATCCCAACCGTGGGGTGATCTTATTCGGACTATCCAGTAAGGGGTAGCTCCAGTCTTGTGATGCAGGGGATCAGAGTGGATCCTCGATACGGTGATCTAGACCATGTACTGTGACGGACGGTACCCCAGTAGCCCTGCGATTGTATGGAATCCAATCTCCAATAAGCGCCTGTACGGCTTTGATTGTGCCCAACTATGCTGAAACGTGATATGCAAGCATTTTAGCTAGATTCTATTTTACTTTCTATAGACATTATTATAGTATCAGACGAATTTGACAAAAATGTTTTGGTTATCGTAAGGTAAAAACCCGGCATGTTTATTTATGGCGTGGTCTTACGAGGTACCTTTGATTTCAAATGGTTTTGAAAACTTTAACAATCCATTGATTGTGTTTTCTCACGCTGGTTTTCCAGACTAACTCGGGTGTTATTTCACTATAATGCTCGGGTCAGACCGAGTATTATAGAGTATAGATTTTGGATGGACTACTGTCGAGCTCAGGAGACGAGCTAGATGACGAGTCATTTCGGAAGATTTATATTTCCGTTGTGCAGTGTAAGCTATATATTCAGCTTTGGAAGGACGAGATATTATAATCGTCCTGAACTGTGTTGTTGATTGTATTGTACTCTAATGATGTAATGTATAAACAGATATAGTTCTTTTTGTTTAAAGATTAATCATTTGTCTATTATATATTGTTCCACTGCGTTTGAGAGATTCTGACGTTGTTTTCTATTTCTTCTTCTACCTCCTTCTTCTTTAACCCTAATGGTTCAGTTTTCTGGCATTCGATTTTCGGGCGTCAAAATATCGGGTTGTTACAAATAGAAATTGATTTATATAAATTGAATTATTTTCAATAATCCAAGCATTAATGCTGAAACTGGAATTGATTTAATGAACCGTTCAAAGTATTTTAATTGGAATTTCATAGTTGAAGTACCAAATATAAATGATTTTATCGGAATTGAGTTATTAAAATGTTTGGACATACCTTTGAAATCTATTTTAAACTGATTTAAACTATTTTAACTAATTTAAACTATTTTAATCAATTTAAACTATTTTAATTTATTTTAATCTATTATAACCTATTTAATCCAATTTAATCAATTTTACCTATTTTAAACAAATTAAATTTATTTAATCTATTTTAAATCTATTTAATATAATTTAAATCTATTTAATCTATTTTAAATTTTTTTAATCTATTTAAAATCTACTTAATATGATTTAAATATATTCAACCTATATTTAATCTATTTAAATCATTTTACATCTAATTAAATCTATTTAATCTACTGAAATCATTTTAAATCTAATTAAACTTAATTAAATCAAACATAAATATATTTAAACTATTTCTACTATTTAAACTATTTGAATCTATTTAAATTATTTTAAACTATTAAAACTATTTATGACTGTCTAAACTACTTTCTAAAATTTCAGATTGTACAAGGTTGAAGTATTTGCATTTAAATCCTTGATGATGATACAACCTAAGTTGAAATTTATAATTGATACCTTTTTGTGAAATGACATAATTGAGTAAATATGATGATTTCGGTACGAGGATTTAATTAACCTATCTTATCGAAAATTTCTAAAGCGAATATAGATTTGAAGTGAATATGGTTTTGAAAGTGAATATGGCTAAGTGATGTGATTTGAAATCAAATATGATATTTTGATGTTAATTATGAAATGGTTTTAGAAATGTAAAAGAACCATCCAGTGTGAAATAAGCGTTTGGTTGTAAAAGAGACCGGGATCGGACATTGTCATACTCTCTACCAATACGAAAACCACTTTAATAACTATGCATGTGGTGGAGATTACAAAAATGAAGTAGGATGGTTTGGCGAACGATTCTGTATGAGGTATTTATGTGACCCTGACTCCCATGACTCAGCCTAGATGTGACTAATATAGGAGCTAAACCTGGGCCAAGTGAGGCCATTCCTCCGATCGGACATGCTTCTTTGATATCATATTATGACTTTGTGCTGATTTCATGGCCACCCTTTAATTTGATAATGGGAGTGTGTTCTGAGGTGGGTGGTAGTAGCTGCTATGCGTTACCACTAGTCCAGTTCTGTAATTGGTATTTCTACCCTGACATAGCCCCGTGTGTCGTGTTCACATGCCATATCACGCCTTCTACGAGTTTGTTTTGTACCATACCTATGGAGTACTTTCTAAGTAACCTCATGGAGGAGCTTATGGTACTATATAGACTATAAGAATATATAAAATGTGGTAAATGGGATATGGTAAAGCCTTAATACTATTTTAATACTTTACTTTAACGTAGACACTATTATAATAGCGTATTGTACTATGTGTGTAGATAGTTTAACGGATCCTTAGGAGATGGAATCCTGAACATCTCTTAAGTATTGCACTCACGTTTGACACTGGATAGGAGATGTCAAAATCCATAAACATCTCCGATGCCATTACACTCATATTTATTTACTGTCGATTTAACTTACATATGATCGTTTATTTCTGACTCAAGTGTTTTGTCTTTTCAATTCGCTCGGGTGAGTCTGAGCTTTTCAGTTTGTCGAAGACTGCTTTCTAGAGGATGAAGATGAAGATTTTGTACTATTATTATTTAGTATATTTATTCCGTTGCATCATGTTGTTCCGTTGCATTTGTTTATTAGTTATTTTGGGTACGTAACTCTGATCTGTGTTTTAAAAGAATAATCAATATTATTTGTAAACAGCTTCATGAACTGTTTATTTGATTATTATACTTTGTCATTCCACTGTAAGATTCTGTATTTATTTTATTTCTTTCTCTTCTTTTTCTTATTTATCCCATAAAAATCTGCTTCTTTGAATGGTTTGAGCCCGATGTGTATGGTTTATCGTCGATTTAAACCGTCCAAAAATGCAGGTCATTACAGGATGACCTTTTGTATACGCGTTTGCATCGAAACGGACATTGCACATATTTTCTCATATATGTATTTGTTGTAGGTGACAGGTTGGAGGTATCCAACTTGATTCCTCACCAGTATTGATTTTATTTACAGATATTGTTATATGTGTTGTTATCATATGATATATGATGTTTTGGCTGCCAGGGTTGATATGATTGATATGTATCCCATTGCTTAGCATTTTTGCGACATTGGACTATAATTTGGAATTTTAAAAATATTATAGGGACGATTTCAAATTAAAAAGCATTTCAAAGTTATTTTGAAAATAGATGTTTTATTTATTTTTTAATGTTAAAGGAATGAATTTATTTTAAATAAATAAAAAGTTATCATTTTTATGTTATAAAAATTATGGTTTTGTGAAATATACCTAAATGTGATTTTTGAAATATGAAGTTGATTATTTTGTAAAATAATTTAAAACAAGAATTTTTATTTATTATAAATGGTTTTTATATATAAGATTTATAAAATTGGTATTTTACAAATAAAAATAGTGGAATTATAAACGGTGTTTTATAAATATTAGAAATGGATCTATAATCAAAATTGTATACTGATTTGGAATTGAAATTTAGCAATGGGTTTATAATAGATTTTATAAACAATAAGATTTAAAAAGAACGAATTTGTAAATAAAGAGATTTGTTAGTAATTAACATATAATCGGTTTTTGGTGTATAAGTGAGATAAATGGAATTTGTTAATAATAGAATTTTATAAATGGAAGTCTTTGTAAAATAGAAATGTGATTTATAAACATTGTTTCATAAATCCAAAATCAACTTATTTTGATAAGTTAAATATGAAAGTTTATAACGGAATTATATTCATGATTTTGGACAGTGGATAATCCTTTAAATTAAATGACTAGAAGTAATGAATTTGGTTAGAGAATTTTATTCACGATTTTGGAATTTGGATAATACTTTAAATTAAATAATTGTCTTGAAAAGTGAACTTTTAAATGGAGTAAAATGGTTTGAAGATGTTATAAAAGGTGTGAGCATCGAATACATAGATTTCAACATTGATTGTTGAAATAGACGTTTTCGAGAAGTAAGGACTATAACAATGTTGTTATAGTAAATGATTTTCAAGAGGAGATGTTTTGTATAGTATATAGAATTTATATATCTATCTAATTATCGAATCCTTAAACTACTGATTTTGGGTTGTCGTAACGATGTTTTACGCAGCATTCGTCTTGACCAAAATAAATATGTTTAAGAGAAAGTTTTTTTTAAAGAATAAAATATACACTTAATCATGATTTAAGTTTATGTAATATTTTCTAAGTGTTGAAAATAAACTGAATTGTGAACTACTTATTATTAAATAAGTACATGGAAATGTTTTCCAAATAGTGAAGTATTAAAACAGTTTTGGACTTATATCTTTTAAAAAGATAATTTGAAGTGAATATTGGCAAAGTGATTTAATTAATAAAAGATTAATTAAAAGAGCCTAGTGAGTTCTTATAGTGCTAAATAATTGTTGTTTGCTTTGATTGTTAAATAACCGATATCAAATTTGGCCATTTTAGTTCCTCGACTTGATGTGGAACTATTAGTCATACACTTAGTACATATCCATTTATGTAGGCTTAATTATAATTTGTGTTAAGGATGTTGATTCATATAAAGTGGAGTATTACTCCAATCTATCAAGCTTCCTTCTTGGCCGAAGGATAGGAAGTTGAAAGTTGGAGACGTGATAAGTCTATGAGACTTAGTTTCTATGTAAGGTTGAGAAATGCTTTTGCATTGTTGGTGCAAAGAGATCGGGATCGGTTTATTAGAAAACCACTTCGGACCAATGTATATGCGTTCGATTGTGCAGGTTATTGATGATATTGAGATTTAGGATTTTCATTGTTGTAACAACCCTAGATTTTTGAATATAAATTTAAATTTGACTTTATTGCATTTTGAAATTATTTTAAATTTGTTTTATTTATGAGATATCATTTCTAAATATTTTTAAAGTGATAATAGAATTTTTTTTCAAAATTTATTGCATTTAATTCCTATTTTTAAAGGCTATTTTCTATTTTTCTGCCATTTTCTTCATTTAATTATATTTGATTAAATTATATCTATTTATTTTTGAATGAATTTTTATTTTATGCTCTTATCTTTATTTATAAATATTTTCCAAGTCCATATAAATTTTCCAAAGTTTATTCTGTTTATTTTCAAATTTTCTAGACTACTTTCCATTTTCTGTGCTATTTTTTTTATTTTTATCATATATAATTAATATTTATTTATATTTTATATATTTGTTATATTTTTTAATTTTAGTTTAATTTATAATTATTTTCTGTTATTTAAACTTATATAAAGAAATTTGAAAGGTTTTGGTGACTTTTGATTTCCTAAGGCCTTATGTATTCCTACCTTTTCACATTTCTACCACACCTTTTCACATTTTCGCCATAACTTCTCACTTCTTCAGCCGACCATCACTTTCTTTTATCATTCATGTAAACTTTTTTTCCCATTCCTGAAGAACAAAATCAGCCATTACTTTGAAATTTTTTTGGGTAAACTTCTTTTCTTTTCTTTTGTTTTTTATACTTTTATTCTTCTTTGATTTGATTTTTGCACTTGATCTTCTTCTACATAGGTTCGGCCTACCACCACCACAAGCCTGCCGCCTCCACCTCCACCTGAGTACATCATCATCACCACCTCCTCTCTGGCTAACCCCAAGCCGAGCAACCAAATTTTGATTATCCACCACAAAATTCACCAAAACTCCAACCTTATGCATAGCCGAGCATACATCCACTTCCACCACTTCAACACCCCATAGCCGCCACCATCTCCACCTCCACCACCTTCAGCTCCACCTGAACACTCTGCCACGTCATCCCCTTGACCCACCAGTGAAGGCCGTGCCCATATGAGCCTTGGCCGAGCCTAGCTTTGGCTTGAGAAACCATGTATGTTGCCTTGTTAGTGTTGTTTCATCACCGCCACCTTTTCACCATGTTAACCAAGTGTTGGCCGACCCCTATCCAACCCAAACCTGATCCAAACCCTTGCCTTAGACCAGTATTCCACTTAAGGCTGAACCCAAAGAGAGTTGAAAGCAAGTGCAAAGCATTTCTGCTTTGATTTGTGCAGTTGATTCTAGCTTAATTTATCGTATTTTTGAATTGAAAGCTTATGTGTATTATATTGTTTGGTTTGATTTGTTTTCAAGGGAATTGATACTTTGGCTCTCTCACTCATATCTTTTCGTGCTATCGTGCTTGTGTGGATCTCTTTTGTGCATTCGTTGTTGTGTCTCCAACTCAAACCAGTGAGTTATTCTCACCTGACAATGTATACATATATAACCTGTAAATTGACCACTTGTGAGTCTGTAAAATGCATAACCATATCACATCTGCTATGTTATGATTATATGATGTTCACCCATGCTTAAACACCTGTTATATCATATGTTACTATTATATTATGGTGTTCTATTATTTATATGTAACAACCCGCATATTTATCGGTTGTATATTTAAATATTTTATTTAAATATAACATCATTTGTCGGATTATGGTACGAAAAGTTACTTTATGCAAACGGTCGAATTGGGTCTCAGACCACTTCCATTGAGTTCAAAACGTCGTTTGCGATCTTTTTGAGTATAAGCTTTGATATATTTGGAGTAAGTCGAATTTTGCTATTTGCTAAGTGGGCTTTTGGGTTTGGGTTTCACCCAAACTGTTCTATAAACCAACTCAGCCCTTCTCTCCTTCCATTCACTTATTCATTTCATAAAAACTTAAGCTAAAAACTGATAATGGTGGAAGAGAATGGAAATTAGAAACTCCTAGCCCTAGTTTACTTGCAAATCCAAATTCTTGCTCCAAAATCATAGAGAAGCTATTGGTAAGTCTCTCTTCTTCTTCTCCAACTCTTTCTCCTTCAATTTCAGAAAGTTTTCCTAAACCTAACTAAGGAAAATACTTTTTTGTTCTTAGATTGAAGCTTGTTGGGTTGAAGTAGTGATTAGTTGGTTTTCTCCTTGTGACTTAGCTCCTTCATCTTCTTTGTTTGTGAGATTAAAAGGTGAGTTTCTAACTCACATCTATTTCTTTTGATATCATTGATGTTAGGAATGAATTCCTAATACTTGTTCATGTGCATTTGCTTTCGATTTGGATTGCTTTGGTGAAATTGCCAAATATTGAATTTTGAAGCCAAATCTATGTAAAACCTTATATGGTTGATGTTTTTGTTGTTTGGAGTGTTTGGGTGTGTCGTCAAGGTTGGGTAGTCATTTGACGAAAGCCCATAATCAACACACATCCGATTGCTTTTGATTTTCTTGGCCATAGTTGGCCTAGGTTCAGGAATTGCCTGACCATCTGGTTTCAGACGTCTGAAATGCCTATTTCAGACGTCTTAATATTGTTCTTGGAAGAAATTTCATTCCCAGATTCAGACGTCTGAATTTATATTCTAGACGTCTGAATTGGCTAAATTTCGACCAGAAAGGAAATAGGCAAAATATTGCCTGTTTCAGACGTCTAGATGGCTGGATTCAGACGTCTGAATCCTGTTTTGGAAAACAAATAGATTTTCAGATTCAGACGTCTGAATCCCTTCTTTCAGACGTCTGAACCTGCTGTTTTTGGCCAATTTTCCTTGTTCGTTTAATTTTCCAAATTAGATCGATGTATACTGATTCCAATTAGTTGTTTATGCATATTTGACCTTGATAATTCCTTTTTGAATTCATTCACGGGTTTTTATAAATAATTTCCTCAAATCGTATTAAAAGTTCGTTTCTCCAATTTATAAACTCTATTTAAAACACACGCACAATTTCGCACTTCGAGCGAAGTGGAAGGGTGATTAAATGGTTGGGCAAAACACGGACCATGAATCTGTGCATTTATCCTTCTGATTAATCCCCGACCTATTCAATTGATTGTTTTGACCTTCGGGTTTGGTTTACTGATGATATGAGGTGAACTTTGTACTGTTTTGAGTGTGAAATTAACTAACGGATAGTAAACCGTTTAGTGCGAACGGGTGGTTATGGGACTCACGTTGCCACTTTTCGGATTCCTTTCTGGGAGTTTGTGACACATGCTGCCTTTGGGATAGTGTCTTCGGACTGTCTCCTCTGGCTTGTTGCCTTTAATATCGCTTTTTGAGTTGGTCCTTTTCCCTGACTTGAGAGATATTTGGGATTGTTGGTTACCTTTAGTATTGCTTTCGAAGTGGTTCTTCTTCACCACCGCTCAAGAGGTATTGGAGTGGTTTCTTCACCACCGCTCAAGAGATATTGGAGTGGTTTCTTCACCGCCGCTCGAGAGATATCGGAGTGGTTTCTTCACCACCACTCGAGAGATATTAGAGTGGTTTTCTTCACCACCGCTCATGAGATATTTGGGTTTGTTGCAATTAAAATTTTCTGATGTTTCATTGATATGTATATTCCCTAGGTATCACCCTTCTGTGTTGGTCTTTTTGAGCCGCACGATATGTAGCGATTACCTTGTGGAACTTGTATACCTTATGGGTATTTGTTATTTGTCTTTTGGCTTGCTTTGGAATATTCATCTCCATTGTTTATTTGAGTTGCCGATGATATGAGGCTTGTTCTATTATGATTCATCTTTTGTTGATGACTGTGTTATCTCCTTTAGAGATATTTGTTATACTTTGTAACCTTGCAGGTTTATTGTTGTTCAGTTATCTAAGTGATTTGTTTAGCTAGACTGACCTGTGTATTAATTACTCGGGTCAGACCGAGATGTTTCAGGTTAGGTGCTTTTGGACTTAGCCTCTTTTGCTTTCGCATGGACTATCCAGCCTGTTCCTTTTTGTTAAAGCTTTTTGTGTAGTCCTTTTTGTTGTAACTCTGATATATATTCTTTTGACTCGTCTGTATATTGTGGTTTGCTATACCACTTGACATGTATTAGTTTGTATACTCGGTTATGTATCTGTATATGTGTATATGATGATCTACTGCTCTGTGATGTATATTACATTTGAGTTGTTATATTCTGTTCTGATAGATCCTCCAACCACCTATGGTTTTGTTTTAAGTATTCATTGAGTATGTCGACCTGCTTGGTATGACTTTTGTCGATGTATTCAATAGATAGTTAGAGCAAGGCTATAGATGGTCACTCCCAACCAGCCTTATTCTCCGTGTTAGTTGACGGCATTACCCTGTAGTGTCCTTGGCTAGCGTGGGTATAGAGGTGGGTCGTCACAGCGTGGTATCAGAGCTGAGTTCAGAACAAAATATGATAAACACAGAACAGAAGCACAAATTACGATACATCGGAGTGTAATAAGTGATACAAATCTTTGAATCATTGTGACTCTCTATTCCTTCTGCCATCAAGGTTAAATAGAATGTGGGAATACGTCTGAGAATGTATTTAGATCCTGTAGTATTCCATCTTGAATCATCTACCTTGTGAATAATCTTATTCTATCTTACTCTCAGCGTATGGCTGGAAGAGGCAGGGGACGACGTTCGGATGCTGGGCAATCCAGTGGCTCACATCCGGATGGCGTTTATATGTCTGCCGATCAGTTTATGGAATTGTTTAGGAGCATTCAGCCTCCAGTTCCTACTCGTGTATCTCCACCTCGCAAGTCTGCTTTTGCACGTCAGTGCAGTGATTTTGCTCATCTTGGAGGAAAGCCGTTTAAGGGCTCTGAATCCGTTCTTGAAGTCCAAGCTTGGCTTCGCACGTGCGAGCGTATTTTCTCTCGCATGGATCTTTCTGATCATGATAGGGTTCTTGTAACTTCTAGCTTATTACAAGAGCGTGCCCTTGATTGGTATGAGCTTCTTGTAGCCGAAATTGATGAGTCTGCTCTTTCTTGGACTCGGTTTCGGGAACGATTCGAACTCAAGTTCGTTCCTGAATCTGAGAAAGCTTTGTTGGCCCGGTGCTTCCTTGAGTTGAAACAAGGGATATCTTCTGTTTCTGAGTATGTTGCATCATTCGAGGCTTTATCTAAGTATGGTCTCGAATTCATTAGCACTTCTTATAAGAAGAATTTGAAGTTTGTTTCTGGTCTTAAGAAATATCTTAAGAAGTCTTTGTTGCTCCAGCTTAAGCTTTCTTTTGAGGAGTTGGTAGATTCTGCACTTCATCTCGAGACCGTCGAGAAGGAGTGTGATAGTGGTGATGATGTTGAGGTTCGCAAGAACCCCAACAAAAAGCAGTCTCCATTGGATGAGAGGGAATTTTTCCCTTCCAAGAAGAAAAAGCCCGTTGAATTTGATTCTCAGTCTCAGCCGGCTGGAACGCCTTCCATTCGGAAGTGTTTCAATTGTGGTTCTCCTGATCATATGATTCGAACTTGTCCTAAGCCTCTCTTCTGCCGCTATTGCAAGAAGGAAGGCCATCGTAGTTCCACTTGTCCTATTGCTTCGAATAATTCTCAATTTGACAAGCTAAATGTACCAAATGCTTCTGGAGGCCCTTCTCAGGGATAAGGTATGTCTCCATCTATTTTGGTAGGTTTCTACTTTTCTTTGTGATTCGATTTCCAATTTGATGGCATCATTTTATTTCTTTAAGCCCTCATGATGAGGAAAGTGTTGTTTCTCTCATTCTTATAGTTTGAGAATTTTCTGGTATTTTGGGTATTGTCTTAGGATTATCACCTAAGCAATCCTTTGGGTGGTATTAAGGCCTTTTCAGCTCGATCTTGCCACCGGTTTTGATTTGGCTACGAGTTGCGGAAGTTAGCACTCCACTTACCGCATTCCGCACTCGTTGTGATTCTTATGAATGATTTATTATGTCATTCAGTTTGTTTAGCTTAGTTCATCCATTTTATGAATCGAGTATTTTGTGAATATCTCGATGATTCCATTTTTGTATTTATTGGTTTTGGATGGAAATTAGCAATTTAAAATTTTTGCAAATCTTTTTCATAAGATTTATTTATAAGTATAAATGGGACTTTTGTTCTTAAAACAAACAAAGAGAATTTTTTTTAAAAGTTTTTAGAAATATGTTTGTCGTATATAAGATTGCTTTGTGATTGTATTGCCCATTAAGTGCTTTAAGAATTCTGGTCGATGCGCTTGATCAACGTTATCGATAGGAATCTCCTAAACGCTTTGATGAGACAATCAAACACAGTGAATTGATTTGAAATGAGAAAATTTTTCTAGAAAAATAATTACATAAAGATAATTGTGATTTTGAAAGTTTTAGCTTTTTGGGAAAGTTGATTATTTAAAAGAACTCTTTTTCGATACTCTCATTCTTTCTATTCCCGAAAGGGGGATCGTGTTGCCAATGCATTTAGTTGTAAGCAGCAAGTGATTGTTTTTTTGTTGATGTCGGAATGGAATGATCTTTTTACCAAGTTCATCAGACGTTTTGTTGTACTTCATTTTGTTGAGTTTTGGTTCATTTGACGTATTGTTTGTACCACGTCGGTGTTCCAAATTATTTTGAGCTTAGGAATCCATAGAATTCTCTGAGCAAGCAAGTTCGAACTTATCCTCTCGTTCCCTTTGTGGTGAACTTCTTATTCTGTTATTCTTTTGTGTTGATATGCTTTTATGGTTGTTACTTCTTATTTCTTCTTAAGAATTGCGAGGACGCAATTTCTTTAAGGAGGGGAGTCTGTAACAACCCGCATATTTATCGGTTGTATATTTAAATATTTTATTTAAATATAACATCATTTGTCGGATTATGGTCCGAAAAGTTACTTTCTGCAAACGGTCGAATTGGGTCTCAAGACCACTTCCATTGAGTTCAAAACGTCGTTTGCGATCTTTTTGAGTATAAGCTTTGATATATTTGGAGTAAGTCGAATTTTGCTATTTGCTAAGTGGGCTTTTGGGTTTGGGTTTCATCCAAACTGTTCTATAAACCAACTCAGCCCTTCTCTCCTTCCATTCACTTATTCATTTCAGAAAAACTTAAGCAAAAAACTGATAATGGTGGAAGAGAATGGGAATTAGAAACTCCTAGCCCTAGTTTACTTGCAAATCCAAATTCTTGCTCCAAAATCATAGAGAAGCTATTGGTAAGTCTCTCTTCTTCTTCTCCAACTCTTTCTCCTTCAATTTCAGAAAGTTTTCCTAAACCTAACTTAGGAAAATACTTGTTTGTTCTTAGATTGAAGCTTGTTGGGTTGAAGTAGTGATTAGTTGGTTTTCTCCTTGTGACTTAGCTCCTCCATCTTTTTTGTTTGTGAGATTAAAAGGCGAGTTCCTAACTCACATCTATTTCTTTTGATATCATTGATGTTAGGAATGAATTCCTAATACTTGTTCATGTGCATTTGCTTTCGATTTGGATTGCTTTGGTGAAATTGCTAAATATTGATTTTTGAAGCCAAATCTATGTAAAACCTTATATGGTTGATGTTTTTGTTGTTTGGAGTGTTTGGGTGTGTCGTCAAGGTTGGGTAGTCATTTGACGAAAGCCCATAATCAACACGCATCCGATTGCTTCCGATTTGCTTGGCCATAGTTGGCCTAGGTTCAGGAATTGCCTGACCATCTGGTTTCAGACGTCTGAAATGCCTATTTCAGACATCTTAATATTGTTCTTGGAAGAAATTTCATTCCCAGATTCAGACGTCTGAATTTATATTCCAGACGTCTGAATTGGCTAAATTTCGACCAGAAAGGAAATAGGCAAAATATTGCCTGTTTCAGACGTCCGGATGGTTGGATTCAGACGTCTGAATCCTGTTTTGGAAAACAAATAGATTTTCAGATTCAGACGTCTGAATCCCTTCTTTCAGACGTCTGAACCTGCTGTTTTTGGCCAATTTGCCTTGTTCGTTTAATTTTCCAAATTTGATCGATGTATACTAATTCCAATTAGTTGTTTATGCATATTTGACCTTGATAATTCCTTTTTGAATTCATTCACGAGTTTTTATAAATAATTTCCTCAAATCATATTCAAAGTTCGTTTCTCCAATTTATAAACTCTATTTAAAACACACGCACAATTTCGCACTACGAGCTAAGTGGAAGGGTGATTAAATGGTTGGGCAAAACACGGACCATGAATCTGTGCGTTTATCCTTCTGATTAATCCCCGACCTATTCAATTGATCGTTTTGACCTTCGGGTTTGGTTTACTGATGATATGAGTGAACTTTGTACTGTTTTGAGTGTGAAATTAACTAACGGATAGTAAACCGTTTAGTGCGAACGGGTGGTTATGGGACTCACGTTACCACTTTTCGGATTCTTTTCTAGGAGTTTGTGACACATGCTGCCTTTGGGATAGTGTCTTCGGACTGTCTCCTCTGGCTTGTTACCTTTAATATCGCTTTTGGAGTTGGTCCTTTGCCCCGACTCGAGAGATATTTGGGATTGTCGGTTACCTTTAGTATTGCTTTCGGAGTGGTTCTTCTTCACCACCGCTCAAGAGGTATTGGAGTGGTTTCTTCACCACCGCTCAAGAGATATCGGAGTGGTTTCTTCACCACCGCTCGAGAGATATCGGAGTGGTTTCTTCACCACCGCTCGAGAGATATTGGAGTGGTTTTCTTCACCACCGCTCATGAGATATTTGGGTTTGTTGCAATTAAAATTTTCTGATGTTTCATTGATATGTATATTCCCTAGGTATCACCCTTCTGTGTTGGTCTTTTTGAGCCGCACGATATGTAGCGATTACCTTGTGGAACTTGTATACCTTATGGGTATTTGTTATTTGCCTTTTGGCTTGCTTTGGGATATTCATATCCATTATTTATTTGAGTTGCCGATGATATGAGGCTTGTTCTATTATGATTCATCTTTTATTGATGACTGTATTATCTCCTTTAGAGATATTTGTTATACTTTGTAACCTCGTAGGTTTATTGTTGTTCAGTTTATCTAACTGATTTGTTTAGCTAGACTGACCCGTGTATTAATTACTCGGGTCAGACCGAGATGTTTCAGGTTAGGTGCTTTTGGACTTAGCCTCTTTTGCTTCCGCATGGACTGACCAGCTTGTTCCTTTTTGTTAAAGCTTTTTGTGTAGTCCTTTTTGTTGTAACTCTGATATATATTCTTTTGACTCGTCTGTATATTGTGGTTTGCTATACCACTTGACATGTATTAGTTTGTATACTCGGTTATGTATCTGTATATGTGTATATGATGATCTACTATTCTGTGATGTATATTACATTTGAGTTGTTATATTCTGTTCTGATAGATCCTCCAACCACCTGTGGTTTTGTTTTATGTATTCATTGGGTATGTCGACCTGCTTGGTATGACTTTTGTCGATGTATTAATAGATAGTTAGAGCAAGGCTATAGATGGTCGCTCCCAACCAGCCTTATTCTCCGTGTTAGTTGACGGCATTACCCTGTAGTGTCCTTGGCTAGCGTGGGTATAGAGGTGTGGTGTCACATTATATCAGTTAATCACACTGCAAGTTCCCTTTAGATTAGGATCACTCTGGGTTGAAATGATACATGCCCGAACGGACTTTAGAATATGGGAAAATCGTTATGGGATGAAATGATAGGCCTGAGTGATTTCAATTTATTTCATTTACTTGGGACTGCGGGTTTGAAATGAGAAAACCCGGGTTTTCTTTGTAAATTACGGGTTGAAATGATATATTACCCGTATCACTTTACCTAGCGTAGAAAATTATATAAAGAACCGTAGTTAAAATACGTTTTTCTAAAAAATTTAAAATGTTTTAGAAATGTAAATATTATAATATTTTGACTTAAACTTATTTAAAATGATTTTTTGAAAAATATTATTGATTTTCTGAATATTTATAAGTGAAATAAATTAATGAAAAAGTTATAAAATTTGAAAGGTAAGTTATTTTGGAAATTTTGATTTAATTATAAATGGAATTTAAATTAAATATGAAATTATGATAAATTTATGATATTTTGAAATTTAAACGAATTTAAAATGATTTTATAATATATTAATGAATTTGAATAAAGTTAAAATGTGAAATGAATGAATATTTAAGTTGAAATTTTGAAATATAACTAAAATTGAAAATTTATGAATTTGGCTTAAAGGTGAATATTAAGTTAAGTAAATAAAAATGAAATGAAGTTATATTTGAGAATTTAAACTTAAGTGTTAAGTTGAAATTTAATTAAATGAGTTTAAATTTGAATGTTGAAATTTAATAAGTGAATTATTATTAAATATGGATTTTTGAATGGAAATTTAACTTTATAAAATCATGAAATTAAGGAAAATTAAATGATGATTATAAAAGTGAAAATGTATGATTTTATAAGTTAAAAATAATTTAAATAAAAATATAATTGTTTGTGAAATTATATTGAACATTTGAAGTTAATTAACTGTATTTTTGAAATGCAATTAATCCTAATGTAAACGATAATACTACATTTGTAAATGCCGTATTTGATGACAATGAACTAAAAAGCTAAATAAGATTAAAGGCTATTATAGCATTTTGTAAAGTGCTATAATCGTTGAATTTAACTAAGTTTTATTTGAAACTAATGTAACCTATTACAACATTCTTAAATGTTGTCCTTTGTTAAATTGAACTGTTTTGAATGTAACTTTCCGTAGCATTTTCTAAATGCTGCGAAAAGTGAATTTTTACCGTTTTGATATAATTAAGTGAATGGATGAACTTTGAAAAGTTTAGAATTTTTGGAAATTTAATAATTTAATTATTAAATGTAATAACTTCATTTTTATGATTTAAATGAAGTAATTCAATTTAAAATATAAACTATTTTTGAAATGTAAATTGAAATGGTATTTTAAATTGAATAAAATGAATGTGGTTTTGAAATGAAATGATAAGTTTGATACTTTTGAAATGGTTTGAAATGATTTTGATTTATTAAAGGATATTTGATTTTTTTGAAATAAATACCATTTTCTAAATTATAACTACGGGTTATAATAACGATTGGTTGTTTAAGAGACCGGGATCGGATATGGACATACTCTCTGTCGATACCGAAAACCACTTTAACAACTGTGTTCGCGGTAGAGATTCCAAACTGAAGTAGGATGGTGACGACGTTCCTAAGGTACTTTACGTGGACCTAACTCTGGTGAGTTAGCTTAAGGTGGCTAAAACAGGAGCGATCTCGGGCCAAAGGAGGTAGCACCTCTGGCTGGACACACTTCTTCGATACCATTCTATTACTGTTGTGATCGATTGGGTGCACCCTTTGATTTGGAGTGTTGCTCGGGGTGGGCGTATGTGGCTGTTGCGTCACCACAAGCCCGTGTGCGTAATTAGTATATCTACCCTGGCATTGCCTTGTGTGCCGTGTCACCTACCATACCGAGCCTTTACTACGAGCTTGTTTTTCTCCCATAGCCCATGGAGTATTTAGGGTAGTCTCCCGATCTGGAGATATGCTGATACTGGATGGACTATTGGGGCTATTATGTGTGAAGGGTGATATGGGTAGGCCGGAACGCTATTTAAATGTATGTTTATTTTACTGTAGACATTTCTATAATAACGCAATATTACTATATAGTAAATAGTTTGACGGATCCTTAGACGATGGACGGTCCTAGGCATCCTTTAAGTTACTTGTTCTTTATTACAGTTCACTTGAGTTGGTTTACATTATATAAGTATATATTGTCCTAACTCAAGTGTTTTGTGTTTTGCTTTACGCTTGGGTCAGCCTGAGTATTCACAGCTTTGGATTCTCTTTCTGTAGCTGATCTTTGCTGGAGTTTCTACTTATCTACATATATATCTACTTCTGTTTCAGCTATTCTAGTTTATCTTATGTATTAATGAACTTCTATGTATTTGGGATTTCTATTATGTTGTTTTCAGACTGTATTATGTATTTGGTTTGAGACTCCGCTGTAGTAGCTTCATGAACTACTATGTATTTTTATATTCCGCTGCGAGTTATTCTGTCTGTTCTGTGTCCGTTATTCTGTGTATTTGATTTTATTTGCTCCAAATTTATTTACGTTCTGTTATTTCGCATCATTCAAGTCTGACACGTGTGGATTACTGTCGATTTGAATGGTACGAAATGGAGGTCATGACAGTTGGTATCAGAGCTTTGGTTTTGGCAAACCATTGCCTCTGCGGAGCAAAAACTCATTAGAGATAGGGTATTTCTACCCTAGAATGAGTGAAATCAATCTCAGAATCATATCTTTGTGAGAGACGTATTTTTAAAGTATAAAATGATTTTTCAAAGATTATTTTGATATACAAAATTTTTCTTGTTTTAAAGGATTTTCAAATGTTTTCTAACTTCCTTCCTTTCATATGTACCTTGTTAGAATTTTCTTTCTTTAGGATATTCATCCAAGTGAATTATAGTCTTATCTTAATTCATCTTTGGCTTATCTTTATCTTATCCTAAATTCATTCTTGATATTTTTCAGGATGAATCGAGGAAATGCCAGAGGTAGGGGTCGTGGTATTGCCCCAGCTCCACAGCCTGTTGCTCCAGTCAGGTTCACTGTTCTTTGTAAGGAATTCTCTCAGCTTGGTGGTACCCCATTCACCGGTTCTGAGAGCATCATTGAGGCTCAGAAGTGGTTGCGGAGTCTGGAGAGGATATTTACTGGTCTTGATATTACTGATGCCCAGAAGCGTCAGCTAGCAGCTTGGCAGTTGCGTGATTCTGCTTTATATTGGTGGGAGTCCGTTACGGCTAACATCGCTGAGGCTGATATCACTTGGGAGCAGTTTAGGTATCCTTTGTATTATCCTGAATTTTGTTCCTATTTCCTTTTCTTTGAATCTATCTTAAGCTTGTTCTGCATCTCTTTTCCAGGGAGGCTGTTGTGGCAGAATGGATGCCAGAAGCCGGAAAATCTCAGCTTTATCGTGAGTTTATGGATATTAAGCAGGGTAGTATGTCTTTTACTGAGTATGGGAGGAAGTTCAATGAATTTTTCAAGTTCGGTCCTAGCCTTATTGACACTCCTCTCAATAAGAATGAGAAATTTATTGCTGGTGCTCGTCCTGAGTATTATAGTCGCCTCATTTCTCATGTTCATGGCTCTTTTACCCAGCTTATGGATATGGCTATTCGCGATGAGAATCCCATATCCAAAGGCCCTGATGTTTCTGGTGCTCAGTCTTCCTCTGTTAATTCCAAGAAGCGTAATCCTAATTTCCAATAGCAGAAGAAGAATTGGCAGAAGCATTCTGGTTTGGGATCTTCATCATCAGCTCCTGCTCAGAGGCAAACAATTGATCTCTCCTCCATCACTTGCTTTAGGTGTGATCGAAAAGGACACTATGCCAATAGCTGTCCTACTCTATCTGGTGATGCTATTCCTCCACCTTCTCAGTTGGCTAGGTGTGATCTTTGCCATATCTGTCTCCGGCCTGGTCATTTGAAGAAGGACTGCCCTACCCAGCAGAGGGGTACTCCTTCTGGCATATTTGCTGTCACTTCTGCATCATCTCCAGTTCCTCCACCAGCTCCTACTCCTAGTGATGACGAAGGTACTCTCCAGGGTTCATTTACTTTATTCCATCATCCTGTTCGTGTGTTGTTTGATACTGGTGCTTCACATAGTTTTATTTCTGTTGCTTTGTATGATAAGTTTGAGCATCTCCTATCTCCTGAGTATGCTTCTGTTCCATTATGTGTTTCAAATCCTATTGGGGGTCCTGCTAACCTTGATTGGATTTATCGAGAAGTGAAACTTCTCCATTCTGATCATCACTTTTGTAGTGATTTTTATGTTTTGGGCTTCGATGCTTTTGATTTACTGCTTGGTCAGGATTGGTTAGTGAATCATGATGCACATATCTCTCGTAAAGCCCGAACTGTTCGTCTTGTTGATGATCAAGAGAATTCCTTGATTATTCAGTGCCACTTGCCTCAGGATTTTGCTGGCAATTTTATTTATTCTCTAGATTCTTCTACCAATGATCTTGATTCAACTCCTGTGGTTAGATTATATCCCGATGTGTTTGGTGAAGTCACTTCTTTACATTCGAAGCGGGAAATTTATTTTCGGATTGATCTTATTCCTGGTGCTCGACCTGTTGTTCTTCCTCCTAGAAGAATGACACCCCGTGAGATGGTTGAGTTGGGAAAGCAAATTGAAGACTTGTCTTCCAAGGGTCTGATTAGGCCTAGTTTTTCTGAATAGGGAGCCGCGGTGGTTTTTGTCACCAAATCTGATGGTTCTCCTCGGTTGTGTGTTGATTATAGGGAGCTGAACAAGCTCACTATGAAAAACAGATATCCAATGCCTCGTATCAATGACATGTTTGATCAGCTTTATGGTGCTACAGTTTTCTCTCAGCTTGATCTTGCCACTGGTTTTCATCAACTCAGGGTTGCCGAGGATAGCCGAGGATAGCATTCCGAAGACTGCTTTCTGCACTGAGAATGGTTTTTATGAATGGTTAGTCATGCCCTTCAATTTGACTAATGCTCCTTCTTTATATGTTCATTTGATGAATCGTGTTTTTCATGATATGCTTAATAAATTTGTGCTATTCTTTGTTGATGATATCCTTGTCTTCTCTAAGACCGAGGAAGAGCATGAGTCGCATTTGAAATATGTTCTAGAGACTCTCAGAAATCATCAGTTGAAGGCCAAATTTTCTAAATGCCATTTCTGGAAGGATGAAGTCCGAAATCTCAGGCATATTGTTTCTAGTAATGGAGTTTCAGTTGATCCAGCCAAGATCGCTGCGATCAATGTAAGTCTTTTTGTCTTTCTCTTTTTCTTTATCATTTAATAATTCTATCTTCTCTGATGTCCTTATTTTTTCCTATTCTGTTTCAGGATTGGGAAACTCCAAAGACTCCATCTGATATTCGTAGTTATCTGGGCCTTGCCAGTTACTACCGGAGATTCGTTGTGAATTTGGCTCGGATTGCTGCACCTCTCATAGCTTTGACTCGGAAGAATGCCAAGTTTGTCTGGAGTGATCAGTGTAAGGCTACATTCAATGAGTTGAAGGGTAAGCTAACTTCTGCACCAGTTCTTACTGTTTGGAACGAAAGTGAGGGATTTACAGTTTATACCGATGCTAGTCGTGAGGGTTTGGGTGCTGTTCTCATGCAGGATGGTAGGGTCATTGCCTATGCCAACCGTCAGTTGAAATCCCACGAGGCAAATTATGCTGCTCATGATTTAGAGTTGCTTGCTGTTGTTTTTGCTTTGAAACTTTGGAGGCATCATCTTCTTGGATCTAAGTTTGAGCTTTTCACCGATCATCAGTCTCTGAGATAAATCTTCTCCCAGAAGGATTTGAATCAGAGGCAAGTTTGTTGGCTTGAGTTTCTGGCTTCTTAAGGCCTCGATATTAGCTATACTCCCAGTAAAGCTAATGTTGTGGCCGATGCTTTGAGTCGGAAGAAGGCTTTGTTGTGTCAACTTGTTGTTTCCTCTCCTCCTTTTCTAGATCGTATCATGGCTAACCAGGATGAGGATGAGATGCTTAGATTGATGAAGGATGTTCGTAGGAGAGTTGGTGGTGGTGGTGGTGGTGGTAGTTGTAGTGGAGCTCAGATTGATGATAGAAGGATTTTGAGGATTAATGGCAGGATTTGTATCCCGAACGTTGATGGTTTGTGGCAGGAGTTGCTTTAGGAGAATCACCGATCCAAGCTTTCTATTCATCCTAGTGTGTCGAAGATGTATCAGGGTATGAAGAAGCTTTATTGGTGGAAGGGGATGAAGAGGGATATCTCTATCCTTGTTAGTCGGTGTGCGACTTGTCAGCAAGTCAAAGCCGATCACCAGAAGACCCCTGCTTTGTTACAGCCCCTTGAGATTCCCAATTGGAAGTGGGAACAGGTTTCCATGTATTTCATCGATGGTTTACTGAGGACTCGGAAGGGTAATGTGAGTATTTGGGTTATTGTTGATAGACTGACCAAGTCCGCTCATTTTATTCCGGTCAAGTCTACTCGATCTGCTTCTAGCTTATATGAGATCTACATGAGAGAGATTGTTCGTCTACATGGTGTTCCTCTCAGTATTGTTTGTGATCGTGACCCTATCTTTACCAGTCAATTTTGGAAGACTTTTCAGGAATCTTTGGGTACTCGTTTGAATCTGAGCACTGCTTACCATCCACAGACCAACGGTCAAACGGAAAGAGTGAATCAGTTTCTCGAGGATCTTCTTCGTGTTTGTGTGCTTGATTATGGAGGATCTTGGGAAGATAATCTCCATTTTGTCGAATTCACCTATAATAATAGCTATCAGGTATAATCTTATCTTCTGTTTTTCAATCTATTCTTAATCTTTTTATCTATCTCATAACATATTTGCATTCTGGCCAGTCTCAAAATGTCTCCGTTTGCTGCTCTATACGGACGACCTTGTAGATCCCCATCTTGCTGGATTGAATCCGGTAATCGTCTGGTTCTTGGTCCTGATGTGATTTGGGAAGCATCTGAGAAAGTTGAAGAGATTAAGAAGAGGTTGAGAGCCGCTCAGGATAGGCAGAAGAAGTATGCTGATAGGCGTAGGCGGAATTGGAAATTTTCTGTTGGTGATCAGATGTTCCTTAAGGTTTCTCCCTTGAGGAATGTCATTCGCTTTGGTCGTAGAGGGAAGCTTTCTCCTAGGTTCATTGGTCCTTTCCGCATTGTGGAAAGAGTTGATTCTTTGGCTTATCGTTTGGATTTGCCCGAGAAGCTTTCTGGAGTACATGATGTATTCCATGTATTGCATCTTCACCGTCATCTTCATGGTCCATCTGTTCAGCCTTCTGTTCTTGATAGTTTGGATATTGAGCCTAATCTGACTGTTGAGAGGAAGCCACTTCGTATTGTCGACAGAGGTACGAAGCAGCTCAGAAGAAAATCTGTTAATCTGGTCAAAGTACAGTGGAGTACTGACAATCGAGATTGTAGCTGGGAAACGGAGGAGAGTATTCGTGCTTTGAATCCGGAATTGTTCGTTTCAGGTACTATTTTATTTTCTGCCTTGTTTCTCTTTATTTTTCCTTTCCGTTCTTTTCGAGGACGAAAAGATTTGACTGGGGTAGAGTGTAACAACCCTATATTTTTGAATATAAATTTAAATTTGACTTTATTTCATTTTGAAATTATTTTAAATTTGTTTTACTTGTGAGATATCATTTCTAAATATTTTTAAAGTGATAATAGAATTTTTTCAAAATTTATTGCATTTAATTCTTATTTTTAAAGGCTATTTTCCATTTTTCTGCAATTTTCTTCATTTAAATTATATTTATTTATTTTTGAATACATTTTTATTTTATACTCTTATCTTTATTTATAAATATTTTCCAAGTCCATATAAAATTTTCAAAGTTTATTTTCAAATTTTCTAGACTAATTTCCATTTTCTGTGCTATTTTCTTATTTTTATCATATATAATTAATATTTATTTATTTATATTTTATGTATTTGTTATATTTTCGAATTTTAACTGAATTTATAATTATTTTCAGTTATTTAAACTTATATAAAGAAATTTGAAAGGTTTTGGTGACTTTTGATTTCCTATGTCCTTTTATATTCCTACCTTTTTACATTTCTACCACACCTTTTCACATTTTGGCCATAACTTCTCACTTCTTCAGCCGACCATAACTTCTTTTATCATTCACGTAAACTTTTTTTCTCATTCCTAAAGAAAAAAATTGGCCATTACTTTGAAAATTTTTGGGTAAACTTCTTTTCTTTTGTTTCGTTTTTTTACTTTTATTCTTCTTTGATTTGATTTTTGCACTTGATCTTCTTCTATATAGGTTTGGCCTACCTCCACCACAAGCCCTGCCGCCTCCACCACCACCTGAGCACATCACCATCACCACCTCCTCTCTGGCCAACCCCAAGCCCAGCCACCAAAGTTTGATTATCCACCACAAAATTCACCAAAACTCCAACCTTATGCATAGCCGAGCATACAATCCACTTCCGCCACTTCAACACCCCATAGCCGCCGCCATCTCCACCTCCACCACCTTCAGCTCCACCTGAACACTCTTCCACGTCATCCCCTTGACCCAGCAGTGAAGGTCATTCCCATATGAGCCTTGGCCGAGCCAGCTTTGGCTTGAGAAACCATGTATGTTGCCTTGTTAGTGTTGTTTCATCGCCACCACATTTGCACCATGTTAACCAAGTGTAGGATGACCCTTATCCAACCCAAACCTGATCCAAGCCCTTGCCTTAGACCATTATTCCACTTAAGGCCAACCTATAGAGAGTTGGAAGCAAGTGCAAAGCATTTCTGCTTTGATTTGTGCAGTTGATTCTAGCTTAATTTATCGTATTTTTTAATTGAAAGCTTATGTGTATTATATTGTTTGGTTTGATTTGTTTTCAAGGGAATTGATAATTTGGCTCTCTCACTCGTATCTTGTCGTGCTATCATGCTTGTGTGGATCTCTTTTATGCATTCGTTGTTGTATCTCCAGCTCAAACCAGTGAGTTATTCTCACCTGATAATGTATACATATATAACCAGTAAATTTACCACTTGTGAATCTATAAAATCCATAACCATATCACATCTGCTATGTTATGATTATATGATGTTCACCCATGCTTAAACACCTCTTATATCATATGTTACTGTTATATTATGTTGTTCTGTTATTTATATCAGTTTATCACACTGCAAGTTCCCTTTAGATTAGAATCACTATGGGTTGAAATGAGACATACCCAAACGGACTTTAGAATAAGGGAAAATCGTTATGGGCTGAAATGATAGGCCTGAGCGATTTCAATTTATTTCATTTACTTGGAACTGCGGGTTTGAAATGATAAAACCCGGGTTTTCTTTGTAAATTACAGGTTGAAATGATATATTACCCGCATCATTTTACCTAGCGTAGAAGATTATATACAGACCCGTAGTTAAAATATGTGTTTCTAAAAAATTTAAAATATTTTAGAAATGTAAATATTATAATATTTTGACTTAAACTTAATTAAAATAAATTTTTTTGTAAAATATTATTGATTTTCTGAATATTTATAAGTGAAATAAATTAATGAAAAAGTTAGAACATTTGAAAGGTAAGTTATTTTGGAAATTTTGATTTAATTATAAATGGAATTTAAATTAAATATCAAATTATGATAAATTTATGATATTTTGAAATTTACATGAATTTAAAATTAATTTATAATATATTAATGATTTTTGATTAAAGATAAAATGTGAAATGAATGAATATTTAAGTTGAAATTTTGAAATATAACTAAAATTGGAAATTTATGAATTTGGCTCAAAGGTGAATTTTAAGTTAAGTAAATAAAAATGAAATGAAGTTATATTTGAGAATTAAAACTTAAGTGTTAAGTTGAAATTTAATTTAACGAATTTAAATTTGAGTGTTGAAATTTAATAAGTGAATTATTATTAAATATGGATTTTTGAATGGAAATTTAACTTTATAAAATCATGAAATTATGGAAAATTAAATGGTGATTATAAAAGTGAAAATGTATGATTTTATAAGTTAAAAATGTTTTAAATAAAAATATAATTGTTTGTGAAATTACATTGAACATTTGAAGTTAATTAACTGCATTTTTTGAAATTCTATTAATTCTAATGTAAATGATAATACAGCATTTGTAAATGTTGTATTTGATGATAATGAACTAAAAAGCTAAATAAGATTAAAGGCTATTATAGCATTTGTAAAGTGCTATAATCGTTGAGTTTAACTAAGTTTTATTTGAAACTAATGTAACCTATTACAGCATTCTTAAATGCTGTCCTTTGTTAAATTGAAATGTTTTGAATGTAAATTTCTGTAGCGTTTTCAATATGCTGCGAAAAGTGAATTTTCATTGTTTTGATAGAATTAAGTGAATGAACTTTGAAAAGTTTAAATTTTTTGGAAATTTAATAATTTAATTATTAAACGTAATAACTTCATTTTTATGATTTAAATGAAGTAATTCTAATTGAAATATAGACTATTTTTGAAATGTAAATTGAAATGGTATTATAAATTGAATAAAATGAATGTGGTTTTGAAATGAAATGATAAGTTTGATACTTTTGAAGTGGTTTGAAATGATTTTGATTTGTTAAAGGATATTTGATTTTTTTTGAAATAAATACCATTTTTTAAATTATAACTACGGGTTATAATAACGATTGTTTGTTTAAGAGACCGGGATCGGATATGGACATACTCTCTGTCGATACCGAAAACCACTTTAACAACTGTGTTCGCGGTGGAGATTCCAAACTGAAGTAGGATGGTGACGACGTTCCTAAGGTACTTTACGTGGACCTAACTCTGGTGAGTTAGCTTAAGGTGGCTAAAACAGGAGCGATCTCGGGCCAAAGGATGTAGCACCTCTGGCTGGACACACTTCTTCGATACCATTCTATTACTGTTGTGATCGATTGGGTGCACCCTTTGATTTGGAGTGTTGCTCGGGGTGGGCGTATGTGGCTGCTGCGTCACCACAAGCCAGTGTGCGTAATTAGTATATCTACCCTGGCACTGCCTTGTGTGCCGTGTCACCTACCATACCGAGCCTTTACTACGAGCTTGTTTTTCTCCCATAGCCCATGGAGTATTTAGGGTAGTCTCCCGATCTGGAGATATGCTGATACTGGATGGACTACTGGGGCTATTATGTGTGAAGGGTGATATGGGTAGGCCGGAACGCTATTTAAAAGTATGTTTATTTTACTGTAGACATTACTATAATAGCGCAACATTACTATATAGTAAATAGTTTGACGGATCCTTAGACGATGGGCGGTCCTAGGCATCCTTTAAGTTACTTGTTCTTTATTACAGTTCACTTAAGTTGGTTTACATTATATAAGTATATATTGTCCTGACTCAAGTGTTTTGTGTTTTGCTTTACGCTTGGGTCAGCCTGAGTATTCACAGCTTTGGATTCTCTTTCTGGAGCTGATCTTTGCTGGAGTTTCTGCTTATCTACATATATATCTACTTCTGTTTCAACTATTCTAGTTTATCTTATGTATTAATGAACTTCTATGTATTTGAGATTTCTATTATGTTGTTTTCAGACTGTATTATGTATTTGGTTTGAGACTCTGCTGTAGTAGCTTCATGAACTACTATGTATTTTTATATTCCGCTGCGAGTTATTCTGTCTGTTCTGTGTCTGTGATTCTGTGTATTTGATTTTACTTGCTCCAAATTTATTTACAATCTGTTATTTCGCATTATTCAAGTCTGGCATGTGTGGAATATTGTCGATTTGAATGGTACGAAATGACGGTCGTGACAATAGTGAAGGGCTGCTTGTTGATCGTTTGGGGTTAAAATCCCAATATACATCCATTAACAGCAGTCTCTTCGTTATGAAA
Organism: Allium cepa; assembly: GCA_030765085.1. Taxonomy (NCBI): domain Eukaryota; kingdom Viridiplantae; phylum Streptophyta; class Magnoliopsida; order Asparagales; family Amaryllidaceae; genus Allium; species Allium cepa. Next base: position 781,290,020 of record CM060941.1, on the reverse strand, counting down.
TATCACATGCAAGGGTTGTTGCTGCTGTAACGGCCCGTAATTTTTAATGATTTTTATAACATAATTAACTGAAATTTTTCTTGAAATTAAATAATTAAATTTAACAAAGAAAATTTTGTATTTAAAATACGTCTATTTAGACATAGAAAATGTCAGATTTTCATCAGAGAATATGGAAGTTTATTTTGTTGTGTAATTTTATTCAAATTTAAATCAATTACTATTTGATGGAAATAAACTTTTTCGAAACATGAATATTTTTATGTAATAAAAATGTAAATCATTTTCTAAGTGAGTTGTCATATTTCATTTCGTCAAAATTGGACTGCTATGGCCCGTTAACCTTATTTTCAGCGATTTAGCAGCTGTTTTGGGAGTAAATATCGACTTTTTTTAGGATGATCGTATCATTCATATCTGTATACCATTCTATTCGTCTCGTTGGGCTGATCTCCACAGTATATTTGTTTGCGTATTTCAGTGTCCGGTACGCGGTGAAATTGGCGAAATAGTTAGTCGTATCGGTACTCGTTTCATGCCTTTTGGGTTCTTTCATCTATTCAACTTCCACCGTATAAATTAAATAGCCACTCGATATTAATAATTTGAGAATTCAAAATCGTGGTTGTTACTATTCACTGATTCCAATTTATAACTAGTTCATTTTCTCAACTGCCCTTTCGTTTGTTCTGAATCTTGGAAAAAAAATACATATGTATAAATATAAACTAAGCTTTAAAATATAGCATGTACGTCACTGTGCTCATCTTCTAGCAGTTGCTTTTCCTTTCATGGCCGATCAAACAACACTCGTCCCCTCGAACAACCAAAGAAACCACCTTCCCTCTCCCATCCTCCACCTTTTCTCGTCGTCTCTCCTTCTCTTTGCAATCTGATCCACCATACCCTCCCAGATCCACAACGCCCACTTTCCCTTCCAACCCGCCACAGCATCATCGGTCTCATCATCAACAGCAGATCCGCCTCCGGGCCACCATTCCATCACAGCCCCTCCATTTGCTGAGACCTTCCACTTGCTCTATCAAACAGCCCACCGCCATCACAAAACCCTTCAGCCAACCATAGCACCACGGCATCATCCGAACTGCCCCTAACAACCACATCTGCCGTGCATTTTGTCCATCACCAAAGCAGCCATGAGCACCCTTCCTCTTATATATATATATATATATATATATATATATATATATATATATATATATATATATATATATATATATATATATATATATATATATATATATATATTATAAACGAAAAATTAAAAAGGGGCGAATGATTGAAAAATACAATTGAATATATATTGGATAAAAGCCAGGTTGTACGTTTGCTTCTTCTCCCCCTATTCTTGCTCGTCTTCTTTTCAAAAGTCCACCTTTGTATTACCGTCTCACCAAATTCACCATATAGCAGCCTACATGTATATACGCGCATGTGTATATATATGTATGAAATTTGTTGAAGGCAATATATTTGCTTATTGAATATTGATTTTTTTTAAAGTTGTTTATATTGTGTAAGTTTATACTAGTTTATATATATACATATTTGTATAAGTTACTTATATACGATTTGTTTGTATATATATGTTTATAAAAGTTACAAATAACCTGTTATTTATATATGTAAGTTGTATATAAGTGTATATAGGTTATATAGATTTGTTTGAGTTTATGCATATGTATGTATATTAGTTTAGTTTTACAAGTATACATAAATTTGGTCTCCACAAAAAATTATTTTATTTTATAGGTGTTTAAATTAAATATTGATTTGAAATATATATATATATATATATATATATATATATATATATATATTATTTTAAATATGAGTTTCAAATTGAATATTGGTTTAGAGGAAAAAGTATATATATAATATAGCATAATATACATTTGGTTTCAATTTATATCAAGCTGATTTTAATTTGTTTCATCGAAGCTTTGTTCATCGATTCCTTGTTCACCTTGTTTGCTTTGAGTTTGTTGTTTGGACTGGTCGATTTGTCGATTCATGATTCAATTCGTAGTGTGTTGTATGTCTATCTTCTCTAACCTCGAAAGGAGTCAAACCATTCACGATTAACATTCTTATATTCAAAAATTTTAATTCACCTTGAAGTAACGACTGAAATATGCTATTAAATTTGAATTATTAATAATTGCGATATATGATACGCCATTATTCATAACTGTTCATCGGTGACATATGACACCGTAACCTTTTATTTATATTATGATTAAATTTATTATTAATGATATATGCATGTTGTTGATATATTATATTATTACAATATCTGTTCTCACTCTGCAAGTTCTCTGTTAGTTTAGAAATCCCTAAGGGTTGAAATGGTACATACCCGAACGATATTATAGATTAAGAGAAAATCGTTATAGGTTGGAATGGTAAACTCAAGCGATTTCCAATGATTTTGAACTTTGGGATTACGGGCTAAATGATGTATATCCGTAAATATTTAATTTGCGGATTGAAACGGTAATATCTGTATCACTTGATCATAGGGTAGAAAATTAAATACGGACACCGTTGGTCTATTTTGAAAAAAATGATTGCCAAAGTTTGAAGGAAATATATGGATTTTTCAAATATTGATTTTCAAATTATAATATAAAGAATTTAATTTAATATATGTGTAAAATTTAGATTTTTAAAATTATATATTCTCGAAATTTTAAATTTATAAGTTAGTTTTGAAGATACAATTTTTAAGGTTTTCTTATAACTTTACTTATTTAAATATATATATATATATATATATATATAATAAGACTTAATTTAAAAATTTAATATAATTAATATATACATTATTTGAAGTATTTATGTAATAATTTTTATAAAAAAAGAGGATTGAAACTTATTGAATTTGAGATTTTAATGATAGAATTTTATAACTTGATTTTGATCAAAGGTGACGTAATGAATTTCTTTCAAATTTAAATAATTCGAAAGTTGAATATATATTGATTTAATGGTGCAATTGGAGATTTTATTTAATTTTTATTGAAATGATCAAGTAAATATTTTTTCATTTGAATAAAATTAAAGTTAAATGTTGAAATATAAAAGGAGCTTCTATTGAAATATTTGAATATTTAACTTTGTATCTTGTTGGACTTGAAGAGATTTTTCAAACCTAGATTTGAAATCGATAAAAATGGAAATGATTTATTGAGAATTTGAATTATATCTTTAACTTTTTTAAATTTAAATTGTTGAACTGGGATGGATTAAACTGAATTTTGGAATTTAAGTTGATTTGAATTGATTTGTGAAATTAGAGGAAATTAATTTTATTATATAACGCGTTTTTAATATATATATTAGTCTATGAAATATTTTAATTTATAACTATTTTAATATGTAAACTATTTTAATTTTTAAATATTTTGATATAAACTATTTTAATTTATAACTATTTTAATATACATACTATTTTTAATATATAAGTGTTATGATTTCAAAAGTGCTATAAACTATTATGTTTTTTGGAAATGAATAGATTTAAAGTGAGTAATGATATCGAATTGATATGATTTTGAAATGAATATGATATTTTGATATGAAGTATGAACTATTCGAAATGATCATGGTGTGAAATAAGCGTTTGGTTGTCAAAGTAACCGGGATCGAATATTGTCATACTCTCTACCAATACCTAAAACCACTTTAGCAACTGTGTACATGGTGGAGAACCCAGAATGAAGTAGGATAGTTGGATGACGATTCTGTATGAGGTATTAATGCAACCCTAACTCCCGTGAGTCAGCTTGATGTGGCTAAAACAGGAGCTATACCGGGCCAAGTGAGGTCGCACCTCCGATCAGGCACATTTCTTCGATACCATTCCATTTACTTTGTGATTTGATTTGGGTGCACCTTTGATTTAGGAGTGCGTCTTGAGGTGGGCGGTAGTAGCTGCTATGCGTTACCACCAGTCCGGGAGTGCAAACGGTAGAATCCTACTCTGGCATTGCCTCGCGCGCCTTGTCACATGCCCTATCGTGCGTTCTACGAGTTTTGTTTGTACCATACCTATGGAGTGCCCTATGACTGCCCTCCATTTTAAGGAGGAATTATGGTTACTGTATAGACTATGAGAATATATAAAATGTATTAAGGGGGATATGGGTAAGCCTTAACACTATTTTAATACTTTACTTTACTGATGTACATATTATTATAGTGTAATTACAACATAGTAGATAGTTCCACAGATCCTTAGAGGATGGAAATCCCAAACATCCATTAAGTTACTTGTATTTCAATTGACATTTCACTTGAGTTGAATTTACTGGTATAAGAATGTTAATCCTGATTTGAGTGCTTTGTGTTTTGCTTTATACTCAAGTCAGACTGAGTAAAGCAGCACTTCAGACTCACCTTTAGAGATTGGAGCTTGTTTTGAAGATCTATCTATCCAACTTTCAGTCATTTCAGTTTATTCCAATCATTTTTGTTCAGACTCGTTAGTTGCTTATGTAATAGAGATTCATTTTTATTTGATATTTTGATGTATTTGGTTTTAGACTCTGATGTTTTATAGTAGCTTCATGAACTATTTTTCTTTTCCGTTGCTTATTGCTATATAACTCTGTTTCTGTGATTGATTTATTTACTGTATATGCTGAGTTTTGCCAAATATAAATTAACAATCTATTGTTTTGAGTAATCCAAGTGTGACATGATTGGATGATTGTCGATTTGAACGGTTCGAAATACCAGGTCGTTACAAGTCATATCAGAGCTCTTGTTTAGGAAAACTCAACATATGGAGTAAAAATTTAATCATAGAATCATATTCGTTTGGGCTTCAATTTCTTTGTTAAGATTCTCTTTGCTTAGGATTTCTTTCGAATCTTGGAACTCTCCCCTTTGTTCTGAAATCCATTGTTGTCTTCTACTGTTCATGTTCTCTCGATACTGGAGCATCCCGTAGCTCTATTTCTATTGATCTCTATAATCAATTTGAGCTCATCTTGCCACTTCTATTGGCAGCTCTATCCTTAAGTGTGATTGATCCCATCGATGGTCTCGCCAAACTTCGTATGATTTGTAAGGGGTGGAACTCTTTTACAATCGATGTCGACTCACCGAAGATTTCCATTTCTAGGTTTCAATGCTGTTATTTCATCCAAAGCTTGAATCGTCTCTTTAATAGGCAACCGGGTAACCCTCTTGTGATCGAATGTCGAATGCCTTTGGATTAAGTAGGCAGTTCTACATTTTTCCTCTAATGTTCAGCCTAATGATCTTGACTCCACCCCTATAGTCAGGCATTATCCCGATGTTTTGGTAAAGTCGTTTCGCTTCCCTTCAAGCAGAAAATTGAATTTCTGCATCGATCTTATTCTTGAGTCTCTATTGACCCGGTTAAGGTTGCTACGATTAATATAAATCTATCCGTCTTCCTCTTTTGTAATTTAATTATCTTATCTCCCTTTCGAGCCTAATTTCTTGGTTAGAATAGGATCCATCTAAATTTGAATCTTTATCCTTGTTTTGAAATCCATTCTTGAATCACCCTATGAAGGAGTGTATTTGTAAATTAATAAAAAAAATGCTTTATATTGTGTTGTTTGAGTAGTTAAGTTTGAATTTTTGGATTTCGATCGATTCGTTTGGCCAATGCTATCGATATGAATCCCGAAACACTTGAACAGAGAAATCTGACATAATATTAATTTCGAAACTGGTAAATGAAATAATTTTATGTGTGATTATATTTTATATATATTATAATTTTCTGAAATTAGATCGTTAATGAATTAGTTGTCAGAAATGATAATACTAGATTTTCATTTATTGTTTGTTAACATTTCTACACCATTAACTTGTGTTGTAGGTTATAAGGAGATGTAATTTTTTAAAACATAGTTTACAAACCTTATTTCCAAATGAAATTAATTTAAATTAAAGTTTTGAAAATTTAATTTTCAGTACTATTAAAAAATTTGGTTTTCAAGTTTTGGAAAACATAATTTTTTTATTTAAAACTATATTCGAATGGAAATTGTTTCTAAGGAATTTTAAAGGAAGTAAGTCGGTACTCTTCTCTTTTGTCGCAAGAAAATAATTTCAGTGATGACTGCAGCATCATCGACATTCATTTTCGAGTCTCAAAGTGGAGGGAGCACTTAGTAGCTTTGCTATACTTTTGTTTTGGAAAATAGATTTGATTTGAATTTTCTGAGTATGATTTGATATATAACATATATATATCTATATGTATGTATGTATGTATATATTTATCTAAAGCGGTTTGAACTGAAACCGAAAATTTAACTCTTAAATTCTATATTAAGTGATGGTTTTCAATTATTGAAATGAAGCAAAATTTTGAATAATTGGAGTGCTTAAAACGAGAATTTGAAATTTAAAACAACTTGAAATAGTTGAACTAGGATAAATTAATTTGTATAACACTCAGTTGCAATCTTAAAACATATATAGCTTATCTAAAATATTCATAAGTTGAAATGAATGTGAATTTGAAATTGAAGGTTATACAAGAGAAATTTGCGTATAATAATGTTCAAACTAAAATTTGTCTTAATATAAATGTTATAAATAACAGGTAAATTGTATAGTGCTCAGTTACACTTAGAAATATTAATATAACTTGCATGGAAATTTTTTAATGAGAATATGTAATTGAATAATATAAAAATAAAATGTAAGAAATAAGATGTTCAAAATGAAATTTTATTAAGGGAATTTACAAATAAAATTTATGGGATTATTATAAATGTTTATGTACTTATCTTTGTTGAATAATGTGTAAATTGAAATAAATTGAAAAAAAATATAGAAATGCTATGTAAATTAATAAATCTGAACTTAAGAATAGCTGAAATTAATTATAAATTGAATCAACTTAAGAGAAATCAAATGGACTAAATAAACAAGTTAATTAAAATAAATTATGTTGTGAATGGAAATTTTGTAACAAACCTTAATAAAATTGAAATCAAATCAATTGAATGAAAATATCTTGAATTGAAATCAACAAAATGTATATATATATATATATATATATATATATATATATATATATATATTTGATTGTTTATTGATTGAATAAAATGGATTGAAATCAAATTTGAATATTAATCTATTTAAAACTAATGAAATTTATATGGTTTTGAATTAATTATTGTATCTGGTTTTATCTTTTTCAAATCTATCTTTCCTGTCTGTTGCTTCTACTCCCCTATCTCTTTCCTTTTCGAGAACGAAAAGTTTTGTGTGGGGAGAGTGTAACGATCAGTAATTTTTAATGATTTATAACGTAATTAACTGAAATTTTGCTTGAAATTAAATAATTAAATTTAACAATGAAATTTTGATTTTTTAAATACATCTATTTAGGTATAGAAAATGTTAGATTTTCATCGGAGAATATAGAAGTCTATTTTATCGTGTAATTTTATTTAAATTAAAATCAGTTAATATTTGATGGAAATAAACATTTTCGAAACATGGATATTTTTACATAATAAAAATGTAAATCATTTTCTGAGTGAGATGTCATATTTCGTTTTTTCAAAATTGGACTGGTATATCCCCGATTATCTTATTTTCGGCGATTTAGCAGTAGTTTTGGCAGCAAATATCGACTTTTGATAGGATGGTCATATCATTCATATCCGTGTACCATTCTATTCGTCTTGTCGTGCTGATCTTCGTAGTATATTTGTTTGTGTATTTTGGTGTCCAGTACGCGGCGAAAATGGCGAAACGATTAGTCGTATTGGTAACCATTTCGTGCCTTTTAGGTTCTTTCGTTTATTCAACTTCTACCATGTAAAATAAATAGCTACTTCATATTAGTAATTTCAGAATTCAAGATTGTGGCTGTTACTATTCACTGGTTCCAATTTATAACTAGTTCTTCTCTACTGCCCTTTCGTTTGTTCTAACTTTTAAAAATAATAATAATATATATGTATAATATAAACAAAGCTTTTATATATAGCCTATACGTCATTATGCTCATCTTTTAGCTGCTACTTTTCCTTTCATGACCGATCAAACTACACTCGCCCCCTCGAACAACCAAGTAACCACCTTCCCTATCTGATCCTCCATCTTTTCTCATCGTCTCCCCTTCTCTTTGCAATCCAATCCATCATACCCTCCGAGATCCACAACATCCACTTTCCCTTCCAGCCCGCCGCTGCATCATCGGCCTCACCATCAACTGCAGATCTGTCTTCGAGCCACCATTCCATCACCGCCCCTCCATTTGCCGAGACCTTCCACATGCTCCACCAAACAGCCCACCACCATCACAAAACCCTCCAGCCAACCAATGCACCACCGCATCATCCGAATTGCCCCTAGCAGTCACGTCTACCGTGCATTTTTTCCATCACCAAAGCAGCCATAAGCAGCCTTCCTCTCTTATATATAAAAAAAGGAAAAAGAAAAAGGGGCGAATGAATGAAAAATATAGTTGAAGATATATTGGATAAAAGCCAGGCTGTACGTTTGCTTCTTCTCCCCTATTCTTGCTCATCTTCTTTTCAAAAGTCCACCTTTGCAATGCCGTTTCACCATACTCACCAAATAGCAGCCTACATGTATATATGCGTACGCGGTATATATGTGCATGAAATTTGTTGAAGGTAATATATTTGCTCATTGAATATTGATTTTTTTAAAAGTTGTTTATATCATGTAACTTTATACTAGTTTATATATATACACAATTATATAAGTTACTTATATACGATATGTTTGTATATACATGTTTATACAAGTTACAAATAACCTGTTATTTATATATGTAAGTTGTATATAAGTGTATATAGGTTATACAGATTTGTTTGAGTTTGTGTATATGCATTATAATAAGGTAAGTTCATCATATGTTGATGTTTATAATAAATATTGATTTAAAAAATAATATGTATATGAGTTATATATATATATATATATATTAGTTTAGTTTATAATTTATAAGTTTGATCTCCAAAAAATATTATAGAGATTTTATTTTATAGGTGTTTAAATTAAATATTGATTTGAAATATATATATATATATATATATATATATATTAAATATGAGTTTCAAATTAAATATTGGTTTCAAGGAAAACAAATATAATATAACATAATATACATTTGGTTTCAGTTTATATCAAGTTGATTTTAATTTGTTTCATCGAAGCTTTGTTCATCGAATCCTTATTCACCTTGCTTTGCTTTGAGATTTGTCGTTTGGATTAGTCGATTTGTCGATTCATAATTCAATTCATAGCTTGTCGTATGTCTATCTTCTCTAGCCTCGAAAGATGAGCAATCACTCACGATTAACATTCTTATATTCAAAAGATTTAATTCACCTTGAAGTAACGATAGAAATATGCCGTCAAATTTAAACTGTTAATAATTGCTATATATGATATGCCATTATTTGTAACATTTCACCTATGACATATATGACGCCATAACCTATTACTTATATTATGGTTAAATTTGTTATTGATGATATATGCCTGTTGTTGATATATTATATTATTATCATATTTGTTCTCACTCTACAAGTTCCCTGTTACTTTAGAAATCCCTATGGTTTGAAATGAAAAATACTTGAACGATATTATAGATTAGAGGAAAATTGTTATGGGTTGAAATGATAAACCCAAGCGATTTTCATTTATTTTGAACTTTGGGATCGCGAGTTGAAATGATATATATCCGTAAATATTTAATTTGCGGATTGAAATGATAAATATTTGTATCACTTGCCATGGGACAGAAAATATACGGACACCGTTGGTCTATTTTGAAAAAAAATGATTGCCAAAGTTTAAGGAAATATATGGATTTTTCAAATATTGATTTTTAGATTATAATATAAAGAATTTATTTTAATATATGTGTAAAATTTATGTTTTTAAAATTATATGTTTTGGATATTTTAAATTTATAAGTTTGTTTTGAAGATATAATTTTTATGGTCTCCTTATAACTTTACTTATTTAAAAATGTATATATAGTAAGATTTAATTTAAAATTTTAATTTAATTAATATATACATTATTTTTAGAATTTATATAAGAATTTTAATGAAAAAAGAGGCTTGAAACTTATCGAATTTGAGGTTTTAAAGATAGGATTTTATAACTTGATTTTGATAAAATGTGACGTAATGTATATTTTCAAATTTAAATAATTTAAAAATTGAATAGTTTGATTTAAAGATGTAATTGGAGATTTTATTTAATTGTTATTAAAATGATTAAGTGAATATTTTCCAATTTAAATAAAGTTAAATGTTGAAATATAAATGGAAATTATATCGAAATGTTTGAATATTTAACTTTGAATCTTATTGGACTTGAAGAGATAGTTCAATCCTGGATTTGAAATCGATAAAAATAGAAATGGTTTATTGAGAAATTGAATTGAATCTTTAACCTTTTGAAATTGAAAGTGTTGAACTGGGATGGATTAAACTGAATTTTGGAATTTAAGTTGATTTGAATTGATTTGTGAAATTACGGGAAACCAATTTTATTATATAAAGTATTTTTAATGTATGTATTATTTTAATCTATGAACTAATTTAATTTATAACTATTTTAATTTATAACTATTTTAATATATATACTATTTTCAATATATAAGTGTTAGGATTTCAAAAGTGTTATGATTTCAAAAGTGTTACAATTTCAAAAGTGCTATTATTTTTGAAGTATTATGATTTTTTGAAACGAATATGATTTAAAGTGAATAATGATATCAAATTCATATGATTTTGAGATGAATATGATATTTTAATATGAAGTATGAATTATCTGAAATGAAATCCCTTGGTTGTTAAAGAAACTGGGGTCGAATATTGTCATACTCTCTGCCAATACCAAAAACCACTTTAACAACTATGTATGTGGTGGAGAATCCAGAATGAGGTAGGATGGTTTGGCGACAATTCTTATGAGGTATTAATGCAATCTTGACTCCTATGAATCAGCTTGATGTGGCTAAAACAGGAGCTATACCGGGCCAAGTGAGGTCCACCTCCGATTGGGCACATTTCTTCAATACCATTCTATTACTTTGGGTGCACCTTTGATTTGCAAGTGTGCCTCAACATGGGCGGTAGTCGCCGCTATGCGTTACCACCAGTCCAGGAGTGTAAACGGTAGAATCCTACCCTGGCATTACCTCCCGTGTCTTGTCACATGCACTATCGCGCCTTCTACGAGTTTGGTTTGTACCATACCTATGGAGTTCCCTTTGATAGCCCTCTTGTTTACGGAGGAATTACTGTACTGTATAGACTATGGGAATACATAAAATGTGTTAAGGGGGATATGGGTAACGCGTTAATGCTATTTTAATACTTTACTTTACTGATAGACACATTATAATAGCGTATATTACTACATAGTAGATAGTTCCATGGATCCTTAGAAGATGGAAATCCCAGACATCCTTTAAGTTACTTGTATTTCAGTTGATATTACACTTGAGTTGAATTTACTGGTATAAAAATATTAATCCTGAATCGAGTGTTTTGTGTTTTGCTTTATGCTCGGGTCAGACTGAGTGCCATAGCATTTGAGACTCACCTATGGAGATTGGAGCTTTGTTTGAAGATCTATCTATCCAGCTTTCATTATTTCAGTTTATTCCAATCATTTATGTTCAGACTCGTCAGTTTCTTATGTGTGAGAGATTCATTTGTATTTGAGATTCTGATCTATTTTGTTTTAAACTCTGATGTTGTATAGTAGCTTCATGAACTACTATTTTTCTATTCCGCTACTTATTGCTATACTACTCCGTGTCTGTGATTCTGTGATTGATTTATTTACTGTATATGCTGAGTTTTGCCAAATATAAATTAACAATATGTTGTTTTGAGTAATTCAAGTCTAACATGAGTGGTTGATTGTCGATTTAAATGGTTCGAAATACCAGGCCTAGGGATTTCCCCATAGCATGTGGTAAGAAAGTACCTTCGATTTGTCTTGTTTCTAGACAACATGTATGGATGAGTGTCTGACATTGCATTTCTAAAGATGACTGCATTGGTTTTTACAAACGTACATCAGTGTTGGTGGAGAAGGCAACTTCTCTTAGCTTAACACACTCCTTGAGACATACGAGCTCAAGGGTTATATTTTTGTGGAGGCAATTAGTAGTCAACGGAAATTGCAATGTTGCATTCAATGTGATGTGATATGTGATATGTGAAAGGTAATCGTTACCTCAGGTCTCATCAACCGAAAATGACCGAAACAAGGTCTGATGCAGCAGGGCTAAGTGGATTATTCCCAATTATGATATGGTCATCCCCTTCTAGATATATTTATTCTCGCTATGATGTATGTTAATTTATGTCGTTTGTATGCTATAAGGGCCCTCGGATAAAGGCAGTAATGACCGGGGGATGACATATTCGGTACTATCTAATTACAGAGGTAGGCCGGTCTTGTATTGGTAGAGGTCGAATGTTTTGTTTCTTGGGACATCCATCTAGAGGTGTACTCATTAGAAGGTAGTCCCTTCACTTGGTCATTTGTATGGAAATCCAAACTCCGCTATGTGTCTGCAATTTTGATTGTATTACCCATTTTAGGCTATATGCGTGAATTTAATCAATGTAATAATTTTGGCTATGGTTAATATTATTTGTTTACTAAACACTAGTATAATATAAGATTATTTGATATGAAATATTTTAGTTATCGTAAGGTAAAAACATGTCCGTGTTTATGTGTGGGCATGTCTTACGAGATACTTTTATTTGAAAAGGAAAAGTTTGGTAATTTAATAAATTCAGTTGAGTGTGCTTTCTCATGTTGGTTAGACTAATCCAGGCGTTCTCCCCTTTCAATGCTTGGGTCAGACCGAGTATATTTACAGATTCAATTTTGATGCTTTTGGAGCTTCTGTAGGTAAGCTAGAGATCTTCATTTTCGTATACACGCATCTGTTTATTATGTTGAGTCAAGATTTTTATAGAGTTTTGATTTCTGACAAAGGAATAAGCCGTGATCGACAAAAAGAAGTTATTCATTTAAGAAACACAAAGAGCTCCATATATTAGAGGTTGATTATTTGGTATGTTAGTAATTTATGTTAAAATCTATCCTCAAATAATCATATAACTTCAATCTTTCAATATATATACATATGCACATTAACTGTGCAAATTGGACTAAACCGGTCGACCGGTTGAAAATAAGGTGGTCGACCGTTTTTGCCCAGAATGCACAGATAACATGCACACATGCACATAACGTATATATATTTGAATTCCTGTCTACCGGCCCATTTTTGACCTGTCGACCGTTTTTAAACAGAAAGCAACTTTTCCAAAAGACACTTCTCTTCTCCAAAGGTTGCATCTCCTATCTTTCATCAATGATCATAACTCTTAATGGCAACTGTTCACAAAGAGTTACAACTATTTTTCTCTATATATACTCATCTATATCATTGATTCAAACACAAGTTTTTACACGATCATATATGCTCTCTAATCTAATCTCTAACACTCCTGCATTCTAAAAATTAATTTAGCTTATTGAATCATTGAAATTATTTCATATCTTTTGATTCAATAAGTAAATACCTTCTTTAATCTTTACAAAACATCATTCATATTCTTTGAGGATAAGATTATAGGAAGGGTGTACTACTAGTGACAAATCCGTGTTTTCAAGAACACAAGTTGTCAACAACAATTGTATTTGTTTTTGTTGAAGTCCTCGTGTTGTAAGAGGCAAGTGTTGAAGTCCTCGGTGTTGTAAGAGGCAAGTGTTGAAGTCCTCAGTGTATTAGAGGCGTGAAATCCCGTTCGGCTGTTCGGGTATTGTAAACCTGTTCCTCCGGGTGAAGCGAGGTAGTTAATAGTGAAAATCCAGATAGGAGTCTGGGACTGGACGTAGGACGGTGCTCCGAACCAGTATAAAAATCTCTGGTGTGATTTTTCTATTTTTATTTTTGCTTTGCTACTATCATCTATTTTCCGCATTTATATTATTATCCATATTACACGATCCGTGTGTACTATATTAGCACATATAATTGTATACACACCCCACTTTCATTTGGTATCAGAGCCTGGTTTTCTAGAGATCGTAACAACATCCTAGAATAAATGGCTACAAAGAGATCTAGTCAAGGCAATAAGAAGAGGAAGAGCAATAAAGAACAATCAAAGGAGCAAACAAACAAATGCTTCATGGCAAAAGATAACGAGGTTAGTGATCTAACTTTTGATGATATGATAGAAATAAATTCAGAACTTCTAGACACTTTAAAAAGTCTCAAAAGAAAATATAAGGAAGCTTTGGAAAATCAGAAGAAAGCAGAATTCGAAAGAGATATGCTTAAAGACGAGAAGAGAATATTAGAAGAAGAACTTGAGAAAATTCAAGATTCAGACAATTCTCAACTCGCTCTATTAAGTCAAGAAATAGAAGCTCAAAAAGAAAAGAATAATGCTCTAGCTTCTGAAAATCATGAGTTAAAAACAAAAATTAAAATTGTTGAGTTAGATAACACTAGTCTCAAAACTAAGCTTGATGACATTACTAAAAATATTTCCAATTTTAATAAAGGGAGAGAAAATTTATCCAGGATTATTGAAAATTCTCAACCTGCTTCAAATAAGAAGGGAATAGGTTATGTTAAGAATTCAAAAGCTCACAATGATAGAAGTGGTGTAGGCTATAAACAAGCTAAAAGTAAAAATAGTACTAGATATGCATTCATGTATACTAACTTTAGTGCTAGTACTAGTAATCAAGATAGTTTTAAAACCAGTTATAGTCATAATAGTACTTTGTTTAGAAATGATAGAAATTATTCTACAAGTACTAAGCTAATGACTAATAGTATTAAGATATGGATTCCAGCTAATATGATTGATCATGATAAACAACTTTATATTAGCAACTATTATAAGAATGTAATTTGTAATGAAAATTATATTTATAAAGGTTCAACCACACCCAAATGGGTATGGTTTCCAAAGACCTAACCCCCCGGACCCTAACATAGTAAGTGGGTACCGAAAATTATTATTATTTTTTGCAGGTACTCAGAGAAACAAAAGGAAAAGGATAGATTTTGGAATTCCAAAGAATGTTCCATATGTTTAATAGAATTACGTGCTTACAATAAAATATGGACTTCGGTAAATATGGTAAAATTTATTTTACTTTTCCTTCATAATTAATAATGAGTTTATCTCGTTATATACAAGATATTTTATATAATTTTATATATTTCCTCATTCTTTTTGATAATGACAAAGGGGGAGAAATTCATATGCATATAAATAGAGGGGGATATTATACTTAGGGGGAGATGTTATACTTAGGTGGAGCTTTAAAGACATTATCTGGCACTTGTACTAAATATTGCCGTGTTTTAATTCATACTAGACTTGTGTGTATTATCATCTTGTGAGAATGTTACTCTTGATCTATGGTAGTAGTTTTATGTTGCTTATAATCTTTTTTACATCCTCCATTTAAACAACTCCTTTTTGTCGATGACAAAGGGGGAGAAAATTGTGCTAACAGTATATATGCAGGACACAATCTCAGGGGGATATCTTATACAGGGGGAGATTCATAAATATGTTGTCATCAATCAAAAAGGGGGAGAATGTTGAGTCAAGATTTTTATAGAGTTTTGATTTCTGACAAAGGAATAAGCCGTGATCGACAAAAAGAAGTTATTCATTTAAGAAACACAAAGAGCTCCATATATTAGAGGTTGATTATTTGGTATGTTAGTAATTTATGTTAAAATCTATCCTCAAATAATCATATAACTTCAATCTTTCAATATATATACATATGCACATTAACTGTGCAAATTGGACTAAACCGGTCGACCGGTTGAAAATAAGGTGGTCGACCGTTTTTGCCCAGAATGCACAGATAACATGCACACATGCACATAACGTATATATATTTGAATTCCTGTCTACCGGCCCATTTTTGACCTGTCGACCGTTTTTAAACAGAAAGCAACTTTTCCAAAAGACACTTCTCTTCTCCAAAGGTTGCATCTCCTATCTTTCATCAATGATCATAACTCTTAATGGCAACTGTTCACAAAGAGTTACAACTATTTTTCTCTATATATACTCATCTATATCATTGATTCAAACACAAGTTTTTACACGATCATATATGCTCTCTAATCTAATCTCTAACACTCCTGCATTCTAAAAATTAATTTAGCTTATTGAATCATTGAAATTATTTCATATCTTTTGATTCAATAAGTAAATACCTTCTTTAATCTTTACAAAACATCATTCATATTCTTTGAGGATAAGATTATAGGAAGGGTGTACTACTAGTGACAAATCCGTGTTTTCAAGAACACAAGTTGTCAACAACAATTGTATTTGTTTTTGTTGAAGTCCTCGTGTTGTAAGAGGCAAGTGTTGAAGTCCTCGGTGTTGTAAGAGGCAAGTGTTGAAGTCCTCAGTGTATTAGAGGCGTGAAATCCCGTTCGGCTGTTCGGGTATTGTAAACCTGTTCCTCCGGGTGAAGCGAGGTAGTTAATAGTGAAAATCCAGATAGGAGTCTGGGACTGGACGTAGGACGGTGCTCCGAACCAGTATAAAAATCTCTGGTGTGATTTTTCTATTTTTATTTTTGCTTTGCTACTATCATCTATTTTCCGCATTTATATTATTATCCATATTACACGATCCGTGTGTACTATATTAGCACATATAATTGTATACACACCGCACTTTCATATTATCCGCTGCTTTATTGTCTATATTGTCAACATTTATGAAGACAGGTTATTATAATTATCCAGTTGATGCCAGTGATTGATTGTTGAACTCTGATTGATGTATGTATATACAGTTTCTATTTCGTAAAGATCATTGATATGATATTATATGTTTTCTACTGCGACGAGAGATTCTGTATTGTTCTGTTTTGGTTCTTCTCTCTTCTTTTCTTTCTCACAACTTTCCATCACTCTGTGCTTTTTGGGTCGGACATGTGTGGTTTATTGTCGATACAAAGGGTATGGATTTGTGGGTCGTCACAGCAATATTCAAAATAAAGCAACTCAGTAAACAAGTAAATAAGCAACTGATGCATTATGTTTTATGCATATTTTATCATCTTGCAAAACATACGAGTAATTTTAACTACTCTAAATCACAACTTGTGCAGATTCTTAAAACAAAACTTACTCCAACTCCTTAAAATTTAAGAACGTTCAATCATGCTATTACAAACGCATAAACTACAATAACAACAGTACAAAATATAACGTTCAATCATGAATTACACATATAGAATTATAATGATAAGATCATATAACATTTTTTTCTTATTTCATTTCAACATATTTAATCGCCACCGTTACCTTTGGCACCACCAGTAACCTTAACTATCGCTCCACCCAGCTCATTTGAACTCGACCGTCAAAGTCATCACTCAAGTCACCGCGGACCTTTAAAGTAGTCGCCACCACCTACAGTCCATCGCCTTTGCCCGAACGAGCTCCGCCTTTGCTCGAGCGAGCTATACCTGCGCTTGCGCCGCCGCCTGTTCTTGTGATGCCATGTCGCCTGTTTTTATAATGCTGCTGCCGGTACTAGTGATTTGAGAACAACCTAATTTTTTTGTAAAGAATTTCCTTAAGGAGAAAGTATAATGCTTGCGTCCTCTTAGCGTAAAAATGATTCCCGCGTCCTTCATTCTAAAAACAATATTATGTTTTTCCTTCAGCCGATTTTTCTGTTCATATAATTCACCCTAATGCATATTAATTTTATGACAGCTGGATTTTTATCAAGCCATCCCTTTGCTAAGATAATATATGATTTTGATAGGCTATGATGTGTTTGTAGCTAAAAATAACAAAATATATCTAACACCCATTCTTAACATGAAGTAACATTACTGTATAAACAACTTATCCTAGTTAATTAATTAATCAATTTACGCTGATGTGCAACAATTTCAAACTTACAGAACTTTTGATCTGTGTGTTGCATAACAATAATTTATATTCAAATTTAAGTACTAACTGGTGCCGTCGGCATGGGCTCCATGCTTGAGTGTGTGTATTATATGTTAATTTAAAAAAAAAATCAATTTTGATTTTTCAAATTTTACAGTAAAGTAAATAAATTTTTAATATAAGTTTAAATGATTTTAAATATTCATATACCCAATTATATACATCCATACATTACAAATTAAAGCATATCAACATACGTTTAGACGATATATTTGTACATTAGATGGGCTAACATGTTTGTTGCAGTGTAAATCACAACACTTATATATGAGCATGTCAAACCTTCCATGGATTTCTATATTATACATACCCGCGCGCTCACAGAGATATATACGTATATGATACACATTTATATAATATAATATTAATTACATAATATAAAAAATATATTAAATTTTTATAAAATAATGAGTATTGAAAAGGAAATTTTAAATTTTCTATGTAAAATAGAATTCGTAGGTCTAGAAAAGATCCAAAATGGTGAAAATAGTTTAAATTCATCAATTTCTTCCGCTGCATGCTGGCCCAATTCCCACGCCTCTCTAGCACCTCCTCTTCCCTATAGGCGCAAGCTCCATAGCATATTCTCCCTCTGTTTTCAAATCAAATACTAATTTAAATCAAATAAAATCAAAAGATGTGTAGATCTCTTCGGTACAAGCAATATCAAGAGATCCTTTGGCTCAGCATTCAAGGTATTACAACTAGACTATAGTTAAGGTACCATTCATTTTACATTAATTTATACACCTAATCATCATGTTATTGTGCTTGTATCGATTTGATTTATATCACGAATTCTAAAATGTATTTGTTGTCGATATACATACAAACATACATATATATAAGATTGTTGATAAAAATTTTTTGTAAATGATCATTTAGCTTTCATCCATATTATAAATAAATAATTCAAATATAAAATGAATTTTAAAATTGTATTAAATTAGAACTAAATTATTTAAAACTAATATATATATATATATATATATATATATATTAATTATAATAAAATTTTCGCATATCATTTCATATATAGATGGTTTAATTTTTTTGTATAAATACATTTACTTAATTTAAAATATATTACCAATATTTATTGGTTCAAAATTTTAAAATATAATTTGTTAATATATATATATATATATATCCATGTGTGTATGTATGTATGTATTTTATAAAACATGATATGAGTATGAAATAAATAATAATAATTTTTTCCTATAGAAATTTTAAATTTTAAAAAATAAAATAAATCTACATGTATTTATTATAAAAAATTAATTTTTTATTAACTTATACATGGCTTAAAATAAATGTTAACACACACATATAATACAATATTATATATATAATGATTTTGAATTTATGTAATTTAAAATATATTTATATGTATTTTCGAATTTAAAAAAATTCATATATGTTTATATAAATACGAATTAATAATTTATTTGTAAAATTTAAATTTTAAAAGGGTATTTAAATCTAGATCTAGTTATAAATTAAATTTTAAAACATTTGAATTTTAAATTTCTTTCGATAACATTAATGATAGTTTATTCGAATAGATTATTTTTGTTGATGTTTCAAAGGCTTGAACAAAGGACCTTTAAAACTTTTGTTTAAAACGTCACACCCCTAATCACTTAAGTTAAAAGTCCTTGGAAAATTTTGAATTTTAAATAGTTTTATATTTAAATTATAAATTACTGTTTTGCACATGAATATATGTATATATATAAATAGTTAATTTATAGTTGTGCGTGTGTTTTATATTTATTTTTTTAGAATATGGTTCGTCCCTACAAGAATACGACACTAGCGAAAATTGAACCCTTGATCTTACATATTAGCACCACATGCCCAAACAACGCTATCATTGTGGATATAAATATGGTTTATATTATGCTGATATTATATAATAATTGATAGCAAATATGTGTATGCATTGACTAATGTACCCGTTGCGGTGTTGTTATCCCACCTTTTGGTCGGGCCGGTATACCACGGATTCGGCTAAAATGGATGGACTGGAAATCGATTACAGCTGAAATTGTGGACGATAGTTAAATGCACTACTAGAACAATAGTAAATAGCGACGAAAGTTTCCAACGGCGGCCGACGGCTACCGACGGCTGGCGATCTCTGAGGTGTTTTCATAAATGAAATTGGCCGTCGTAAGCCAACGAAAATCAACGTAAATTAGTTGTCGGCGGCAATCGCAAGCCGTCAGAAAAAAGTATGTATGCAGACTTCTGATCGAGAGCAGCTTCATTATTTCGTTTCCCCCAAAATTAACCAAATCCCTATCTCCACCACCTCCTCCCCGTCGTCAGCCAACCGCCACGCCTCCCTGACCATCTCAAACTTCCTTATTTTCCACTCTCGACAAGCCTAGGCCTTTCATCAATCTCCAGTCAGGTTTTATTCCTAAACCTTAATTAATTTTGATTTGTTAAATTAGGGTTTATTTGTTGTTATAATTGCATAATACCTCATTGATTATTTGTTATACCCTATTGAATGCTAATTAGGTTGTTATTATAATTGTTTATCATTTAAATGTTGAGAGAAAAATTGTTTAGTGTATTTGTGCGTTAATTGGCGTACATATAATGATTAGTTAGTGCATACGTGCATTAGGGCTAGTTTGGATTAATTAGAGTCGATGTTTAGGATTTATTATATGCGTTTTTAAGATGATGAAAACAACGATTTAGTGTATGTATTTCTTAGAATGTAAATAAATGATTGTAAAAATTGTTGTATAATACGCTTTACTTTTTATAAATTCCTTAGATAGTTTTTGGCCCTGTCTGATAAATATTGTATATGATCGTTATATGGATATTGGTTTTTATCACAGAACGGACATTTATATCCCTCCGATACAATATTTGTCGGATTTGATCCTGTATGGGACAATTTACAAACACAATGAAGTAATTATATTTTGCAAATCATTTCATATTAAATGATTCGCAAATTTCGACAACACTTTCTTTTTGTTCCCTATGTACATGCATATGTGTACGATAAAGAGAATAAAGGGGAAATGCTACGGAAATTTTGTTAAAAAATAAAATGATTTACAAAATATAATTACTAATGTGTTTGTAATGGAAAGTAGGATTACCAACCATCAAACATAAATAATAACGTAAAAATTATAGATTATATTCATATAATAATTTGTGTAAATCCTTTGGAAAATAAAATTAAATAGAATAATATTGTATATTTGTGAAAATTTAAATATATGATTTAATTGATACTTATGATTAAAACTTTTTTTTGAAGTGGAAAAAATGGTCAATTATTTTATCAACCGGAGCTGGATGTACCAACAAAGAAGAGAAATTGGAGGCTCAAAAAGTGAACATTTTCAAAATGGTGTACAAATCTTTATTGAATTCGCTTTAAGTAATAATGGGAACGACGAAGAAATTCGATATCCATGTAGTAGGTGAAAATTATTAAAGCATTTGATACCGGATATGGTAATAGTTCATTTACGCCAATATGGTTTCATACCGAATTATTTGGTGTAGGATCATCATGGAGTACTTATAGCACCTAATCCCGTACATTCGGAGGAGGAGGTGAATAGTGAAATTATTCCAACGAATCTCAAAGAAGATATGGTTGAAGGTGTAGCACTTTCAATGTTCTTTGCTATTGAAGTTGATGGTAACAGTGTTAATGTCGAAGAAGAACCAAGTATTGGAGCAAAATAAATTTATGATTTATTGGATGCTACTAAGAAACCCCATTGGGATGGTTGTACAAGCGGTACTGAACTATCAGTAAATGCAAAATACATTGTGATGAAATCAAAATACAACTTCATAGAAGTCGCGTTTATAGCTATAGTACAAGCTACAAAATGGCATATGCCACCCGATAATTGAATGTGCAAAAATCTTTATGAAGTGAAGAAACTTATGTCTGCTTTTGGTTTGCCGTATCAAAAAATAGATACATGTTTAAAAGGTTGCATGTTGTTTTGGAAAGAAGACATCAATCTTAGGGATTGTAAAATATGTAATCAGAAAAATACAGACAAAAAAAAATGAGAAAGGAAATTCCATACAAGCGTTGCATTACTTACCCATCACTCCTAGACTTCAAAGTTTATATGCATCTTTTGTAACCATGCATCATATGAGATGACACTATGTGAGAACACAGAAAGAAGGTGCATTAACACACCCAGCTGATGGAAAAGCATGGAAGAATTTTGATTAGACGTACACCGCTTTTGCATCGGAGAATCGTAATGTTAGACTTGGATTATGTACGGATGTGTTTTCACCGTTCTCTCAATTTGGTTCAAAATATTCACCTTGGCATATAATCATTACACCTTACAATTTACCTCCGTAAATGTGTATGAAGACTCAGTATATGTTTCTCGCTGTTGTCATTCCTGGCCCAGATGATCTGACACAAGGAATCGATGTATATTTACAACCATTGATTGAAGAGTTGAAAACATTGTGGTAAAAAGCTATTGAAACATACGAAATTTCAAAAAAAAAGAATTTTCGTATATTCGCTTCTCTGCTGTGGACTATAAGCGATATTCCTGCATATGCAATGCATTCAGGTTGTAGTATGACTAGAAGTCTAGCTTGTTCTTATTGCATGGAAGAAACACGAGCATTTTCTTTACCGCATGGGAAGAAAATTTCATGGTTTGTCTGTCATCAGTGTTTTCTCCATATTAATCACTCTTTTAGAAAAGATAAAAAAGTTTACAAGTAATAGACTTGATTGCGACCACCAACGATTTGGTTAAGCGAAGATATTTATGACCTTGTAAAAGATTATTCAAAGATACATGATACTGGCGAAAAAATTGAAATTCAAGGTAAATCAATAATTCATAATTGGTGTAAACAAAGTATATTTCGAGAATTACCTTATTGAAAAAATATCCTAATTCATCATA
This sequence comes from Allium cepa, assembly GCA_030765085.1. Taxonomy (NCBI): domain Eukaryota; kingdom Viridiplantae; phylum Streptophyta; class Magnoliopsida; order Asparagales; family Amaryllidaceae; genus Allium; species Allium cepa. The sequence goes on along the minus strand of CM060941.1, from coordinate 781,266,980 downwards.
ATATTGACGTGACGCACAAAGATAAAAATGTGTTCGATAATATATTTTACACAATTCTGAATGTTAACGGAAAAATTAAAGACGGTTTCAAATCCAGATGTGATATAGAGGCAATTTGCAATGATCCTGAGCTTCATATGAAGCCAAATGATACAAAAAAACCAAAGCATGCTATGAGCTAGACAGTAACCAAGTTAAAGTACTGTTAAAGTGGGTGAATGGATTAAGATTTCATGATGAGATTTCCTCTAATCTTTGTAGATGTGTCGATTATAAGAATGGTAAACCGAGTGGGTTGAAAAGTCATGATTGTTATGTAATAATGGAACGTTTGTTACCATCGCTTTCAAAGATTTATTGCCCACAAAAGTTTGGACGGTTGTAGTAGAGCTTAGATTGTTTTATAAGGAGCTTTGTTCAACTACGTTAAAAGTCGATCGTCAATGTAAACTTGAGGAAGAACTTCCAATACCGCTCTGCAAACTGGAGAAAATGTTTTCTTTGGGTTTTTTTAATGTAATAGAGCATTTACTTGTTCATCTTCCGTTTGAAGCACGTCTTCGAGGTCCTGTGCAATATAGATGGATGTATCCATTTGAACGATATTAATATTGAGTATGTTAAATTTTTGTTTAATTACAAGTAGTAAAACTTAATTATAATTATCCTTAATAGCTACTTAATCATTTTAAGATAAAAAGTGAGACAAAAAGCACGAGTTGAAGTTTCGATATACAAATCATATATCGAAGAAAAAGCTTTGTTCTTTTTCCCTTATTATTTTGGTGACCATATGAACTTATCTTTTGAAAGTGCTTCGTGAAATGATGAGGGATTGAACAAGATTCTTCTGAATTAATGCTATCTATTTTTAGGCAGTTGGGACGTCCTGTTGGAAAATGCATGGAAGTATGGTTAGGGGATAGAGATTACCATGTAGCACACACATATGTCATTTTTAACTATGTAGAAGTTACGCCATTTGTTAGGTATTATTAATAACACATCTAAAATTATTTACCTAAATAATACATGTGCGTATTAATTATAATGAAATATATTATCTATATACGAAGTATTTACAAATCACAGCATCCAAGCAACGTTATCGACAAAAACGTTGCTACTTGGTTTTCGAACCTTGTATATGATCCGATAAATTGTGTGGTCGACGAAGGGTTGAAACATCTTACGATGGGACCAAGAAGAAAAGTCAAGACATATCAAATATTCTTTGTCAAATTCAACACCAAAGAATATTGGGCTGAAAAATTAACTAACAATACCGGTGTATATGTTTAAGGTAGTGATGATCAAAATGATCACATAAATGATTTTTACGGCGTTTTAACTCTTGTTTTGCAATTAACATATTTCACCAAACCGTAAAAGAAGTTTATTTGCTTAGATGCAACTGGTTCAGTAAATTTCCAAGTTCTGCAATCAACATGCACCAAAAATATAATAGTATTGAAATAAAGCATACATCACATTATCATAAGTATGATCTGTTTATACTAGCAAAACGAGCCCTACAAGTTTATTATGCTCCTTATCCATCTCTAAAAAGAAAAAAAGCAGATTGGTAGGTAGTTTTTAAAACGAAGGCAAGATTTACGTTTGGCGGAAAGAATATTCCAAACAAACAAGCATACCAAGCAGATATCGAGGAAAATGGTGAATTACAATAACAGATTATTAAACTGATTTGTACCTCTAGATGATGAATCAAATGTATTAGTAGAAACATTTGAGACCATAGAGGATAACAAAATAGAGTACGAGACCGAGTCTGAATCAGAAAACGGCAAGGACTGATTTAATAGTATACATGTCAAAAAAGGCAATTTATAGGAGTATTGATGTTACACTTTTTTTGTATGTTATATGTGATTATTGTTGTCAAATTTTGATATGTTTACTCGTAATTGAATGATACGTTCTACCAAAATAAAATAACATGTATATGATAGGTATTACAGATGTCTTTCCTTAGGAGGCGCCACATACGGTGGTTAGATTCCTACCGAAAGTAGGTGGCTCGTAAGTATTAAATTTACTTCAGCATTATAAATATTTTGTATGATATATTAGTCATGATTTGTCTGTATCATATTTAATGCAGGGGTTTTGAACTTGAGCCTTCAAATATAGTGCTCGGCATATCTATGCAGGCATACATGAGCCGTTTGCTACGTGCTGGCCAAAATGGAGTAGGTTCTTGAGAATGTGGTTTTGATGACAACAACCTTAGGACTTGTTATAAAATATAAATACTAATATTCTAATGTAGATATATATGTATTTGGAGGGTATATATATGCAGGTACTCAGAATGAAGAATATACAGCATAGAGATTCAATACCGACGAATAAAGAATTGAAGAAATCAAGACTGACGACTCACGAGTATCAAGAGTTAAAGGTATCAAGATAAGTAATAGAGTCTAGATTATGTTAAAACTTCATAATAGCATTAAAATCTTTATTCCAATTTTAATTGTGGAATGGAATCCACCTTCTCGCTTTAATTGTGGGATGGAACCCATGACTTCTTTAATGGGATGGAACCCGCAACCTTCTCTCGTGGAATGGAATCCATGAAATATTCAAAATAATTTATTTTAACCATTTTTCCAAAAACTATCTTTTTAAAAGTCATCTGTATAAATTTAAATATTTTAGTCTTAATTCAAAAACTATTCTTATCATCTTTTAATATTTTGATCTCAAAATCATCTTTTTTTTAAACTATCCCTTGATTTTAATATTTTAGCTTTAAATCTCAAAAATATATTTTAAAGAAGTCTATACTTAGTTTTTAATATTACTTTTATATTATAGATTATATATTTTAAGATTACTTTCTAAAACTGGTTTATAAGTTTAAACTATATTCAAAATGGTTTACAAAGTTTGGAAATTGTTTTGACAAGTTTTAGAATAGAAATCATTTTAAAGCAAAATCAATTTTCAAAAATAACATAGGCATGTTGATATCCCAATACTCCCCATGTCAACATAATAGCCGCAGATTTCAAATTTTAGATTTTCAAAAGAAGTGTCAATTCGTCATAACCTTTCGCGAACGGGCATGACCGTTGTTCTCCTATAAATACCAGTTGTTTACAAAGAATTTTGAGTTAGTTTTTCTTCATTTCTTCACTCTTTCTTCTCCACTCAAATATTCTCTTATATTTCAAATGCTTTAACAACCTTCTGCTTTAATAGTGGGATGGAATGGGATGAAACCCACAACCTCTTTAGTGGGTTGGAATCCATGACCTTCTCTAGTGGAATGGGATCCACGAAATGTTCAAAATAATTTATTTTAAATATTTTTTCAAAAACTATCTTTTTAAAAATCATCTCTATCAATTTAATTTTTTTAGCCTTAATTCAAAAACTATTCTCATCATCTTTTAATATTTGATCTCAAAATCATCTCTTGTTTTTTAAACTATCTCTTGATTTTAATATTTTAGCTTTAAATCTCAAAAATATATTTTAAAGAAGTCTACATTTAGTTTTAAATATTATTTTTATATTATAGATTATATATTTTAAGATTGCTTTCTAAAACTCTTTCATAAGTTTAAACTATATTCAAAATGGTTTACTAAGTTTAAAAATTGTTTTGAAAAATTTTAGAATAGAAATCAGTTTAAAGAAAAATCTATTTTCAAAAATAACATAAGCAAGTCGACATCCCTATACCTCCCATGTCAACATGATAGCCGTAGATTTCAAATTTTCAAAAGAAGCGTCTGTTCGTCATAACCTTTCGCAAATGGACATGACCGTTGTTCTCCTATACATATCGGTTGTTTACAATGAATTTTAAGTTAATTTTTCCTCATTTCTTCACTCCTTCTCCTCCACTCAAATATTCTCTTATATTTCAAATGCTTTAACAAAATTCTATCGAAATCCTAAGTGAATCAAACTCGATCGTCTCTAGTTATATTCTCCACCACTCTCTCTCAAGATCTCGGTGCTATTCAGAGTTACAGGATCATTTGTAATAAAAGACCAAAAGATTGAAGTGCATCGAGTCTCTCTCTATCAAAGTGTGATTAGGCCCGTGCATCAATTGGGTATCATTGTAGCTCGTAAATCAATTAGATGATCTTGTAGCCTGGTCCAATCAAGAGATTTTGCCCTGAACTCGAAGAAAGGAGGGCGTATCTCATGGCCTTGAAATCGAGGTTGTAATATCGATGTTATATTTTATAAAAATCTGCATATGAAATTGTGTGGGACTGGATGCAGGGTAACTCCATACCAGTATAAAATTCTGGCGTGTTCCTTCCTTTACTGCTTTTATTTACTATTTGCATCTCTGTCTGGTTTCATGATTGTCTCTATGTTTGTGAATTGCATCTGCTTTTGTTTAATTTGAAAAGATTTCAAAATTTTCATAAAATCCATTAAACAATATTCACCACCCCCTCTAGTGTTAATCCAGCCTTAAGATCCATAATCGACATTTTCAATATTTGGTATCAGAGCATTGCTTTTTGAATTTTCATAATCTGATTTTTGAAAAGTTTTCAAATGGCTGCTAACACTGGTAATGTCAACACTATCACTAGTTCATTTATAGAGGATCGGTCTACTACCTGATCACCACTTTTTAATGGAAGTAACTATGCGTATTAGGCATGTAGGATGAAAATTTATTTAGAATCAATAGGATTAGACACTTGGAATATCACACAAATTGAGTATATTGACCACAACTGATTTTGCAGAGGGACTATTGAGCAAAAGACTGTTGCACAAAACAATTCCAAAGCCATGAATATTCTATTCTGTTCATTTAATAGGAATGAGTTTGATAGAGTGTGGTTTTTGAAGTTTACATATGAGATTTGTAAAATTTTGCAAGTTACTCATGAAGGAACAAGCAAAGTTAAACATACCAAAATATCTACCTTGACCAATCAGTTTCAATTATTCAAGTTGAATCCAAATGAGTCAATTTCAAACATGTACAACAGGTTTAAAGACATTGTACACTCACTATTTTCATTAGGAAAGAACTTTTTCGAAGAAGATCAAGTTAGAAAAAAAATCTGATTTTACTCACACTGGAATGGAATCAGAAGACTCTAACAATTGAAGAGGCTAATGAAATTAGTACTCTGAGAATTGAAGTATTGATTGGGAATTTGATGTCGTTTGAAGTAAAAATGCAAGGAAGAAGAGAGAACAAGGCCTTAGAAAGGATGTCAATATCATTCAATGCAATAACAGATGGTTCAAACTCAAACAGTGACAACGATGGAGAAATAGCCTTGAGGACAAGGAATTTTAGAAAGTTTCTGAAATACAAAAAGGTAAACAATCACAAGAGAAATGATCTCAAGAATTCTGGAAATAGTAATGGGAATCAATACAACGTCAGATACTACAATTGTGATGAGCCAAGCCACTTAAAAAGAGATTATCTGCATCCGTATAAATAGGAATTTTTATCCAAGTAATGATTCATCAAAGAAAAGAAAGAGAGCAAATACTTCTACACTAGACGATTCAGACTCATCCTCTAGTGTTGAAGATCAAGAGACAGAAAATTCAAACATGTGCTTTACAACTATTTACGAGTCTAATGATCTCAGAAATGTGGATATAAAAAATAGGTACGCATTTAAGTTATATTGATCGAAATTGCTTGTTTGAATGTTTGGTTGTTTACATATTTTTAAATTGCCAGTTGTTTGAATCTAAAATTTTGATTTTCAAAATAATATTAGTTTAATAATATTCTAATATTAAAATATTACTATTAAAGTGTTATTTTGTTTAATATTTTTTTAGATAAAATAAAAATTCGATTATATGGTATATAGATATAGATATTGAATAAAGTAGGAAAAATGAGTCACATGATTTAAGGGACCCATATCGCATGACATTATCCCTAATGTCGAGATCCCTATCAGAAATTTGAAGTTTAAATTTGAATTCAAACTTTTGAATTTCCCTCCACCTTTTCACCAATTCCAAAGCTCTGAAATGGTATCTCTTGATCAGAGAAATGGCTCTTAGATATCTATTTATCTCCTTAACTTTATCCTATCTTTTCACTTTCATTTCAAAATTCGAACTCTCAAGCACTCTACTTTCTTCCAAAATGGCTTCCTCACGCACTCCATCCGCCATGAGATTGTCCAAGGCCACCATAGAGTTCCTCTACAATGATCTGAAAGCTATCAAAACTTACATTAGCTATGTATACTATGGAAAGGTCCATAAGGGAAAATTTGCTATCTTTAGTGATTTTCCTTCATATGAGGTCGTTGTTCTTTTTGAAGAGAATCAAATTCTAAGTTTAATTGATAATTCTCAAAATGATTTTGTTTGTTATCCGAACCTTTCCAGAAGTTTTATGCAAATTTGAATCATGGTTTTTATAAAGGAAATGAAGGGGGAGTGTAGAGTAGCGTTAAAGGAACGCGCATTGTTTTAAATAATGAGAATTTGGATAACATTCTTGGTTGTTAGAGTACGGGAATGGATCTTTCAAATTTTAAAATCGATGAACATGATCGTGAGATATTTCATCACATTTTTGAAGGAGATGATAACTTTGAGTTTATAAACCAAAATTTTTGTCCTAAAGCTAGAATTGTAAACCTTCTTTTGCAACATACCATAACTCCAAGATCGCGAAATTTCAATCACCCGACCTTAAAAGTTTGTAAGGCTCTTTTTGCCACTTTTGGGCACTATGACATTAATTGGGCACAAGTGATTTTAGATGAACTTCATCCCAAAAATTTTACGTTAGGTGAAAACACTTTGCACCACGGAATTTACCTCATTTGGATTTCCAACTACTTTGGTGTTGATTATAAGAGATGGGAGTTCATTTCTAGAAAAATGTTTAACCATGCTAACATCTCTCTCATGAGAATTCCGCTTGTATTTCAACCATATGAAACACTTGTCGAAAAGCATGAGAGATTGGCTCATGAAGAGAGGGAAGAAGAAGAAGAAAATGAGGAAGAAAGGGAGGATATGGAAATTGAAGAAGAAGGAGAAGAGGAGGAAGAGACTTCATTGGAAAGCATCGAATACCCTATCACTCCTACCAATCCATCCAACAAAACACTTCTTAAGAACCAAAAGATTATAGTGGAAAACCAACGAATTGTCAAAAGATCCGTTAGTAAAAAGTTAGACAAGATTTCCACAAAAATGAACAAGTTCTTTGGGAAAGTGAGTCGGAAGCTTGGATTATCATCATCCACTAACTAATACTAGTTTCATTTCATGTTGTATTAGTTTGTTTCTCTCTTTAGTTAACGTTATGTACCATTTTACGTAATGTTAACTAAAATTATCAATGAAAATCCTTTATTTCTGTTTACTAGCACTAAAATATCTCTGAAATACTTGTTATTATATTATACAAGTTTATATATATATAGACTTATACATAATATTAAGAAACAAAGCGAATTGCCAAAATTAACAGGGGCATATTGACATCCCCCTACTCCCCATGTCGATATGTAATGGTCAGAAACTGTTGTTGTTTTTTTGAAATTTAAATAGACATAACTACCTTGTGTCTTTTCATTTCAAACGATTTTCAAACTCTTTAAATACCTGTTTCTTCCATAAAAATGCATACTTTCAATTCGTTTTATTTTCCATTGAATTTCTTCATATTTTATCAAAAAATGGCCTTCCTATTCGTAATCTAAGTGAGAATCTTGAAGAAACTCTCAATTCCTTCAAGAACAAACTTACCTTTATCCTTCGCAATCAACGAAACTTAAAATTATGCAAAATGCAGATGATTGAGGAACAAGAAATACACTTCGATGCTATTCGATGGCGATTTATTCCCTCAACTAAGAAGAATTTGAAGCGAATCCAGAAGGAACTCTGAACAAAGATAATAAAGAATAAGATGCTATAGAGGTAAATCCTATCTTCGGTGAAGAAGGATGGGTTCAAGTTCCAAGAAATGTTTGATTTGACATATGTATTTTGATTTATTTTGATTTGGTTTGAATTATTTGGTTTGATTTAGTTTAGATTAGTAACATGGTGTGTAATTTATGATTGAACATGGTGTGGTCTGATAAGAACATGATGTATATATTGATTGACTATGTTTAAAATTTTCTTATCTCTCACATTTACCTTACTATATTTTACTCATATTAATATCTTTCTCATTTACATTCTACTATACTATATTATTATCGTACACCGTGCTATAATATAAGATTTAGGTGGAGTTATGATGTTTAGGATTAGTTTTTATTGATCAAAAAGGGAAGAATTATAAATAGGTTAGATAGGCTTAGATTAAAGGGAAGTTAGTAGATTAAGGGGGATTTGTTGTAATAAGGGGGAGTCGAAGTAGAATCGAAATTTGTTAGATTAAATTTTATAAACAAAGATTGTCATCATCAAAAAAGAGGAGATTTTTAGTTCCTGAGATGATGGTTCTGATGACAACAACCTTAGGACTTGTTATAAAATACAAATACTAATATTCTTGTCTAGATATATATGTATATGTAGGGTATATATATGTAGGTACTGAGAATGAAGACTGTACAATATAGAGATTCAAGACCGACGAAGTCAAGATTGAAGAAATCAAGACTGAAGACTCATGAGTATAAAGAGTTCAAGATAATAAGATAAGTAATAGAGTATAGATTTATGTTAAAACTTCATAATAGCACTCAAATATTTATTCGGATTTTAATTGTGGAATGGAATCCACCTTCTCGCTTTAATAGTGGGATGAAACCCACAACCACTTTAGTAGGATGGAACCCACGATCTTCTCTAGTGGAATGGGATCCACGAAATATTCAAAATAATTTATTTTAACTATTTTTCCAAAAACTATCTTTTTAGAAGTCCTCTATATCAATTTAAATATTTTAGCCTTAATTCAAAAACTATTCTTATCATCTTTTAATATTTTGATTTGAAAATCATCTCTTGTTTTTAAAACTATCTTTTGATTTTAATATTTAGCTTTAAATATCAAAAATATATTTTAAAGAAGTCTATACTTAGTTTTTAATATTATTTTTACATTATAGATAATATATTTTAAGATTACATTCTAAAACTCTTATATAAGTTTAAACTATATTCAAAATGGTTTACAAAGTTTAGAAATTGTTTTGACTAGCTTTAGAATAAAAATCATTTTAAAGCATAATCAATTTTCAAAAAGAACATAGGCATGTCGACATCCCTATACCCCCATGTCGACATGATAGCCGAAAATTTTAAATTTTCAAAAGAAGTGTCTATTCGTCATAACCTTTCATAAATGGACATGACCGTTGTTCTTCTATATATACAAGTTGTTTTCAATGATTTTTAATTTAGTTTTTCTTCATTTCTTCACTCCTTCTCCACTCCAATATTCTCTTATATTTCAAATGCTTTAACGAAATTCTACCAAAAACTTAATTGAATCAAACTCGATTGTCTCTAGTTTTATTCTCTGCCACTCTCTCTCAAAGATCTCAGTGCTATTTAGAGTCATAGGATCATCTGTAATCAAAGATCGTAAGATCGAAGTGTATCGAGTCTCTCGCTATCAAAGTGTGATTGAAAAAGGTGTGATTGTGGCATGTAAATCAATCGGGTGTGATTGTAGCTCATAAATCAACTAGGTGAGCTTGTAGCATGGTTAAATCAAGAGAGTTTTCCCTGGATTCGGAGACAGGAGGGTGTATCTCGTGGCCTTGAAATCGAGGTCCTAATATCGACGTTATATTTGAAAAGAAATCTCACAAGAAATTGTGTGGGACTAGATGTAGGTTAACTCCGAACCAGTATAAAATTCCGGTATGTTCTTTCCTTTACTTCTTTTATTTACTATTTGCATTTGTGTATGGTTCTGTGATTATCTCTGTGTTTGTGAATTGCATCTATTTGTGTTTAACTTGTAAAGATTTCAAAAATTCAACAAAATCCATTAAACATTGTCCACCCCTCTTTTAGTGTTAATCCATCCTTAAGATCCGTAGTCTGCATTTCCAATAGTAGGATCCCAGAGCATGTCCGGGAAAGCATCTGGAAGGATTTCCTGATAAATGTAAAATTATATATCATTATATATAATCTCTTTACAATTTGCCACTAAGTACAAATGTGTAACTTATATTTTCTCAACATATAATAGGGTACGGTAGACCTACATGAGGAGAATGTTTCTCTTTGCCTGTGCCATTGGAACTCCAAAGTTGCAAAGTATTACCGGGATGCGATATCTATCATCAGAAAATCTAGGAAGAAGCCAAATTGGATGGGCGCCATTGTATGGATGCTTGTGTCGCATGGTGGGATAGTGATGAATTAATGGTAAGTCTATCATATGTCATCTTAATTTGTTCAATAGAGAATACATAATTTATACCTATAAAATATAATCATAATTTTTAATGTGCAGGCGGAGTCAGATAGGAACTCGACGAACAGGCAGAAAAATTCAGTCACACACCATGGTGGCTCGAAAATATTTCAACATCATCACGAGACCTAGTAAATTGATTAATTGCAATTACGAACAGTTATTACATTTATTTGTATAAATTTTTTTGAACAACGATAATATACACCAATTATTGCAGAAAAGAGTGTGTGGCGCTCCTATCTTGTATATGGACATATTTACGCATACTCATGCGGTGAGCCAGACCGACGACGAGCGATCGATGACGTATGCCTGACATGAGGATGATAAAGCATACGCCACACGTGTACCATATTTTAAGTCATAAATTAATAATAATAGTCATTTTAATTAATTAGTTATAAAATATTATTATAATGTCATGAAATATTTGATTGTATTTAATTTTATGTTGCAAGATAGATTTATGCAAGCATGTGCGCGGATGCTTGAGCATTCGGAATGGAAGCAATTGACCACGGATGAGGAGGATGCTATCTTCGACTCCTTTATGGACGAGACACAAATAAATAGGCGCTATTGCTACGGCAATTAATCGGCAACTTATAAAATTAATTCAGTTCTAAAAACTGCTTAATTTTTATAAAAGTTACGTAATAACTTGAACATATTTAGACTTGTTTTATAGGCACGGGACTCACAAACGGCCTATCAAAAGGCTTAGGACAATGCTGAGATAAATGACCTTCGACAGCAGATTGCACAGCTGTAGGAGTAGGACAGAATCCGAGCAGCGCAGATGGAGCAACTAAACCAGTGTTTGGCCGAGTATATGAAGCGTCATGGAGCATTCCCTTCGTCTGGTGGTTCCGAAGCGGATTACAAGTCATGAGATACATTGTAATTTTTGTTTTTGAAACTTGTATGTACATACAATGAGAGATGATGAGGTTGATTTGTGGACATATGGTGTTTTATGTTGATTTGTGGGGTTGATTTGTGAGGTTTCATATTTGATATATATATATATATATATATATATTGTACATTGATATTAGATGTAGATATTGTTGTTGGGTGATAATGGGCGGTTTGATTTATATTGATTGGAAATGTTTGAGTTTGATATGGAAATGTTTGAGTTTTAGATTATTATTGTTATTGATATTGATTTTAGCGTATATATCTAATATATATATATATATATACATATATATATATAGACTTCGATATGTTGTGATATATATTGATATTGATGTGTTGTTGGAAAAATTAATAATTTACCCAGATTTCCGATGGCTTCTAATGGGTTGTAGGTCGAAATATTCGATTTTCGACGGTTAACCAGTCAAAAACTCCGACGGCTTCCAGCGGACTTTTGGCGTGTTTTAAGCCACGTGGACGTAAGCACTATCGAAAAAAACATCAGAACAGCCATCGAAAAAGCCATCGAAGGCCATCGTCGATTCCGTCGAAAATGAACGAAATTCGTGTTTTGTATTTCGATGAGATTTCCGACGGATCCCAGTGGCCGTCGAAAGCTACGAGCCCATCGGAAATCACTGTCTATATTGTACTGGTAGATTTGGATGGACAACGCTAAAAAAAGGCTAAGTATGGAATTGGCACTTCACCTAGGCCAAATAAGGTTACATTCCAAATTCCAAGTCGATTGGAGTTTGTATGCTCAAGTTATGGACAAAAGAAGATGTATCGGTATCGACCGATTGATGATAATTTTCCTGGAGTTGGACTAGGGAACTTTGCTACTTGCTCGGAGTTGCTCATAGTTCGCTTGGAATCGTAGAAATTTAAAGTGATGGATCAAGCTCGCAGTTGGTTGTATATTTGTTTGGAGATTGCTTGGAGCGCCGATCATATTTTTGGATGGAGTTAGAATCACGTTAGCTTGGAGAAAATTTGTATTTTACCCGAGTCTGACACTAGTCCAGAATTTTCAGCACCTGCTTCAAATCAGAAAGATGATTACTTCAGGTCTTGCTTCGGATCAACACTGAAGTGGGTTTTTCAACGATCGTTTTGGTGATCTTCGATGAAGATCGATCTATAACACAAAATTTACAAAGGCAATCGACATGAAATTTGGTGAACAACTGCATTACACCATGAGGGACCCACACCGTCAATCTCTAGGCCCCATGATGAAGTTGGAACGGTCGGTCATGATCCATAGAATAATTCAAATCAATGATGATCGATCAATATCTCACAAACGCAATGTCGGAATGACACAAAACTTTAGGAATAGTAAAATATTATGTAAAGGAACCTACCGCATTGATCACACATCATTGGAAGGAACTTGACTGATTGGCCTACATCATTCTTGAGCGACGTATCATTTCAGCCAAAATGATCCGAACTCCACGAAAAACACGATGTCTCACAAACGGTAAGTTGGAATGGTAAGAGATTTGGGGAGTATGAAGCTAACATCATAATGGACCCACCAAAACGATCACACCCCAAAAGGAGTAAATATGATAATATCTTCCATATTTCAATTTTTCAACTCAATTCTACGGAAAACGCGACTTCTTACAAATGGTAAGTCGCAATTCCATAAAATTTGGAGAGCACGTATCTAACATCATGGAAGACCCACAAAAATGATCGCACACCCATTGAAGCTAATATGAGCGATTGGCACCGATCGTTCCAATGGTGTGCAATCGATCTAAAATTGGTGGATCGGGTCGTACGGCTCTAGTGGTTCTTGTGGCGAAATGTCAGTCTGATCCATGTACATCTTCATCTATAAATATAGCAGACTTGGCTCATTACATGGGCTTTCTTCTTTTTCCAATTGGATCTTCTTTTGACTCTCATTTATCACTTCTTATCTCTTCCTCCATTAATTTTCTAAGAAAAAAACAACTGTACTTGTAATCTTACAGTAGAAATAACAGGTTTTTAAAGTGGACTTAGGTCGAATTTCGCCGAACCACTATAAAACTTGCATGTTCGTTTACTTTTCTGCAATCTATTTTGTGATCCATGAATCCATATTTCTCTATTTGTATCTAAATACTGAATACTGGTGCTTTCACATAAAACCGGGTGTTTGTGCCATTTTTGAAGCATGTAGGTGTAAATCTCATCACTTAGATACAAGCACTTTAAACTTGTACACTTTATATGTTGCAGTGCACGTACACTTATAGGCGTATTTAATACACATATGCCCAATAAATATCAAACATATAATCAAATAAAACCCTTTTATTAATCAATTAAGTAACATAATGTTTTTATTTAAAACTTATTTGGATTGGATCTAAATTAATTTAGACTTCATAGGTCCAATAAAATAATTGAAATTCATCCGCTTAACATGATCCGTGCTGTCGTCGGATTTATTTCAGCTCTCAATAATATTTCTCACCCATTTCAAATCCAACTTCTAAAGAAAGTTTGTATTTGTTGCCAAATTCCTAGCTATGTTCTTTTCTTCGAAAGAAGAGGAATAATAAATGGAGGCAAATTCTATTTGAACACAGGAAAATGCTGAGTAGCCCCCGAGTTCTGAAATAAATAAAAATACCTCTCATTTTGCTGAATCGTCCCATTTGAAAATAATAAAAAACATTGAAAATACCTTTCCTCGTAGTGGCACTGTGTGGTGCGCTGAAGGAACCATACAGTTTCCATGCGCGGTGGATAGAAAATCTATAAAAAAAAAATATAAAACATACGTCTAGCCAAAAGGAATAAAGGGGTATTTTTTTTCTTAAATTTTTTGTAAAATCAAAAAGAGTGGGAGGGATGCGCACCGCCAAGTCAACATTCCGTTGAGTTGGAATAGGATTTGCCTAAATGGAATTAATGTTTGCCAATCTATTAAATAATTGTAAAGCAGAAGAATTTCCTACTCTCTTAATAATTCTAGGTATTTCCTCCTCTCTCCTTAATTCTCACTAGATATTTTATTTTCAAATTTCTACGGTTTGTCATTATAATAATCATTACAAAGTTCTACTAATTCTTTTCATTATCATTTTACATTTAAATATCAATAATCAATAATTTCTACAATTATTTTTAACATTCTCGTAAGTTTTATCATGTTATTTTACATTTAAGTCCTTATATTTAAATTAATTAATGATCTAAAATTTGAACTTTTAAATAAATCTCAATAACCAATATTTATTATTTGATCTAAAAGGTCCTAAAAAATAACAATTCAGCACATTGTATATCTCACTTGTATTGACAAAAATTATGAAAGTAATATTTCATTCACGTCTGTGTAACTTAAAATTTTCAGAATATGTACAAAACTACCTTTATTACAAAGAAAAATACAAACAAATTTTCTTTCTTACTTGGTATATTATTGCAAACATAAACAATATTCTTTCTTTTCAAAATCGATATATCAAGTAGATTCTTTATCATTAATAAAAAAAAAATTTGTTAAGAATAAAATTAAATTAATGATAAGTAATGAATACCATAGTTTGTTAGTTTGAAATAAATGAATATTTTCAATTAATGTCTTTTATGAAAATGTCTAATACTACTTATGTATATTCATAATTTACGTTAATTAATAGATTAAAATATACTATATATCAATTAGAATTGTTTTTATTTGTATTTTATTATCTTTATGAAGTAGATGTTAATATATTTTTTGAGAGTTTTAGTACAAATTAAGATTAAGAGGTATGAAGCAACGATTTAAAAACCAAATTTATTTTTACAACATTAAAATCACAATCTAATTTGTAATGTTTCTTTTAATCAATATTTCATTTAGTCCTTTAACAAATATTTTGTTTATCATTTTGATAGTATAATGTACTAATTTCTGATGTTAATATTAACTGCAAAGGCTTAATTAAAATGCATAAGAATATGCCGATTCATTACTATTACACTTTCATTTCTAGGTATTTTTGTCCTTTATAGTAATATTTGAAATAAAATCTATATATTATTTATCTTTTAAACAGATACTAAAAGCAAAATTTTAGATACAAAATATATGTATATAAATATTTATCTATTGAAATATATAAAATTATTAATTTTAAAATTAATTAGAACACCAACTTTCATTTATTATTCTAATAAATATTAAATGCTAAAAAATAATACATTAGAACCAAACTCAATATTATCTACACAATGACAATTTAATTTTTTATACAGGTAAAATACATAAATCATCTATCAAAAATCACATACTTAAAAAATAATAAGGTAAATACATTATTCAGTTATCTTAACAAATTCACCATATATCACACAATAAATTCAATTCTTTACAAATATGTATAAAATCATTCTTTTAAATCATACCGTGTGGAATACGCGAGGTACACACTTATACACCGTGTGGAACGCACGAGGTACACACTTATATACCGTGTGGAATGCACGAGGTACGCACTTATATACCGTGTGGAACGCATGAGGTGCACACTTATATAATATAGAACTTGCACTTACGACGGTTTTCTCTCTTCTTAATTCTCTCATGCCATTTAATTTAAGAATACTTTAGTATAGTTTATGATTTTTAAAATTATTTCCGTTCTACAAATTCTCGCCAAACATATTACATTAAAATGCTCATCTTTTATAATTTCTAGAGTTGAATACTATACTTGGTTTTCTACAATATTTTACATTTAAGTTAACTAAATATCCTAATTTAAACTATTAAAAATAAACTCAATTAACTACTATTCATTGTTTTGTCTATTAAATCACAAAAAATAACAATTCCGATATGCATGTCATATTTATATTAGCAAAAATGAAAAAAAATTGTTCAAAAATGTAAGGATATATAAATCACATAATAAACATTACACTCATAAACGTTGGAAAACAACTTTGGTTTTTATTTTATTTATCTCAGCAAATATCTACTAATAAAAATACTAGAGTAGAGAACTTCCAACCCTCTCATCAATTATGGAAGTTGGCTATAGAAGTTTTATCCCCTCTTTAATTCTCTCATATATATTCTTTTTTAAACGTAAGTCATCATTTTTGCAATTATGCATTATGTTTACTAATTCTTTTCATGGTTTTGCATTCAAATACCTACATTTTTATAATAATGACAATATAAAATTCGCCTATATTCAGTCTTACTATATTGCAATTAAGTCTAGATATTTAAATTAATTAATTAATTTCATAATTAAATACAAATTAAACAAATTTGACTAACTAATAATATTAATTTATCTAATAAAATTTTTGTAGGCTCTGGATAATAAAGGCTTTACTGCCAAGTCGTTTTACAAGTTGTTGAATTTTTCTGGTATGAAGTTTGTGGGTTTTAATTTTATGTGGAAGGTTAAGGTTCCATTGAAGGTTAAAACTCATATGTGGGTGTTAATGCATAGGAAGCTTAATATGATTTCTTTGCTAAGAAAGAAGCATATGGCGGTGAATGATAATGTTTTCTCTACAATACTGAAGATGAGGATTATCTTATTTATTCATTGACTGTGATTTCAATTTTTATGTGTGGACTAAATGCATGGTTCAACTTGGTCTTGACTTAGTGCAGGGTGAATGATAAATGTTTTCTCTACAATACTGAAGGAGTGGAGAGATGACAGCATGTAGATGTGATTGATTGTGTTGCTGCAAGTGTTAGTAAGAGAAGGAGAGCTGGAGTAGGATTATTGGGGTTGTTAGACTTTTGTTGTTTTGGTTGGTGTTGATATTGTTGTATATATTGGGTTTGTTTTTGCTGGTACGTGTTGTATAGTTTGTTGTACAGCCTGGTGTTGGTTAGTCGTGTTGTGAAGCTTTGTCTGTTTTGCATTGTAATGTGTTGTAATGGGTTGTTGTGCGTTGTTTTGTGTTGTACAGTAATGTGAATGTGATATGTTTACATAATATGACGTGATCTAGTTGAATCACTATCTTTTATTTTAGAAATTTTTTTATCTAATAAATCTTAAAAGCTATCAATTTCAATATGACTGTTGTTCCATGGTTGTTTTTGTGCATCTATTTTCATCCCGAAGCGTGCTTTTTCTTATAGTTCTACAAGTTAAACGCTATCACATCTTTTTTTTTTTTAAAAAGACGTCATACTTTGTATCAAATGGGAAAAAGTTTCTGCAAGTGCAACTTGGTGAAAAAATTTGCAAGTGAAACTTGCAAACTATAAAATATCATAGAAAAGCTAGGCCATCATTGCTAAGAAAAGAAGAGGGAAACACATCAAAGTAAATTCAAGCTTCGTTTTCTAAAGAAATAAAGAAGATTTTAAACAAGCTTTTCATTTGGATGAATAATTTTATCCTGTCTATCATCCAAACCTATTGAGATCTAGATGATACGAATATTTTCTATTTCACTACAAGAGAGAATGGCTATTCCAACAACTCCAAGCCGTTGGAGGCCGTTGGTAGCCATTGGAAAAGCCGTTGCAATAGCGTCCACGGTTTCCAACGGCTTCCAACGAAAGCAACGGTACTTCCAACGGTACTTCCAACGGGTACCAACGGCAAATAGCTGATGGAGGCCTTCCAACGGTACTTCCAACGGGTACCAACTGCAAATGGCTGATGGAGGCCGTTGGAAGCCGTTGCAATAAAATGACCAAACAGTCGTTGGTAGCCGTTGCTAATCTGGGTGAATTTTTTTATAACAGCAAGTCATTCGCCTTTCAGCCACACATAATCAATATATATTCATTTCCTCTACATTTCCACTACATTCATATATATATATATATATATATATATATCACATATCCAACACATTATACCACAAACAATATAAACAACCAAAAATTAACATCAAACATTACATTTTCAAACCAAACTACAAGTCAGTGTGTACATAAACAACAAAACCCTCACCAACACCAACTTCAATTCATACTGAAGTCAAAATATACAATGCAAATACTTAAACTTCACCACCTCAAAGTCAATATATATAAAATAACCATCAAACACAATCCTCACCACCTCAAAGTCAACATATACCATAACTAAACACAAAGACAATAATCATCATACCTCTCAAGCATCATCCTCACCACTGGAAGCACCAAACGACGAAGGGAAGGAACATGTCTATGCGCGTACTCCGCTAAACGTTGATTCAGCTGCTCCATTTATATAGCGCGAAGACGGTCCTACTCTTGCAGCTGCTCAACCATGGCTCTAAGCTCTTTTATTTCTGCTTTGTCACATGCCTTTTGAGATGCCCGAACTTACAAATAGAATGTGAGATGTTCACATTTGTATTATAATCATTTTCTTAAGCAATGCATATTTTAAAATATAGAAACGAAATGACGTGATCTTAAGCAATGCATATACCACAAGGAAATGCATATTTTATTAAATGATAATGATGCACGATGGTAAATCACGTCTATGTTAGATTTAACTCAGGTAGAAATCATCATATGTATAGTGTATCTAAAAGTTAATTTGTTAAATATAATATTGCAATGTTTATAAGATTACCGCTTGGTTTCCATAGCCATAGCGCCTATTCCGCTGCGTCGGATCGTGATAACGTCGAAAATATTATCTTGCTCCTCTACCGTCAACTCATCGCGATCCGATCTGAAAGCAGCTCTGCTCGTGCCCCTTGAAACTTTGCCTAAAATAAAAAACAATTACAAGTTAAAAGTAGTAGAATAGGATTTAAACTTATCGATATTAATAAAATAAGATTTAAAATATGCATACATATGCAGCCGTCTCCTTATCATCCTCATCCCACTGATATGTAATATTGCCAGCATTGTCCGCTTGTCATGATGCGTGGGTGTGGGTAGATACCTCTATCATAGACACGGGATGTCTAAGCGATCTTTCCTGCAATAAATAATTTATATATTTTAATTTTTCATAGCCAATTACTGAACTGATTAATATACAAAATGTAATAACGGTTTAGATTCGTAATTGATAAATTTACCTAGTTCTCACGGTGATGTTGAAAAGACTTGGATCTGCCACGATACATTACAGGATTCCTACTACTATTGGCGTAGTTCCTCTCCGGCTCCACCGGTAATTTAAATTGAATATTAGATTTACTAATTGCGAAATAATTAACTATATATTTAGTAGATTTACCTTGAACTCGTCGGTCTCCCACCAACTTATCCAAGAATCCCATATGGAAGCGCTCATCCAGTTCGGTTTCTTCCTCGATTTTTTAAGAGCTCACATTGTCTTCTTGTAATTTTTGGCAACCTTCGAATTCCAGTGGCGCTGAACCTTGGTGACATCGGGCTCCGCCAAGTCCACTTGCCCCTATACAAAGAAAAAAATCTTACTAATTGTTCATTTATACTTATTCATATAGTAAAGTGGTATAAACTCACCAGAAAATCCTGCCAGATGACCTCTCTGACTTGGTCAGAGATCTTACTCCACTTAGGCCAGCAATCTGTCATCCTTCTCATATATGATTGCTTGTAAATGCCAAGCACAACTCCTGAGGGCTCCAAATCAAATCCCCTGTGTTAAATATAAAATAAAGCTTTAGACAAGTATATATATGTATGAAAAAATTTATATTGTTATCATTTTAATTTTCATACTTACGCTCCATCAGCCTTCGGTTGCAAACATACAAGTGGTCGAGCCGGAGGCTCACCACTACTCTCACCGGCCGAGCGAGAAGAGCTATGACGTCTCGAGCCTGACATAATACCTGTTGAAAGTTTCAGTTTTAATTAAGACATAGATAAAATGATGATGATATGTGGTGCATGTAATAAAGTCATTTTTAATTGGTAGTGCATGTAATGATGATGATATATGTGATGCGTGTGCGTGAATAATTGTAATTTTTTTTGGATATTACTCAGTCCTCGTCGTTTTTTGATTCAGACTCGGTCTCGTGTTCTATAGCGTTTTCCTCTACACTCTCAAATGCTTCGACTAATACATTTGTTTCATCATTTAATTGTCCAAAATCAGTTTGATCGTCTGTAATTGTGATTTCAACATTTTCCTCGATATCTGCTTGATAGGCTTGTTCTTTTGGAATATTCTTTTCATCGAATGTAAATCACGCCTTGGTTTTAAAACCGCAGACCAATCCGCTTTATCTCTTTTTATAGATGGATAAGGGGCGTAATAAACTTGTAGGGCTTGTTTGGCTAGTACAAAAGGATCATACTACTGATAACGCGAGGTATGTTTTATTTCTATAAGATTATAATTCGGATGCACGTTAATACCAGAACCTACAACATTGCTGAACCAGTTGCATCTAAACAAAAAAACTTCCTCTGCGGGTCTTATAAAATATGTCAATTGCAAAATCTGGGTTAACACGCCATAAAAATCATGTATATGATTAATAGGATCATCACTGCCTTTAATAAATACACCGGTATTGTTTGTTAATTTTTCGACACCATATTTTTTGGTATTGAATTTATATCCATTGACGAAAAATATTGGATGCGTTTTAACTTTCCTTTTCGATCCCAACGCCAAATGTTTTAATCCTTCATCGACCACATTATTTGTAAGATCGCAAACGTAGTTCGAAAAGCAAGTAGTGAAATTTTTGCTTAAATCGCCGTTTGGATTTTGTGATTCATAAACACTGCAAACAAAAACATAATATATTGCTTTATTATTGATGTACACATGCAGTATTAAATTAAATTTATCAAAACTTGTAATCTGATAATTACCTAATAAATGGTGCAACTTCTGGACAATTAAGAAGAATATATGTGTGTGCTACATGGTAATCTCTATCATCTAACCATACTTCTACACATTTTCCAACATGTTGAGCATGTTGTTTAAAAATAGATAACATTGCTTTAGAAGAAGAATCTTGTTCAACGGCCTCATCATTACAGGCAACACTTTGAAATGATATATTCACATGATCATTGAAATAATGAGAACGATGCTTCTTCTTCGATATATGCTTTGCAAATCGAAACTACAACTCGAGCTTTTTGTCCCACTTTTTTCTTTAAATGATTTAAGTACCTAATAAAAAATATTTCATATCAATATTGATTTTTATTTATAGTTAAATTAACATTTACATACTCAGTATTAATAACATACCTTTCGAATGGATACATCCATCCATATTGCACAGGACCTCGAAGACGTGCTTCAAATGGAAGATGAACAGATAAATGCTCCATTACATTGAAAAAAGCTGGAGGAAATATTTCCTCCATTTTGCAGAGCAGTATAGAGATTTCTACCTCAAGTTTACGAAGACGGTCAACTTTTAGCGTAGTTGAACAAAGCTCCTTATAGAATAAACTAAGTTCTGTTATAACCTTCCAAACTTTTACGGACAACAATTCTTTGAAAGCGACGGGTAACAAATTTTGCATCATTACATGACAATCATGGCTTTTCATCCCACTCAGTCTTCCTTTCTTATAGTCGACACATCTACGAAGATTAGATGAAATTCAATCAGGAAATCATAATCCTTTCACCCATTTTAACAGTACTTTAACTTGGTTGTTATCTAGTCCATAACATTCTTTGGGTTTTCTAGTGTCATTTGGCTTCATATGTAGCTCAGGACGATTACATATTTCTTCTATATCACGTCTTGATTTCAGGTCGTCCTTAGTCTTGCCCTTAACATTCAAAAGTGTATTAAACACATTATCGAATACGTTTTTCTCGTTATGCATCACGTCAATGTTATGACGGATTAAGAGAATTTTCCAATAAGGCAAATCCCAGAATATACTCTGTTTGCACCAATTATGAAATGTCAATTTACCTTGGATTTCAGTTTGCTGCCCGGTTTCATGTATCTTTGAATAATCTTTTACAAGTTCATATATATCTTCACTTGACCAAATCGTTGGTGGTTGTAAAGTCTCATTTCTATAAGCTATGAAGTTTTTTTTGTCCCTTCTAAAAGTATGATTAATATGGAGAAAACGTCGATGGCAATCAAACCATGAAATTTTCTTCCCATCCCGTAAAGGAAATGCTCGTGTTCCTTCCATACAGTAAGGACAAGCAAAACGACCGGCCGTACTCCAACCCGAAAGCATTGCATATGCAGGAAAATCGCTAATGGTCCATAACAAAGAAGCGAACATCCGAATTTTTTTTTCCGATACGTCGTATGTTTCAACCCCTTCATACCACAATGTTTTCAACTCTTCGATTAGTGGTTGTAAGTAAACATCGATACCCTGTGTCGGATCATCAGGGCCAGAGACGACAATTGTGAGAAACATATATGGAGTTTTCATACACATCCGCGGGGGTAGATTGTAAGGTACAATGATTATAGGCCAAGATGAATATTTAGAACCAAACTGAGAAAACGGTGAAAATCCATCAGTACACAAACCTAGTCTTACGTTACGGCTCTCCGCTGCGAAATCGGGATATTTCTTATCAAAATACTTCCATGCTTCTCCATCAGATGGGTGTGTTAACGTATCTTCTTCAGGTATTCTCACACTATGTCATCTCATATGATGCGCTGTTACAGATGATGCATATAACCTATGAAGTCTATGAGTGATAGGTAAATAATGCATACGCTTGTATGGAACTTCTTTTCCATTTTTTTCCTTGGTTTGTAACTTTCTTGATTACATATTTTACAATTCCGAAGACTGACATCATCTTTCCAAAACAACATGCAACCATTTAACATGTATCAATTTTTTGATACGGCAAACCGAAAGATGACATAAGTGTTTTCACTTCATAATAATTTTCGCACATTAAATTATCTGATGGCATATGGCGTTTAGCAGCTTGTACAACAGCCGTAAATCTGGCTTCTGTGAGGTTGTACTTTGATTTCATTGCAATATACTCTGCAGTTGCCGATAATTGACTGCCGCTAGTACATCCATTCCAAAGAGGTTTCTTAGCAGCATCCAATAAATCATATATTTTTTTCGCTCCAACATTTGGTTCCTCTTCGACGTTAATATCGTCGTTACTAATTTCAACAGTAGGGATCATTGATCGTGCTGCATCTTCAACCATATGTTCTATGAGATTCGTCTTACTAACTTCATTACTCTATTGACTGTTCTGCGTTGCGTGTTATAATTTCTCCATGACGATCCCACACCAAATAATTGGTTACGAAACTATATTGGCGCAAATGAATCCTAACCATATTCGGTACTAAATGCTTCAACAATTTGCACCTACTACATGGATAACAAATTTGTATGTCGTTTCCAATATTACTTAAAGCAAATTCGACAAACACATTTACCCCGTTAAGAAAATGTTTACTTATTGAGCCTTCCATTTCTCTTCTTTGATACATCCAGCTCCGATCAATAAAATAATTGACCAGTTTTCCTACCGTAAAACCTATGATCAATAGTAAAAAAATTATTAATCAAATTCGATAAACACATTTAAATTTTACTGTTTTTTATAATCCATTTTCGTTTATATACGAAGTTATATTTCTTGATATTTTGTTCACATTTTTGTACCTTTTGTGATGGTCGGTCATTCTACTTCCCATTACAAACAAAATAGTAATTACATTCTTAAATCATATCATTACAAACTATTTTTCAAAATTTCGGTAGCACTTCCCCCGTGTTCCTTGTACCGTACACATATGCATGTACACAAGGAACGAAAAGGAAATGCCGTCGAAATTTTGTGAACCGTTGATAACGATATGATTTACGAAACGTAATTACTTTATAGTGTTTGTAACCTGTCCAATACAGGGACAAATCCAACAGATGTTGTATCAGATGAATATGAATATACGTTTTGCAATAAAAACGAATATTCATACAACGATCATATACAACACTTGTCAGACGGGGCCAGAAATTCACTAAGGGATTTAAATTTTGTTTATATGTTACCGTTTTATTAAATATATAAATAAAGCATATTTTGCATTATTTTATTTATATTCTACTATTTTACTAAATATATAGTAAATTATATGATTTTACCATTTCACAAAATATATAATTCATGTGTGTATATATACTGAATTATATACTTATTTATCTAATGCTAATATATTTTGTAAAAGATATAATTCATGTTCATAAAATAGTCGACTAAATCATGTTTGCCTAATATTTTACAAAACATACACAAAATAATTTAAATCAATCCTAACTAATCTAATGCTAATTCAAATGCGCATTTACACTAAATTATAAACATATGTATATATGTGCATAATATATATACACAAACAATTTTGACATTTGGATGGTAATAATTGTAATTAGCACTTAGTTTGGTATAATAAATAATCAATAGGACATTAGATACAACTAGAACAATAAATTAACACAAAATTAAAAAATTTAGGGTTTTAGACAAAACCTGATTTTGGAGATGTCTGGGGATGGAGAGAGGATGCTGGCGTTGATTGATGGCGTCGGAGCGCCTGCCGGTTGCGTGGGGAAGCTGGGAGCAAGAAAGGAGGGGAGTGGAGGAAGGATTTTGGTGTATTTAGGGAAGAAGGTGAAAATGAATCAGGCTCGGCCTCGCTGTAGGTTTACACGAATATTTCCAACGGCTTCCAATGGCCGCAAACGGCTCTGTTTTTAACGGTTACCAACGGCTACCAACAGCAAGTTAAAAAAATAACGAGCCGTTGGTAGCCGTTGGAAACTCCCGTTGGCGGCCGTTGGAAACCTGTCGTGGCTATATACTGTATTTCTAGTAGTGTTCGTGATTTTGATAAATAGGTTTTGATGATGATAGATTAAATCTATATGAATATTTTTTGGTAAATGGATAGGTTGGTGACAAGTTTCAGAGTAATATGTAAGTTAATTATCTTCAAATGATTTAAAGTTTTTATACTATGTCATATTATTTAATCCAAGATAGGTTTTGAATTTCACTGGATGAAGAAATCCAATATATGTTTTTTCCATTTCCGATTCATATTTACTAGTGTGGATATTGAGACAAGAATGTAGACACAATTTGAAAAACAAGTAGATTTGAAGCATGAGATCAATATTAGATCTTACGTAAAATCAAACATGAAAAGAAGTCTAAAGGTTAAAATGTATCGTGTCGTAGTTTGCATTTATATTTGTGTCCAAGTAGATTTATGTGATCGATGATCTTTTATATTCTTATATTGGTAATATGTTCGCATATTATTAGTTATGCGATAACCCTTTATATGTGCTACTTGTAATTTACAGTTTTTTTTTTCTACTTTGACGGAAGCTTGATTTTTTTTTTTATATTTAATTTTCTGGTATTTTAAATAATTTTTTCACCCCGTAATGAGATGGAATCGAATTTGAATCTGCGTACAAAACAAAATATTGTATTATACACTAAATCTAAATTTGATAATTAATTTAGGAATTATGGAATGAGCGATCGTGTATGTACATGAGGATTATTTTTTTAAAATAAAATTATTGCATTACATGTAATTAATGGGCGTAGATTGAAGCATAATTAAGAACAATCCATTGATAGGCAGAGACAGCAGGAAAAAGATGACATTGAATACACATGTTGCACGCAGTCATAAATAATCCTAAGAGCAATCTGGAAACTGCTAGCTTGCTTCCCCAAATAAAAAATACATGCAAATCCATAATTGCACATGGATCTAATTGTGCGAAACCTCATCTTTGCGCGTGAAGCGATAATAAACTTTATATTTTATATGCAATTAAGTTTACAAGGTTGGAAAGTTAGAGACTCCATTGAATAAGCCTCAATATTCAATTTGCAAAGGCAGCAGCAAGTGGGTATCTTTGTCTGTGAAGATTACGTTCGTATCCCTTTGCACCAATATTGAGAAAAACAATAATTTAAAGATTCAAATTAAAGCACCCTAATATAGAATACGTCATTATCTGAAATTTGAGAAATTCGCTACGGTTCTCTGTTGCTACAAGCCTGCAAGCAGTTCGTTCTGCAGCTAGTTATTGCCATGAATTTTACCCAAGCTAAAATTGTAACATATTTAACATGGAGTGCTAGCCACAAAATATGAACGTAACAAATATATAGTAATAAAGCACATATGAGCAGCAGTAAAATTGGAGTAGAAAGTCAATTATCAAATGCAATGTTGACCAACTTCTTTGGTTCTGACAAGGTTCACAAAATTCATGTTTTCGGTTCCATTGATTTTGGAACTTTTTTGCGTATTGGTAAGTTAAAAACCAATAATTTTTTTTTTTTTTTTTTGTATTTGTGGATATCGTTATAACAATTACAAGTGTTACTACATACTAGCTAAACTTACATGTTAGCATGTCCAACCAATCAATAGTAAACTTTTAAAATTCTTCTCCAATATTCTCCTATAACAAATAAGCCCAACCAACCTACAATGGATGACGGAGCGTGGACCGTAATTTCGAACCATGGTTTCTGATGCTTAACAAAAATAATTAATTATTTACTTCTTGAAGCATCTGGGTGTGGAACAGAGTGAGCACCGACGGGATCAGTAATCATAAACCCGCCATTGAGTAGCTTCGTGATCATCACTAGTTACTAACTTTCTACTCATTTAGATAGCGAAAATTCCGTATTCATCACACGTTGGAACAACTGACTGTAGATAAATTAAGTAACACAGTAAAAGTGAAATTGAATGCTGATACACATCGGGCACGCCTGGACTGCTCAGCTTGCTAAAGCTCCAAACAAGGGACAGTGGGACACATCAATTAATTAGCAACTAGAAAACTTCAAAGCCACATCCTTCTTTAACATATCAGTTCATGGTCGTTCTGATGTGAGGGGGTTGACAACGTCTTTCAAACGTCTTTCAAACGTTAGGATTAGGAAGTACTTGCTTCTGCGTAAATAACACAATTCTATTTTTTAAATTATTTTATGAATACTATCCTTTCAGCAGTTGTTAAAAATCTTTATTTTTAAGTTATCTCGTCATAATCCTATAAAGTATGAAATTTTATTGAGAAATAGGTTGAGTGCTTTCTTTGTTCATGAAAATGTCCACCTGAAAAAGGAACATCATTAAACATAAAAAATATACAATATGGGGATACTCTTCGGATCCTATTAGAATAACAGTGCTTTACCAACGAGAATATGAACAATTTCTAACAGCATACCAACAACATTTTAGTCGTCGATAAAACCCTCGTGGAAAAAATGCAACGACCCGTAATTTTTGATGATTAAATTTGTTAATAAAATGAGACCATAGTAAATTAATATTGAAAGAAATGAAAAAGAAAAAAAAAAACTTGTAACTTATTAATGAAATAATAAACAGAATAAAGTGTTAATGTAAGTAATTTTAATATTGGTTTGGAAATGATAAACTTATAAGAATGTGATTGAGAGTTAATGGCAACAATTATTATAAGTTACATATATATTTAATCCGTTAAATTTAATTGGAATTTATCACAACAAATATAATTGAATATTATTTTAATGTAAATTAGGTTAATATTTGGAAGTAATGTTAATTTTATTTATAATAATATGATAACTGAAAATAATAGAATGAAAAATCAAGATCTATTAATTTATTGGAATTTAAATTTAATAATTGGATTAATTGCAAATAAATGAAATTGAATATTTAAATACAGGAAAATAGGCATAGAGAAAAACTTCCAAACAAATTTAGTCTCAAGGACAGCAAGTTTGTTTTTTAGTTTGAAGGACAATTTATAATGTAAGCAGAAAATGATAGTTGCAACTATCATTCTGTGATTTACACTATAAAGCGTCCTTCAGACCAAAAAACAAACTTGCTGTCCCTGAGACTAATTTTTTTTGCAACTTCTTCCTTTTGCCTAAAAACCCCATTTAAATATTATGTTAATGGAGATTAAGATGAAATTTGAGAATATTGATGTAATAAACCATAAACCAATATTAATTTTATCTATTTGATGATAGTGGATTGAATAACAAGATTTAAAATCAAATATATGGATTAATTGGGAATTTAAATTTATAATTTCTGAATTAGTTGAAATTGAAATTTAACGCTGTAAATTGTGAAATGTTCAATAATAAGTTAACAAGAGAATTTGTTTTAAAGGATTGTAAATTACTAAATAATCCAAAGTGATAGAAATTGAAAATAACGATAATTGAATGGAAAAGTAATTTAATTTAATTTAATATTAATTTATTTAATTAACTGGAAAACAGCCATTTCGGCCACTGACTCAGATTTCGACGAAACCAGTTTCATCGAATTCGTAACGGTGAATTGTTGTAGGATTTCAAGTTTCGTAGCGATCGGACTTGCCTTTCGATCGTACGAGCTCGAAACACCTAAAAATCAATGAAATTGAAATCAATTGAAACTAAGTAGAAATAAGCTGATTTTAACGTAACTTCTTCATACGATGTAATTTGGGCTTGAAACCTGTTCCATTAATTTTAAAATATTTAAAAGCATATATTTTGACATATGGGTTGACCCATTTCCGTTCCAGAATCGAAACGGGCTTTTCGGGTCAATAATCGTTTAAAACCCAAATCAATTGAACCCATTTGTTTCTATTTTGGTTCTGCCTATATATATATCGTTATAAACTCTAGCAGCCTTTCTATTTCTCATTTCTATACGTACATAAATTTTTGTTGCTCCTCTTCCTCTATGGCTGAAAGCCCTAATCTTCCCAATCCAATTTCAATTTAAAATTCAACTCAAAAATTCAAACTCCTCAAACTATATCGAATTATATATCGATTTGAAGCCCTTGAAGAGCGCAAGTCAATCATGTGATTCGTTTCTCGATCTGGGTTGATATATCGTCAGAACTGGATGAACTATTCTCGGCCGTTCATCACGCTTCGATGAATGTCGATGGATCGTCAAATCATTTTTACCGTTGGGTAAAGGGGACCGAGAGAAGTCGATCTTAGGCGTTCGCTTGGGGTTTTAGTGGTTGGATTTGTCGTAAAAAGTAATTAGGGTTTGGTAGAAGGCGGCGGCATGCGGCGTTTGGGGTGGCCGAAGGTGAAGTTTGTGGTACTGGTGGGTGCGGCTCGTCGTGACAGTGAGATTGGTGGTGGTCGGTATCGCGATGGTGGATGGAGGCTTTGGAAAATCACGGTCAAATGTCGCGGTCAACGGTGATGGCTCGTGTGCGGTTCTAGTTCGAGACGCGTGCTCACGAAGAAGGGACGGTTGACGTGGCGATGCCTAGTTGGCTTTGTTTCCTCTTTTCTTTTATTTATTTATTTAAAATTTTAAAACTTCTAACTCGAATATCTTTCACATACAAGGTCTAACTTACGCGCGGTTTTTTGCGTTGGGACCGTATTGAAATTTTGGAAATTTTGACTCTGTTTTGAACGAATTCTGAGATTGTTCGAATTTTGGGTGTAAATTGGATTTAAATTCAAAGGTGGGTGTTTTAACCCACTGACGACTTCTAATTTTTTTTATATTTGTTAAATTTAATTTATATTGTGATTATGAATTTATTTGTGACTATTTCGTATAATTTTAATCATCATCTCGGTTAATTGCATTTATTTAAATTAAATCATTATTTAATTCATTGTTGAATATAAACTGCCAGTAAATACCTGTTATTTACTATCTGTTCTATATTGATGCTATTGATTGAATTGGATAATGATTGTGATAAATGGTTGATGATTGATATTGGATAAATGGTTGTGGTATTTTATATTGTTATAAATTGCAAGTTGTTATGGATTTTTATTTCATTCGGGATTGCGGTTTGAAATGATATATAACCACATTTGTATTTTTAATTACGGATTGAAATGATAAATATCCGTATCACTTAACCATAAGATAGAAAATTATATACAGACACTCTGGTCTATATATAAAAATATTTTGAAATGATTTCTATGCTTTTGTAAAGAAATATATTGTTTTATATAAATATTGATTTTAGATATTTTATATAAATGTTATTTTATTCTTGATTTTAAGCTATGTATAAAAAAATTTAAATATAGAATAAGCTTAATAATAAGTTTGATTTTTATTGAAGATAATATGGTTAAGTATTTAAATTATATTTTAATCTAAAGTTTATAATGATTTTAATAAAATTAAGGTTGAGAAGATAGATTTGGTTTGAATTGTATTTAATGTAGAAATTATTCAATGAAACCGATTTGGAACTTACGGAATTTAAGATTTGTAAAGGATATGATTTATAACTTGATTTTGGTTTAAGGTGAATTAAATAAATATTTCAAGTATAAATAAATTGAAGGAAACATTAGTTAATTGTAATTTGGGTCTTATTTAAATGATAATGGATTTATTAAGTAAATGTTCGAAACTAAATAATGGAAAATTGAATTTGATATATATATGAAATTATCAAACTTAGTTTTGAAATTGTTGAATACTTAAAGTTTGAAATATACTGAATTTGAAATGGTTTATTCTGTGGGTCAAATCTGATTTGAAGTTGATAAATTTGGAATAGTTATTGGAAGCTGAATTGAATTAAAATTTATGATTTGGGATTTGGTCAAATATAAAATCTAGAAATTCTAGTTGTTTTGAAATTGATTAGTGAAATTGAAGAAGCTATTTATTATATAAAGTATTTTAATATTTAAACCATTTAAGTGGTGGAACTTATGTTTCAAAGTATTATGATTTGAAAGTGTTATATTTCAAGTGTTTTGATTTCGAAGTATTATAACGTTGAAAGTGCTATGATTTTTGGAAAGGATATATTTGAAATAAAAATGATATTATATTGATTTGGGTCTTAATAAAATGATATTATATTGGTTTGGCTTTTGAAATGGAAATGATATCGTATTAAATGGTTTTGAAATGGATATTATATTCTGGTTTTGAGGGAAAAAATTATTTTGAAATGACCGTGGTTGTATAATAACGTTTGGTTGTTGAAGAGACAGGGATCGAAAGTTGTCATACTCTCTGCCAACTCTGAAAACCACTTTAACAGCCTTGTACGCGGTGGAGATTTCAGAATGAAGTAGGATGGCGGCGGCGTTCCTTTGAGATATATACGTGGACTCGATTCCCGTGAGTTGGCATAAGGTGGCTAAAACAAGAGCGATCGACGGGCTAAGAAGGTAGCACCTTTCATCGGACATACTCCTTCGATACCATTCTATTACTTTATGATTGATTTGGGCCGTTTGATTTTGGGGGTGTGGCTTAAGGTGGGTGGTAGTAGCTGCTATGCGTTACCACCGGTCCGGAAGCGTAGTTGGTATATCTACCTTCGTATTGCCTGATTGTGCCATGTCACCTACCCTAGCGCGCCTTGTACGAGTTTGGTTTTCTCCCGTAGTCCGTGGAGTATCCTCTGGTAGCTTCCCGATCAGGAGGGACTATGATACTGGATGGACTACTGGGACTATTACGTGTTAAGGTGGAAAATGTAAAGCCTTAACGTTATTTAAAAGTAAGTTTATTTTTCTATGGACATTATTATAATAGCGAAATATTGCTACATAGTAAATAGTTTAATGGATCCTTAGGAGATGTGAATCTCGAGCATCTTTTAAGTTATTGCACTCACGTTCGACACTGGATAGGAGATGTCAAATCCCGTTAACATCTCTGACGCCGTTCCGCTCCTATTATTCACTGTTGGTTTAACTAACATAAGATTTTTAGTTCTGACTCGAGTATTTTGACTTTTCAATTCGCTCGGGTCAGTCTGAGCATTTCAGGATTCGAAAACTTTATTTCTCGAGGATGAAGACGAAGATTTTATTACTATTATTTATTATACTATTCCACTGCATTCATGTTGTTCCGTTGCATTATTTATTATTCGCTGGTATGCGTAACTCTGATATGTGTTGTATAAGTATAACAAAATGTTTTGTAAAACAGCTTCATGAACTGTTATTTGATTATTATATTTTGTCGTTCCGTTGTGAGATTCTGTTTTGTTTTATTTCCTTCTCCGCTTTTTTTATTAACACCAGTAATAATTCGCCCTTTTGTATGGTTTGAGTCTGACGTGTGTGGTTTATCGTCGACTTAAAACGCACAAAAAGGCGGGATGTTACATTTTGGTATCAGAGCTTTGATTTAGTGATAAACCTTAGCTTTGTAGGGTCTGACTTTTTATTAATAGGGTAGTAATACCCTATGACGAGTCACCGAGCGTATATATATGAGAGAGCGTATTTATTAGTGTTATAAAAGTGTTTTGATATTGTGTTAATTTGTTCCATTTTGTATTTATAAATTCTGGTGGTGCATAGGATGCTATGACATCAATAGGGATTTCTAAACACTTAATAGGACAGACCAAAAATATTTGTTTTGAATATAGGTGAATGAAATAATTTTGTCTATTATATTTTCTATATATAAAAATAAATTTTTTATGAATGATATATTTTTGATTGTAATATACTGGTTGTTAGGTAGTGAAATTTATAAATATTGGTTGGAGATAAGATCTAAAATAAAATAAATGAAAATTGAAAATTTTAGAACTTAAGTTCTGGGATGTTGAAAATTTCTTTCACAGGATTTTGGAATATAATAATATTGTTTATAAGTATATTCTAATATAAATATTTCAATATAATTTGAAAGAATTGTTTTAAAGAAACTTTGGAAAGAAATAAGTTATATACTTCCCTCTCTATCACTGGAAAATAATTTCGGTGATGAGTGCACGCATCATCGATATTCATTTTCGAGTTTCTAAGTGGGAAGGCCACTGTAGTAGTTTTACTACAGATTTATTTGGATAAACAAATATAAATTTTAAATTGTTTTAAATATAATTGGATATATATATAAGTTGTAAGTGTATACATCTATCTATTATCTTAAAATGATTTGTAACCTGGTATTTAGTTCTTAAGTCTCCGTTAATAAATAGTTTCAATTATTGTAGTAAAATGGAATGTAAGTAATTAATAATTGGAACCACTAATTAAAATAAGAGATTAAATGCTAGGTTATAAATGAAATTACAAGAAAGTTGAAACTAGTAACATATAAAACAAAAGATATGATTATTGAACATTAAATTAATTTAAACAAAATGAGAAAAACTTGTATAACTTTCAATTACATTCTTAAAGTGTGTGTGTGTGTGTGTGTGTGTGTGTGTGTATAACTTACCAAATATTAAAAGTTGATTGTCTAATAAGAAAATGTAATGGAAATTGTACGAGTAAATTTATATTATGAAAGTGTTCAATAAATTTCTTATATTAATAAGAATTGATGTTATAATTGTTATATATTTAAGTTGTAATTTGGAAGGTTATTGTAATTAAATGTGATAGAAAAAGGGATCATTGTAAGTAAAAGAGTGTAAACTTAAGTTAATGAAATTGAATGCCAAGTAACTGAATTGAATATGAATATTATTAACAAATGAATAAGTATAATACAAAAAAGAGAATTGACGTGATGTGAATAAATGAAATGAAGTTAGTAAGTTATGAATGAAATAAATGAAGATAAGTATTAATTGATTGAAAAGGAAATCAAACAACAAATGTTATGAAATGAAATTAATAAGAATGAACTCGATCTATTGTTTGAAATTGTTGTTTGTCTGGTTTGTGGTTGTTTGGACAAGGATACTTTAAAATTGTTTGGATGTATGAATAATCTATCTAGTTTCATCTAAGACTGTTGAGTAAAAGGTGCACTTAACAGTTTATTTTTCATTATGTATAATTTAAAGTTTTTAAACTCGAACAACTATTTGTCTGCTTGTTATGGATGGATGATTGACTTTATCGATTTCATATGATGATTGTATGCTGGGATTGCAAGTGATTCTTGTTTTATATTGATTTGTTTGTTAGTGGTTGAAACAACTATAAATATTTCATTTATATAATTATTATTAACTCTTTTAGATTATATAAGTGAAATACAGGTTATGGAAGCAGCTGCTATTGCTTTTGGTTTCATAATTAAGCGTTAATTGCCCGACAAATAGGTACGTTTTCAGATTACGGTTTTATAGCATTATTATATTGTTTTTCCCGTTATTGGGATATATTATTTTGAGATATTGTGATATATATTGCCATATTCGATATTATATTTTCTCCCGAGCCTCCCCGTACAAAGAAGAATCTGCCGAAATTTTTCGTAAAATTTGGACTTAGAAAATTTTATGAAAGTGTTTTCCAAACTTTTGCTAATTTGGAAATAAAAGATTTAATTGTTTATAAATACTATATATTTTATTTAAATTATTTTATTTTGTAAATTCGTTGTTTATATATTTAATATTTTGAATAAGATATATTGACTATTTAATTTCTCCTTTTCCCTTCTTTTCCTTTTCGGGGACGACAAGTTTTGAGTGGGGGAGAGTGTAACGACCCATAAATTTTGATGATTAAATTTATTAATAAAATGAGACCTTAGTAAATTAATATTGAAAGAAATGAGAAAGAAAAAAAAACTTGTAACTTATTAATGAAATAATAACCAGAATAAAGTGTTAATGTAAGTAATTTTAATATTGGTTTGGAAATGATAAACTTATAAGAGTGTGATTGAGAGTTAATGGCAATAATTATTATAACTTACATATATATTTAATCCGTTGAATTTAATTAGAATTTATGACAACAAATGTGATTAAATATTATGTTAATGCAAATTAGGTTAATATTTGGAAGTAATGTTAATTTTGTTTATAATAATATGATAACTGGAAATAAAAGAATGGAAAATCAAGATTTATTAATTTATTGGAATTTAAATTTAATAATTGGATTAATTGCAAATAAATGAAATTGAATATTTAAATATTACATTAATGGAGATTAAGATGAAATTTGAGAATATTGATGTAATAAACCATGAACCAATGTTAATTTTATCTATTTGTTGATAATGGATTGAATAACAAGATTTAAAATCAAATATATGGATTAATTAGGAATTTAAATTTATAATTTCTGAATTAGTTGAAAATGAAATTTAACGCTGTAAATTATGAAATGTTTAATAATAAGTTAATAAGAGAATTTGTTATAAAGGATTGTAAATTACTAAATAATCCAAAGTGGTAGAAATTGGAAATAACGATAATTAAATGGAAAAGTGATTTAATTTAATATTAATTTATTTAACTAACTTGAAAATAGCCATTTTGGCCACTGACTTGGATTTCGACGAAACTAGTTTCATCGGATCCGTAATGGTGAATTATTGTAGGATTTCAAGTTTCGTAGCTATTGGACTTGTCGTTTGATCGTACGGGCTCGAAACGCCTAAAAATCAATGAAATTGAAATCAATTTGAAATGAGATGATTTTAATGCATCTTCTTCATGCGATGTAATTTGCACTTGAAACCCATTCCATTGATTTTAAAATATTTAAAAGCGTATACTTTGATATATGGGTTGACCCATTTCCGTTCCGGAATCGAAACGGGCTTTTCGGGTGAATCATCGTTCAAAACCTAAATCAATTGAAACCATTTGTTTCTATTTTGGTTCTGCCTATATATATTTCATTATAAACCCTAGCAGCCTTTCTATTTTTCAATTCTGTACGTACAGAAATTTCTGTTGCTCCTCTTCCTCAATGGCTGAAAAACCTAATCTTCCAATTCCAATTTCAATTCAAAATTCAACTCAAAAATGCAAACTCCTCAAACTTTATCGAATTATATATCAATTTGAATCCCTCAAAGAGCGCAAGTCAATTATGTAATTCATTTCTCGATCTAGGTTGATGTGTCACTAGAACTGGGTGAACTATTCTCGATCGTTCATCACGCTCTGATGAACGTCGATGGATCGTCTAATCATTTTTTCCGTTGGGTAGAGGGGACCGAGGGAATTCGATCCGAGGCATTCGCTTGGGGTTTTGGTGGTTGGATTTTTCGCAAAAATTAATTAGGGTTTGGTAGAAGGCGGCAACGTGCGGCGTTTGGGGTGGCCAGAGGTGAAGTTTGTGGTACTGGTGGGTGCGGCTCGTCGTGAAGGTGGGATTGGTGGTGGTCGGTATCGCGACGGTGCCGGAGGCTTTGGGAAATCACGGTCAAAGGTCGCGGTCAACGGTGATGGCTCGTGTGCGGTTCATGTTCGAGGCGCGTGCTCACGAAGAAGGGATAGTTGACGTGGCGATGTCTGGTTGGCTTTGTTTTCTTTTTTCTTTTATTTATTTAAAATTTTAAAACTTCTAACTCGAATATCTTTCACATACGAGGTCCAATTTACGCTCGGTTTTTTGCGTTGAGATCATATTGAAATTATGGAAATTTTGATGCTTGTTTGGACGAATTCTAAGACTGTTTGAATTTTGGGTGTAAATTGGATTTGAATTCAATTTAAATTCAAAGGCAAGTGTTTTAACCCACTCACAACTTCTAAAATTTCTTATATTTGTTAAATTTAATTTATGTTGTGATTATGAATTTATATGATTGTTTCGTATAATTTTAATCATCATCTCAGTTAATTTCATTTATTTAAATTAAATCGTTATTTAATTCATTATTGAATATAAACTGCTAGTAAATACCTATTATTTATTATTTGTTCTATATTGATGTTATTGATTGAATTGGATGATGATTGTGATAAATGGTTGATGATTGATATTGGGTGAATGGACGTTGCATTTTATATTGTTATAAACTGCAAGTTGTTATGGATTTTTATTTCATTCGAGATTGCGGTTTGAAATGGTATATAACCGCATTTATATTTTTAATTACGGATTGAAATGATAAATATCCGTATCACTTGACCATAGGATAGAAAATTATATACAGACACCGTGGTCTATATATAAAATATTTTGAAATGATTTCTATGGTTTTGTAAAGAAATATATGGTTTTATATAAATATTGATTTTAGATATTTTATATAAATGCTATTTTATTCTTGATTTTAAGCTATTAATAAATTTATTTAAATATAGAATAAGCTTAATAATAAGTTTGATTTTTATTGATGATAATATGGTTAAGTATTAAATTATATTTTAATATAGAATTTGTAATAATTTTAATAAAATTAAGGTTGAGAAGATAGATTTGAAATTGATTTGAAATCGTATTTAATGTAGAAATTATTCAATGAAACCGAGTGGAACTTATGGAATTTAGGATTTGTAAAGGATATGATTTATAACTTGATTTTGGTTTAAGATGAATTAAATAAATATTTCAAGTATAAATAAATTGAAGGAAACATTTAGTTATTTGTAATTTGGGTCTTATTTAAATGATAATGGATTTATTAAGTAAATGTTCGAAACTAAATAATGGTAAATTGAATTTGATGTGTGTGTGTGTGTGTGTGTGTGTGTGTATAAAATTATCAAACTTAGTTTTGAAATTTTTGAATACTTAAAGTTTGAAATATATTGAATTTGAAATGGTTTATTCTATGGGTCAAATCTATTTTGAAGTCGATAAATTTTGAATAGTTATTGGGAACTGAATTTAGTTGAAATTTATGATTTGGGATTTGGTTAAATATAAAATCTAGAAATTCTAGTTGTTTTGAAATTGATTAATAAAATCGAAGAAGCTATTTATTATATAAAGTATTTTAATATTTAAACCATTTAAGTGGTGGAAGTTATTTTTCAAAGTATTATGATTTAAAAGTGTTATATTTCAAGTGTTATGATTTCGAAGTGTTATAACGTTGAAAATGCTATGATTTTTGGAAAGGATATATTTGAAATAAAAATGATATTATGTTGATTTGGGTTTTAATAAAATGATATCATATTGGTTTGGTTTTTGAAATGGAAATGATATCGTATTTATATGGTTTTGAAATGGATATTATATTCTGGTTTTGAAGTATAAATTATTTTGAAATGTCCGCGATGTTATAATAACGTTTGGTTGTCGAAGAGACTGGGATCGGAAGTTGTCATGCTCTCCACCAACTTCGAAAACCATTTTAACAACCATGTACGTGGTGGAGATTTCAAAATGAAGTAGGATGATGGCGGCGTTCCTTTGAGGTATATACGTGGACCCGACTCCCATGAGTTGGCATAAGGTGGCTAAAACAGAAGCGATTGACGGGCTACGAAAGTAGCACCTTTTATCGGACACACTCCTTCGATACCATTCTATTACTTTATGATTGATTTGGGCCCTTTGATTTTGGGGGTGTGACTCAAGGTGGGCGGTAGTAGCTGCTGCACGTTACCACCGACCCGGAAGCGTAATTGCTATATCTACCCTGGCATTGCCTAGTTGTGCCATGTCACTTACCCTAGTGGGCCTTGTACGAGTTTGTTTTTCTCCCGTAGCCCATGGAGTTTCCTCTGGTAGCTTACCGATCAGGAGGGACTATGATACTGGATGGATTACTAGGACTATTACATGTTAAGGTGGAAAATGTAAAGCCTTAACGCTATTTAAAAGTAAGTTTATTTTACTATAGACATTATTATAATAGCGAAATACTATTACATAGTAAATAGTTTAACGGATCCTTAGGAGATGTGAATCTCGAGCATCTTTTAAGTTACTGCACTCACATTAGACACTGGATAGGAGATGTCAAATACCGTAAACATCTCTGACGTCGTTCCACTCCTATTATTCACTGTTGATTTGACTCACATAAGATTTTTAGTTCTGACTCGAGTGTTTTGTCTTTTCAATTTTCTCAGGCCAGTCTAAGCATTTCAGGATTTGAAGACTTTATTTCTGGAGGACGAAGGTGAAGATTTTTTTTTTTTATTATTTATTATATTATTCCACTGCATTCATACTGTTCCGCTGCATTATTTATTATTCGCTGGTATGTGTTGTATAAGTACAATCAAATGTTTTGTAAAACAGCTTCATGAACTGTTATTTGATTATTATATTTTATCATTCCGCTGTGAGATTCTATTTTGTTTTATTTCCTTATCTTCTTTTCTTATTAACCCCAATAACAATTCGCCCTTTTGTATGGTTTGAGTTTGACATGTGTGGTTTATCGTCGATTTAAAACGCACTAAAAGGCGGGATGTTACAAAAAATCATTGCTAACGACATTCGAGGCCTACGCCGACGACTTGGCAATGATATTAATTTCGATGACATGTCAACGACATCGTGGTCATCTACTTGCCAACAATTTGTTGACACCGTAATAAAAATGCAATTTTTTAATTTTCCAACGACTTGGCGATGCTCTACCAATAATTTTTTTGAATCAATTTTGCAGTGTTTTTATTGCTTTTTTTCCACTCAATCCACAACACCAAATCAGCCATTTCGGCAATTTCACACATGCACATATAAAGCCATATTAACTTAATATCATATTTAATGTATGTAAAATAAAAACAAAAACAATAAAAAATCATTAAAAAAATAAAACAACATCATAAATATTACATACCACACAAACCTAAATGTAAGTCTAAACAATCCCATATAAAATCCATACATCACGTCTACACAATAAATAATATCATAAATACGTATATCATACACGATCATGTGCATATAAAAAAAACCCCACGGTAGTGCGGTGGTGACGCATAGCTTCCAAAAATGCTGGTTGAGCATTTGGTACAAGACATCGACTAGCTTTTTCAGCACGATCATCTCTTCCTCATACCTCATTGTCATCTTCCTTTGTGCCGCCATCTCCTTCTTATACTTCCTCAGCAGCACTGCATGTTTTTTTATCATCTTCTCCAACTGAGCCTATTCCTGGGTCTGTGTTTGATAGCGCTGTAGGAGGATTCCCTCTCACTAGATTGACATTGTATATCAATCATATTAAAAAAATTGAGCATCGTATTATAAACCAAATCACCCCTTAACTCTTTACCGATTTACCAAATTTTAGACAGTGAACCTAATATATAGTCTTATGTTCCATTGTATAATATATACATTATACTATAGTTTATGTTTACCGAGTCCTTGATATTTTTGGTACATCAAAACAAATTTAAGAGAAACAATGCAAACAAATAATGAATAATGGACAAACTATGAACACTTTTGTTTTAGATTATGACCATGATCTATTAACGATAAAATGAAGTTGTGTCACAAGAGATGAAAGATGTATAAAGATCTTTTGAAAAAGAAATTTGTACAAGACAAGAAAGGAAAAATATCTCCTAGACATTAATGAATATGTTTATATACTATTGAGTAATCGTACGTCGCATATGATAATGTTGTTAAAAAATACTATGTACATTTTAATTATTGCTAAAAATATATTTTATTATACAATAAATAATAAATTTGTTGTGATATATTAATCATAAACTAAAATGACCTACGACACTCAAATATAAGGTTGATGGTTCAATACTCGCTAACTACATATTTATGTAAAAATTAATGTCTAACTCAAAAAAATTATTAATTAAAATTGTTAATACTATGCAGATGTAAATAATTTATGTTATGTGATATGCATTTTATATATGTTTAAGTGAATAAGCAACTTCACTATTTTGTTAATATGATTGTTGTATACATACTAAATTCTCATCTTTTATAAAGGATTTATAAATGGATTGATGAACATTAAAGAATTGAATTTATTAGAATAATTTCCATAAATAATCAGTATAAATTATTAAATATAAGAAGATAAACATAGAAAAATTGAGGAAAGTTGAGAAGAGTTTTGTACAAAATTGTAACTGAGAAGGGCATAGATCTTATGGTTAGCTTATCTGCATGTGACTTTTTTTTTGAATAAGGCATATGAACTTTTATCATTATTAAGTTTTCATTTTTAAACAATTTTATCCTTATAGTTAACATAGATTTCATGTTCTTGTAGGAGGGTCATACTTACAATTTTGATAATTGCAAAATAATGTTATGTAGCATTTAGTTGAGTTATGATTTGGATATGGTTTGATAACATATTGAAATGAATAGTGTTTGTATAATCTAATTTTTATCGATGTAATCTGTGCGTTCACATCGTAATGTTGTAGAGTATAAATTTATACTTTGAAGTTTGTTAAAAATCAAATTGTGTTATGTAATGTACAAAGTTTTTTGAGATAAATGAATTAGAAATTAAAAGAGTTATTATTATTTATGTCTACATTTTTATGTTATATGATTTAAATATCCTTATATATCCGAATGAAGAAGTAATAATTTTATCATATTTATAATATATGTGAATATTGTATATATTGAAATCCTCGTATTTTTAGAATTTATCAGATGGATTAATAGATATTAATTAATCATATTTATTTAAACAGTTTAAATTTAAGATTACACAGTTAGTTAAATATATGGACTTGAATGTTAAATATTAGAAAATAATTGAGAAGAATTTCTAAGCAATCTAAAAAAATTAAAATTTTAGGTATTTGAAGTTAATAGAATTTTATAGTGAAATGCATGGTAAATTCATTTAGTAGATAAATTATAAAATAAATTTGTTATTGTTATTAACGTATATAATTTATGTTATGTGATTTATATATATTTGCATCTAAATGAATTTTTTATATCAATTTATTGATGCACCTGTAGTATACATATTGAAAATTTCATCTTTTAGGAGTTATTAATTAGTGTTAATCAGCTAAGTCGATCAATTAGTTTAAATTTTGGATTATGTAATTAATTTAAATATGTGGACTATAATGTAAAATTTTGAAAGAGAACTGCGAAAGATTTGTAAATAACTGTAGATTCTTTAAAGTAGGTATTTGAATGTAGATAGTGTGAAAATTTTAATAGAATAATTATAAAGTGTTAAATTATAGGATTTTAAAAATAAAATATCAAGTAGAGATAATCAAGGAGAATATATATAATTCCTAGAATTAATGAG
Source organism: Allium cepa (assembly GCA_030765085.1). Classification (NCBI taxonomy): domain Eukaryota; kingdom Viridiplantae; phylum Streptophyta; class Magnoliopsida; order Asparagales; family Amaryllidaceae; genus Allium; species Allium cepa. Next base: position 781,224,823 of record CM060941.1, on the reverse strand, counting down.
AGAGCTTCAAAAAAAATTCTTTACTATTATTTAATAGATTGCATTTTCATCTATGAGTCCAGATTAAGCAATATTTGTTACCACATTTACATGTGAGAAATGCGGATTACAGATCTTAAGGCAGGAATAACATTAAAGGGGGATGAATAGTGTTTTATGGATTTTCTAAATCTTTTTGAAACTGTGTACTTTAATCACCAACAAATGCAATTCACAGACACGGATATAATCACAGAAGCAGACACAGATGCAAGTACAAAATAAAAGAAGTAAAGGAAAGAACACACCAGGATTTTATACTGGTTCGGAGTTACTCTACATCCAGTCTTGTACAATCATACGGATTTCTTATCAAAATAATCTCCTAGATTACACCATCGGTTTCAAGGCTACGAGGTACACCCTCCTGTATTCAGTTCAGGGCATCTCTCTTGATTTAAACAGGATACAAGATCACCTAATTGATTTCCGGGACTACAATCACACCCAATTGATTCCAAGGCTAAACCTCACCTTTTACTCAATAGTTTGATCTACAAAAGATCCTATAACTCTGAATGGCACTGAGATCTTATGGAGAGAGTGGCACATAATCAGAAAAGAGATAATCAAGCTTGATTCACTTGGTATTTCGGCAGAGTATAGTTTAGATTTCTTTAAAATAAATATGGAAGATGTAGAGGAGATAAAACAAGTGAAATTTGATTAAAAAATTCATTTAGAACTACTGGCATTTATAGGAGAACAATAGCTCATTTATTCGTATACGACGAGTAGACTCTTCTTTTGAAATTTTGAATTTTGAATTTTGAATTTAACGGGCACTATGTCGACATAATGGGTTGAGGGATGTCGACATGCTTAAGGCAAAAATTGATGTTTTGATTTTCTTATTAAAATTGGTTTCTATAATTTGTCCAAACAATTTCTAAACTTTGTAAATATATTTGAATATAGCTTAAACATATAAAAGTAATTTTTAATATATAATTTTAATCTACAAAGTAATTTAAAATATGAGTATATAAATATTTAAAAGCTAAATATTTAGAACAGGAGATGGTTTAAAAACAAGGACAATTTTGAAATCAAAATATTAAAAATGATAAAAATAGTTTTGAGGCTAAAATATTTAAAACCAAGTGAGATGTCTTTTTGAAAGGAAAGTTTTGAAAACATTTTTAAAAACAAGGGATATATTTTTGGAAATCATTTTTATAAAATTAGTGGATATCAAAATAGGACTACTATATGTTCCACTAGATATTGTCGTGGGTTCCTTCTCACTAGGGTTTCAACACTTTAACAAGCTCGAAGTGGATTCTATTCCACGAATAAATTTTCGAATAAAGATGTAAGTGCTTTCAAGAAGTTTTAACATAATTCTAGACTCAACACTTATCTTGTACTATTGAAATCTTGAACTCTTGATATCTTAATACTCATGAGTCTTCAATCTTGATATCTTTCGTCTTGAATCTCTATACTGTACAGTCTTCATTCTTGGTGCCTGCATGTTTATATCCTGCATATACATATATTTCTAAACTGTAATGTTAGTACATATATTTTATAACAAGTCCTAAAGTTTTTGTCATCAAAACCATCATCTTAAGTACTAACAATCTCTTCCTTTTTGATGATGACAACCTATGTTTATAAAATGTACTTCACCTTCATTATAACTCCCCCTAAAACTAATAACTCCCCCTTAATCTAAGCTTAACTACTTTATTTTATATTTCTCCCCCTTCGTCATCAACAAAAACTAATCCTAAACTAATATAACTCCCCCTTAGTCTAATACTATCCAAACTAAATACTAATGAGGAATTATAATAAGTGAAACAAATATTGTATTACATACGATGTCATATTTACATACATACATATATATATATATATATGGAACATAAACACATAAATATAGTTAAGTACATAAATTATAGAATAACACCACTAACGAGAGTTTTTGACAATTGGAGATTTGTGAATCGAACAATTTGGATAATTAAAACAAAAGTTTCAACGTTGTTCAACCAAATTCCCATCTTTGTCAAAATAGGCTTCGCCTACGCATATTACGTTGTCGTCTTCTTCCGTCGGTTCCACTTCTTCTTCTTCTTCCTCTTCACTATGCTCTAAGGGGTTATGCACTTAAATGTTGGGAGAAACTTCTTCAATCACAATAGGATTTGCATGATTATCCATTAGGAAATTTTGCACATTCCGAAGAATTTTGCCTTGCTTTTCTTGTTCTTTTGACATCCTTATTTGCACAACTTGAAGTTCAGTCAACATTTGCATGGCATCCTTCAAAGACTCTTCAATCTTTATCACACGTGCCAGAATATTGCATTGAAATGGACCAAAATGAGGAGAAGGGAAAGAAATGGTGTGATTATGGTTTAATTTAATGAAGGAGGCCAATAGTTTTAATTTTCAAAAGTTTAATATAGAGAAAGAGAAGTGAGAAAACAAAAAAATTCGAAATACATAAGTTTATATAACTACCAAACTAATTTAGAGGGAAAATCAATTTTTTAAAATTTTCCATTGCGTGTCGACATAGGTGGTAGGAGTATGTCAACATCGCTATGAAAAATTCAATTTTCAAGTATATCTCTGTTTATTAAAATATATGTTACTATATCTACATTCTATATCTCAGTTACTGAACAAATGCCTAGTTCTCTTCTTAATTTATTAAATGTAGGTTGATTTAAGGGTTTGGTTAAAATATCAGCAATTTGATTCTTGAAGTTGATAAATTCAAGAGAAATAATTTCTTTACTTATATTATCTTTGAGAAAATGATGTCTGATATCAATATGTTTTTCCTCGCATGATGATTAGGATTTTTAGATAAATTTATTGCACTAGCATTATCACAATAAATTGGTGATTTTGAAATTGTTAATCCAAAATCTTTTAGGGTTTGTTGCAAATAAATGACTTAAGAGCAAGCCAAATCAGCAGAGATATATTCTTCTTCAGTTGTTGATAAAGAAATAGTGTTTTTCTTTTTACTAAACCATGAAACCAGAGAATGTCCCAAAAAGTGACAAGTTTCTCTTGTACTTTTTCGATCAGATTTGCAACCAGCACAGTCAACATCACAATAAGAGATTAAATCAAATGAATCACTTTTAAGGTAAAATAAATTATAGTCAAAAATATGTTTAACATATCTTATGACACATTTCATAGCTTTTAAGTGAGTCTCTTTGGGTTGAGATTGATATCTTGCTCAGAGATAAACACTATGCATGATATCAGGTCTACTCATAGTGATATAGAGTAGTGATCCAATCATTCCCCTATATAGTTTTTGATTTACGTCTTTTGAAAGAACTTCTTTATTTAAAGCTTCATTGGTTGCCATGGGAGTGGGTTTTCCACTCGCTGTAGTCATACCAAATTTACTAACTAGATCCATAGTGTTTGCACAAAAAATGGGCAAACACCTCCAAGCCGTATGATTTAGTCGATTTTAAGTTGTTCTTCGTAATTTGGGTGATTCATGCAAATATGTAAAATGCAGGGACTAAACTGTAAAAGACACACAGATTTATAGTGGTTCGGCCAGAATGTGCCTACGTCCACTTTATATGTTATTCTCCTTCACTCTTCAGATTACAAGTACAAAGCTTTGATTACAAGTATATGAAAGTTGTTTGAAAGTTTTGTCCGTGCTTGAGCTCTCAAACTTGTCTACGATGTTGTACCTCTGCCCCTCTATTTATAGAGTGAGGCTGGAGGCAGGGGTCTTGGATGTATATAGCTGCTGGTGGGCCTGGGCTGATGTAATCTGGCCTGGCAGTGTTGGTCCGGTGGTGAGTAGGTGGAGTTTGGTTCGGTGGGACTTAGCCCGGTGGTGAGTGGATGGAATTTGGTTCGGTGGGACTTGGTCCGGTGGTGAGTGGTCCGGTAGTGGTTGGAGAGGTAGTTGGTTCGGCTATATAGGGGAAGTGAGTTCGCTCGGCTATGCAGGGAAGTGGAGTTGGACCGGTAGTAGGTGGAAACAGGATTGGCTCGGCTATGCATGGAAGTGGGGTTGGTTCGGGAGTGCTTAGGAAAGGGGTTGGTTCGGTGGTGGTAGAAACACACCCAACATTTGCCCCCCAAAGTGGGACATATGCCAGCATATGTCGTGCTTTGTTTTCTCGCAGTTTGGATAGCTTCATTCGGTCCTAAGCGCCGAACCGTTGGGTCCGGTCATCCCGCGCTCGCCTATAAGTAGGGGCTTCATCCCATTGTTATTCCTTTACCGTTTGATATAGCCGAATCACCCAAGTACCGAACCACAATTCCTTTATCGTTTGAAATAGCCGAATCACCCAAGTACCAAACCATTATTCCTTCATCGTTTGACTACCGAATCAGGTGATTGCCGAATGACTTTCATGTTTCGAACTACCGAATGGGTTTGAGTGCCGAATGAACCTCATGCCAGAACTGCCGAATGATATTTTTGCTTTGCACTACCGAATGAACTCGGGGATTCCGAGTACCGAATGATCTTTCGGCCTTGAATTCCCGAATGGCCATGGGGAGTGTGATTGCCGAATGAGTTTGCGAGTTTGAATGCCGAATGAACCTTATGCCTTTTATGTTTTAACTTATAAGTGAAATTCTAGATTTCATGTACTTGCTTGTTTACTTCCCTCATTCTAACGATGTACTTTTTTCTTTATTTGCAGATAAATGTCACATAAAGTGGAAACCCTATCAGATAAGAAGAAATCCAAGGACAGAGAAGAATCCTCCACAGTGCCCCCAGCTCAGTCAGGACCAGGACGTCATGGACCCACCCTGAGATCACTAGTAGATGGGTACGGCCCTCAGGAGCTCCTGAACTCGCCACCTGACTGCTTTCCTAGCTCCTTTAAAGAGGAGCAACTTGATGTTATATCTCGTTCTTTCGGGATTGACAGAGCACATATGGTGCTGCCAGGGAATGGAGTTATGCCGTATGGCCCTCCTGAAGGATATTTTGCTTATAGCAGGTACCATTGTATGTGTGGGGCCATTCCCCGATCAATGCTTGGATAGCCAGCTTCATCACCTACTTGAAGGTGGCCCCTTTCCAGCTTCAGCCCAACTCTTATGCTATCTTGGTGAGTCTATTCATCATTTTCCAGAGAAAATACGGGCGTCCCCCTTCCAACCGGGAGATCCGGTATTTGTACAACTTGAGAGGCTATAAGAAGGGGTCTCCATACATCAGCTTGGAATCGACCGTGTCCTTTAAGCCGGTCCTGGACTTATATTCGAAGTTCAGCATGTTCAAGAAAGAATGGTTTTTCGTCACTGTTTCTATCCGTCGCTTCACCTCTGGCCGTAAGTTGAATCTCACTTATAATTTCCGTTCTGACTGCAATGCTTCTTTTTATGTGTTTTTATTTCTTGCTAGCGACAGGTGGCTTTGCGGTCGTGGAGAACGATCGCCTGTTTCAGATTGCTGCGGAAATAGAAGCCATTTCAGGAAGGGAGAGGTCAGCTTCTTACCTGATCAGGAATGCTACTCTTCTGCAGCACAACTTGATTCTACCATGTCAGTCTGTGGTCAAGCAGAGAGACACAGCTGAGAAGAGGGCTGCCAAAGCTAAAGGAGGGGCCACGACGAAGAGCAACAAGAGGAAACCCTTCTCGATACCTCCAGTCGCCGGGGGGAAGAAGCTTAAGAAATCCGATGGACCCTCCCCTAGCACATGTCCAGATGTTCCAGAGGAGGAAGAGGTGGAGGAGTAAAGAGGCGAGGAGGAGAGCGGAGGTGATGGAGAAGGTGATGGTGATGATGGTGGCGATGGACAGAGCGGTGATGGCGCTGAGGCTTTGTCCTCTGGGCAAGCAGGGGAGATCCAAGGGTGGACAGATGATGCTTTCCACCAGGCTTTTGAGGGGTTGGAGGAAGGATCGGCCTTGGTGGAGAAGCCAAAGAAAACTGATAAGGCCGGGACTGGTGCCGATTCATCTTCTAAGAGCATTTCAGCTAGGGCGACTCCGGCGATTCAACGTGAATTTTTGACTCCTCTTTACTCTTTTTAACTTCACATGTTTCTTGGATTATAGTCCCATGCATGCTTGTAACACTTGGTTTTTATTACAGGAATGGGTAAGGTGGCCAAGACATCAGACATTCGGCACCGTCTCGAACAATTCAAACTCCTCAAAGCTTCCGCTAAACCAAAGCCTCCGACCAACCGCTCCAGGGACGTAGTCGGCTACCGTCCTCTTCTCGGAGTTATTGAAGAGATTATTCAAAAGAAAAAGAGGAGTCGCTCCTTATTCGAACCTTCACCTGGTCCTCAGCCCCCAATCCAGCCTCTTCATGATATCACGGAGGAGGATACTGAGTTCATACCCTCTCCGCATCCGTCTGAAAATCCTACCGTTACTCAGATTGATCGTCCCGGCTTGGCTCATAATCCATTTGCGGGTCATCCAGATCTGGATTCGGGTTCTCATGATATTTCCTTTGATGAGGTTACTGGTGAGCACTTTCTCCCTCGCAATCCTATGGTAAGGGTGCTTGATGAGACCAAGTCCCTGGACCTTGATTTGCTTACTACTCGGATTGTAACTATGGGGGATGAAGCTAAGGCAAACATCGACCGGGTTGCTGAGGAGACCAGGAAGTTGATGGGGCATCATGCCCGACTGGTCAAGGCCGGGGAGGAAATTGGGAGTGCTAACATAAGATTACGGTTAGTGGTTTCCGACCAAGCCAAGAAACTCCCCGATCAGGCCATCCAGATCTCTCAGCACGAGGCTGCCTCCAGACGACTAAAGAAAACCATGGAAGAGGCTAGCAGAGCCGAGCTGCGGAAAATGGAGGCCACCTGCAAGGAACGGGTCGATATGGCTATTGCAACGGTGGATGAGGTTCGTAAAGCGGATCTCGAGCGGGTAGAGGAGTTATCTGGGAAGCTTGAAACCGCAGAGCTTGCTCAAGCCAAGCTGAAGGAGGAGATGGAGGCGATGAGGAATTCCCTTCAGGCTGACCGCTCGCGATACTGATCGGAAAGGGATGCTGCCGTTGCAAAGCTGTTGGCTTCTGAGGTACGAATGAGGGAGTTTGAGGAGAACGAGGGGATGATGGATGAGATGCTCGATGACATGTATTTCCGTACTTGGAAGCAGGACAACTTATCCTGGATGGATGATTATCCCCGGATCATGGCCAGGATTTATCTTCGGTCTCTGGAGGAGGCCAAGGCTGATGCGGATAAGGAGGGTGGTGTGGCCTTCAGGATGGATGTAGTCACGGCCCAGTTTACCGAGGAGGAGAAAGTGGCGGTGAAGGAGGGTATGCGGCTGCTCGCCGCTGAGGAGGTAGGTGTGCAGTTGGAGGATGGCGATCAAGGAACAGATGCTGGTAAGTCTTCCCATTTAGTCTTCTCATAACTTGGTTACCTATTGCTTATTCAATGGATTCTTTCTTGAAATGTACAGGAGGGACCTCTGGAGCACCAACTACCTCTGGCCAGCATGCTGAGAGCTCCGACCCTACGGCTAAGTAGATCTTGGAGGACCGGTAGGATAGAGGCGAAGCCCCGATGCAGCCGACTCCTTGGCTTGATCTAGACATTTTTTTTTGGTTTACTTGACATTGCTGTCTGTGTTAGTCTTAAAACATTAGTGTAATTTTCAGGCTGTAATTATGTAACGAACAACTTGATTTTTGGCATGTAACTTTTAACTTAGACTGATTCTGCTACATTTGAATGCTTTTGTTATTTTGATGTGTTGCATAAGAAATACAGCTGTGCACATGTCTGTCATTCAATCGTGTTTGATGCTAAGTTCTTGCTTAAAATATAATTTCATTTCTTGCAATGTTTATGTGATGTGCGAATAAATTATAGCTACGTATTTATATACAAGAGGAAAAGGTACCGCCCCTCATGTCTTAGTTGTAGATGGAAGCTTTGAATGTCTTGTGTAGTTGAGTATGGAATGCAGCTGAGTGTCATGTCATTCTGTTGTGAGTTCCTATTTCCATTGGCGAGCGTCTCCTATTTTGTGTCCTGTACTTTTAGGGATTGTTATAGAGGATAGGAGGAGAAGTTTTCAAACAAAATAGAAATATAAGAAATAGTAAAACTTCCAATCATGGAAGGCCTTCGATGTGCTCAAGTTCGTGGCAAACGGGTTTCTAGCTGTGGGTCTTGGAGATATTTGTCACCCATCTTATGCCTCCGTGGGGAGTTTTCTTTTTTTACCACAGCCGTACTTAAGACACATCGGAGCCAAGATCGCGCACGGTAACTACCCGGACCATTATGGCCCGTAATCGTGGGTATTATTCGATTTTCTGTGGCCGGCTAGCGTGGGTGCCGATCGTCAACCGTGAACTACCCCTGGCTGGCCACACCTTATGTTGGGGCTTAAAGTAGGTTCACAGTTGCCGGCGAGCCGAACGCCGTAATGAGCTTCCTAGGCTATTTTCGGCCTCCTCGGTGGCTTATAATCGGCTCATTACAGTTGGCTTTGGGGGCCGTCGCGAGCAATGAGTTAACCCGTAGCAGATGGATGCTGGAGCAAAAGTGTCTCATTGGCGAGGGCATAGATTTGTATAGTACCTATTTGGTCTTGTCCAGGTGAGGTTGCACTGTGAAGTGTCTAGAATGGAAATTCCATTACACAGGATTTTGTTCAACAGAAAAGGATAAAGCTTAACAAGCAGCCAAGATATAAAGGAACAAGTTAAAAAGAGACAAGATTTTTAAAGTGGTTTGGCACGAAAATGCCTACATCCACCGATTCTCTTTGTTAATTCACTTCATATGGGTAGTACAAGTTAAGAAAAGTATTGACGAAGGTGTTGGATGTTCCATGCCCTCTAGAACACCTCTCCGTCCACTGTTGACAAAATATAAGCTCCGTTGTGGAGATCTTTATGAATTACATATAGTCCATCCCAGATTGGATCTAACGCTCCGGGGCGCGAGAAGATTCGCTTGAGGACAAGATCTCCTTCTTGTAAGCTGCGATGTTTGACTTTGGAGTTGTATTGTGCTGCCACTTTTTGCTTGTGAGCTGCCGCTTTAAGTGCTGCATCATTTCTTCTCTCCATAATTAGGTCCAAAGACATGTGGAGGAGTTCTTCATTTTCTTCTGGGTTATTGTGGATCTGACGGTGGGAAGGCACTACAGTTTCAACTAGGAGCATGGCCTCAAATCCGTATGCCAAAGAGAAAGGAGTATGCCCAGTTGATGTCTTGAAAGATGTGCGGTAGGCCCAAAGTGCCGCAGGAAGTTCGTCCACCCAAGCGCCTTTTGACTTTTCAAGTTTCTTCTTGATTAGAGTTTTGAGAATTTTGTTGACAGCTTCGACTTGTCTGTTTGCCTGGGGATAGGCTACAGATGAGAAGCTTTTGTGGATTCCGTGCTCTTGGCATCAGTCGGTGAATTCCTCGCTGTCAAATTGAAGTCCATTGTCCGATATGATTTTGAGTGGAACTCCGTACCCATTTGGTGAAATAGTCGACTGCCACTATAGCATATTTGGCTCCACCTCGGCCCATCGACAGTTCGCCAATCAAGTCAATTCCCCATACTGTGAAGGGCCAAGGGCTGATCATTTGAGTAATCTCATTTGTTGGTAGTAGGGGGATCTTAGCAAATTTCTGACATGTGTCGCATTTTTTGATGAAGTCCAGGGCGTCTTTGTTTAAGGTGGGCCAGAAATATCCATATCGGAGTATCTTCTTTGCCAGAGTCTGTCCTCCAGTGTGATCTCCACAGCTTCCTTGGTGGATGTTTGATAAGATTTCCTTGGCTTCCCTCCCAGCGACACACCTTAATAAGGGTTTACAGAAGCCGCGTCGATAGAGGATGCCTCCTTGTATTGTGTAGCGGGAAGCTTTCCTCAAGATTTTCCTGACTTCGTTACGCCCGTCGGGTAGTGTGCCACTTTGTAAGTATTTTCGGATGGTAGTCATCCAAGTTTCCTCTTCGATTGCAGCTATCAGATTCACTTGCTCGAAACTCGTGGCTAGTTGCTTTGAGATGGTTACTGTTCCAGATTTGTTGCCGTCTTTCATGCTGGCTTGCTTTTGCAGTTCATCGGCCTCTCGGTTCTCCTCTCGAGGAATGTGTTTGATTAAATAGTGGTCCAACTGATCGAGTAGCAGCTTGGTTTTCTTTAGATATGCTGTGAGTCGTTCTCCTCGAGTCTGAAACTCTCCTAGTACTTGGTTTACGATAAGTTGAGAATCATTATGAAGACATAAAGAACTGACTACAATTTCTAAGGCAAGTTCTAATCCTGCAATTACTGCTTCATATTCTGCATCGTTGTTGGTGGCAGCGAATTCCAACCTTAGGGCATAGTGCAGCTTCCTTGCCCTGGGGGTGATTATCACAATACCTGCCCCCGAGCCTTGTTCATTTGATACTCCATCTATAAAGAGATTCCACTTGATATCTTCTGCTATTTCAGATTTCTCCTTACCTTCGTTGCTAGTGAATTCGGCAATGAAATCGGCCATGGCTTGTCCCTTGATGGCGGTGCGAGGATGGTAGGTGATATCATATTGACTCAGTTCAATGCACCATTTAAGTAGTCGTCCAGAAGTGTCAGGACGATGGAGTACCTGCCTTAGCGGTTGATCGGTTAGAACTCTGATGGAATGAGATTGGAAATAGTGTCGCAGTTTCCGTGACATGATTAGTAAACAGTATGCTAGCTTCTCAAGTTTAGGATATCTGGCTTCTTCCCCTGTTAACCTCTTGCTTGCAAAGTATACTGGTCGTTGTGCGCGGTTGTCTTCTCTCACCAAAGCGGCGCTTAGAGCATGAGATGACACAGCAATGTATAGGTATAGCTCTTCGCCTTTGTTTGGAGTTGAGAGTACTGGTGGTCTCTGGAGGTGTTCGATTAGGTTAAGGAAGGCTGTTAAGCATTCGTCAGTCCATTCGAACTTTCCTTTGTCTTTCTTTAGAGCCTCGATGAAGGGGAGGCATTTGTCAGTCGCTTTAGAGATGAATCTGCTTAGGGCGGCCACCTTCCCATTCAGGCTTTGCATTTCTTTTCGAGTGGAAGGTATCCTGATATCTTTCAGGGCTCGAATTTGTTCGGCGTTTGCTTCAATCCCCCTGGCATGGACGATGAATCCCAAGAACTTTCCTGATGACACTCCGAACGAGCACTTTAGAGGATTCAGCTTCATTCCATATTGGCGAAGTATGTGAAACATCCCGCTTAGGTGGCTTACGTGATCGTTGGATTTCCTCTATTTTACCAGCATGTCATCCACATAAACTTCCATAGTTCGTCCTATTAGTTCTGCAAACATCTTGTTGACGAGGCGCTGATAAGTAGCTCCGGCGTTTTTAAGTCCAAAAGGCATTACTCTGTAGCAGTACAATCCCCGGTCAGTGATGAAACTAGTGTGGTCTTGATCGGGGGCATGCATAGGAATCTGGTTATATCCTGAGTATGCGTCCATAAAAGATAAGAGTTCGTGCCCGGCTGTGCTGTCCACCAGCTGATCGATTCGGGGGAGTGGGAAGCAATCCTTTGGACAAGCATCATTTAAGTTGGAAAAGTCAATGCACGTTCTCCACTTCCCATTAGCCTTCTTTACTAGTTCCGGGTTAGCGATCCACTTTGGGTAGATGGCTTCTCGTATGAAGTTATTGGCAAGTAAGTTCTTTACTTCTTCATCGAGGGCTGCTGATCGTTCTTCCCCTATGCTTCTCTTTTTCTGCTTTATTGGCACTTTGGTAGGATCGATGTTCAGTACGTGGCACGCTACGTCTGGGGAGATTCCAGTCATATCAGCGTGCGTCCATGCAATTACATCCAAGTTGTGGCGGAGAAAATCAATGAGTTGATCCTTCTATTCTTCTTTTAGTCGAGATCCGATTTTCAATAGTCTACTTGAGTCATGTTTGTCTACAAATACAAACTCCATAGCCTCTGCAGACTCGGCGGTGGCCTCCTCCTCTTTGTCCCTGGGGTCTAATTCATTGAAAGGATCACTGGTATATCGAAGAGGAGGGGCTCTCTTTAGTTGCAATGCTTCCAAGATTTTCATGCAGAGAGTAGTCTCTTCATTCTTCCCTTTATCCCTTCTGTGGTTATTGCGAAGTTCAGTTACAGAGCAGTCTCGAGCAGTGTCTTAATCTCCCTCTACTTCTCCTATTCCATTGTCTGTTGGGAATTTCATCTTCAGGCACCACGGGGCCAGAACAATTGGAAAGTCGGACAAGGCTGGTCTTCCCAAAAAGGCGTTGTAGGCCGAGTGGTTTTCTATTAGCACAAATGTTTGTTTCTGCACAACGGAGCGGGGATGACTTCCTATTTCAACAAAGATGTCCAGTTGCCCGAGGGGCATCTTCGCGTCTCCAGTGAAACCATGTAGCGGTTTGTTGCAGGGAGACACATCCTTCATCGACAGCTTCATTTTGTCGAAAGCATGCTTAAATAGGATATTTACTGAGCTTCCAGTGTCTACTAGAATTCAGAAAACTTTGGCTGGACCGAACCAGGCAGAGATGACCATAGGATCCATGTAAGGGTACTGCCTTTCTTCTAGGTCACGCCTACCGAATGTGATGTCATTGTTCTCTTTCCGTTTTGGGTGGCGTTATTCTATAACGGAATTAACGCAGTCTTCATTGTTTATAAGCGACTTTCCATATTTTTCCATCTCTGCCCAGCTTTTGTCGGCGATGTGTGGTCCTCCCGATATGGTATGGACCACTATCTTCTCTTGGCTAGAGCCGCTGGTGTTGCGATTTCTTCCGCCTACTTCCGGGGGTGGTAGCCTCGGGCTTTCATTGGCAGGAGAAGGAGTCCTATTCTGGCCATTTACATAGCGTTCCAGTCTCTTCCTTCTGATGTTTCTTCAATTAAGTCCCGGAGATGATGGCATTCGTTGGTATCATGCCCATGAGATTCGTGGAAACGGCAGAACTTTCCAGATTTAATTGCGTTATCTGATTCCTTTTTGAGCGGGGGCATCTGTATTTAACTTCGTTTTGCGTGGCCAGGAAGATGTTTTCGATTGTTTCATTCAAAGAAGTGTAAGTGTCAAATCTCGGTCCTGGCCGATATAGACGCTTTTCTCCCTTCTTGCCCCCAGCACTATCTCTGGAGTCATTTCTTCGAACGTCCTTTGCTACTGCGGGTGTGTTGCCATGAGCTGCCTTAGCTTGTGGCCCAGTCTGCCTTTCAATGGCAGCGTCTTCAGGTCTTATATATTTTCCGGCTTTATGGAAGAAATCGGGTAAGGTAGCTGTCTTTTCTTTCGTTAATATCCTAGCTAATTTAGTGTCCGGATGCACACCACTGCAGAGGGCCATTAGGATAAGTTTCTCATCGGCATCCTGGACTGCGGCCGCTGTGGCATTGAATCGGGTTATATATTGTTGCACTGTCTCTCCGGGCTTTTATTTGATATTGGATAAGGAATAAGTGTCCTTGGGTTGTTCCACATGAATGCGGAACTGGCTGCTGAACTTTTCTTTCAACATTTTCCATGAGATGATGAATCCTTGGGGTAGATGGCAGAACCAGGAGGTAGCTAGATCTGCCAAGAATAGCGGGAAGCATTTACACAACATTCCCGCTGTTGCTCCGCTCATGAGCATATGCTGTGTGTATCTCTACAAGTGTGCAACGGGGTCAGAGGTTCCCTTGTAAGGTTCCATTGTTGGCATTTTCCATTCCCTGGGGGTGATGGCAGTTTCGATATTGCGGGTGAAGGGGCTGGTTACCCTGGCGCCTATCCCCCGGTCCCTTTGGTCTCGTTGGACGCACTCTCTGAACAATCGCGCCATCCTTTCATCAGAACTTGGAACGGATAGAAATGAGTTTGGTTCTTCTCTGCGGGATTGATTCCGTCCAGATGACCTGCAGGGATGGTATCGTCTATTACTCCTAACATTTTTCGGTGGCTGTCTCCGATCTTCTGGGAGCATGCTGGGGTCAGCCACAGTTGGCCCTTGCTTCGATCTTCCCCTGCTGGGCTCTGTTCTAAGCATTCCCTCGGGTCCAACTTCGGGCTGGACTCCAGCTCGGCCCCGTCCATTGGTGTTCCCATGGTTAGGTAGCATGACAGGCTCAGCCATATCCGACCCCTGCCTGATACCTCCCCCGTTGGGTTCAGTTCCAAGTGTTTCCTCGGGTCGGAATTCGGGCTGAGTCTGGGCTCGGCTCCTACCATTGCTGTTTCTGTTGTTAGCCTCTTCGAAGAAGAAAGGTCTTTGTCGCCTCCCAGATCCTCCAGACTGGGACTCATCACATGATTCGGTGTTGCGGTTGGATTCTTTAGCATCCCTTAAGCGTGACATGAGTTGGTCCACCAAGGCTTCTTGCTGAGATGTGAAGCGGTTAGTTACTTCACCCACGACCCTGTCCAGATCTTCCCTAGTAATTGGTTGTTCCGTAGCAGGGGCTGTCGGATTTGCCTGATTTCCATTTGCTGTTGGAACAGGACGATTCTCTTGATCTCTGATCAATGGATCTTGGATATTGCTAGTTGCGATGTTCTTTCCTTTGCTAGCATCTTTCCTCTGCCTGGGAGGCATGTTTTCCAAGCAATGAGCGATGCTGTTAGGAAGAAGGTTGAGTGGGAGAAGCTGAAGCTTCTAGCTTGATTTCTCAGTGAAGGCACCAAAAATATTTGCACAAAAAATGGGCAAACACCTCCAAGTCGTATGATTTAGTCGATTTTAAGTTGTTCTTAGTGATTTGGGTGATTCATGCAAATATGTAAAAAGCAAGGACTAAACTGTAAAAGACACACAGATTTATAGTGGTTCGGCTAGAATGTGCCTACGTCCACTTTATATGTTATTCTCCTTCACTCTTCAGATTACAAGTACAAAGCTTTGATTACAAGTATATGAAAGTTGTTTGAAAGTTCTGTCCGTGCTTGAGCTCTCAAACTTGTCTACGTTGTTGTACCCCTGCCCCTCTATTTATAGAGTGAGGCTGGGGGCAGGGATCTTGGATGTATATAGCTGCTGGTGGGCCTGGGCTGATGTAATCTGGCCTGGCAGTGTTGGTCTGGTACGCCTTGGTCCGGTTGTGAGTTGGTGGAGTTTGGTTCGGTGGGACTTGGCCCGGTGGTGAGTGGATGGAGTTTGGTTCGGTGGGACTTGGTCCGATGGTGAGTGGTCCGGTAGTGGTTGGAGCGGTAGTTGGTTCGGCTATGTAGGGGAAGTGAGTTGGCTCGGCTATGTAGGGAAGTGGAGTTGGACCGGTAGTGGGTGGAAACGGGATTGGTTCGGCTATGCATGGAAGTGGGGTTGGTTCGGGAGTGCTTAGGAAAGGGGTTGGTTCGGTGGTGGTAGAAACGCACCCAATACTTAGCATATTTTTCTTGACTAATAAAAATACCATTATCTAATTGTTTTATTTATAAAACTAAGAAGAAAGTAAGTTCATCCATATGACTCATCTTAAACTCTTTTGTCATTATTTCAGAAAATTCTTTATTTATTTCATGATTAGTTGAACCAAAAATAATATCGTCTACATAAACTTGTACTAGTTGAATATCATTTTTATTTCTTTTAATAGAAAGAGTATTATCTTCTTTACCAATTTCAAAATTTGATTATAATAAAAAAGATCTTAGTCTGTCATACCATGTTCTAGGAGCTTGTTTCAGACCATATAAAGATTTCTTAAGTTTGAAAACATGGTTTGAAAATTTTTCATCTTCAAAGAGTGGAGGTTGTTCAACATAAAATTCTTCTTTAACAAATCCATTTAGAAAAGCACTTTTAACATCCATTTGAAATAATTTAAAATTATTATAGTTCGCGGAAGCAAGTACAATTTTAATGGCTTCTAATCTTGCTACTGGTGCAAAGGTTTCATCGAAATCTATACCTTCTTCTTGACAATAACCTTGTGCGACTAATCGAGCTTTATTTCTAACGACCTCTCTTAGTTCATTCATTTTATTTTTATAAACCCATTTAGTTCCTATTATAGTTTTATTCTCAGGTCTAGGAACAAGTTCCCAAACATTATTTCTAGTGAATTGATTCAGTTCTTCTTACATAGACAGAATCCATGAATCATCAAATGATGCTTCCTTTGGATTTTTAGGTTCAACAAATGATATAAAAGCACATTACCCATGTTATTTAGTTGGTTTCTATTTCTAACAACAGATTCAATATTTCCTATTATATTTTCTATAGGATGATCTTTTAAAAGCTTAACCCTTTTATTTGGATGAATAAGTTCATTATTTGTTTCAAATTCATTATTTAGAGTAGCAAAATCTTCTTCATCATTAATTTTTTCAACATCTTTGAATTTTCATCAAACAAAACATGCATTGTTTCTTCAATGGTTTTAGTTCTTAAATTGAAAACTCTGTATGCTTTACTTCTATTAGAATATCCGATAAAGATTCCTTTTTCGGATTTAGGATCAAATTTGTCAAAATTGTCTTTTGCATTTAGAATAAAACATTTACTTCCAAAGATTCTAAAAAAAGAAACCTTTGGTTACTTTTTTTTAAAGAAGTTCATAAGTTGTTTTATTCATTTAACGATCTAAATAATATTCTATTCAAAATGTAGCAAGCTGTAGCAACTCCTTCAGCCCAAAAATGTTTTGGTAAATTACTATCTGATAGCATTGTTCTATCACACTCTTGAATCGTCCAATTTTTACGTTTTACCACTCCGTTTTGTTGTGGAGTTTTTGAAAAGAGAAATTATAAGTTATTCCCTTTTTATTGCAGAATCTCTCAAAATTTTCATTTTCAAATTCCCTACCATGATCACTACGAACAGTTATAATTTGTAAAAAAAGTTGGTTTTGAAGTCTATTGTAAAATTTTTAAATCAATCAAAAGTATCATTTTTATGTTTCATAAAGATTATCCATGTAAACCTAGAATAATGATCTACAATTACAAAGACATATTTATTATGATTTATTGATTGAATTTGAGATGGACCAAACAAATCTAAATGAAGTAACTCAAAAGGTTTTGAACTTGAAATCATATCTTTTAATTTGAAAGAACACTTCCTAAGTTTTCCCAATTAAAGAAGCATTACATGTACTATCTATTTTAAAATTCATTCTAGGAAGATATCTTACTAGATCAAGTTTAGAAAGTCTAGATAAAATTTTAAAATTCAAATGCCCAAATCTTTTATGCCAAATCCAAGGCTCACTTGTATTGGCCAAAAGACATAGAATATCATTTGAGATTTTCATACCAAGAATATAAATATTTTTCTTCCTAATTCCTTCACATATAATATTTGAATTATTATCTTCGATGTGACACTTATCTTTTTCAAATTTAATTTTGTATCCTTTGTCGCAAAGTTGATTAATGATAGCAGATTGTGTTTCAGATTCTTATCTAATAAAACATTAGAAATAGTAGGAGTTTTAGAGTTACCGACATTGCCAAATGCCAATTACATATTCTTTTGAGTTGTCTCCAAAATTAACCAATCATCCATCTTTATAGATAATATCATTCAACATATCTGGATTACCAGTCATGTGTCTTGAACATCCACTATGAAGTATCCAATTATTCTTCTTGATCTGCACAATTTGTCCATTGAGTGTTGATTCTTCAAAATCCATATAACATTTTTCTTTCTGCACAGAATACAAACTCGATAGATAACTTGATTTTCTATAATAACTATATGCAGACTTATGCGACAATGATGATTTGAACAGTTTTAAACTAGTGTTAACAAAATCCCCAAAAATAGACATTTCAAAAACTTTTCCAAAATTCAGATTATGAAAACTTTAAAAACCAATGCTCTAATACCAAATATGATTAATGCGGATTACAGACCTTAAGACTGGAATAACAATAGGGGGGTGAATAATGTTTTATGGATTTTCTAAATCTTTTTGAAACTTATGTAATTTAATCATCAACAAATGCAATTCACAAACACAACACAAAATTAGACACAGATGCAAATAATAAATAAAAGCAGTAAATGAAAGAATACACAAGAATTTTATACTGGTTCAGAGTTACCCTATATCCAGTCCCGTACAATCGTACGGATTCTTATCAAAATAATCTACCTGATTACACCCTTGGTTTCAAAGCTACAAGAGACACCCTCCTATATTCGAGCTGTAACGACCCGTAAATTTTGACAATTTAATTTGTTAATTTAATAGGATTTTTAAATTAAATTTTAGTAGAAATAATTAAGGGGGTAAATTAATATTGAAATGAAGGCTAAAATAAAATATATGAATGGTAATTAAAGCCTCTAATTGTAATATGAATAAAATTTCAATAAATAAATCGGTGTAAGTATTGTACCTGTATAGGGTGAATTGAACAAATCCTAATTATTAGAACCTTGTTTATTGATATGCGAATGTATAATAAATGAGTTATTACAAGAGATTGAAATTTAAATAGAATTCTAAATAATGAATAGTGGAAAGGATTATACATGTATATAATTTAATGCGAGAAAGGAAAGTATTTAATTGATTTTGTAATAAAAACGTTGAAACGGAAATTGGAATAAATGTATTTAATGAGAGTTGTTGAAATAATTATTGTAGAGAATAAATTACAAACGTTATAAATTGTATAATGGTGACAACTGTTGTTCGTTACCAATGCATTTAAATAATAGCGATTAGATGTAATTAATCATTGCCTTTTGTAAGTTAAGAAAATAACTGAAAATTTTGAAGGTAAAATCAATAGAAAGGTTAACTATATGCATAAGCTGAAAGTTGAATAGAATTCTAATAAATGTAATAATGGAAAACGTATACAATCAATGTAGGTAATTAGTAATTACAATGTTGTTGAAAGTAATAAACATTTCTTTGTTGATAATTTATAACATAACGGAAAGAGTAAATGTACTCATTAGAATATTAATTGCAATTGGATCGGGATTTTAAGTAACAATGTTAATGCAAGGTAATTAATGCTAAATTAAAGTCAATAATAATGAATAGTGATTAATTCAAAATTTGTAACATATATTATAAATTACCTGCTTATTTGTTAATGGAATTAGAATCTGTAATAAGTGATAATAAAATAAATGAATGTTACACTAATGAAAAATGAAATAATTAAATGTTGAGCAATTATAGGATCGTATTTATTATAAGCGTCATTTTAATAATTATGATTAATTGTGAAATTAATACGGGAAGATGTAAAGTAATAACTAGGGAAGTAATACGTTATAAATTAAATATGATCTAAACTTAAGTGTACGTAAAAGGTTAAAATTGAATCTAATTCGATTAATTTGAAACTTATTGAAATAAATTGGATTCAGAGTGTAATAAAGGGATTATTTTAAGAAAGTGAAATGAATACTATAATTGGTGAAATAATTTACATATAAAATTGAGATGGGAATTTGTTTAAGGAATTATAAATTTATGAACTTTAGAATTTGAATTTTTAATAATGAGTTAATTTATTTAATTTATAATAGTTGGATTTATTGTAAACGAATGAAATCAAATATGTAATTATTACGTTAATTTAAAAATTAAGTTCAAAATTGGGAAATATTTATGTAATAATTTTAAATCCAATGGCAAACCCTTCTATTTGAAATTTTGAATAGAATAATTATGGGTAAATTCAATTTAATGGAAATTTTGGAAATTTATCTATAATTTTTGAAATTTATGAAATTGAAGATTTATATTTAATAAAGTGACATTTAAAAATTTGTTAAATCATTTTAAATGTTTGAGAATTATAAAGTGGGAAGGATTGAAAATTTCAAGATTTTTAACGCGAAATTTGATTTAATTAATTTATTGTAAATTTATTTAATTAATATAAAAATAGCTATTCTGGTCACGGACTCGGATTCCGATGAAACAAGTTTCATCGGATCCGTATCAGTGAATTATTGTAGGGTTTCAAGTTTCGTAGCGATCGGACTTGTCGTTTGATCGTACAAACGTGAAACGCCTTGAAATCGATTTAATTGAAATCAATTAGAAATCAATTTGGAAATATTGTTTTCAGCATAACTTCTTCATACGATCGAATTTGGAGGTGAAACTTTTTCCATCGCGTTCAGAATATTTTAAAACACCTATTTCGATATATGGGCTTATCCAATTTCATTGCGGGATCAGAACGGGCTTTTGGGCCATTTATCGTTTAGCACGTTTGTTATCGGATCCATCTACTCTATTTCTAACCTACCTATATAAACCCAGTTATAAACCTTAGCCTCCATCTATTCTCATTTGTTTGTGCGTTCATTTCCTCAACTCCTCCTCTTCCCAATGGCGGTAAACCCTAGATCTAAATTCAAATTTCAAAAATCAAATCCAAAGTCTAAAATTCAAAGTCGTCGGAAAAATTTTAAAAAAATTATATGTTGTAGATTTCATCGATACGAATCTACATGTGGCATCTGTTTCTGCAAATAATGCTCGAATCGCCCTGAAAACTCGGTCAAAGCTCAAAAATTCGCGAACCCTACACGGCAATTTGGGGGTTTTGATTTCGGCCTCAATCAGAGAAATTGAGATATGGGTTTTGTGGAGACTGTTGTTGGAAGGCAATCTGAAGTGGTCACATCGCTTATTGGGGCTGGGGATGGCCGGAATTCGTAGAATAGGGTTGCAAAACCTAAACGGCGGCGGTGATAAACGTGGGTCGCACGGGTATCATGGGAGGCGGCTCGTCGTGGCTTGCTCAATGGCGTGTGTTTCGAGGTTAGAGGCGGCGCGTAGAGGGAGGTCAGGCCGGTCAAAGGAGGGACACGGTCGTGTAAGCGGCTGTTATTGCGTTCGTCCTGTAGGGTTTCGGGTGCTCCTGGAAAAGAGGTAAGTGACGTGGACTCCTTTTTTTCTATTTGTTTTGTTTTAATTTAAAATTTGATTTAAGCTCGTTTAACTCGAATAACTTTTACGTACGAACTCCGTTTCACACGCGATTTTTTTTGTTAGGATCGTATTGAAATTCCGGACTCAATGACGTTAGTTTGAACGAATTTGGAGACCATCAAATTTTTGGGTTTAAATTGGGTTTAAATCCACAAGGTGAGTGTTTTAACCCACTCACAACTTCTAAAATTTCTTATGTTTGTTAAATTGATTTAGGATAGGAGTAGAAATTTATTTATGACTGTTTGGCATGTTTTATTCATCATCTCAGTTAAATCACATTTATTTAGTTTAACTGTTAATTAATTTTATTTTTGCATATAAATTGACAGTTATAATTTATTTATTTGCATATAAACTGCTAGTTAAACAGTTATTAAATTTATTATTGAATATAAACTGTTGGTTAATACCTTTTATATATTTCCTGTTATATTTTATATGCTCTATATTGATGTTTGTTTAAATTAGATGATGGTTGGAAAAATGGTTAATGATTGATATTTGGATGAATGGATGTTATTTTTCTTATTTTGTATAAACTGCAAGTTATTATGCATTTTCATCTCATTCGGGATTGCAGTTTGAAATGATATACAACCGCATTTTTATTTTTTTAAATTGCGGATTGAAATGATAAATATACGTATCACTTGACCATAGGATAGAAATTATATACAGGCACCGCGGTATATATATATATATATATATATATATATATATATAATTATCTTTGAAATGATTTTATGGTTTGGATAGGATACGATTTAATAAATATTAAATTTTGATCTTAAATAAAATCTTATTTTATATACATACATAGTTAAATTATTGAATTTAAGCTATGAAATTTGTTAAATAAAATAAATAAGTTGAATAATGGAGTTTAATGATTTAAATCAATTAAGATTGGAAGGTAAAATTTGAAATTTATTTGAATGGAACTTATTTAAAAAATTTCACTCCATAAGTTGATGTAAAACTTATCAAAGCTTGGAAATTTAAAAAAAAGGTATGATATCTATAACTGGATTTTTATTCAAGATAAATTAAATGAATATTTCTAGTATAATTAAATTGAAGGAAATGTTAAATTGTTAGGAATTGAGTTTTATTTTATGGATTTATTTTGTGACTGTTCAAAACCAAATAATAGGATAATAAATTGTTGAATATAAATTCCAACCTTAGTTTTGAAATTATTAAATATTCGAAGTTTGAATATATTGAAATCGAAGTGTTTATTGAAACTAAAGGTGAATCTAAATTTATGGGATTTAGACCTAAAATTTTAAATGGATAAATTGTGAAGTTGCAGAAATTATTTTATAAAGTAATATAAAATCAACTATTTTATTCTATATACTGTTGAATATCCAAACCATTCAAGTTTCAGAAGTTATGGCTTTAAAGCTACGAATTTCGTAGTATTATGTTTTGAAAGCTATAATTCAAATGTTTGGTTTCCAGATATAATTTTTTTTTAAAGTAGTATGATTTTGGAAGAGAAATATATTTGAAATAAATGATATCATTGATTTGGGTTTTATAAGAATAATATCAAAATGAATTTGTTTTGGAAATGGAAATGATATCGTATTTATGGGTTTGAAATGGTAAATTTTATTCTGGTTTTTAAAGTACAAACTATTTTTAAAGACCACGGTGTTATAATAACATTTTGTTGTTGAAGAGACTGGGATCGGAAGTTGTCATACTCTCTGCCAACTCTGAAAACCACTTTAACAACCGTGTACGCGGTGGAGATTCCAGAATGAAGTAGGATGGTGGCGGCTTTTCCTTTGAGGTAAATACGTGGACCCGACTCCCGTGAGTTGGCATAAGGTGGCTAAAATAGGAGCGATTCTCGGGCCAATGAGGTCATTCCTCTGATCGGACACTCCTCTTCAATACTATACTTTGACTTTGGATTAATTCGGTGGCCACCTTTATTTTTGATTTTGGGGGAGTTTGTTCGAGGTGGGCGGTGTTATGTCCAATTCACTTTTATTTTAAATAATAAAAGATAAAATTAAGATAAAATTAAAGATTTAAAATGATTTAAAATCAACGAAACCCAAAGCAGTGTTCAAGTTATTACATCTATTTTCATAATAAAAGATAAAATTAAAGATTTAAAATGATTTTAATTTTAATTTTAAAAGTCAAAGTTCGAACAGTTTGAGTAGAAATTCACTTTTTTAGTAAAATGTCCAATTTATACTATTTTGTACTATAGATCACTTAATAGTTAGCATTTATATTTAAAATGAAATATTTGAAATAAAAATAAATTTAAAATAATTAAAATAAAAATAAAGTCAAATTTAAAATATATAGGCAAAAATCTAAGGTTGTTACACTCTCCTCCACTCAAAACTTTTCGTCCTCGAAAAGGAATGAGGTACCGAAAAGCACAGAAAAAGATAGTGTGAAATATGATTAAGATAACATGACAAGAAAATTAAAATTATATCTGATAACTGTTGTTATAGGTAAGTTTAACAAGGTGGAGATGATCTTTCCAAGATTCTCCAAAATTAAGAACACAAGCACGAAAAAGGTGGATTCAAAATGATTACCAAAGATTATCAAAGATTATAGAAAGATTTCTAAATGGAAAGATTATAGAAAGATGCCTATACCAGTTTGTAGGAAGATAAGGATAATAAGGACAACAAATAGATAGTTCGAAAAACAAAATAAGGAAATAAATTTGAAAGCATGGAAATTTCAACTTAAATAGAGAATAAATCTTTACACAAGTTAAATAAATCTTAATTATCCCAAATTTCATTATCTTATTATCCAATCATCTTAAATTAACAATTTTTTAAAACCATGGGTTTGAAAAATAATCATTTATTACACTCACAATGTACTTAATAAATTTTATTCTTCTTTATTCCTAATTAAAATTAAATTTATTCCTCTCAATATATGTATCACTTATGTTAAATATACTTACACTTATTATAACTGCTTTGATTTATTCTTAGTTCTTTTAACATTATTTTATTGTAAGTTATTCAATTACCCTTTATTATATTTACCTCTGTTAATCATTTTATAATTAAAATTTAAGTGTATAACATTTATTATAACCACTCAAATTTTATTTATAAAATCTTTTTATATTGTATATTATCCAATTACATTGTTAACTTCTAAAATTAAGGTAAGTTATATTGGAATGCAATTGAGTATTATACAAATAAAACTTTCCAATTCAATCTTTTCAAGCTTAAATCATTTATTCAAAAATTTTGATTTTCTTTTTATAATTGAAATTATTCTTTAAAAATAAAATTTAAGAATTAAATTTCCGATTCCATTCAAACCATTTAGAGATAAGTAATAATATATACATAATATGTCAAATCAAATTCCAATCATATATATATATATATATATATATATATATATATATATATTAAAATCAAGTCATATTTTAGAAATTCAAATCAATTAAATTCCCCAAAACAAAGCGGTAGCAAGACTACAGAACAGTCTCTTAACTTCGAAACTCGAAAATGAACGTCGATGATGCCGCGGTCATCACCGAAGTTATTTTCCAGTGACAAAGAGAAGAGCACTAATTTTTTAAAAATTCACAAATTCTTGTTTTAAATTCATTTCAGTTCCCAAATAAATTTATAAACAACTATTTATAAATTCATTTGTAAAACAATAAATGATAAATCAAGTATTATCATTTCAAATCATCAACTTAAATCAATTTATTAAGTTCCATAAACTTATATATCAAAATTTATTTCGTTAACCAAATTTTAAAATAATATTATGTCAGTTTGTTCAGTCAAAGTGTTTTGGAAATCTTATCGATAGCATTGATCAGACGAATCGATCGGAAACCCAAATCAACATCAACAACTCAAACAACACAATATATAAAACATTTTAATTTTAAATATTAGTTTACAAATAGACTATACATGAATAGATTTCAAAGAAGGATAGAGATTCAAATATGATTAACTCAAATCAAAGGAAATTCTGATTTGAAAATAAGTTGGAAACAAGGATGACATGATTAAATAATAGAATAGGAAGATGGATAAGCTTATATATATCGCGGGCAACCTTAACCGGGTCAACCGTGACTTAAAGAATAAGATCGTTGTGGATTTTCTGGGGTAAATCTACATTCGATCTCAAGAGTTAGAGTTTGGTATAACAAAAGATATTAGCATCTAAACCAAGGATAGATATAAATATCTGGTGAATCGATGCTAATTGTAAAGGAGTTTCCCCCTTTTCAATTCAATTTGAAATTGGTGTGACCGCCGACTCACTAAAAAGATCATTCGAAGCGGAGTTATGAGATACTCCAGAATCAAAAGAAGATGAATAGCGAAGGACACGAATGGATTTTGGAACCGCATGGAACGTTCCAAAATTCAAAGGAAACCGTATTGAAGAAGAAGGAAATTCAAGCTCGAACGAAAGTAATTCTGAAATTAAATCTACTCTATATACCGAGTTTTTCCTAAAACCAGAGCTCTGATATCAACTGTGACAACCCGATATTTTCAACCATTCGCATCCATTATAAGCGTATAGGTAGACACTCATGCCGGAATTGAATTGCTCAAAATACCGCGTTGTAAATAAAAATTTGGCAAATCTCAGAATATACAGTAAATAAGATCACAGATTCACAGACACAGAGTAATTAATAATGCAGCGGAAGTAAAAGAGATAGTAGTTCATGAAGCTACTATATAAAAATATCAGAGTTACATAAAATACAACAGAAGAAATAAAGTACAAAGGAAGTCTCACTACATAGAAGTCTACTAATACAAGAGCTGAAAGGAACAACATACTGCAAAAGATAAAACTTGACAAGTAGATAATCTCCAGCGATTCCAATCTCCAGAAAGTGGAAATCCAAATCTGTGAATAACTCAGGCTGACCCGAGCGTAAATAAAAATACAAACACTCGAGTCAGGACATACATACTTATACAATGTAAACCAACTCAAGTGAACTGTAGCAAAGGTACAAGTAACTTAGAAGATGCTTGGGACCGCCCACCCTCTAAGGATCCGTTAAACTATTTATTATATAGTAATATACGCTATATACAGTAGTGTCTAATCAGTAAAGTATAATCATATAGAAACTAGCGTTAAGGGGATGGTGAACCTTAACGCGGTCGGATCTTTAAAACCAAAATCGTAGTGGGCTCGATATAATGATATGACAAGGCACACGAGGCAATGCCAGGGTGGATACATCGTTTGCACTCCCGGACCGGTGGTGACTGCAAGCCAGCAGCTTCCGCCCACCTCGAGACATACCCCCGAATCAAAGTGGTGCCACCGTATCGAATCACAAAAGTAATAGAATGGTTTCCGATAGAGCATGCTCGATGGAAGGGTGCGACCCTTTGTGTTGCCCGGTATAGCTCCTGTTTTAGTCATATATGCCAATTCACGGGAGTTGGGTCCACGTAATATACCTCGAGAACGTCGCCACCATCCTACTTCATTCTGGAATCTCCACCGCGTACACAGTTGTTAAAGTGGTTTTCGGTATTGGCCGGCTATAAGACAATATCTGATCCCGGTCTCTTTAACAACCAATCGTTATTATTACCCGTGGTTATAACTTTAAAACAATATTTTCATACTTCAAAATAAAATATCCTTTTCAATCCAAATCTTTATCAAATAAAAATTATATCATTTCCAAATCATTTCAATATCAAAAATATCAATCTTTCAAACTTCCTTTTCAAATCATTATTTGAAATTCAAATCCAAATGTCAAATTTAAGTATCTTTTAAAACCAAAGATAACATTCATTTATAAAAATTCAAACCCCCTTTTTAAATGATTCATTTCCATTTTAATTTATTCATTTAAATCATTTTAAAAGTGGATTTATTATTCTTTCGATTCAAGTATTCAAATTTCAAAGTTTCAAGTCATTCTGAGCTCATTTACTAAGTCAAAAATCATATTTATTAAAATTTCAGCCTTTCACAGCATTTAGAAAAGGCTGTTATAAGTTATACTTGAAAACATTTTAATTCAGCAAGGACGGCACTTAAAACTACTGTTAAAACTCAGTTTTAGTCATTTAGTTTAAAACAGCAAAAACAGCATTTCCAGAAGTGCCGCGGTAGCTCAGATTTCAAAATAAGGTTTAAATTTGATTTCAGCAAAGACTGCAGACCACTATAGCATTTCCAGAGAATGCTACAATAGACCTGAGTCCAATATTAGCCTATAAGTTCAATTACAGCAACTACAGCATTTCTGAAATGCTGTAATAGCTCTTTTTACACAATTTTAGTTCAATTCAGAAGCTCATTTCTGAATGCTATTAAAAGTTAATTCCAGGTTTTAGTGTATTTCCAGCCAATAATAAACTTCAATTTAAAACCAATAAACATTTTTAAAATCATATTTTAACATTTAAAATGTTCATTAACATATCATTTAACATATTATTTTTATACAACAAATTTCTTATACTTACATCCAATCTTCAACAATTTACTAAATAAATTCAAGTGTAAAAGTTTCCAATTCTTCATATTTTTAAATAAGCAACTTAACACTTATTATTTCCTCCTTTTCTCAAATAAACTAATTTTTTTTGTTTAATTAATTAACTTAAACCTTTAACTAAAAACCAATTTTACTTTTCCAAGTCAAGTTATACTTTTAAAGGATCACTTTTAAACATTCATTTATTTAACGACTTAAATTCATAGAAAAATCAATAATACTTTAATAAATCACTTAAATTCAAATTTAATCAAATTAACATATTTACCAATTTCCAATAAAATTAAATTTCCATTTTATTATATAACATAAATATCGTTTTTAACCAAAATTCCAAATTTCCAAACTTAAGTTATATTCAAAAATCAAATTTAACCATTCATTAATTACATTTTTAACTCATAGAAAAATCATAATTTCTTTATTTAAACATTTAAAACCTATTTAAATCAAATTTCATAAATTTATATTTTAAAATACTAAAAAATATCCAAAATACTTTATAAAATAACCACGGGTCTGTATATAGTTTTCTAACCTAGGTCAAGTGATACGGATATGTATCATTTCAATCCGCAGTTTAAAAAGGAAAATTCGGGTTCTATCATTTCAAATCCGCAATCCCAAGTTAAATAAAATAAATAAAAACCGTTCAGGCTTATCATTTCAGCCCATAACGATTTTTCCCTATTCTAAAGTCCGTTCGGGTATGTATCATTTCAACCCATAGTGATTTCTAATCTACAGGGAACTTGCAGTGTGATAAACAGATATAAATGAACAATAACAACATATATATAATAACAGATGATATGACATGAAATTTAACAGGTTTAACATCATATGTAATTAATCACAGACAGTTATAACCTCACATAATAGTTCTATGCATTCAAATGGTGTCAATCTACATTTGTATAAGTATAAATGTCTGGTGAGATTTACTCACATGTTCAAAGCTGGAGATAACGATCAAAAGCACAAACTGAGATCTTCAAAAGCACTATGACACGACAATGATTCGAGTTTGAGAGAGCCAAAGATAAATCTCCTTGGATACATAAGACAAAAAAATATATGAAACATAAGTTTCAAATACAAGATATACTTAAACAATGTTAGAAATAGATGAAAAAACAAAACCAAAGACTTTGCACTTGCTTCCTATGCTTGTTTACATGGCCTAGGGGATCAATAAGGTCAGGTTTGAGCATGGTTTGAATCAGGTATGAGTACCGAAAAGGTGTGGCTACAAGGCTAATGGAGATGGCACTTACTGGTGGTGGAGGCTAAAAGTGGTGGCCGTGGTAAAAAAATGAAGGTATGTTGAAGGTAGGGCTCGACTAGGCATTGTTTTGAGGAGTTTTGACGTTGTTTTGTGGTGCTAGCTTCATGGGGAAGTCATGGCCATATATGGTCAGGGGAGGAGGAGGGTTAGGTCGTGGATGACGTGGGAAGGAGTTGGTGTGGTGGTCTGTGGTGATGGTGGAGGTGATAGGCCGAGAAAAGCAAGAGAAGCCAAGGCAAAAATCAAGTAAAACAAGGTGAAAAAGAAGAGGAAAAGAGAGGAAGAAAGAGGAGACCATTACCCATATTTTTCTAGCCGTGATTTTTTTTGAGGAGAAAGAGAAGTATTTGCGTGAAAAACATGAAAGATAAGTATTTGCGTGAAAAAAATGAAAGAGAACTCGGCTAATAAATAAATAAAAACTGCCAAAGAGTAAATACGGAAACGGTAAAAGAAACGACTTAGGAGGTGAAACGACTTACGTTTCAAAAGCTTTTAAAACCTTTGGTATTTCCTTAATTTATTTATATTAGTTTATATTACTGAAAATAATAATGATTTCAGTCACAAATTCGAAAATATAACAAAATATAAGATATATATAAATATGTATTAATGATATAAGGTTAAATAAGAAAATAGCACAAGATTGCAAACTAGTCTAGAAAATTGGAAAATAAACAGAATGAACTTTGGAAAATTTATATGGACTTGTAAAAATATTTATAAAAAAGATAACAACATGAAAGTAAAAATGCATTCACATATAAATATATAAATTTTAATTTAAATATAATTTAAATAAAGAAAATAAGAGGAAAATGGAAACTAGGCTTTAAAATTTGGAAATAAATTCAATAAGCTTTGGAAAAATTCAAACATCACTTTAAAAATATTTAAAATACAAAATATACTTAAAATAACATAATAAAACATATCAAAAAAAATATTTTTAAAGAAAATAGAAAAAGATTTAAAGAAATTGCTTAAAAGTCCAAACAGTGTCCAGAAATTACAAATAAATCACCATTGACTTTGGAACATTAAAAAATTATTATAATACAAAAATATGCATACAATAACATATTTACACATATTAATATGAAAAGGAAAATAAAATTTATATAATTTAAAATAGACAAAATTGCAAAATAAAACAAATTATACTCAAAATTGAGATGTACATAACTTTCACAGTTTAAGTCCATTTCCAATGAAACGAAAAGCAGTGTTCAAGTTATTACATCTATTTTCATAATAAAAGATAAAATTTAAGATTTAAAATGATTTTAATTTTAATTTTAAAAGTCAAAGTTCAAACAGTTTGAGTAGAAATTCACTTTTTTAGTAAAATGTCCAATTTACACTATTTTGAACTATAGATCACTTGATAGTCAGCATTTATATTTAAAATGAAATATTTGAAATAAAAATAAATTTAAAATAATTAAAATAAAAATAAAGTCAAATTTAAAATATATTGGCAAAAATCTAGGGTTGTTACATATATGGTATATGCGTAGCCCAGACTACCGTGAGCAGCTTGTTGTGGCTAAAACATGAGCCCATACCGGGCCAATTGAGGTCATTCCTCCGCTCAGACACATTTCTTCAATATCATTCTATCGCTTTTGTGATTTTATTAGGTGCACCTTAGATTTGGGAGTATGTCACAAGACGGGCGGTAGTAGCTGCCATACGTTACCACCAGTCCGGATACGCAAGCGGTATATCTACCCTGGCATTGCCTGCGTGCCTTGTCAAATGCCCCATCACGCCTTCTACGCGTTTATTTTATATCTTACCTATGGAGTGCTCCCTGATAGCCCATTTGCGAGTGGAGTTTACGGTATCTGTATAGACTATGACATTATATAAAATGTGTTAATGGGGATATGGGTAATGCATTAAAGCTATTTTAATAGTTTACTTTACTATAGACATAGTATGATAGCATATATTATTACATAATAGATAGTTCCATGGATCCTTAGAGGATGGCTATCCCAAACATCCTTTAAGTTACTTATATTTCAGTTGACATTTCACTTGAGTTCAATTTACTATATAAAAATGATAATCCTGACTCGAGTGTTTTGTGTTTTGCTTTATGCTTGGGTCAGACCGAGTGTCACAATATTTGAGACTCACCTTTGGAGATGGAGCTTCACTTGGAGATCCATTTATATTTATTCAGCTTTCAGCTATCCATTTTTTTTGTTCAGACTTGTCATCTGTTTGCATTTGAGACTACATTGTATTTGAGATATTCTGTTGTATTTTATTTCAAACTCTGTTGTTTATATAGTGGCTTCATGAACTACTATTTATCTTTTCTGGTGCTTATTGTTATATAACACTATGTCTGTGATTGATTTCATTTACTGTATATGCTGAGTTTTTCCAGATATAAATTAGCAATCAGTTGTTTTGAGCAACTCTAGTCTAACATGTGTGGATGCAAATGTTTCGAAATACCCGGGTCATTACAGTCGGTATCAGAGCTCTGGTTTAGGCAAAACTTAGCATATAGAGTAAATATAATTACAGAATCACCTTCGTTCGTGT
The DNA here is from genome assembly GCA_030765085.1 of Allium cepa. NCBI lineage: Eukaryota > Viridiplantae > Streptophyta > Magnoliopsida > Asparagales > Amaryllidaceae > Allium > Allium cepa. Next base: position 781,193,539 of record CM060941.1, on the reverse strand, counting down.
TTGAATTTCTCCTCTTTGATTAGGATTTCCTTAGAATTTTTGCAACTTTCCCCTTTGTTCAAAAATACATTCTTGTCTTCTTCTGTCCGTGTTCTTCTTGATATTGGAGCATCCCATAACTCCATTTCTGTTCCGACAACATTAGTATGATTTGTAAAGGGGTAAAACTCCTTTACAACACGCATCAATTCACTAGAGATTTCTACATCCTCGGTTTTGATGCTGTTATCTCTTTCTAATCCCAAACCGTTTCTTTAGTAAACAACCAAGGTAATTCTCTTGTGATCAAATGTTAAATGCCTCAGGATTTTTGCTAGCAGTTTTATCTTTCCAGCCTAGTGATCTTGGCTTCCCCAATAGTTAGGAATTATCTTGATGTTTTGGTGAAGTCACTTCTCCTCCACCTATGCGGGAAATTGAATTCTGCATCAACCTTACTCCTGGAATTTCAGTTGACCCGGTTAAGGTCACTGCGTTAAAAATAAGTCTATCCATTTCCTCTATTATAATATGATTATCTTATCTTCTTTTCAAGCCAAGCTTATCAGTTAAGAATTCTTTTGATTAAGGTCCCTCTAAATTTGAATCTCTATCATTATTCTATAATCCATTCTCGAATCATTGAGTGAGGGAGTGTATTTGTTATTAATATATAAATATTTTTATATTGTGTTGTTTGAATGGTTGAGTTGACTTGGGGTTTCGATCGATTTGTCTGGCCAACGCTATCGATAGGAATTCCAAAATATTTAAACAGAGCAAACTGACACAATATTGTTTTCGTAGTTTGTAAATGAAATAATTTTGTGTAGGATTATATTATATATATGAAGGTATGATTTTCTAAAATTAAATAGTTAAATGAATTGGTTGTTAGAAATGATAATTTTTTATTATCATTTATTGTTTTGTAAAACATTGACCATTACATCATGATATAAACAAATGAATTTATAAAACATGGTTTATAAATTGATTTGGAATTGAAATGAATGTAAATTAAGAATTTGAGAATTCAATTTTCGGTATTTCCAAAAATATTTGGTTTTAAAGTTTTGGAATATATTATTTGAAAGTATTTTCAAGGAGAAATTTTTCAAAAGAATAATATTAAAAGAATCAAGTCGGTACTCTCATCTTTTGTCGGTAGAAAATAATTTCGGTGATGGCTGCAACATCACCGACGTTAATTTTCGAGTTTCAAAGGAGAGAGACGAGTTAGTAGCTTTGCTATAGTGTGTTTTGGAAAATGGATTTGATTTGAATTTCTTGAAGATGATTTGATGTACAAAAATATATGTATATATGTGTATATTATGTCAAAATGAATTGATATGAAACTGGGAAAAATTTAATTCTTAAATTCTGTGTAAAGTAATGGTTTTCAATTATTGAAATGATCGAAAATTTGGATAAGTGGAGCAACTAAAATTAGAATTGAATTTTAACAACATGAAACAATTTGAACAGTTAAACAAGGATAAATTTATCTGTATAATGATCGATTGCATTCTAATATATATAACTTTCCTGGAATTCTGATGAACGTGCTTGGGTTCATGCTCCTTCTCATATGAGATATTCACCAGAGAGGGACACATTTTATGCATTATCTATGACATTGGAGGTGAGACTCATTTTCTTATCTACCATATTGAGGGAGATGGTTTGTGCCTCACTAGGGTTGGTGAGATTGGTGAGGAGAACAAAAGTAAGTTTTATGATGTCACTTGGGATCAGAAATTTCTTTGCTCTCCTGACTCAGTTGGTTATGATCCTTGTTTGGCTGCTCTCTTCTCAGGGTTTTCACATGTTATTGGTCCGACTTCGGTTGTTGGTCGTGATTGTTCTTCCTCTTCTAAGGAAGATTAGTCATGCTGTTATCGTAGTTTAGGCTCTCTTGTCTGACTCCTGTGCTTTCTTTTTTTTGCCCCTCTTAGTTGCTCTGTGCATGTGCAAAGCACCTATTTTCCCATTATTTATTCAGTGGCATGACCCACTATAAAGCCGGCTAGTTTTGCTAAAAAATAATATATATATATATATATATATATATAACTCGCCTAAAATATTCAAAAAGTTAAATGTTAGGATGAATATATATTGAAGGTTATACAAGAGAAAACTTAACTAATAAATGGTTCAAACTAAAATCTTGCTTAAAAAAAGTGTTGAAATTAAAGAAAATTTGTATAGTATTTAATTACAGTGGAGTCATTAATAAAACTTACTCGGAAAGGGATAAAACGCAATTGAATCATATACAATAATAAATAATATGTCCAAAATTGACATTTTGTTAAGGGAATTTATGAATAATAAATTGATTAATAAAAAAGAGAATAATTTTTTTGAATAATATAGGGTTGTAATAAATGTTCACATACGTAATATATGTTGCAAAATACATATTAAGTGAAATGAATTAAATAAATAAAGGGGAATGCTAGTTAAGCAAATAAATATGAACTGAAGGATAGTTATAATCGAATTTTAAGTGGAATTAACTTAACCAAAAGATAAATGGAGTAAATAAATAAGCTAAACATAATAAATTTTGTTTTCTAGGAAATTTTTGTAACAAGTGTTAATAAATTGAAATTCAAGCAATTAAATGAAAATTTATTTATTAAATAAAATGGATGGAAACCAATTTTTTTAAATATTAATCAATTTGAAACTAATGAAATTTAGATGCTTTTGAATTTATCGTGTATCTGATAACATGTATTTCAATCTATCTTTTCTTTTTGGTTGTTCATATCCTCCTACCTCGTTTCTTTTCGGGGATGAAAAGTTTTGAGTGGGGGAGAGTGTAAAGACCCGAAAATTTCAACTGCTTGAATAACGTAATTAATTAAATTTTTGTGAAATTTTAAATAATTGAATTTGAAAATGAAAATTTGATATTTGGTATGCTTCTATTTAAACTTAGCAAATGTCATTAGATAATATGAAAGTTTATTTTGTTGTATAATTTTATCTCAATTTCAATTTAAATCAGTTATAATTGTTGTAAATAAAATATTTTCGAAAACTGAATATTTTGATACAATAAATTTGTTTATCATCTTCTGAGTGAGACGTCGTATTTCTTTTCGTCAAATTTGGACTTCTCTATCCCCGTTTATCTTATTTTCGACGAATTTGAAGCAGTTTAACAGCAAAAAATCAAGTTTTGATAGGATTGTCATATCATCGATATATTTGTACCATTCTGTTCATCTCGTCATGCCGGTCTCCACGGTATATTTATTTCTGCATTTCGGGGTCCGGTATACGGTGAAATCCACGAAACGGTTATCCGTATCAGTTCCGTATTTCGGTCTTTTGAGTTCCTATAACCTTTCATATATTTATAGTGTCAAATCAATAGCCAGCTGCATTATTTATTTTCAGAATTCAATACCTTGACTCTCGCTATTCCTAATGGTTCCGATATAATATGTGGTCTGTTCATTTTGGGGTCTCTTCATCTTCCACTGTTTAAAAATTAAACAGCCCCTTACCTTTATTACTCCCTGGATTCACGTGCTGGCTTCCACTATTCCACCAATTCGAATTTACTTAATTTGTGGTTAATTACATATCTCTGTCTCTCCCTTTTTTTACATTTCTTTCTCTTATTCTTTCTTTTTTGTCTGTGACTTCTATCCCTTTGAGGAAAAATGCATGCAAGTTCATGTATTTACAAGTTTGGATTTATTTTGTCTTGTCTGGGCTTGCTCGTCCTCACCATTCCTCTCGCCGCCCACCTCCCTGATTTCCCTCCGCCCCATGCAATACCCATCACCATATCACCTGCCACCTAGCTCGTCCCCGACCATAGACAATAACCCACTTCACCGTTCTCGTGCACTACATAATCCGGCCTGTCGTGAGCGTCACCCACCACCCGAGCGACGTGACATCCCACATCTCATTAACCTGGCAACCAAACCCCCTCCGCCTCCACCCCACGTCGCCTGCAGCACCCAGTAACCTCCGGCCTCCCTAACAGCAGCCTTCCAACACGACCAAACTCGTCCCCATCAGCGCAAACTCCGCTTCTCCACTGCCCAGACCCGAACCTTCAACCACCGGCCACCTTCCGATGCTCCACCAAATAGCCATGCCACTTCTTCTTGTTTTGGTTGTTCACACACACACACAAATATAATATGAAAGTATATATATTTGAGTATATATAGCTTATTGATTAAAGAAACTGGTCACATTCTTTTTCTCACCACGTGAGCACCCTAACAACGGTATGTAGTCTTCTCTGATATAAAGCTCATTTTAGTAATTATATATTTATACTTGATTTTCATATTACATTTATATTACATATGCTAGTAGTATATAATATGTATAAAAATATATATAGGTTAATTTTATACCAGTTTAAACATATGTAGGTATAATGTTGTATATATGTATGTTTACATATATCTATGATATATCTGGGTTTTAAGGTATAGATTTACATCTGTTTGTACATAAATTATCTCACTATTTATATAGGTATAAGTTTATATAAGATTATATGATCTGTTGTTTTAATATATAAGTTTATACCAGTTGTGTATTATCTGTTGAGTCATACATGGGTTTATATGCAAGTATGTATATAGGTTATGAAAAAAATAATTATTTTATATATAGAGAGGCTTTTGCAGGAAACTTGTAGGTAGTATATTTGTCTTAAAGTATTGATTTAAAATTGTTATATTTTACGCGTGAGTTATATATATGCTGCGAAGGTATACTATGTTTTTTTTCTCACATACGTATATAATTACTTACATGTTAGATTTATATATATCGGTCTGAAGTATTATTTCTTGAAATGTTTTACTTGTAACAATTATATATGAGCCTACCAAATATTGTTTGAGGAATGATTTCATGTATTGTACATGTAATATAATATATATTTTAAATATATGTGTTAAAATTAAAAACAATCTTGAAATATACATATAGATTTTTGATTTTTGACATATGTATATATGTTTAAATTTAATATTTATTTTCAATATATATATATATATATATAATAAATATTTTATTTTGAGTACTGTTTGCACAAAAAATGGGCAAACACCTCCAAGTCGTATGAATTAGTTGGTTTTACGTTGTTTCTAGTGATTTGGGTGATTTGCGCAAATATGTAAAAAGCAGGGGTTAAACTGTAAAAGACACAGATTTATAGTGGTTCGGCCAGAACGTTCCTACATCCACTTTTTTTTGGCAAGGCCGACGGGGTTGGATGGTTCCCGACCATTTTATTGCAGCACCAGAAAGAATACAACACAGACAACAATGAGCAAGCTCAGAGAATACAAAGTAAACAAAGCGCTACAAAGAACTGGAAGCTAAAAGAAAAAAAAGAAAGAAACAAAAACAACAAAAGGCTATCTTAAGTAGAATGATAATGCATGGGTCAGTGGGGAAAGAAAGCAAGCACAAAGTTTACTAGTACACATACAGCAGCCAAAGCGAAAACATGGCATCAGATAAGCACTGTTCTTATGCCAAGCACACTTGCTCCTATTCCACTTATGCTTTTCTTTGTTCTTCATCAAATACTCAGTAACAACACAAATATTGTACATGGTTCTGTTATCTCCCCTAACCAGCTCATCAGATGCTTCAACAAGGTTATAAAGAATAAAGATCCTACCATGTGACGCTTCATCCAGGTTGTGTATAACGTTCCAATCAGGTTTGTTGAAGTTAGCTTCCTTGAATGTTAAACAACGGTTTAGCTTATACTCCAGCATGTCAACAATAGATAACTTATGAGCGCCAAAAAGCGTTTTACTTTGGTCAAGTTTGGTGACGTAATTGCCCCCTTGTATGTTCCATGCTCCTAGATAAGTTATCATTGGTGAGCACGTGCTTTAATCAATTCTATTTTCATTCTCCTCGTCACAGCTTGCGAAGAGGATAAATAGTTAGGTATTTCAATAGATAGCGGAGTATCAACTCTGCCGGTATTACCCTCTGTAGTTGATGGTGTAGTCAGTTCGGAGGGAAGCTCAGGAGAGGTGGTAGGAGAGGTAAGGGGAGACAATGGAGGGGGTTTTTTGTAGGCAGAGGGAGGTTTAATGTTGGAGTAGATAAATGAAGGAGCTGGAACATGAACACTAGCAATATCGGTTTGGTGACTTTGCTGAGTTGTGCATTTAACTTCACGCATGCATGTTTCGTCATTAGAGTTTGGAGTCTTGCTGAAGGAAGAAAACTTTTTTCTACACTTTTTACTCTTCTTTTCACTTGATTTTAGCCCTTCATGACTCGTACCTTCATTGCTTAACCTGATTTCCATTTTTCCAGAAACAGTAGTAAAATCATTCTGCATATTATCTATTATATCTCTCGACTGTGTGATACGATCAGTTTTATCTTGCTTGGTATAAATGCTGTTACTCACCATTTGGTCTACATGTTCTGTAGAGCCAATATTATTCATTCCTTTGGTATTTTCATTAACTGCTCCGCTTACTCCACTTTTTTCAACCACTGTCATACTTTCATTATCTCTAGTACCTACATTATCATCAACATCCAGACAGTTGAGAATATCGAATTTATTGGAAATCAATAGACTATCAACTAAATCAGCTTCTACACTATATACTTCTTTCAGATTGTTTGGTGCCTCAATAGTTTTATTAATTATTCCTGGAATATTGACAGGCTCAACTTCACCCCTTTCCTCATTACCCAGTTCATCAGACTCAAAACTGAATTTCTTAATCTCTTTACCCTTTCGATCTTTCTCCCTAGCATTCACACTTGCATGAATATCTATGTTAACTTTTTCAGGAACTGTTTCATCACTCCCCTCTTCTATTTGTTCCCCATTCTCTTTTGTTACTTCTTTAACTATTTTCTTTCTTATAATACGTTGCCATGTTCTACCGATTTGCTTTTTGATTGGTCTAATATTTTTATGTGCTTGAACCTTCTCAGTGTTTTCCTTCTTGCTTGCCTCTCTATCTGCTTTACTATTTCCTTTATCACACATTGTGTTACTGCTATCATTATTATCACAATCAACAGTTTTGTGTCCAAACCTGTTGCACATTACACATACATCTGGCCTCCATAAGTACTCTACATAGATTTTCTGCTGACCTCCCTCTACTAGTTTAACCAAGAAGTCATCAGCTAGTTCTTTTTCGGGCCTTATTTCAATTAAGCACTTCGCAAAGCTCAACCTGTCTTGCTTTTCAGTCATCTCATCCATGCATAACAGTTTACCCAAGTGACTACAAAGCCAGTTTATTCCTAGAGGGGACCAAGCAAATATGGGAAGGTTGTACAGTTTCACCCATACTGGGACAGTGGTGACTGAACCAGTAACGTTACTCACATTTGCATCATACGGTTTAATTATGAAAAGTTTATTATTCATGACAATAGGGTCACTCTGCAATATTGTTATTCTATCTTCACTACAAGAGAACTTGAATAAGAAGATAGTACCATCCGATTTAACTGAAACAGCACCTTTAAGTTTCCAAATGAACTTCAACTTCTGTACAACAGCCGTGTACGACAGAGGCTTATCCAGGAAGAAGCCAACTATTGTATCATTCCAGACAGCAGCACCAGCCTCAATAACTTCAGCAGGCGGCACTAAAGCATCATCTTCGTACACTGGTGTCAGATCAATAGGTATATACTTGCCTGCGTTCCTCGGCTTGCGTTTAAACAAAGAAGTCCATATTCGCTCACACGAACCATCAGGGAGGGTGTTAGCGGATAAAGTAGGGTGTTTTGGGTTTGTTGATAGCAGAGGTAGTGGGTCAGGAGGAAGAGGGTCAGGTAGTGAATTGGTTTGGATGGTTGGAGGTGGTGGAGGAGAGAAGCGGACAGGAATGACTTTGAGGGGAGAGGGGACAGTGATGGATACAGAAGGAACTGACAAGATGGGAGGAGGGGGCGAAGGATCTGAAGAAAGAACGGCGTTGACTTCGGAGGGAAGGAGGTGTACGGCTGAGTTGATAGGTAAGGTTGGAATAGTTGAATTGATGGGAGGAGAAAGGAAGGGGATAACAGGAGCGGACATTTTAATTGTTTTTTTCCTACATCCACTTTATATGTTATTCTCCTTTTCTATTCAGATTACAAGTACAAAGCTTTGATTACAAGTAACTGAAAGTTGTTTGAAAGTTCTATCCGTGCTTGAGCTCTCAAACTTGTCTGCCATTGCTGTACCCCTGCCCCTCTATTTATAGAGTGAGGCTGGGGGCAGGGGTCTTGGATGTATATAGCTGCTGACGGGCCTGGGCTGTTGCAATCTGGACCGGCAAAGTTGGTCCGGAATGCCTTGGTCCGGTAGTATTGTGGTCCGGTAGAGCTTGGTTTGGTGGTGAATGGATGGGGCTTGGTCCGGCCATGCTTTGGTCCGGTAGTCGATGGAGGTTGTTTGGCTCGGTGGTGGTTGGTCCGGCTAGGACTTGGAGACGAGCTGGTCCGGTACTAGCAGGGAAGTGGATTTGGACCGGTGGAGGTTGGTCCCGTGGTAGGAGCGTGATTTGGAGTTTGGACCGGCAGTAGGTTGGTTCGGTCATGGGACCGGATCGGTGTTGGATGGAGAGGCTTTGGACTGGTGACGGTGGGTTTTGGACCGGTGATGAGGTGGTTGGTTCTGTAGTGCGTAGGAATGGGGTTGGTTCGGTGATGGGTGGCTTGGCAGGGATATCCTTACTCTGGTTCGGCGAAGGCACGCCCAACATTTGCCCCCCAAAGTGGGGCATGTGCTTGCATGTGTCGTGCTTTTTTTTCCCGCAGCTGAGGTAGCTTCGTTCGGTCCTGGGTGTGCCGAACCAGTTGGTCCGGTCGATATGTTTCGCCTATAAATAAGGGCTTCAGGTTATTGTTATCCTTTATCGTTTTGAGATAGCCGAATCAACCTGAGTACCGAATCAATCTGAGTATCGAATCAACCGAGTACCGAACCAGGTATGTTTTCTTTTGCCGAATGAGCTTGTGCTAGCAGTACCGAATGAACCTAAAAACCTTCAACATCGAATGAACTCAAAGACCATCAATACCGAATGAACTCAAAGACCATCGATACCGAATGAACTTGAAAACTTTCAACACCGAATGAATTCGGGAGTGTTTAAATGCCGAATGGTCCTTATGTTTGAACTATTGATTGAACTCTGGGACCCTGAATGCTTAATGAATCTCTAGCTTTTCATGTTTCGACCTACGAATGATACTCTAGATTGTACATACTTGCTTTTTTATATTTTCATACTCCTTATTCTAATAACATACTTTTGCTTTTGTGTTTGCAGATAAATGTCTCACAAAGTGGAAACCCGATCAGAAAAGAAAAAATCTACGGACAGAAGCGAGTCTTCTGTCGTGCCCCCTGTCCAGCCGGGACCAGCGCGTCGTGGACCTGCCCCGAGGTCATTAGTGGACGGATATGGCCCTCAGGAGCTTCTGAAATATCCTCCCGATTGCATTCCGTGCTCCCACAAAGAAGGGAAACTTGATGTCATCGCTCGCTCCTTTGGGATTGACAGGGCGAGTATGCTGTTGCCGGGAGATGGTGTGATGTCGTACGATCCTCCTGAAGGATATTTCGCTTATAGCCGATACCATTGTATGTGCGGGGCCATTCCCCCAATCAATGCCTGGATAGTCAGCTTTCTTACCTATTTGAAGGTGGCTCCATTCCAACTTCAGCCCAATTCCTATGCTATCCTGGTGTGCTTGTTCATCATTTTTCAGAGGAAATATGGGCGTCCCCCTTCCAACCGGGAGATCCGGTATTTGTACAACTTGAGAGGCTATAAGAAGGGGTCTCCATATATCAGCTTGGAAGCGGCCGTGCCCTTCAAGCCTGTCCTGGATTTGTATTCGAAGCTCAGTATGTTCAAGAAAGATTGGTTCTTCATCAAGGATGACTCTATTTCCTTCTGTCTTTTCACTTCCGGCTGAAAGTTGAACTTCATTTATATTTTCCTTGTTTCAACCCCAATGCTTCCTCTTATATGCTTTTATTTCTTGCTAGCGACAGGTGGCTTTGCGGTCGTGGAGAATGACTCCTTGGCTCGGATGGCTGCGGAAATAAAGGCCATATCGAGACGGGATAGGTCGGCTTCTTACCTGATCAGGAATGCCACTCTCCTGGAGTACAACTTAATTCTGCCACGTCAATCTGTAGTTAAGCAGAGAGACACAACCGAGGAGAGGGCTGCAAAAGCTAAAGACAGGGCTACTGCGAAGAGTAGCAAGAAGAGACCTTTCTCGGTACCTCCAGTCGTCGGGGGAAGAAGCTTAAGAAATCTGATGGACCCACTCTCAGCACATGCCCAGATATTCCGGAGGAGGAAAGTGGAGAGGAAGAAAGAGGCGAGGAGGAGAGCGGAGGTGATGGAGAAGGTGACGGTGGTAACGGTGGCGAAGGGCAGAGTGGTAGTGGCGCTGGTGCCTTGACTTCTGGGCAAGCGGGTGAGATTCAAGAGTGGACGGATGATGCCTTCCGTCAAGCCTTCGAGGGGTTGGGGGAAGGGCCGGCCTTGGTGGAGAAATCGAAGAAGTCTGATAAGGCCGGGACGGGTGCCAGTCTATCTTCTGAGAGTATTTCAACTAAGGCAACTCCGGCGGTTCAAGGTGAATTCTTAACTTTCGCAGACTCCCTTTATGATAAGGACTTAGTAATATTTTATGGCCAACTCCCGTCCTGGAATGAGATTCAGGACTTATTGCAGTATCCCACTCCCCCTCAGGGTTTGTAAAATAAACGCGTTTTCCTACTCCTTTTAACTTAACATATTTCTCGGATCATAGTTTCATGCATGCTTGTAACACTTGGTTCTTATTCCAGGAACGGGTAAGGTGGCCAAGACATCAGATATTCGGCACCGCCTTGAGCAGTACAAGCTACTCAAAGCTTCCACCAAACCAAAGTCGTCAACTAGCCGTCCCAGAGATGTGGTTGGCTATCGCCCTCTTCTCTGAGTTATTGAAGAAGATATGCAAAAGAGGAAGAGGGAGCGATCTTTGTTTGAACCTTCACCTGGCCCTCAGCCTCCAGACCAGCCTATCTATGATATTACTGAGGAAGATACTGAGTTTATGCCCTCCCCACACCCGTCCGAAAATCCAACCGTCACCCCGACAGACCACCCCGGTTTGTTTCGCAACCCATTTGCCGGCCACCCGGATCTGGACCCGAGTTTTCAGGACATTTCTTTTGACGAGGCCACTGGTGAGCATCTTCTTCCCCGCAATCCCATGGTACGGGTGCTTGATGAGGCTAAGTCCTTAGACCTCGATTTGCTTACTACTCGGATTGTGGCCATGGGGGATGAGGCCAAGGCAAACATCGATCGGGTGGCTGAAGAGACCAAGAGGCTAATGGAGCATCACGCTCGACTGGCCAAGGCTGGAGAGGAAATCGGAAGTGCTATTGTTCGGTTGCGGCTAATGGTTTTCGATCAGGCCAAGCAGCTTGCCGATCAGGCTATCCAGATATCCCAGCATGAGGCGGCCTCCAGACGACTAAAGAAAACCATGGAAGAGGCTAGTAAGGCTGAGTTGCGAAAAATTGAGCCTGTTTGCAAAGAACGAATTGACATGGCCATCGCAATGGTGGACGAGGTTCGGAGAGCGGATCTTGAGCAGGTAGAGGAGTTATCTAGGAGGCTTGAGGCCACAGAGCTTGCTCAGGCCAAGCTGAAGGAGGAGATGGAAGTGATGCGGAAGTCCCTTCAGGCCGACTGGAGAGAGATGCTGCCGTCGCACGACTGTCGGATTCTGAGGCCCGGATGAAAGAGTTTGAGGAGAACGAGGGGATAATGGATGAGATGCTGCAGGACATGTATTTCCGTACTTGGAGGCAGGGCAACCTGTCCTGGATGGACGATTATCCCCGGGTTATGGCTAGTATATATCTCCGGGCTTTGGAGGAAGCCAAGGCTGAAGCGGATAAAGAGGGTGGCGCGGCCTTCAGAATGGATGTGGTTACCGCACAGTTCACCAAGGAGGAGAAAGCGGCGGTGAAGGAAGGCATGCGGCTGCTTTCCGCCAAGGAAGTGGGTGTGCAATTGGAGGACGATGATCCGGGAGCGGACGCTGGTAAGTCTTCCCTTTTTAATCTTTTCATGATTTGATTGCTTATCTTTCGTGACTATTGATGGATTCTCTTCCGAATTGGGCAGGTGGGACCTCTGGAGTACATGCGGGGAGTTCTGACCCTGCAGTTAAGTAGATCCGGATGGCAGGCAGGATAGAGGCGGAGCCCCGATGTAGTTGACTTTTTATTTGGTCTGTTTGACATTCCTGTATATACTAATCCAAAACATTATTGTATTTTCAGGCTGTAGTCATGTCCTTGCCACGAACGTCTTTATGTAACTTTATAACATAAGTAGATTCTGTCATGTTCGAATGTGGTTGTTATTTTGATATGTTGCATAAGAAATACAGCTGCGTGTTTATGCATGTGATTTAATCGTATTTGATGCTAAGTTTCTGCTCAAAATATTATTTCATGTCTTGCAATGTCAATATGATGTGTGAATAAACTAAAGCTACATATTTGTATACAAGAGAAGAAAGTACCGCCCTTCGTGTTTTAGTTGTAGAGGGTTGCTTTGAATGTCTTGCGTGACTGAGTATGGAATGTAGCTGAGAGTTCCGTCATCCGGATGTGAGTTCATATTTCCATAAGCGAGAGTTCCCCTAATTTGTGACCTACTTTAGGGATTGTTATATAGGATAGAGGAAAAGTTTTTGAATGAAATGGAAATATGAGAAACAGTAAAACTTCCAATCACGGAAGACCGTCGATATGCTTAATTTTGTGGCAAACGGGTTTTGTAGTCACTTTCCCTAACTGTGGGTCTTGGAGACATTTGTCACCCATCTTACGCCTCCGCAGAGAGTTTATCTTTTTTACCACAGCCGCACTTAAGACATATCGGAGCCGAGATCGCGCACAGTAACTACCCGAGCCATTATGGCCCGTAATCGTGGGTATTATTCGATTTACTATGGCCGGCTAGCGTGGGTGCCGATCGTCAACCGTGAACTACCCCTAGCTGGCCACACCTTATGTTGGGGCTTAAAGTAGGTTCACAGTTGTCGGCGAGCCGAACGCCGTAATGAGCTGCCATCGGCTATAGTTAGATTTCTTAATGGCTTATAATCGGCTCATTACAATTGGCTTTGAGGGAAGTCGCGAGCAATGAGTTAACCCGCAGTAGAGGGATGCTGGAGCAAAAGTGTCTCATTGGCGAGTGCATAGATTCGCATAGTACCTGTTGGGTCTTGTCCAGGTGAGGTTGTGCCGTGAAGTGTCCAAAATGGAAATGTCGTTATACATGATTTTGTTCAACAGAAAAGGATAAAGCTTGACAAGCAGCCAAGATATAAAGGAACAAGTTAAAAAGAGACACGATTTTTAAAGTGGTTCGGCACGAAAATGCCTACGTCCACTGATTCTCTTTGTTAATTCACTTCATATGGGCAGTACAAGTTAAGAAAAGTATCGACGGAGGTGTTGGATGTTCCATGCCCTCTGGAACACCTCTCCGTCCACTGTTGACAAAATATAGGCTCCGTTGTGGAGATCTTTATGAATTACATAGGGTTCGTCCCAGATTGGATCTAGCGCTCCGGGGCGCAGGAAGATCCGCTTGAGGACAAGATCTCCTTCTTGTAAGCTGCGGTGCTTGACTTTGGAGTTGTATTGTGCTGCAACTTTTTGCTTGTGAGCTGCTGCTTTGAGTGCTGCATCGTTTCTTCTCTCCTCAATTAGATCCAAAGACATGTGGAGGAGTTCTTCGTTCTCTTCTGGGTTGTAGTGGATCCTGCGGTGGGAAGGCACTACAGTTTCAACTGGGAGCATGGCCTCCGATCCGTATGCCAAAGAGAAAGGAGTATGCCCTGTTGATGTTCTGTAAGATGTGCGGTAGGCCCAAAGTGCCGTAGGAAGTTCATCCACCCAAGCGCCTTTTGACTTTTCAAGTTTCTTCTTGATTAGGGTTTTGAGGATTTTGTTGACAGCTTCGACTTGTCCATTTGCCTGGGGATAAGCCACAGATGAGAAGCTCTTGTGAATTCCGTGTTCTTGGCACCAGTCGGTGAATTCCTCGCTGTCAAATTGAAGTCCATTGTCCGATATGATTTTGAGTGGAATCCCATACCTGCATAAAACATTTTTGATCAAGAAGTTAATAACTTTTGCCAAAGATATCTTATTTAGAGGTTCCGCTTCCGCCCATTTGGTGAAATAGTCGACTGCCACTATGGCATATTTGGCTCCGCCTCGGCCCATTGGCAGTTCGCCAATCAAGTCAATTCCACATACTGCAAAGGGCCAAGAGCTGGTCATTTGAGTAATCTCATTTGTTGGTAGTCGAGGAATCTTAGAAAATTTCTGACATCTGTTGCATTTCTTGACGAAGTCCAAGGCGTCTTTGTTTAAAGTGGGCCATTAGTACCCGTATTGGAGTGCTTTCTTGGCTAGAGTTTGCCCTCCGGTGTGATCTCCGCAACTTCCTTGATGGATGTTGGACAAGACTTCCCTGGCTTCCCTCCCAGCTATACACCTTAATAAGGGATTAGAGAAGCCGCGCCGATAGAGGATGCCTTCTTGTAATGTGCAGCGGGAAGCTTTCCTTAAGATTTTCTAAGCTTCGTTACGCTCGTCGGGAAGTGTGCCATCTTGTAAATATTTCCAGATGGGAGTCATCCAAGTTTCCTCTTCGATTGCAGCTATCATATTCGTTGGTTCGTAACTCGGGACTAGTTCCTTTGAAATGGTTATTGTTCGGGGAGCGGTGCCGTCCTTCATACTAGCTTGCTTTGCCAGTTCGTCGGCCTCCTGATTCTCTTCTCGAGGAATGTGTTTGATTAAATAGTGATCCAACTGATTGAGCAGCAGCTTGGTCTTCTTCAGATATGCTGTGAGTCGTTCTCCTCGAGTCTGGAATTCTCCCAGTATTTGATTTACAATAAGTTGAGAATCACTATGGAGACATAAAGAACCGACTCCAATCTCCAGGGCAAGTTCTAATCCGGCTATCACTGCTTCGTATTCTGCGTCATTGTTGGTGACAGCGAATTCCAGCCTTAGGGCGTAGTGCAGCTTCCTTCCCCTGGGGGTGATTATCACAACACCTGCCCCCAAGCCTTGTTCATTTGATGCTCCATCTACGAAGAGATTCCACTTGATATCTTCTGCTATTTCAGATTGCTCCTTACCTTCGTTAGTAGTGAATTCGGCAATGAAATCAGCTATGTCTTTCCCTTGATAGCGGTGCGAGGATGGTAGGTGATATCATATTGACTCAGTTCAATGCACCACTTAAGTAGTCGCCCAGAAGTGTCGGGGCGATGGAGTACTTGCCTTAACGGTTGATCGGTTAAAACTCTGATGAAATGAGATTGGAAATAGTGTCACAGTTTCCCTGACGTGATTAGCAAATAGTATGCTAGCTTTTCAAGTTTAGGGTATCTGGCTTCTGCCCCTGTAAATCTCTTGCTTACAAAGTATACAGGCCGCTGCGCGCGGTCGTCTTCTCTCACCAAAGCGGTGCTTAAAGCATGGGACGATACGGTAAGGTATAGGTATTATTCCTCGCCTTCATTCGGAGTTGAGAGTATTGGTGGTCTCTGGAGGTTTTTGATTAAGTTAAGGAAGGCCGTCGAGCATTTGTCAGTCCATTCGAACTTTCCTTTGTCTTTCTTTAGAGCTTCAAAGAAAGGGATGCATTTGTCGGTTGCTTCAGAGATGAACCTACTTAGGGCGGCCACTTTTCCGCTTAGGCTTTGCACCTCTCTTCGAGTGGATGGTATCTTGATATCTTGCAAAGCTTGAACTTGTTCGGGGTTTGCTTCAATCCCCCTGGCATGGACGATGAATCCCAAGAACTTTCCCGACGATACTCCGAAGGAGCACTTTAGAGGGTTCAGCTTCATTTCATATTGGAGAAGTACTTGAAACATCTCGTCCAGGTGGTTTATATGATCGTTGGCTTTCCTCGATTTTACCAGCATGTCATCCACATAAACTTCCATAGTTCGTCCTATTAGTTCTGCAAACATCTTGTTGACGAGGCGCTGATAAGTAGCTCCGGTGTTTTTAAGTCCAAAAGGCATTACTCTGTAGCAGTACAATCCTCGGTCAGTGATGAAACTAGTGTGGTCTTGATCGGGGGCGTGCATAGGGATCTGGTTATATCCTGAGTATGCGTCCATAAAGGATAAGAGTTCGTGTCCGGCTGTGCTATCCACGAGCTGATCGATTCGGGGGAGTGGGAAGTAGTCCTTCGGACAAGCGTCATTTAAGTTGGAGAAGTCGATGCATGTTCGCCACTTCCCATTAGCCTTTTTTACCAGTACCGGGTTGGCGATCCATTCTGCGTAGATGGCTTCTCGTATGAAGTTATTGGCAAGTAGGTTCTTTACCTCTTCCTCGAGGGCTGCTGATCGTTCTGCCCCCATGCTTCTCTTTCTCTGCTTTACTGGCACCTTGGTGGGATCGATGTTCAGCACGTGGCATGCTACGTCTGGGGAGATTCCTGTCATGTCGGCGTGCGTCCATGCAAATACATCCATGTTGTGGCGAAGAAAATCAATGAGTTGATCCTTTAATTCTTCTTTTAGTTGAGATCCGATTTTCAATAGTCTACTTGAGTCATGTTTGTCTACAGCTACGAATTCCATAGCCTCTGCAGGCTCGGCGGTGGCCTCCTCCTCTTTGTCGCTGGGTCTAATTCATTGAAAGGATCACTTGTATATCGAAGAGGAGGGGTTTTCTTTAGTTGCTATGCTTCCAAGCTTTTCATGCAGAGAGTAGTCTCTGCGTTTTTCCCTTTATCTTTTCTGCGGTTATTGCGAAGTTCAGTTACATAGCAGTCTCAAGCCGCGTCTTGATCTCCCTCTATTTCTCCTATTCCGTTATCTGTTGGAAATTTCATCTTCAGGCACCATGGGGCTAGGACAATTTGGAAGTCAGACAAGGCTGGTCTTCCCAAAAAGGCGTTGTAGGCCGAGTGGTTCTCTATTAGTACAAACGTTTTTTTTCGCACAACGGAGCGGGGATGTCTTCCTATTTCAAAAAAAAGGTCCAGTTGCCCGAGGGGCATCTTCGCATCTCCAGTGAAACCATGTAGTGGTTTGTTGCAGGGAGACACATCCTTCATTGACAGCTTCATTTTGTTGAAAGCATGCTTGAATAGGATATTCACCGAGCTTCTAGTGTCTACTAAAATTCGGAAAACTTTGGCTGGACCAAACCAGGCAGAGATGACCATAGGATCCATGTCTGGGTACTGTCTTCCCTCTAGATCACGCCTACTGAATGTGATGTCGTCATTCTCTTTCCGTTTCGGGTGGCGTTCTTCCATAACAGAATTAACGTAGCCTCCATCGTTTCTAAGTGACTTACCGTATCTTTCCATCTCTGCCCAGCTTCTGTCGGCGATGTGTGGTCCTCCTGATATGGTATGGACCACTATCTTCTCTTAACTAGAGCCGATGGTGTTGCGATTTCCTCCGCCTTCTTCTGGGAGGGGTAGCCCTGGGTTTTCATTGGCGGGAGCTGGAGTCCTGTTCTGGCTTTTTACATAGCGTTCCAGTCTCCTCCTTCTAATGTGTTCTTCAAGCAAGTCCCGGAGATGGTGGCATTCATTGGTGTCATGTCCATGGGATTCGTGGAAGCGGCAGAACTTTCCATACTTGAGTGCGTTATCTGACTCCTTCTTGTGCGGGGGGCGCTTATATCTAACTTCATCTTGAGTGGCTAGGAAGATGTTTTCGATGGTTTCATTCAAAGGAGTGTAGGAGTCAAATCTTGGTCCTAGTCGATATAAGCGCTTTTCTCCCTTCTTGCCCCTAGCACTGTCTCTAGAGTCACTTCTCCGAACATCCTTTGCTGCAGCGGGAACCTTGTATGGAGCTGTCTTAGCCTGTTGCCCTGACTGCCTCTCAGTGGCAGCGTCTTCAAGTCTCATATACTTTCCAGCTTCATGGAAGAAATCATGTAAAGTAGCTGGTTTTTCCTTGGTTAGTCTTCTAGCAAATTTAGTATCCGGATGTACACCACTGCAGAGGGCCATTAGGATAAGTTTCTCGTCGGCATCTTGGACTACAGCCTATGCGGCGTTGAATTGGGTTAGATATTGTTGCACTGTCTCTCCGGGTTTCTGTTTGATATTAGATAAGGAATAAGCGTCCTTGGGTTGTTCCACATGAATGCGGAACTGCCTGATGAACATTTCTTTCAACATTTTCCATGAGCTGATGGACCCTTGGGGTAGATGGCAGAACCAGGAGGTAGCTAGATCTGCCAAGAAAAGTGGGAAGCATTTACACAATACTCCCTCCGTTGGTCCGCTCATGAGCATATGCTGGGTGTATCTCTGTAAGTGTACGATGGGGTCAGAGGTTCCCTTGTAAGGTTCCATTGTTGTCATTTTCCATTCCCGGGGGGTGATGGCAGTTTCGATATTGCAGGTGAAGGGGCTGGTTACCCTAGCACCTATCCCCCGATCCCTTTGCTCCCGTTGGACGCACTCTCTGAACAATCGTGCCATCCTTTCATCAGAACTTGGAGCGGATAGAAATGAGTTTGGTTCTTCCTTGTGGGACTGATTCCGTCCAAACAACTTGTAGGGATGGTATCGTCTGTCACTCCTAACATTCTCCAATGGCTCCCTCTGGTCTTCTGGGGGCATGCTGGGGTCAGCCACAGTTGGCCCTTGCCTTTATCTTCCCCTGTTGGGTTCTGTTCTCAGCACTTCCTCGGGTCCAACTTCGGGCTAGACTCCTGCTCAGCCCCGTCTACTGGTGTTTCCATGGTTAGGTAGCATGACAGGCTCAGCTACATCCGCCCCCTGCCTGGTACCTCCCCTGTTGGGTTCGGTTCCAAGTGTTTCCTCGGGTCGGAATTCGGGCTGAGTCCGGGCTCGGCTCCTACCATTGCTGTTTCTGTTGTTAACCTCTTCGAAGAAGAAAGACCTTTGTCGTCTCCCAGATCCTCCAGACCGGGACTTACCCCATGATTCAGTGTTGCGGTTGCATTCTTCAGCATCCCTTAAGCGTGACATGAGTTGGTCCACCAAGGATTCTTGTTGAGATGCGAAGCGGTTTGTTACTTCAGCCACAATCCTGTCTAGATCCGTCCTTGTAATTGGTTGTTCCGTAGCAGTGGCTGTCGGATTTGCCTGATTTTCGTTTGCTGTTGGAACCGGACGATTGTCTTGGTCTCTGATCGTTGGATCTGGGATACTGCTAGTTGCGATGTTCTTTCCTTTGTTAGCATCTTTCTTCCGTCCGGGAGGCATGTTTTCCAAGCAATGAACGATGCTAATAGAAAAAGGGTTAAGTGGGAGAAGCTGAAGCTTCGAGCTCCTGCTCTCAATGAAAGCACCAAAAATGTTTGCACAAAAATTGGGCAAACACCTCCAAGTCGTATGAATTAGTTGGTTTTACGTTGTTTCTAGTGATTTGGGTGATTTACGCAAATATATAAAAAGCAGGGGTTAAACTGTAAAAGACACACAGATTTATAGTGGTTCGGCCAGAACGTGCCTACGTCCACTTTATATGTTATTCTCCTTTTCTATTCAGATTACAAGTACAAAGCTTTGATTACAAGTAACTGAAAGTTGTTTGAAAGTTCTATCCGTGCTTGAGCTCTCAAACTTGTCTGCTATTGCTGTACCCCTGCCCCTCTATTTATAGAGTGAGGCTGGGGGCAGGGGTCTTGGATGTATATAGCCGTTGACGGGCCTGGGCTATTGCAATCTGGCCCGGCAAAGTTGGTCCGGAATGCCTTGGTCTGGTAGTATTGTGGTCCGGTAGAGCTTGATTTGGTGGTGAATGGATGGGGCTTGGTCTGGCCATGCTTTGGTCCGGTAGTCGATGGAGGTTGTTTGGCTCGGTGGTGGTTGGTCCGGCTAGGACTTGGAGATGAGCTGGTCCGGTAGTAGCAGGGAAGTGGATTTGGACCGGTGGAGGTTGGTCCGGTGGTAGGAGCGTGATTTGGAGTTTGGACCGGCAGTAGGTTGGTTCGGTCATGAGACCGGATCGGTGTTGGATGGAGAGGCTTTGGACCGATGACGGTGGGTTTTGGACCGGTGACGAGGTGGTTGGTTCTGTAGTGCGTAGGAATGGGGTTTGTTCGGTGATGGGTGGCTTGGCAGGGATATCCTTACTCTGGTTCGGCGAAGGCACGCCCAACAAGTACATGTTTAAACTTTTATTTTGAAATATATAGCTATATATATACTTATTTCATCGATTCCTAGTCCATCTTGACTTACATTCTTAAATCGAATTTATCGCAACAATTCCTAGCTTGCCGCTGTCCCGGTATTCGTAATTGTATCCGTATCGTGTGTGTTTCCGTGTTATGTTCTTCACCATCTTCTTATTTCTCTAGCATCAGAAGGTGAGAAATCACTCACAATTAACATTCTTATAGTTAGTAAATTTGATTTCACTTGAAATGACAATTGAAATAGGCTGTTAAATTTGAATTGTTAGTTATTTAATTATTAAATATGTATGCCATTATCTGTAATTGTTCACCTGTGATATATGACATCATATTCTATTGTATTTATTTTATTTAGTTTGTTACTGATGATATATGCCCGTTGTTGATATATTATATTATTATCATTTTTGTTCTCACTCCGCAAGTTCCCTATTAGTTTAGAATTCCCAATTGGTTGAAATGATACATACCCGAAAGATATTATAAATTAAGGGAAAATCATTATGGGTTGAAATGATAAACCAAGCAATTTTCATTGATTTTGAAATTTTGAGATTGTGGGTTGAAATGATATATACCCGTAGATATTTAAATTGCGGATTGAAATGTTAAATATTAGTATCATTTGATCATATGATATAAAATTATATACCGAACCGTTGGTATATATTTCGAAAAATGATTTCTAAAGTTTTGAAAGAAATATATGGTTTAATAAATATTGATTTTAAAATATAATATATATACTCTTTTTTTATTTATGTATAAAAATCTAGATTTTAAATTAATATGTTTTGGAAGTTTTAGTTTATAAGTTAGTTTTGAAAATATAACTTTTAGGATTTTCTTATAATTTTATTATTTTAAAAACATATAAAAATAGATTAAATACAAAATACATTTAATAATCAGATTTAATAAAAATTTAACTTAATTAGTTGATAATACGTTTAAATATTTATTTAAATTTATACAAATATTTTAAAAATGGATTTTTCAACTTTAATAATAAGGGTTGGGAAGATAAATTAATGTTGACTTGGAATTTAAATTGGTTAATAATTGAATTTAAATAAGAATTAATTTGAACTTATTGATTTTGAGATTTCGAAAAATACGATTTATAATTGGATTTGATAAAAAGTGATTAAATGAATATTCTCAATTTTGAATAAAATTGAGATTGAATATTCAATATTGATTTAAATTTATAAATTTGATTTTTATAAATTCTTACTAAAATGATTAAGTGAATACTTTCCAATTTGAATAAAATTAAAGTTAAATGTTGAAATATAAATGAAATTTATATTGTAAATGTTGAATATTTAAACTTGATTCTTATTGGAATTGAAGTGATAGTTCAAAACCTGGATTTGAAATTGATAAAAATTGAAATAGTTTATTGAGAATTTGAATTGAATCGTTGACCTTTAAATTGAAATGGTTAAACTGGAATTGATTTAAACTGAAATTTTGGAAATTAAGATGATTAGAATTGACTTGCGAAATTGGCGAAAACTAATATACGTAAACTATTTTAATTTATAACTATTTTTGTATATACCGTTTCAATATCTAAACAGTTTAAGTTGGAACCATTATGAATTTCAGAAGTGTTATGATTTCGAAAGCGTTATTATTTTGAAAGTGCTACGTTTGTGGAAATGCATATTTTTAAAGTGAAAATGATATTGAATTGATATGAGTTTTGAAATGAATATGATATTTTGATATGAAGTATAAACTATTTGAATTATAAAATGACCACGGTGTGAAATAAGTGTTTGGTTGTTAAAGAGACCGCGATCAGATGTTGTCATACTTTCTACCAATAACGAAAACCACTTTAACAACCATGTACGTGGTGGAGATTCCAAAATGAAGTCGGATGGTTTGATGATGGTTCGATATGGTATTTACGTATCCCTGACTCCGTAGCCCTGACTCCCATGAGTCAACTTGATGTGGCTAAAACAGGAGCCACGACGGACCAAATAAGGTCATTCCTCCGATTGGACACATTTATTCGATACAATTCTATTGCTTTTGTGATTTGATTGGGTGCACCATTGACTTGGGAGTGTGTCACGAGGTGGGGGGTCGTAGCTGCTATGCGTTACGACCAGTCCGGATATGCAAACAGTATATCTACCCTGGCATTGCCTTGCGTGCCTTGTCACATGCCCTATCGTGCCTTCTACGAGTTTGTTTTGTATCGTACCTTTGGAGTGCTCCCTGATAGTCCACTTGCGTGTGGAGTTTACAGTATCTGTATAGACTATGACATTATATAAAATGTGTTAAGGGGGATATGGGTAACGCCTTAACGCTATTTTAATAGATTACTTTACCATAGACATAATATAATAGTGCATATTATTACATAGTAGATAGTTCCACGGATCCTTAGAGGCTGGCTATCCCAAACATCCTTTAATTACTTGTATTTCAGGTAACATTTCACTTAAGTTGAATTTACTATATAAGAATGTTAATCCTGACTCGAGTATTTTGTGTTTTGCTTTATGCTTGAGTCAGACTGAGTGTCATAGCATTTGAGACTCACCTTTGGATTTGGAGCTTCACTTGGAGATCCATTTATATCTATTCAGCTTTTAGCTATCTAGTTGTTTTGTTCAGACTTGTCATCTGTTTGTATTCAAGACTACATAGTGTTTGAGATATTCTAATGTATTTTATTTCAAACTCTATTGGTTATATAGTAGCTTCATGAACTACTATTTATCTTTTCCGTTGCTTATTGTTATATTACTCTGTTTCTATGATTATGTGATTGGTTTACTTTACTGTATGTGCTGAGTTTTGCCAAATATAAATTAACAATCTATTAGCTTGAGCAATTCAAGTTTGACATATGTGGATGAAAATGGTTCGAAATACGGGATCGTTACAATACCACTTTCAAAATTTATTTTCAATTTCAAAAATCATATTTTAAAAATAGTTTACAACCCCCATTTCAAAACTTCATATTCAAATCAAATATGTAATTTAAATCCCAACTTAGGTTATAATATCATTTAACGTTATTCACTTTAAAATCGAGGATTTAAAATATAAACAAATCCACTTAATTTAGTTTGAAATTTAGAAAGATAGTTTAGATAGTTATAAATAGTTTTACATAGTTATAAATAGTTAAAATACTCTAAAATAGTGTAATTAAAGATACTGTTAAATTGATTTAAAATAGTTAAACAGATTTAAAATAGATTACATAAAATTAAAATATATTAAATAACTTTAAAAAATATTAATTAAATTTAAAATAATTTAAAATTGGTTAATTAGTTTAAAATAATTAAATGGTTCAAAATAGGTTAAAATGATTTAATATAGTAAATATAGGTTAAAATAGTTTAATAACTTGAAAATCATAATAATTAGGAATTTTAAAATAATATATTTTTAAACAGTTTATATTAAAATATGAATTTTCAATTAATATCAATTTAAACTATTTATTTTATTTCAACACATCCGAACCATTTCAATTTCCAATTCACCAAACCCTATTCCGAATCTTTCTATTTAATTTTTTTTATAAATTATTAAATTCTATATCGATTTCAATTCATGTTTGAAATATCAATTTAAATTATACTAATTTCAATACATTTCAATGTTATATTTCAAACAGTTCAAATAACTCAATTCTGATAAATTTCACTTATATTTCAAATTCAACTTTTAAATTTCAATTTAATTTCTTTAATAATACTTTTGAAACAATTCCAATTTTAGCATAAAACTTGAAATTCAATAACAATTCAATTTATATAAATCAAATTTTATTTCAGAATATCATTTAACTAAATTCAAAAATTAAGGATTTAAAATCATTTAATTTAACCAATCCGGTGTCCGTATATAATTCTCTACCCCAAGATCAAGTGATACAAATATTTACCATTTCAATTCGCAGTTTAAATTTTATAGTTATATATCATTTCAAACCGCAAATCCTGAATTAAATAAAATCCACAAAATCACTCGAGTCTATCATTTCAACCCATAACAATATTTCCCTAATTTATGGATCGTTCATGTATATATCATTTCAACCCATAGTGATCTTCCTAGACAATAACTAAAGGAACTGGAAAATTTTGAATTCAATAATAAATTAATTGACAATTTAATTCAAATAATTCAAATTAACAAGAATAGCAATTTAAATATATCGAACAGCCATATATTTAATGTAACTAACATAAGAAATTTTAGAAGTTATGAGTGGGTCAAATCACTCACCTTCGATTTTAAATCGAATTAAAATCCAAATTAGGGTCCGAAATCAAACGGTCTTAGAATATGTCCAAACAAGCTTCAAAAATTCCGGAATTTCAATATGATCCCAGTTAAAAAAACCGCATCCAAATCCCAGCACGTATGAAAAGGCTACGACGATTAGAAGATTTGAATTTTAAACTAAAAAACATAATAACGTTTACCATGTCACCAACTTGCTCGCATCCTCCCTTAGGAAACCCTACTACCTCGTTCATTTGCATGATCCACGAAGCTGCCAATCTTCAACCACGATCACCACTTCCCCAAGGCCATAGCAGCCACGTCAAGGCGTTTGCGTCTCCATTGGTCAGCTTGCCGCCCTCACATGAGGCGCGTGAGCCTCCCCATGGCACCGGAGCACCACGCAATAAGCCCCGTCGCCACTAAATTATCTCGACCTACTTGAATTTTTGAAGGCGATCTAACCGTTAACACTAAAAACAAACTAAATGGATGCATTCCCTTGGCAATCTCCACACATCCATACCCTAAATTCGACCATCGGTCGAAGTTCATCGGAAGTGATGAACGACCAAGAATATACTATCGAATTATGGGCATATAGAAACTCAGATCGAGTAACATACTGCAGATTTGACTTGTGCTCTTCGAGAGCTTCAAATCGATATATAATTTGTTAGGGCTTGAGGAATTTTGTTTTTCGATTGAAATTTGATTTGAAATTGAATTGGGAATTTGTTTGTCGGGGTTAGACATGGGTCTGGTGTGAGTAAACGGGTTAAAGTTGCTTAACTTTTAAAAACCTTTGAAAACAAAAGGTATCATGTAAGACTCCCCACACATAAACATGGGTAAGTTTTTACCTTACGCTAACCAAAACATTTGATAGGAAATCTAGTGATATTATAATAGTGTCTAGGGTTTTCAAGTAAATAGAAAATAGCCGAAATTGTTACATTCGTTAAATTCCAGCTACTAGCCACAAAAGTGGGTAATACAATCAAAACCGTAGGGGCATGTAGGAAGAATGGGTTTCCATCAATGGCAGGGTTACTGGGGTACCGTCCGTCACAGTACGTGGCCTAGATCACCGTACCGAGGATCACTCCCGGACCCCTGCAAAACACAAAGCCGGAACCATTCCTTGCTGAACAGTTCCAAGCAAGACAACCCCGGCGATTCTAGCTAGCAATCGCCCCACACAGTCGAATAAAAAGGGACATCTAGGTAGGGGTAAATCTCGTCCTATTTGGGCATGACCCACTTAGCCTTGCTGCACCTCCCCTGTTTTAGCCAATCCCGGTTGATGAGGCTTGAGGCAGCGATTACCTTTGTAGAACACATCTATCTTAGAATGCTCATCGTCCACCTGACGATGTTATGAAAGCATTCAATCCATACAAGTTCGTTCCGGGTTCGAACGAAACCGAAGGCATTATCTCGTTACACTCATTTTGGAATCACCCTCAGAGTTAACGACAATAACCCTTGCACTCTGAAAACTCCATCTCAAACCTGAAAGTACAATCTCCGTTATACTCGTATTGGAATCACCCTCAGAGTTTTTAATGACAGATAGTTCTTACACTTCGAGTCTTCAACTCGATCTTCACTTGAATTAACGACCTAACGTTTAACTTTGATCGATGTGGTTTTCGGATAATCAAATTTGATACCCGATCACGGTCTCATCAAACCAAACGTGTCTTAAAGGCCAAGTTGTTTAAAGGTTTAAACAATTCAATTCAATTCAATTCAATTCAATGCTTTGAATTCACATAGCATTAACACAGATAAATATCATACGTTTATCATTGATATAACCTATATCATATCACAGAATGTCTCAACATATCATCAATTCATATTATAATTGATTTAGTTACTTAAATTAAATTAACTCCTTAAGAATTAATCACTTAATCTTGCCTATACAATCATTAATTAATTACTAACTTTAATTAATTAATCACTCCTAGATTAACTTAATTAATCAATTAATCAATCCCTAATCCAGATTAATTATCCTTTAATTATCAATTAATAAACTTTACTTATTAATAAATCTCCTTTAATACAAAGTAATTAATCCTTAATTACTTTCATAATCAATTAATTAACCTTTAATTAACTGATTAATTATCCATCAATTATCGATTAATAACCTTAATTATCAATCAATATCTCTAAATACAAATTAATTAATCCATAATTACTTTTATAATTAATTATCTCTTAATTATTAATTAATAAACCTAATTATCAATTATTAATTAAAAACTTAATTACGGATTAATTATTCCTTAATCACTAGTTAATTAACCATTTGATAAATCCTTAATTAACTGTTAATCTATCCTTAATTAACAGATAGTCAATCCTTAATTACCATTTGATTAATCCTTAATCACATTTGATTAATCAAATAATTATCACTTAACAACTTCTTAATTAATCCTTAATTACGAATTAATCATCCATAATTATTAATTAATAAAACCTTAATTATTTATTAATAAAATTTAATTACAAATTAAGCACTTCTTAATTACTAATTAAGTAAACTTTAATTACTTAATTAACAACTCATTAATTTCTTAATTAATCAATCTTAATCACTAGATTAATTGAGTCTTAATTACACTTAATTACTTGATTTATTAAGCTCCGATCATTAATTAATAATCTAGTTAATGATCTTTTATTTACAATTTAATTAACCTTAAATTAATTAACCTTTAATCCTTAATCATTTATAAATCAAGTAAATTATTTTCCCTTAATTAATTTCTTAATCAATCCTTAATAATTAAACTAATTAATTAAACTTAATTTCTTTAATTAATTTAATCAAAATTAAGATATTAAAACCTTAATTAAGACAAAACATTTCCTTATAAATGCTTTAACTACCCTTAACATATTTACATCATTTACCTTTTATAACTTTCTTTACTTAATTAAATTATTAATTAAGTTTTTAAAATAAAACAACCATTTAACTCTATAAATTAAAGTTATCAAAACACAACTTTTAATAACTTAAATATTTATCAATTTATAGTTTTAAAAATTAGTTTTAGTTTGAATTTAAAACTTATCATCATTTTTCTATATATAAACCTTTAAAATTACTTTCATAACTCAATTTTAAAATCACTTTAAATTACTTAACAAATTTATCAAACTTCAAAATTTCTTAATCAAAACATTTAAGAAAACCTTTATTAAATATAAAGTAGTTGATATAAAAAGGTTTTAATCCAATTTAAATTTTAAATTTCGAAAAAAAATCTTGTTTTCAAACTTTTTAAATCCTCACAACATATAGCTTCGGGTCATACACGAATGCCACTCGGGTTTAAACCCGAGTTTTCTTTCTCTTCTCCCCATTACCTTACTTTTTGATTTTAAACTTAGAATTTGTCTAGGTTAAAATCAGAAGAAGCAAAATACTCACGTCCCCGAAGACGTACTCGAGAAAACTGCTGAAACCCCCGAATATTCCCCTCGAACCACTTCCTTTACCCAATCATTGACACCAACCCACCACTGGTCCACCTGCACAGGTGATCGCGGTGATACTGACCACCGCCAACGGCTTCAACCTTTCAATGATCCTCCCCTCTTACAATTCCGACCCCCAATTCTACACTAAAAGGTCCTAAACGAAATCGAACTACTTATGTCGAATACTGGAAACCATAGCATCACCTGAAACTTCACCGAACCCTCGACTCCGATCTTCAGAGAGTATGCAACCACGGCCACACACTCACAAGCGTTCCACGCTACTTTCCTCCCATTCTTGAGTAAATCGAACCACCCAAGACGCCACAACAGCCTAAACCATAGCCATGAGCAAAACTGGGTGTTAAACCCTACCTTAAACAATTTCTGATGCCATAGTGATTTATAAAATCACAAGCCATTTTTGCCTGAAACCCCATTACCTCCTCTACCTCAAGTAGTATTTCCGACCACCCCAAATACTCCAACTTCCAGAAATCGCCAAAAATCTATTTTCCAGAAAACCCCAAAATTTACATTCAATCCAATATTTAAAATTTAGACTTTTGTTTTAAAAATCATAATTTTCAATGATGATTTGAGATATATTCATGAATCAATATAACTAAATAATTGATTTATTACATTGTTCAAGTTCTCACTGCGTTTTCTTGTTTATAGGAGATTTTCCAAACTTTGAAAACTGGGTGGCTGAGTCCAGTAGGGTGTTTCTATTTGCTTTGAGGTCCGAGTTTCTTGAAGAGCTTTGGATTTGGAATGTGATATCCCGGAATTTTTGGCAATATCAATTTAATAATCTGCATTAAAAATTAATTTGATTTGGTAATTTTTGTAAATAAATTTGAATTAATTTAATAATCTTCTTTAATTAAATATTTAATTAGTGAATTTATCTTTTAATAAGCTAATAAATTGTTTTCTATTTGTAATGTATACATATATTTATATATATATATATATTCTAAATGGATGAGTTTGGTTTTAAATTTAATTAATATAGCATATTTTCTAATTCCAATATTTTGGTAATTGGTAAATTATGATTTATTTAATGTTAAGCTTTTGAAAGCTATTTAATAAAGAACTATATGGTTTTAAAATACATAAAATAAATATTTAATTGTTTACAAAGGGTTTTAGCTTAAGTTTAAATAAGATTAATAGAAGATGGTGGGTTGTCGAGGACTTCGCCAGAGTTTTAGAGGCAACGGTGGTTGGAGCTTCAATGGCGAGGCGTTGACAGGTTTTGATGGGAAGTTTCTATTTTCTGGTTCCAGGTTTGGGTTAAAGCTTGATATCGATTTCAGGGTTGGATGGATGTGGTGGTGATCGGATTCTGGTGATAGGAGGATCGTCGTTCTGCTCGAAGGTGTGGAGTCGGCAGGAGTTGGTCGGCAGCACCGTGCATGTGCACGGTGCACTGGTTTCTGATGATCAGTGTTAAATTAATTAAACTTAATTAATTAATCTAAACTAATCACACTAAACTCAATTAATTACATTAAGTAATTAATCCCTTAATTTCTTTTATTAAGTAATTAAACATAAACAATTTCATAAATGATTATTATTAATTAATGGATTGTAATTACTTAGTGAAGTAATTAATTGAAAATTATTGGATGTAATTAGTGGAAGATGATTTAATAATGGAAGTAATTTGGATTAAATTACTTGAAATTAATCAAGGGATTAATTGAGATAATTAATTAAGGGTAATTAATTTATGAAATAAAGTAATTAAGGGTAGTTAATTACTGAATGGGATTAATCAAGGGATTAATTAGAGAATAAATTAAGGAGTAATTTATTGATGAAGTAATTAAGGGTAGTTAATTAGTGGATGTTATTAATCAAGGGTGATTAATATATATGGTTTAATTGAAGATTAATTTCTTAATGTAATTAATTTAAATAGAGAGATTAATTGAAAATGTAATTTGAAATCATAAATTAATTAATAAAATTAATGATGTAAATTTAGAATTGATTAATTAAGGAATAACTGATAAATGAAGTAATTAATTAATAAAGGATTAATGTAATTAACTTTAGTTAATTAATTGATTAATTAAAAGTTAATTATTGTAAAGGGTTAAGTATAATTAACTTGTGCAATTAATTAAAAGGCTAATTACTTATAGTAATTAGAAAATTTGTTAATCAGGAATGATTAATTGAAATGAATAATGAGATGGTGATTAATTATTCGATTTGTAATTAATTAATGGTTAAGTTAAGCAGGATCATCCGAAGGATTTTGTGGATAAGAGGCGGGAGAATTTGGATTCTGGAGTCGGAGATTTGGTTATGGTTAAGATTTCTCCGACCCAAGGAGCTATAAACTTTGGTAAGTCTAGGAAGCTAGCTCCGAGGTGTTTTGGATTTCTTCTGTATTTTGGTAAGATAAGTGTTTGGTCTTCAGAGTTGAATTGCCAGTTTGGATAACTGGGATTCAGTATGTTTCACGTATCTCGGAGGGAGTACGTGTTTAATATATCTCTAGTTATAGAACCAGCAGTTCAAGAAGTTTGGCTATTGAGTCAGACTCGTCTGTAGTCTGATATCCTATTTAGTTTTGTAGATCTAGATAAGCTGGAGCTCTGTATCTTCGTAATATTGATTTTCTGGATTCTGTAGAGCGAGTATCCCGATATTTATACCGGGGAAACTCGAAGAAGTTCTATCCAGAATTTTTCGGATAGTTAGATTTGTTTTGATTGTGTGAATTGGTTGCTTTGGTTGTTAGCATATGATTAATATATGCTCTGTTTTAAAATTTAATATTTAATGAGATTATTAAATTACCTTTATTTTAAATTTCGGGGATGAAATTCTTTTAAAGGGGGAGGATTGTGATATCCCGGAATTTTTGATAATATTAATTTAATAATCTGTATTTAAAATATTATTAAATAATCTTAGTTAATGACCTTCATTAACTATTCTTTAATTTCTTATCTTAAATAATTAACTCAGATTAACCATTATTAATTACAAATTAATTAATATTTAATTACCAATTAATTAATCTCTAATTATTAAATTAATTAAGTGTTAACTATAACTTAATTAATTTAATAATTAGAGATTAATTAATTGGTAATTAAATATTAATTAATTTGTAATTAATAATGGTTAATTTGGGTTAATTACTTAAGGGACGAAATTAAAGAATAGTTAATGAAGGCCATTAACTAAGATTATTTAACAATTAATTAATGTAATTAATAATGTAAGTTTTTTTTTCAAAAGCTGTCAACTAACCTTTAAGCTTCATAATGTAATCTGGAAACAACAAATTTTCAAAGTCTTGAGCCATCATCATCTTGTTCCTGTACAGTCAGGCATTTCAGCTTCAAATGTTCAAGCTTCAAAGAATTTCAGCTCTTAAGTTTGAGTAATACAAAGTTTCTGAAGTCAGAAGTCTAGCAACATAAGTTTCAGGAATCAAGCAATACAAACTTTAGAAGTCAACAGCAACTACAGTTTTCCAACTTTCAAAAAGGGGCTTCAATTTTCACAGTTTCAAGCTCTTCCTTTTTAAAACTGTGAGTAAACGTCAAAATTTTAAACTTAAGTAGGTTAAAATTGTTGCTTAAGTAATTACTGTGATATTGATTCCTGAATGTGTGGACAGTAGTATACAATCTGTAGTTATGAATGCATTTGAATCTGCATGCCTGAGTTGTGCTTCTCTGTTCATACTTGATTACAGAGGTTTGAAAATAAACAAAAATTCAAACTTCCCATATAAACACTTTGCAGCTTAGGGTTTTCAAACAAATTAGTTGAGTTTAAACTCCATTTTGATTATGAAAACAAGTTTTAGTAATCTAAGTCTGGAAAATCTCCTGTAAACAAGAAAATGCAGTGGGAACTTGAACAATGTAATAAATCAAATATTTTGTTATGTTGGTTCATGTATATATCTCAAATCATCATTGAAAATTATGATTTTTAAAACAAAAATCTAAATTTTTAATATTGGATTGAATGTAAATTTTGGGGTTTTCTAGAAAATGGGTTTTTGGTGCTTTCTGGAAGCTAGAGTATTTGGGGTGGTCGGAAATACTACTGGAGGTGGAGGAGGTAATGGGGGTTCAGGCAAAAATGGCGTGTGATTTTATAAATCACCATGGCATCAGAAATTGATTAAGGTAGGGTTTAACACCCAGTTTTTCTCATGGTTATGGTTTAGGCTGTTGTGGCGTCTTGGGTGGTTCGAGTTACTCGAGAATGGGAGGAAAGTAGCGTGGAAGGCTTGTGAGTGTGTGGTCGTGGTTGCATTCTCTCTAATGGTCGGAGTCGAGGATTCGGTGAAGTTTTAGGTGATGCTATGGTTTCCAGTATTCGACATGAGTAGTTCGATTTCGTTTAGGGCCTTGTAATGTAGAATTGGAAGTCGGAATTGTAAGAGGGGATGATCGTTGAAAGGTTGAAGCCGTCGGCGGTGGTTAGTATCACCGCGATCACCTGTGCAGGTGCACCAGTGGGGGGTTGGTGTCAGTGATTGGGTAAAGGAAGTGGTTCGAGGGGAAACTCGGGGGTTTCAACAGTTTTCTCGAGTACATCTTCGGGGACGTGAGTATTTTGCTTCTTTTGATTTTAACGTAGACAAATTCTAAGTTTTTAAAAATCAAAAAGTAAGGTAACGGGGAGAAGAGGAAGAAAACTCGGGTTTAAACCTGAGTGGCATTCGGGTATGACCCGAAGCTATATGTTGTGAAGATTTAAAAAGTTTGAAAACAAGTTTTTTTTAAATTTAAAATTTAAATTGGATTGAAACCTTTTTATATCAACTACTTTATATTTAATAAAGGTTTTCTTAAATATTTTGATTAAGAAATTTTGAAGTTTGATAAATTTGTTAAGTAATTTAAAGTGATTTTAAAATTGAGTTATGAAAGTAATTTTAAAGGTTTATATATAAAAAAATGATGACAAGTTTTAAATTCAGAATGAAACTAGTTTTTAAAACTATAAATTGATAAATATTTAAGTTATTAAAAGTTGTGTTTTGATAACATTAATTTATAGAGTTAAATGATTGTTTTATTTTAAAAACTTAATTAATAATTTAATTAAGTAAAGATAGTTATAAAAGGTAAATGATGTAAATATGTTAAGGGTAATTAAAGCATTTATAAGGAAATGTTTTATCTTAATTAAGGTTTTAATATCTTAATTTTGATTAAGTTAATTAATGAAATTAAGTTTAATTAATTAGTTTAATTATTAAGGATTGATTAAGAAATTAATTAAGGGAAAATAATTTATTTAATTTATAAATGATTAAGGATTAAAGGTTAATTAATTTAAGATTAATTAAATTGTAATTAAAATATCATTAACTAGATTATTAATTAATGATCAGATATAACAAATCAAGTAATTAAGTGTAATTAAGACTTAATTAATCTAGTGATTAAGATTGATTAATTAACTAATTAATGAGTTGTTAATTAAGTAATTAAAGTTTACTTAATTAGTAATTAAGAAGTGCTTAATTTATAATTAAGTTTTATTAATTAATAATTTAGGTTTTATTAATTAATAATTAAGGATGATTAATCCGTAATTAAGGATTAATTAAGAAGTTGTTAAGTGGTAATTACTTGATTAATCAAATGTGACTAAGGATTAATCAAATGGTAATTAAGGGTTGACTATCTGTTAATTAAGGATAGATTAACGGTTAATTAAGGATTTATCAAATGGTTAATTAACTAGTGATTAAGGAATAATTAATCTGTATTTAAGTTCTTAATTAATAATTGATAATTAGGTCTATTAATTAATAATTAAGAGATAATTAATTAGTTAATTAATGGTTAATTAATTAATTATAAAAGTAATTATGGATTAGTTAATTTGTATTTAGAGATATTGATTAATAATTAAGGTTATTAACCGATAGTTGATGGATAATTAATTAGTTAATTAAAGGTTAATTAATTGATTATGAAAGTAATTAAGGATTAATTACTTTGTATTAAAGGAGATTTATTAATAAGTAAAGTTTATTAATTGATAATTAAAGGATAATTAATCTAGATTAGGGATTGATTAATTGATTAATTAAGTTAATCAAGGAGTGATTAATTAATTAAGGTTAGTAATTAATTAATGATTGTATATGCAAGATTAAGTGATTAATTCCTAAGGAGTTAATTTAATTTAAGTAACTAAATCAATTATAATATGAATCTATAATGCTTGCTTATGGATGATTGTTGTTGGATGTCTATATTGGATGATATCTATTGGATTGATATCTATTGATGATATGTTGTGACGTTCTGTGATATGATATAGGTTATATCAATGATAAATGTGTGATATTTATCTGTGTTAATGCCGTGTGAATACAAAGCATTGAATTAAATTGAATTAAATTGTATTGTTTAAACCTTTAAACAACTTGGTCTTTAAGACACGTTTGGTTCGATGAGACCGGGATCTGGTATCAAATTTGATTATCCGAAAACCACATCGATCCAAGTTAAACGTTAGGTCGTGAATTCAAGTGAAGATCGAGTTAAAGACTCGAAGTGTAAGAACTATCTGTCGTTACAAACTCTGAGGGTGATTCCAATACGAGTATAGCGGAGATAGTACTTTCAGGTTCGAGATGGAGTTTTCAGAGTGCAAGGGTTATTGTCATTAACTCTGAGGGTGATTCCAAAATGAGTGTAACGAGATAATGCCTTCGGTTTCGTTCGAACCCGGAACGAACTTGTATGGGTTGAATGCTTTCAGAACATCGTCAGGTGGACGATGAGCATTCTAAGATAGATATGTTCTATAAAGCTAATCGCAGCCTCAAGCCTCATTAACCGGGAATGGCTAAAATAGGGGAGGTGCAGCAAGGCTAAGTGGGTCATGCCCAAGTAGGACGAGATTTACCCCTGTCTAGATGTCCCTTTTTATTCGGCCGTGTGGGGCAATTGCTAGCTAGAATCACCGGGGTTGTCTTGTTCGGAACTGTTCAGTAAGGAATGGTTCCGGCATTGTGTTACAGGGGGCCGAGAGTGATCCTCGGTACGGTGATCTAGGCCACGTACTATGACGGGCGGTACCCCAGTAGCCCTACCATTGATGGAAACCCATTCTTCCTACGTGCCTCTACGATTTTGATTGTATTACCCACTTTTGTGACTAGTAGCTGGAATTTAATGAATTCAATAATTTCGACTATTTTTTATTTACTTGAAAACCCTAGACACTATTATAATATCACTGGATTTCCTGTCAAATGTTTTGGTTAGCGTAAGGTAAAAACTTACCCATGTTTATGTGTGGGGAGTCTTACGTAATACCTTTTGTTTCTAAAAGTTTTTAAAAGTTAAGCAGCTTTAACCCGTTTACTCACACCAGGCCCATGTCTGACCTGGAGTTTATTCTGTTTTTCTTAAACTCTTGGGTACTCAAATTTTACGAGTAGCCAAGGGATTCGGGTCTGCTTTGACGAATACTGGAGGAGATATGGTGCAGGAGGCTTCAGCGTTTGTAGTTATATTGTGTTTCCGCTGTGATGTATCTCTATGATGTATGTGTTGTATTTGAATTGTAAATAAACAGACTTTTATAACTGTCTATCTTGTGTTGTTATATCTGTATAACTCTGATGTAAATGACTATGTAATAGTTATGTTATATATTATATTTTGTTCCATTCCACTATGAGATCTGATTTTGTTGAGTTCTTTTCTTCTATCTATTCTATTTCTACCTCTTTCTTTCTTAAAGATGATCGTCTTTCTATGGAGAGAAAGGCGGGTCGTCACACTTGGATGAGACTTGCTTGTCTAGGTGAAATGTGATGGGGGGTTCTCGCTTCGCGTTTGGTGGCGAACGGGAGACTCCTACCACCACAAGGGGTTGGTTAGGCGGAGGCCGTAACAGTCGAAAGGCTGGCCGTAAAAGCAAGTTTCGGGTACCAGTGTCGGCCACGGTGGTGGGGTTACCCACTGTCGAACAGCTAAAGGCTTAGACCGTGACAACTGTTGTAAAAATATGCTGCGAACAAGTGCTCCAAACAATATATTAAAGCTTCTTTGATCAAAAAAACTTTTTTACTTCACATATGTTCATTTTTCCAAATCAGATCACTTTTAAAACACGTTAAATTATTTATAATATTTATTCCATATTTTCTAATAATTTAAAAAAATTTAGAACTTTGCTAATTTGGCCACCGAACTGCCAAAGCGTAATTTTTCTAAAAACTTGTTTTGGACTTATTTAAATATATACAAGATGAAATCTTGATTTTCTTTCTTCATTTTAAAAATATGGATATAACAGTCCGAAAAATTCATATCTCGAAGAATTTCGAGCTATATTCAATTTCGTATACTCATTTGAAATCTTCGACGTGAAATCATGAACTACCGTTATGCGACACAGCTAGTTTTGACTTATTTTTCAATTTATTTTCAAACTCCACGGAAATAGTTTTAAATGTTTATAAAACATCTCTAAATCATTTTAAACTCATTTAAACAAATAATTTTCATATTTTAAACTGATTTTCCATTTTATTTCACATTATATTACTATATTATTATAATATCATTTTCAAACTTTTTAGATGTTTAATACAAGTAAGAGGCTAAACAACCCAATGCACATCTTTATATAGATTAAATTCTCATTTAATTAATTATGGTTAATTACTAACTATTTTCTCTTATCATTTATCAAACCAAGTAATCATCCACATTAACATCCATATATTCAAAATAGAAATCAAATATTTAATCATTCAATATATTTAAAATTTAAAATCATTATACTTGCAATAACCTAGTGATTAATAAGTAAAAATGTGAGTACTCACCTTTATTCGAATCATACTTCCCACTAATATTTATTTCAACAACACTTCTTCTAACATTTTTTTACTTCAACTAAATCATTAATAGACTCACCTTAAGCATCACTTAAACCCTTCTCCTTCCTCCTAAGTGCACGACCATCATCACCATTACCATAAGCCCACGGCCTCAATCTCCTCCACCATAGTGCTCACGGAACAAGCCTTATCTCCTCCTTCCTCTATAATTTTTTCCTTTTTAGATGCTAAACGATGTTCTCTAAGCGATATAAGAATATGGTAGAATTTGGTGGGGATTGGGCCTGATTTACATAGCTTTCTAAAAAGTTAGAAAGGAGGGAGAAGAGAAGAAGAAGCCTTTAGAGAGCATGAAAGAAGAAGAAGAAAATGAAGAAGGAGGTGAGTTTTGAATGAATGAAAATGAAGAAGGTTTTGGTGTGTATTTATAAGAAAAGTTTAGGAATAAATATCATAACTTAAATGGACCAAAATGTCCTTAATTAACCATAAAGTAAACCATGTTTTGAAAACCTTACCACCACCTTATCACATTAATACTTTATGTCATAGTTACTTAAAGTTTAAGAAATGTAACTTAAAGACTTTTATAAATTCTGATGTGATTTGATTTGACTTTTATTACTTACTTTTACTAATTACTTTCTTGACTTTTCTAATTGTGTTTAGTAAAGTAAACTTGTTTAGTTATTATATTGAACAAAATATTGATTTTCGACAAAACATTTTACGGTCACATTTTGACATTTTTGTTAAACTATTTATTAATATAAGAAAAACTTGAAAAAATTGATTTGTTATCCTCCTTAAATTACTAAAATAAGTGTATTTGACTTATGAAACCATATTTAACAATATTAAAATTCAATTGCTAAAATATGACATCGATTTGTCAACGTGCGATGAAATTTGCCAAACATTATAAAAAAAGTATTTTTATATTTATAAAACTTTTATCAATCACTTATTATCATTACATAGTCATAAAAAATTAATTATTTATCATTTAAACATTTATTTGACTGTATATCCAATTTTCTCGAAAACCGGTTTTTGTCAATTTTACGTCGGAACTTCGAAATCTCTATTCAATTCCCAAAATAAGTTCATCATTCTTATTTATCACGTAAAACATGATTATTA
This sequence comes from Allium cepa, assembly GCA_030765085.1. Classification (NCBI taxonomy): domain Eukaryota; kingdom Viridiplantae; phylum Streptophyta; class Magnoliopsida; order Asparagales; family Amaryllidaceae; genus Allium; species Allium cepa. The sequence continues at coordinate 781,155,473 of CM060941.1, read as the reverse complement.
AGTTTGAAAATTCTATATTTGAATATTTAAAATCAATTAAATATTCCATTTCCAAAGCGGGAAAATGTTGGTCATTCCACTTTCAGTAGCATCCCTTACCAAATTGGCACCAAACAGGAGCCTATCCCTTGTGTCCAACCAATAATTAGGTGACTTACATGGTCTACTATATAGTGCCTCAAATGGTGCCATCCAAATACTCAACTAATAAATATCATTATTGGCAGACTCTAACAAATGCAAATGGTATTCCCAAGATATTCCAAAGTCCAAAACAAACGCCCTTAGCAAATCCTCAAGCACATGGTTACCCTTTTCATCTGACCATATGTGTGCGGGTGGTAAGCTGTACTCATGTTCAACTCTGTTTCTTAATGCTTATTGGTGCATAATGGGCCTCTATCACAGACAATACCACTTGATATCTGACGAATTCTCATAACATTCTTTACATATAGATTCGCTAAGCTAGTTGCCATTCTTGTTGACTTCACCGGGATAAAGTCAACATTCTTAGTTAATCTGTTGACTATTACCAAAATGTTATTATTCTCTATTCTCAACCTTGGCAGCCTATAAATCAAACCCATTAACATCGAGTCCCACTTCCATGTCGATACCTCCAAAGGTTGAAGTAAACCGCTCGGGTTTTTATGCTTAACTTCTACCTACTAATAAGTGAAGCACCGTTTCACATGCTTACCAACATTTCTCCTCAACCCTTCCTAAAAGAACACTCTCTTCATGTCACGATACATATTTATGCCTCCAGGATGAATGGTAAACTTAGATCGATGACTTTCTTCCAAGACCTCCTTCTAAATATTTTTTACCTTCAAAACACATGGTTTCCTTTCTTCCCAAGCCATCCCTTTAAGTTTATCTCGAATCGTGTTAGGTCCTCAACTTCTGCACTTATTCCCAATTGCCTAATTCTTTCAGCTAATAATATGTCTTCTCTTTTCCTTATAGAAATTATGTCTATAAGAATTGGATTTACTTCCAAACTTTCTATCATCTTTGGATCTTAACTTGATCCTACATTTGTCTTATAATGTAATCTGCTAAACACTAATGCCTCTAACATCTTTTATTCCCCGATTATGGTTAACACCCAATTCAAATGCCTTGTAATTAAAGCACTGATAATAACCTGCAATATTAGTGATCAAGTATTTGAATAATTAATTTAAATATTAAACATTAATTAATGGTACATACCGAATACTCTAATTTTAGAGATGAATGAATTAGCACACGAGACCACTACCATTGAGATCCAAATTTCATCAAGAGAAAATTAATATAAGCTTGGCTATGTTTGAGATTGTTAAGTTTCAATAGTTATTAATGTTTTTGTTTGGATGAAGTGAATTTGTATTAAGGCCCATATGCTAGCTTATTAGTGGCTAACCTCTTTATTCATTTTAAATGCATGATTCATTTCATTTGATTTTCCTATGTTCTTTCCTATCTTTCTTAAAGCTCGAAACCTAAATCCACTAAATAAGGACCAAATAAATTCCTATAAATCTAGATAAAAGCACTATAATTCTTCTCATCTCATTCCTCACAAAACACATCTTTATAATAGCTTGAAGTTGTGTTTAGAGCGTTATTGATATTTAAAGAAAGCATGTGTTCAGGTTTTGGTAATTTAAAGCTTGATTTAGGGAAGAAGAGGCGAGTGAGAAGATTCTCTAATTATATTGGCTCTCTCTATGCTTCATAAATTTATTTAAATGTGATTATGAAGTGATTTAGTGAATGATATTGTTGATCTGAGCTTATATTTATGTTGTAAATATGATTATGTCAACTCATTATTTGTTAGAAACCTTAGTTACTAATTTTGGTAAGCTTAGGGATTAATTTGGGTTTAATTAAATAATGGTGTGTGATGTTATGATTGATTAGAAGAAAGCTTAGTGATATAATTTTGTATATATCATTAGTGGGTATTAATTTTACCATTTGAATTGGTTTTCGAAAATTTGGTAAGTTGATTTGGTTGCTAATGGTTTTTAATGGATGCATGTGATGATTTGAACTTATTTTTATGTAGTAAACATAGATATATTAGCATATTAATTATTAAAGAATTTAATAATGACTTTTTAAGGAGTTAGTAAACTAATTAAGTAAGGTTTGAGCTTTACACTTATTATTAAAGTGATTAAAGGCTTAATGAAGCTTAATTAGCGCTTTTAAATATTATTGAAATAAAGGAATAATTTTATAAGTGAATGGAATATTTTATAAAATGGTTATACGGTTTTATAAAATACTTATGAGATAATACTTAATTTTAACGAAGAGATTATGAATTAAAAGACTTAAAAATGATTAAAAACCTAGTAATGTGATTTATAAAATAGTGCGCAATTATAGAAAATTATAGGAAGAGATATGAGACTTTTTGTAGAAGGTTTAGTAAAAAAGGTGAAATTTGATTAAATAATAATTGAATTATTTATTTAAATGTACGTGTGTGTGTGTGTATGTATATGAGTAAGTATATTTATACATGTATTGGAAGAGGTATAATAACTAAAACACTTCATGAAGTATAATTTCATTTGTTGAATGAGATTGAGTGGACATATGTATGTATGTATGTATGTATGAATATATGTGTGTACGTGAAAATTTTGTATGCAGTCAAAGGTGGTAGGGTTGAAAGAGTCACCCTGTTGAACTCGACATGCAAGGGAGCATATTTCATTTTGCGAATAACTTGACAAAAGTAAGAAACCGCTTTAATGCTTCAACTAACAGATTCTGGATGAAAACCCGCTAATCACATTTGTGATGTATGAAGCAAAAAGGTTAGGGTAGGCTAGACGTCCAAAGGGGTCGGGTTAGGGTTGGAAAGGGCTAAGAAGTCTTCACTGCTATGCTTAACACAACAGCAGGGTGAAATACAGTGATAAGCACAACAATGCTTAGACACTATTATGTTGACGGTAGTGCATGGCATGTTGTCACATAGCACTATTATGTACACAAAAGTGCATATGCTCTAGTGTTTTATAGCAGTGAACGACAATGATGTGCCAATAGTAGTTATGCAAGCGAGTAGGACCTTGTGGCTCCGGCATAGGTGGAGCATAGTGAATCCCTGATTTGAATAGGGGAAAGGCATGTGGACTTTTCGGTTTGGTTAAACGATTCGATGCATGGTGTTCTTGAGAGTTCCATTGGCATTGGGGTAAGTGCATGGTGAGGGAACCATGTATGACAAGCACTTAATAGCGATGGATCGATACGAGATCCAGGAAAATGGGTGAACACATAACGATAAGTGATCGATATGAGATCGACAAGACATGTGAACAAACGAGTGGAACATACTCCCTTGTTCTACACGTTGTTGTGCGGGAGAAATCCATTGGGATCTATGCAAGTGCATGACAAGAAAATCATGGAGAGGATGGCTAGATTCTAGTTGTAGTATGGGTCGATTTCTATGTATTATCTTATATGCTCATTGTACGGTTTCAGGCCATGCCTTCGATATGGTAAGGTGCAATGCTTAAGGGATATTTATACCTATTAGTGGTAGCGTAGATTCAATGCTTTGGAGCACCACAGTGATATGGATTTTAAATTTGTGTCAGAAAAGCCATTTAGATTTGTATGGAGGTACCCATGCAGCAATGGGATTGTATGAGGACAGTCATATAATTTATGGACCCTCAATAGATAGCAATGTAGAAAAATCCAACGAACACATAGGGTATAAATGCTCCGTTAACTTTTTGTTTAGTATCGAGACGATGATAAATATTGGTAATTTGGACTAATCATATAGGAGTGATACATGAGTATGTATAACAACGTTTGTACTTATAATTATGCAATAAGAATTGTTATGTTATTTATGATAGAGGGCGTTGGCACTGGTTGACCTTTGGGGCTCCTTTATCTTTTCACTAGCTAACATAAGCATTATAGCATCATTCTTAGAGGCATATGGGTTTTTCTAAAAATCGGTATTACTAGGGCGTGCTGACTTTTTGGTTATAGGGAAAGAGCAGAGTATGGTATGATTTTGTATCCTTTAGTACAGGTTTACTTTACTTGTTTGTAGGTAGTCCAAATTACATGTGAGCCACATTTATGAAGAGAATTTGATGTGCCTTAGTAGCTTCCTTTTATGTGTATAGTTTCAGTATACAGTAATTTGTGATAGTTCCCTTACATCAAGCTTTAAGTCTAACCGCATTTTTTCTTTATATATTTGTGTCATGACAACTCTTGGGTACTCTACTGATTAGTTTATGAGTTATATGCTTTTGCGGATATGCTTATTGGACAGTTGGAGCATTTTGGAGGCATGGTGGCTATATTTGAATTTGTAAACTTGTTGTAATAGTACACGATAGAGATATTATCTGTATATGAGACTTGTTGTATCAGATATTATATTCAGAACTTTGTATGGATAGAGTAGATGTATTTTGGCTTGCTGTAGTGATATTTATTTATCAGTCTCTTATATATTATATATTTTATTATGTTCATGTATATTTTGTATATTATATGTTATCATTCAACTACGGGATTGTATCCACATGCCTTGTTAGAGTGTTTAGTTTTAATTTTTCCCAAAGGGAATGTCTTTTGTTGAATTTGGGATTTGGACGTTGTCATGCGATGTTGATTCAGTGTATTATGAAGGACGATTCATCATAGTTGGTATCAGAGCTTAGGCCCAACACTCAGGACCTAGTAGGCCAGTTTGAGTTAAGTAACCTATAAGATAAGATGTGACGAGATAGCGTACTTGTATTTTTTTCCATTATATAGCACTGTGCATATCATATCAACCACACTTCAGTCTATTTCAATTGCAAGTTTTTATTGTATCTTTATTTGAAAATATTAGTATGAGAAAATAAGGTACATGAGTAGCTACTGCTAGGCAAACAGTGATGCTTGATTTTTTTAAAGACTATTTAGCTACCATTTAGGATGCTCCATCATTCATGGAGATTCCAGTGGCTATGATAGGTGTTGGAGGTAGTGTAGCCCCATGGGCGCTAGTATTACTTCCTTCTTCATTCTTGGACTTTCCAAAGTTATGTAGAGATTTCTGTAGGGTAGGATGTCACATTAGGGTTTAGATATTATCACTGAGACATAGGCTTGGATACATACATATGAGAGGGCTTCACCAACTTTGGCTTAGAGGATGTTCTCATGAGGAGGGTTTCTTCCTAAAAAGGATATTTTTGTTAGGTAGGACATAGTAGTGGAGGAGGATGGTGAGACGATCTTGACTTGGATTGACTTTAAATGTTGCTATGAGTCATAGTTTATTTCTAAGACTGAGAGCTTGAGCATTTCATCCATTTACTGCAAGGTAGCTTATCGTAAGAGAGTATGTTAAACCTTGTATGAGCAACCTTAGTAGGTAAGATAAGGTGTAGCGACTGAGGTTATTACCGTTTGAACTTGAGGCATGGCTTTCGAGTTGAGTGGTGGTAGCAGGTGAAGTGTGACTTGGAATTGGAATCCAAGTAGGTTTCGATGGTTGCCCGATAATGAGCAAAGATCGGGCAGATGGTTTACATGTTTTGCATGGAGTCATTAATGTTAAAAGTGTTTGGTCTTCTGTTAGCAAACCTTAGGTAATGGATTAATCCCATGAGCTACACTAATGTTTTCTAAGGATCAATCTATTCACATACCAGTTCTTAATCCCTAGTTCGAGCATGGAATTTGTAGGTGATTTGCACCAGCTAGGCGAGGGTTTTTCACTTGATTCTTAAAGGTGAGGACTTGATCAGATTCTTAAGGTGACCTAAAGATTTTTGATGTGCAACCCTATTGGTAGGAGGAAAGTTTATAGGTCGGATTTAGAACTGGATAGAAATTCGCATGAGTGGAATCAGGTGGCCGATCCTAGCTTAACAAAGAAATCATATGAGCAAACATAGGATTGCATCGGGAATCATATATTATTTTGGGTGATCTTTACACATCGTGTGTGTGTTGTATAGTTAATATAGCATGTGATAGTTTAGCGAAGGGTTTCTCGACTAGTTTTGTGACATTTGGATAATATTCCAAGTGGTGATCTGATATTTGTCTAGGTGAGTATCGTAGTACACTTACTATATTATCCTTCTTATCATTGTTCGATTGGTTGGTTTTTAACCCGAGCGAGCCAAAGCGTTAGTAGAGTATCATTTAATATTAGCTTAGTTTGTAAATTTTCTCCTTTGGAAAATGAAATCTATTCGAAATTAGAGGAATGGTGAAAATTAGGTTGACGGATTTATTCGAGAGTCAAGAGGATCGATGATCCAACGTACCATTTAACTTTTCCTTTTCGTAGTGGGAGGTGTAATTGGAAGGAGTTGCACCACTAAGGCCTTTTGTTCCTTTGGTTGTCGAACGAACTCATGTTAGTCTATAGGTTGACATGCATGTTATGACTATTATTGGTTATCATGAATGTTGGTATAGACTTGCATGTTTGATGGTTTATATGCTAACTGTTGTTACTCGTTTCGTATGTTTGATCGTTTATACGCTAATTATTGTTAATTATTTTATGTGCTTAGTTGCTAGTATGTTGATTTTTGTAACTTATTTATTGTGTTTGGTTGCTAGTATGTTAATTGTTGTTATTTATTTTATGTGTTTGTGATAGTATGCTAATTGTTGTTACTTGTTTTGTAATTGTGGTTGCTAGTTTTCCGTGCTTTTATACTAGCTGTTTTTACTTATTTTGTGTGTTTAGTCGTTTGTAACCAATTGTTGTTACATGTTGTAGCAAGTTTGGAGAGAGATGGTGATGACTATCCAAATAGATCACATATCATTCATTGCTATTATATAGGTATAAGTGAGATCTATATGAGTCTATTGCATTTTGATGTGACTCAAAGTCTATGGTATACTAAGTTTCTGTCATATTTTTGTTTATTCTCTATTGGATAGTCATGTATGATTGTAGCGGTAACAGTTACTACATTAAATTGTACATGTTTAAATTTTAAGTCATTATTAGTATGGTGCATAATCGTCTTTGTAAGTACTCGTTATGTACTTGTGAGCAGAAGCTAGATGCTATTGCATGATTGTTTCTGGAGTTTGCTTGCTTGGCATTGCATGGAGGAGTAAGTTTGCTTAAAAATAGGTACATATGAGTTTGATAGAGAATATATTTACACACACACACACACACACACACACGTCTTTGTTATTGTATTTGTCCTCAAATATGAGATGCCTATATACAAGATGTATAGTCTATTTTGTGAGTTATAAAGTACTAGTGAATTTTTCCAAATTAGTTGGACTATGATGCTTAATGGGTTTATTATCATTGTCCCATTTTTTACGATTTCGAGGAAGAAAGTCTTTTAAGGAAGGGAGAATGTTACAACCCACGTTTTTAACGATTGCATATTTAAACGGTTAATTTGAATATTAAATCATCAATTAATGATACGCGTTGAATACTCTGCTTTTGGAGACGAATGAATTGGGACTCAAGATCACTTCCATTGAGATTGCAATTTCATCATGAGAAAATGAGAATAAGCTCGACTATGTTTGAAGTTGTTAATTTTAAGAGTGAATAGTGTTTTTGTTTGGATGAAGTGAATTAGGCTAATGACCATAGACTAGCTTATAAGTGGCTAACTAGATCATTTATTTTAATTACACGATTTATTTCATTTTGATTCTCCATAGTTCATTCCTAATTTTCCCTTAATCTCTAAACTTAAATTCACTAAACAAATATCAAATAAGTTCCTATTAATCTTGATAAAATCACTACAATTCTTCTTATCTCATTCCTCACAAGACCCGTCTTTGGATTAGCTAAAGTTGAATTTGGAACTTCATCTCAGATTTAAAAAGACAAAGAGACGGGGTTTTGATGATTTAAAGCTTGACTTAGATAAGAATAGGTGAGGGAGATTATTCTCTAATTATATTAGCCTTATATGCTTCACAAAATTTATTTAAATGTGAATATGAAGTGACATTAAGTGATTTGGAGATAGATATGATTGATTTGAACTTATTTTTATGTTACAAAATAAGGTTACATTAATCATTATTTATTTGAAACTTTAATTACTAATTTTAAAAAAGTTAGTCAGCTTAGGGATTAATTTGGGTTTAATTAAATAATGATGTGCGATGTTATGATTGATTAAGGACTAACTAAATGATATGTTTTTGTGTGTGTATATATATATCATTAGTTAGTATTAATTTAACTATTTGAATTGGTTTTAGAAAATTTAGTAAGTATATTTTGTTGTTAATGCTTGTTTAATGGATGATATATGATTATTTGAACCTATGTTTATGTAGTAAGCATGGTTATATTAGCATATCAACTATTAAAGACCTTAATAATGACTTTTTAAGAAGTTGGTAAAATAATTAAGACTCTTTTGAGCTCTACACTTATTACTAAAGTGATTAGAGACTTAATGAAGCTTAATTAGTGCTTTTAAATATTATTTAAGTAAAGGAATAATTTTATAAGTGAATGGAATATTTTATAAAATGGTTTTAAGGCTTTATATAGTATTTATGAGAAAATTAATTAATTTTAATCAGGAAATTGTGTATCAAAAGGTTTAAAATGATTAAAAAGCTAGTGATGTACTTTATAAAAAAGTACATGTTTCTACAAAATGATAAGAAGAGATATATGACATTTTTGGAGAAGGTTTAGTAAATTAAAGTAAGATTTGATTAAATATTAATTGATATACATGTATGCATGTATACGGGTAACTATATGTACACGTATATTTGATGGGATATAATAACTACAATAATTCATGAAGTATAATTTGATTTGTTAAATGTGATTGTGCAAATACATACATATATACATATTTGTGTGAATAAATATGCGTGTGTCTGAAATTCATATGTCGGCTAAGGCATGTGAGAGGAGGCCAAGCCGAAAGAGTTGCTTCATTGAACTCTATGTACAAGAGAATGGATTTTTTTTGTTGTAATCCATTTAATGAAAATAAGAAACAAATTCATGCATTAACCAACGGATTCCAAGGAAAAACCTACTAATCACATTTGTGATGTATAAAGTAAAGAGGTTAGAGGTATGCTAGACCCTTGAAAGGGCTGGTGTAACGACCCAGAATTTTGTCATTCGGAATTGAGATGTTTAATTGACTGTAAATATTCATAAGTTAATTTTATACGTTGGATAAATTATATTTCAAATATCTTGATTTACTTTGATAACTAAAATTGTTAATTTTAATATTTAAAATTGTGGAAATATTTGAAATTTGAATTCAACGTGAATAAAAATGAATTATAAAGTTGAATTAAATTCTAACTGAATTAGAATGATGTCGGTAAACTTTTAAAATTGAATTAAAAGTTAACTTATAGAAATTGAAAATTTTAATATTTAGTTTACATGTAAAAATAGTCATTTATGACATTGTCTCGGATTTCGATGAAACTAGTTTTATTGGATCTGTAATGTTATATTATTATAGGATTTCAAATTTCGTGTCAATCAGATTTGCGGTTTTATCGTGGAAGCTGAAGCGCGCAGAAATTTATTTAAGTAAATTTTAAATAAATAAGTCGAATCGAAAACCTATCTTCTAAATAGGATGGAATAGACTTTCAATATATATTCCAATATGTTCGAAATAGGGGTAAAACATTATAAATGCCAGGCAGCACGCCTCGATTGGAGTCTGGAAATTTTGGACGTGGATAGTGTTTTGTTCTTGTCTATATACAGACCTTTATTTTGCCATACCCTAGCTAATTAGGTAAAAGCCGCCACTATATTCTCGAACAGTCAAAATTGCTCAAATCTTTCCTTTCCGATCTCTCTTAATACTTAAGTTATTAACAAAAACTTCCAACTGCAAAACCGTAGAGCTCCTCGAGCTTGACAAATCCAACGGCTATGGTCTGATATTGCGAAGAGGATCAACGACAATTTGTATTCAAACTCCATACGCTAGAGTGCGTTTTACGAGGTGACATGGGCATCGAGCCTCACTTGCCTTTGGCCGAAGGTGAGGCTCGCTTCGACGCTTCGAGTGTTGGTGGCCAATGTGCCTCTAGGGCGGCATGGTGGTCGCGACAAATCAAATGGAAGCGGTAGCAAATGTGTTTGATTGCGTGCTAGTTTGAACGAAGAAGAAGGGCACGACCCTGATATTGTTGAAGTAATTCAAACAGCCAAGATTGAATCAAGGTTTAAGAAAATAAAAATAAAAATAAAAATAAAGGTTGCAAATTATTACATTATAAATCATGTAATATTTAAAATGCTATAACTTCTTCATACGAGGTCGAAATTGGACGAAACAAGTTGCATTGGGTTCGTTTTGATGAACACTACACGATGGACCTAGTTTGGAGTTGATTGGAGCTAGTGAAAATTTTGAATAAAATTAAACGCTCATTTAATTTTACTCGGAGTAAAAAGTTGCAACGACTATTGGAAGCAATGTGAGTACAACTCACTCTTTCTAACTTGCTTATATTTTTATATAAGTGAGAATAAATTTATTTATGATGATTGATGATTGTTTGTATGATATATTATATATATTGATTAGTTTGGATATATTCCCGCAGATTTTAGCAGATGAGACCCTATACGTTCCCGTGTATAAGCGATGACCTTTTGTATGCACGTCTGCCTCGAAGCGGACATTGTACATATTTTCTCATATGTATATTTGTTGTAGGTGACAGGTTGGAGGGGTCCAACTAGACTCTTCACTAGTGTTGACTTTTATTTACAGATATTGTTATATATGCTGTTATCATATGGTATATGATGTTTTGAATGCCGTGATTGATGCGAATCACCTTATTTAGTGCTTTTGTAGCACTGGGCCATATGTTAGAATTTTAAAATATTAAAGTGATGATTTCAACTAAAAAAAATTTCAAATTGATTTTGAAAACGTATGTTTTATTAATTTTTGAATAGTTAAGGAAATAAAATTATTTTAAAGAAACAAAAATTTATAATTTTTATGTTATAAAAATTATGATTTTGGTGAAATATAATCAGAATATGACTTTTGAAATATGGAAATAACTATTTTATAAATTAAGTTAAGGTGAGATTATAACTTATTATAAATAGTTTTATATATAAGATTTATAAAATTTATATTTTAAAAATAAAAATAATGGAATTATAAAGGAGTTGTGTAATGTTTAAAATAAATTTAAAATTGTATCTTATAAGTAAATAAGATTTAAAAATTTATGAAGCTATAAAAAGAATGAATTTGTAAATAAGAGATTTACAAGTAAATTAAATTATAATCGAATTTTGGATGTAAATGAGACATAATTGAAGTTGGTTGATAATGATATTTTATAAATTGAAGTTTTTATGAAATATAAATGGAATTTATAAACATTGTTTTATAAATTCGAAATCAACTTATTTTGGTAAGTTAAATATGAAAGTTTATTAAAGGAATTTCATTCACGATTTTGGATAGTGAATAATCGTTGAAAAAAAAAATTGAAAAAAATGAGTGATCCTCTCAAGGAGGAGAGCACTCATATAATTTTATTCTACGCTATTGAGGTGCTGCCAACTAGCCTGGCTGATAGCAATGCCCTCCCTTACAAAAGTAAACGATAAAAATAAAAAATAAAAAACCGCCTAAAAACCTAAATTACTAAAAAAAAGAGAAAAATAAAAAGCAAATATCAAGTCCTTCATGTCCGGTGAAACCTGCTAATCCAGTATCAACCCCTGTAGCTGCTAAGATAAACTAGACAAGAAAAGTAAAGCAAAACTTCCAATATATGCACATATAAATGTGTGTGTATATAGATATATAAATCTTTTATGTACACAAAAAAATACAAAAAATATATTAATTAACTAAACATCAACTAAAAAAACAGCCTATAGCTCACTATAACATGTTACTAATTAGCTACCACCCAAAATCTAATAAACTTAGCCTATTATACATTTCCACAAAATATACTGAAAACTATATGAAAACTAACTGATACACATATGAAAACAGTTAAATAACTATTGAAAATAGGAATAACTTAGTTAATAAGAAACATCAAAATAGTAACCGCTAAATACATATTAGAGATAACAAATATAATTGACTAACATAACAGAACTGTGAACAATAATAATATGACTTACATTATAGCACTGAACCATAGCCAAAACAAATTATTTTTATGAAATTGCATATAAAAAACACTATATATTATGTATCTTATAATAGACTGACTATACAGTCGTAACAATAACACAATATCAAACAGATTATAACTATTGAAGGTTGGAATAACAAGATGATAAGAAACACAAAGAACTGGATTAACTAGACAAGATACACAGTAGTGACAATAAATTCAACTAACTAACAGTATATTGATCAGTAGTAATATGAGTTACGGTATAACCCTGAACCACAACTGAAAATAGTAAACACACATATTATCTAACCGCATGTTTGAAACAATAATTAGTGTCAAAATTTATAATATGCTCAATATACAGTAGTTGTAAGAAACCCTCAAAATATATTTAGAACGTAATAGATTATCAAATGTACAGACAATATAAAAGTAGCATAGAAATCTGAAAGCTAAGATATAGAACACGAACCATATGAAACTATAGAGCGGAACTGACTCCAGATCCATCAAGCATGAAACTATTAACAGACGAACCTAGACTTTATATGAAGCAAGTATGAAACCAATCCATTAAGCTAAATATCCTAATTAAATATACACATTGAAAATATACAAAAGAACAATGAAGTACTGCTAACCCAATTTGTTGCATTATAGGAAAGCAAAAAAACTTATATCAAGAACTGCTATCCCAATTTTAAAAATATTTTATTAAATTGCATTATAGGAAAACATTTAATATGAAGATTTAATACCAAAACAACAACTGAATATAATTAAGAAAAAATATACAGCTTTTAATTTTCTTTTTAGTAGAATCCTAACAGCTTTTAGCATAACATTTATTATTCCTTTTATAACATTATTAGTTTTCCTAATTTTCTATGGAACGATACTATAGAAGTAAAGACCAGAAAGACAACATTTTTCTAAAAAACAATATAAACTATCAAATTCATGAAGTACAAATAAATGAAAAGCAAAACTATTATGTGTCACAATAATATACTAGTAAAAAATTTAAAATTTCAGGCTAATAAAAATTAAAAACCATAAAAAAGAAGTCCTAGAAAACCTAAAAATTTTCAATTTACAAGACCGAGTGAAAAATTTGTTATAGACTACAATAGATCGTTAACTATATTAACATATATTTATATATCACAGTCTAAAAAAATTACAACGCGTTTAAGAATAAAATAAACAAAAACCACTAGATATAAGGAGTATAGAACACTTAAATTAAATTAAATTCTATTACCAAAATTAATTGTTAAGATTTTTTTAATAAATCCACTATATAACTATTTGTTTTCTTTATTTTCTAAGGTATGGTAACAAAATAAGTCCATAAAAATTATCAAACTAAAAAAACCATTAAAAGCCAATGTTGAACTACCAAATTAGTGAAGTACAAAAATGAAAATTAACTCTATCTAAAGTAAAAATAATACACGAGTAAAAATTATAAAATTCAAGCTAATAAAATTATCAACCATTAAAAAACCAACAAAAAAACTAAATCTTGAGTTGTGCCACAGAATTCATCTAGAATTGGGGAACTATTAATATACTAATGAAAATTAATAAGAATTTATTAGAAATAATAACTTATAAAGTTTTAACTAGATCAAGTAGAGTTGTGTCACTTGAGAATAAGCTGAAAAAAGCCGAATTTCAAACTTACAAGACAAAGTAAAAAAAAATTGTTGCGATTCATGATAATTCTTTAAATATATTAACATATATTTATATTTCATAAGTTAAAAATCAACAAAATTTCTTAGATTAAAATAAACAAGGCCAATATATGTAAGTGGTATATAAAAAATTATATATATTTAAAAATATAATAAAGGCACGTAATTAAAGGAATTCCTTAAATAAATGTCTAAAAAATTGAAATTCAGACTTATGATGTTGTTACAATTACAATAAATATTTTTCCTAAAAGAATCTATATGATATTTTGTATTTATAAGATAATTTTTAAAATTTATATTTTTATTCAATTTATAACTATGATTGGAGATCCAGTTATGACAAAATATGGAAATAGCATATATTACGTGCTCCAAGTTTGAATCAGAATTATTAAATATACGTTGATTCCTATTAAACCAAATATACCAACATATATTGGCCAAAAAAATATCTAGTAAAAATCTATTTGATCCTCGATAAAGAAATCTTATATTATTCAAATATATCTCACAAGTAATATAAGTAAAATTTATATTAAAATTGAAAAGACTTAAAATATTAACAAGAATATATTTAGTGTTATTACAATTAAAATATAAATGTAAAATATCCTCTTTTTCATTATTGCAAAAATAACATTCTTTATCATTAAAAATATTTTTATTTTTTAACAATTCGATAGTATTCAATTTTTTATGCAAAATTAACCACATATGCACTTTGCCTAAGATAGAGCATTAGCTTTCCAAATGTATTTAAATATGTTCATTTCAATTCTTGAAAAAATTAATAATTTGTAAAAAGAATTAGGTGTGTATTTTTTACAACTATCCCAACGCTATATAATAATATCTTTCTCATTATCTGTATTATAATATTCTAATTTAGCATATAGTATTGCAAATTGAACAAAAGAAATACCAATTAATGTATGATTAAAATTAAAATCCAAAGAAAATTTAAATCTGGCCTATAAATATCAGAAATTTGAACGAGTTTAAAATTACAAATTTCATATAATTCTTCAAATTCCACTTTAAGAGGAATATTCGATAACCAACAATCATGCCAAAAAGATGTATTATTACCTAAATGTACTATATTATTAATTCCTAGCTTATATATGTTAAAATTCGACATTACTAATTTCCAAAAGTGAGATATTTTATTATGATTACCAATACACAAATTAGCCAAATTAAAAGTACCACCATACCATTGTTTCGAAATTAATTCTTTCCATAAAGAAGTTTCATTGTTATCTCTGTATTTCCAAAACCATTTTCCTATAAGTGAAATATTTAAATTATGCAAATTTATAATCACCGAACCACCTTCGTTTTTAGATTTACAGACCATTTCCCAATTTACAAGACATTTAATGCTAATATTGGAATTGATACCACTCCATAAAAAATATCTTCTCAATTTATCTATTTTATGTATTACCCAATTAGGAAAACGATAAAAGGACATACAGTAAATGGGTAGTGCAGATAGAACTGAATTAATAAGAACAAATCTACCCGCTCTCGACAGGAATTTACTATTCCAATTAGAAAATTTGTCATTAACTTTATCAATAATGGTGTTCTAATCATCTGTTTAAGCTTTTGCGGTCTAATTAAGAAGCCTAAATATCCAAGTGGAAATTTCATTATACTATAATTTAAAGTAAGCACAATATGATTTTCTAAATTATCTATATCATTTAATACTAAAACAACATTTTTTCGAAATTAAACATTAAAACTGAAAGAAGCTCAAAACTATATAAAATAAATTTAAGTGCAATAATATCTTTAGGTAAATGGATGTGAAAATTATGGTATCATCTGCAAATTGTATTACAGAAAGACCATTGTCTATAATTTCATTACCAATACAACCTAATATTCTATTTTCAACAGCTAATTTGATGACTCTAGAAAAAATATCAGCAGCTAAATTAAAAAGAAGAGGCGAAAGAGGATCCCTTGTCTGAGACCACGTTTAGACAGAATTTTTTCACCTAATATTCTATTCACCATAATACTAGAATTACCCGTAGATAACAATGACATAATCCAATTAATCCACCTAGTATTAAAACCCCTAGCTGTTAATACCTCTTGTAGGAAACACCGATCAACCAAATCAAAAACTTTAGCAAAATCCAATTTTAAAAGAGAACAAGTAATATTATTAGTACAACAGTAATTAATATATTCCAGAACTATCACTATACCATCCGTAATATTCCTACTCTTTGTAAAAGCAGTTTGAGAACTGCCAGTTAATGCATTCATTTTAGTACTGAATCTATTAGATAAAACTTTAGAGATAATTTTAAAAGAATAATTTAATGAAAAAATAGGACGGAAATCTTTTAGTTGATTAGCAACTAATTTTTTGTGAACAAGAATTACATTTGTGTAATTGAATCTTCTAGTATGCAAGAACTTACATAGAATTCATTAAACATTTTAATAATATCATCTTTTAGAATATTCCAAAAAAATTCATAAAACATGATAGGAAATCCATCCGGTCCAGGAGCTCTGTCTTTTGGCGTATCTTTAATAGCCCTTCTAATTTCTTCTTCATTAAAAGGATTGTCTAAACTTGTTAACTTTAGAATCTTCATTGTAAAGCGAAACCCAATTAGTTTTAATTCTATGTCTACAAGTTGTACCAAAGATGTTTGTATAATGATTAGTAAATTCCTTATTAAATTCTACTTGATCAGAAATCTTAACATCATTACTAAAAATGGAATTAATGAAATTACTTCATTTTCTACCATCGGCTATTTTATGGAAAAATTTGCATTTAAGTCTCCTTCATCCATCCAATGAATTCTAGACCTTTGCTTCCACATTATTTCTTCTTGAGCAATAATTTTGTTTAGTTCCTCTTTTAAATTATAAAGAACAATTTTTCCGAAATATTTAAAGTTTTTATTTCTTCAATTTTATTTCATTTAAGAATATCATTCATTAGTTTTTCTTTTTTGCTTCTAATATTACCAAAAACATTTTTATTCCATTTTTTGAGAAAAAATATTAATTCACTAATTTTTCTAACCCCAATTTTAGCAATATTACCTGGAAATTTAGAATTATAATCATTCATAGAAAACCATTTATTGGCCACAATATTTTTAAAATTATTTGTGACAACCCGCCTTTCTATCCACAGAAAGACGTATCATCAATAAGAAAAGAAAGAGATAGAAATAGAAAAGATAGAAAGAAAGAATAACAACATCAGAATCTCATAGCGGAAACGGAACAAAATACAATACATCACATAACTATTACATGGTTTACATATATCTGAGTTACACAACATCATGCAAATAAGACAGTCAAATATATATATATATATATATATATATATATGTCATTTCATACATCCCAAAATACAACATACATCAACTAATACAGCGGAACTAGATAGATAGATACGTCCGGACTCCTGCTCCAAGCTCCTCCAGAACTCAACAATCCAAAACCTATCACTTGGCCACTCATAAAAATTTGAGTACCCAAGAGTTTATGAAAAACAAAAATAAACTCCGGGTCAGACATGGGTCCGGTGTGAGTAAACGGGTTAAAGTTGTTTAACTTTGAAAACCATTTGAAATTAAGGTATCACGTAAGACTTCCCACACATAAACACAGATAAGCTTTTACCTTACGCTAACCAAATTATTTGATAGGAAATCCAGTGATATTATAATAGAGTCTAGGGTTTTCAAGTAAAATACAGAAAAAGCTGAAATGCTTGCATCTCAGATTCTAACATAGTTGGGCACAATCAAAACGTACGACGCTTATTGGAGATTGGATTCCATACAATGGCAGGGTTACTGGGGTACCGCCCATCACAGTACGGGGCCCAGATCACCGTACTGAGGATCACTCCCGACCCCCTACAACACAAGGCCGAAACCATTCCTTACTGAATAGTTCCGAACAAGATAACCCCGCGGTTGTAGCTTGCAACCGCCCACACAACCGAATAAAAAGCAACATCTAGACAGGGGTATATCTCGTCCTTCTTGGGTACTACCCACCTAACCTTGTTGCACCTTCTCTGTTTTAGCCATTCTCGGTTGATGAGGCTTGAGGCTACGATTAACTTTATAGAACACATCTCTTAGAATGCTCATCGTCCACTTGACGATGTTTTGAAAGCATTCAATCCATACAAGTTCGTTCCGGGTTCGAACGAAACCGAAGGCATTATCTCGTTACACTCATTTTGGAATCACCCTCCGAGTTGAAGACAATAACCCTTACACTCTGAAACACCATATCGATCTTCACTTGAGATGCCACGACCTAGCATTTAATTCCGATCGATGTGGTTTTCGAATGATCATAACTGACACCCGATCCCGGTCTCATCGAAATCCAAACGCCATTTTAAAGGTCAAGTTGTTTAATAGTTTAAACAATTTAATTCAACACTTTGAATTCACGTAGAATTTATCACAGATAAATTATACACGGCCATCACAGATATATCAAGGCATATCACAGAGTATCACAGAATATCACCAAATAGATATCACAAATTCAGATATTCTACTTATACAATCATCCATAAGCAAGCATCTTTAGTCCTTATTGTAATTAATTCAATTTAAATTGATTATTTGAGAATGAATCACTTAATCCTGCTTAATTAATCATCAATTAGTAAATTATTCCATTCAAACCATTTTATTAATTAATCATTTCTTAATCAGTTTATTAAACCTTAATTGCTTAATTCATCACTCCTTAGTTATTAATTAATAACCTTAATTATTAATTTATAAAACTTAATTATCCATTTAATTATCACTAATTACTTAATTAATCAATTATTAATTCTTAATTAAATTATTTAATTATTTAACTACTAATCACATATTAATTAACTTCAAGTAGTTAATTAAAGTTCTCAATTACAAATTAATTAATCACTTAATCATTAATTTATCAATCTTTAATTACAATTATAAATTGATCATTCTTAATTACCTCCCAAAACAATTAATTAAATAATCATTCATCTTAATTAATATTTTAAAAATCTTCCCTAAACCTTGAAATAAAATTTAACTAAAAAGCTTTAAATGTTAATTAAGTTTAAAACTTATCTTACATCAACTATTTAATTAAGATATTAATGAAGATTTAAAACATTTTTAAAGTATTCACACAAATAATTAAAACTTGTAATAAAGTCTTAATTAAAAATTTTCAAACATTAATTAATCATCACTGCTTAAAATTTGTTTAAATAGTTCGCTTAACTTACTATTATTTATACTGCAGGTTTGAAAATCAAACCCGAGTAATTCCCCGGTTTACTCGAGTAAACACTCGAGTTTTCTCCCCATCTCCTTGAGTCCCCTCTCTTTCTTCTTCTCATACTTTTTTTTTAAGTTAAGTTATAATCTTCAATTCAGGAAACACTCACGCACTCAGGTCCAACCCGAAGTAGCCCACTCATTTTCTCGAGCATCAACTCAAGTTGCTCACGACCAAATTCCCTTACACCATCTCAACGTTGTGCACGTGCATGGTGCTTCGCAGCCACTCTGGCGAACTTTGCATTCTCAGGCGAGTCGTGAAACTTCCCTACATTCGAAAGCGACGATCAATTCGATGCCAAAAACTCGAGATCAAAATTTGGCCTTTTCTTCGAAAACTGTAACTCGAACTCACCAAACAAAAATGCTTCGCCTCACTGACGCCGACCATCAGAGGCGATACAACTCCAGCCTCACCTCGCCATTACCCCGTTCTATCATCCCCTTGAACCCCACGCAAGTCGATCAACCCGTGGTGACGAAATCACCTTGTTTCCAAACCACGTCAAAACTCGAGCATGAACCCTAATCTGGCCTCGTCCCATCAATTCTTGCAATAGAAAATTTATCTAACAATTTTCCTAACTTCTTCGATGGTCATGCTAGCTTCAAGCAAAAATTCAACATCCAAAATTTATTCGATCGCTGGAAATTGGTGAAAAAGCATTTTCGGTTCATTTATAAACCGCTCGAAGCATACTTAACTAAAAATCACCGTTGGTGAAAAAGCATTTTCAGTTCATCTATAAACTGCTCGAAGCATACTTAACTAAAAATCACTATTTTAGTTTTAAAAATCCTACTTAACTAAAAATCACCATTTTAGTTTTAAAAATCCTATCTTTGAAAATCCTATCTTTGACTGTTGATTCAAGTTGTATAATCTAATTAATATTTTAAAATATTCGATTTTATCATATGATTGTCTTTTTACTGTAAAACTGAATTTACAGAATCAGTTCTTCTTTATCAAGCTTAAAACAATTTCTTAGGCCATAATTTAAATTTAAACAAACTTGCTTTGTTGATACTTTAAGCCTAACAAAGGTTGGACAATAATATTTTGAATTTTGATTAAATATTCAACTCTGTAACAACAAACAGAGAAGACCAGTATATTCAATTTTTCATTGAACAACCTATATATAAACACAGAACTATATTCAAAAATAAATTATGTACAACACAATATTATCAATGAATCACCTGCACAGTTTTTAATTATACTGAAATCTTTAAAATTTGTGTTTACTCACCTGAAAAGTGTTTGAACAGAGAGCCAATATCTGTTTTGAAAACTGTAGTTTGATCTGCCTTTAAAACTTCCTGTTTTGTTTAGTTGAATTGGATTTGAGTTTATAAAATGTTGATACTTATTTTCTTTTTCTGGTTTTTCTTAGTTATGAACAAGCTAATAAAAGGATGTATATATAAAGAGAGAGTTTTGTACAGGGTAGGCTTTAACTGGTACATCATGTTTCCTTTGGTCAGATTTTTTTTTCTTTCTTCGACTAAACCAGATTTCCTTTACTGAAATGAAATGATTTGTAAATATTTGAAATGACTTTATTTTGTGCTTGAGAAGATAGCATTTAATGCAATTGTTTCCTTCTATGTTTACATACTTATTCTATTGGATTTTATATATAGATATTTTTTTTATTATCTTCTTGCTTTGCATAATTCACATACATACATTTTGTCTGCTTTTGCTTTACCTTTGTGCTTAATACAAAAATTATTATAGTTACTGTTATGTGTTTATCTTATGTTGCTTACACACAATAACCCTTTAAATATTTATTCCTAACATAAATCCCTTCTTTTTTTCTATTTTAAGCTTAAACTATCAACACTTAATTTATATTCATATACTATTTTATACCTATATTTAATATTGATAAGATTTTACTTTATTTTAAACATTATCATCTATATTACATTCATATACATATATCTAGATTAAATGTTAATAAGGTAGAGCATTTTAGTTTAATTAAATAAGATAGATTTTATTTTAAATATTTTTGAAAGGCTTTATTTTAAATTTTCAAAACATAGTTTCCTTTCAAAATACATATGTATATAAATAAATGGCAAATATTCCAAAATTCTTATTCATTTTTAAAATGATAAGTTTACATTTAATTTAATTAGATTAAATTCTTATTAAAATAATATTGCCAAATCCCGGGTCGTCACATTCCTCCCCCCTTAAAAGAATTTCGTCCTCGAAATTTAAAACAAAAGATCATTCAAAAGCTTTTATATTAACAATCCAAACATACATATCATTCATTCATTAACAAACAACCAAACAGTCTATCCTAACAAACATCACTAGCTATCCGGACACAAACCCGGGTAGGCTTTCCTAAAACTATCCAGAGTTTCCCAGGTACAATCTCTGGTATCCTCGCTCCACTGTACTTTGACGAGCTTCACTACTTTGCTCCTAGGTTACTTCTCGTCTTGATCAACAATCTGAAGAGGGTTCCTGACCACAGTCAAGTTTGGCTCGACCTCCAAATCTTCCTGGACGACTGGTTCTACAACCAGTGATGGATCATGAACGAACTTCCTTAGATGGGATACATGAAATACATTTTGAATTCCAAACATCTGTTCTGGCAATTCAATTCTGTAAGCTAAAGCACCAATCCTTTCCAGCACCCGGAATGCTCCAATATTTCTCGGGGCAGGTTTTCCCGTCTTTCCGAATCTAATAGCTTCTTTGATTGGGGAAACTTTGACAAAGACAAAATCACCAATCTCGAATTCCAATTGTCTTCGCCTCTTATCCGCATACTTCTTTTGACGGTCCTGAGAAGCTTTCATTCTCTTCTTGATAAGCTCAACTTTAGCAGAAGCTTCACGAATCAAATTTGGTCCAAGTACAAGGCGATCTCTCGACTCTATCCAATAGGATGAGGATCTATACGGTCTTCCTTATAAGGCTTCATAAGGTGCCATCTTAATACTCACTTGGTAACTGTTATTATATAAGAATTCCACTAGATGAAGATGGTCTTCCCACGATCCACCAAAATCCAAAACATAAGCTCGAAGCATATCTTCTAGAATTCGGTTCAGCCTCTCCATCTGTCCATTTGTCTGAGGATGATGGGCTGTACTTAATCTCAAACTCGTTCCCATAGCTGATTGTAGAGCCTCCCAATTTTTTTTGGTGAAGATAGGATCACGATCACTTACTATGCTAACAGGAACACCATGCAATCTAACTATCTCTCTCAAGAAAATCTCTGCCAGAGAAGATGCAGTACGAGGTTCCTTAATGGGTATAAAATGGGAGCTCTTAGTTAGACGATCCACAATCACCCATATTCCTTCGTTTTCTTTCTTGGTTCTAGGCAAACTGTCGATGAAATCCATCAAAATCATCTTCCATTTCCATTCTGGAACTTCCAAAGGCTGCAACAAACCTACCGACTTCTGTTGATCTCCTTTAACCTGTTGACAGATAGCACAACTATAAACAAAAGTAGTTACATCCCTCTTCATGCTCAGCCACCAGAAATCCCTTCTCATATCCTTATACATCTTAGATATTCCCGAGTGAATATTCAGCCTGGAGCAATGACACTCAGTTAAGACTTCTTGCCTTAATCCATCTATATTAGGTACACACAAACAACCATTAATCCTCAAAGCACCTTGATCGTCCACCTTGAAATCCGAATATCGACCATCCTTGGTTCCAAGAATCAGTTCTTCAAAAGATCTATCCTCCATTTGCTTGCTTATGATTCTTTCTTGGAGAGACGGAACAATTTCCAAAAGAGACAGAACTGCATTCCTGCTAAGAGCATCAGCCACAACATTCGCCTTTCCCGGGGTATACATAATACCAAACCATATGATGTCGAAAACTCGACCCATCGCTGCTGCCTCAGATTAAGATCCTTTTGAGAGAAAAGATATTTCAATGGTTTGTGATCTGTGAATAACTCGAACTTCTCTCCCAAAAGAAAATATCTCCAGATCTTCAAAGCAAAAACAATGGCTAACAACTCAAGATCGTGCGTAGCGTAGTTCCTTTCATGTGGCTTCAACTGCCTACTCGCATACGCAATAACTCTTCCATTCTGCATCAAAACGGCTCCCAATCCAACTATACAAGCATCTGTATAAACCTCAAATTTGCTTTTCCCATCCGAAATAGCTAGCACAGGTGCACTGCTTAGCCTCGTCTTCAATTCCTGGAAAGCCTCCTCACACTGGGGTGTCCGCTTAAACTTAGCTCCTTTCCTTGTCAGCTTGGTTAGGTGTGAAGAAATCCTGGAATAATCCTTGATAAACTTTCTGTAGTAGCCAGCTAATCCTAGAAAACTACGAACTTCAGTCGGTGTATGTGGCTGCTTCCATTCCAGAATAGTCTCAACCTTCGCTGGATCCACAGCGATACCTTCTCTAGAAACAATGTGCCCCAAAAATTTGACTTTCGATTTCCAAAAATGGCACTTAGAGAACTTCACCTTCAAAACATGCCTCTTTAGTGTATCCAATACTATTCCCAAATGCTGATTGTGCTCTTCTTCAGACTTAGAACAGACCGGAATATCATCGATGAACACCAGAACAAACTTATTCAGTACATCCCGAAAGACTCGGTTCATCAGATCGACAAAGTAAGCAGGAGCGTTGGTTAACCCGAAAGGCATAGCCAACCATTCATAGAAACAATTTGGTCCCCTAAATGCAGTTAAGGGGATACTGTCCTCAGCTACCCTTCACTGATGGAAGCCTGAAGCTAAATCCAGTTGAGAAAAGACAGAAGCTCCATGCAGCTGGTCAAAAAGATCATCAATATGAGGAAGAGGATATTTATTTCGGATGGTCACTTTGTTCAATTCTCTATAGTCAACACAGAACCTTAGCGATCCATCCGACTTAGTGAAAAACACAGCAGCAGAACTCCAACAAGAAAAACTGGGCCTAATCAATCCCTTCTCCAAAAGATCATGAGTCTGCTTAACTAACTCCTCCCTCTCCCTAGGAGCCATCCTCCTACTAGGCTGAATTACTGGTACTGCTCCTGGAACCAAATCAATACGAAACTCTATCTCCCGATGCGGAGGTAAACACTTAACTTCCTCGAATATATCTGGGAAATCTTGGACCACATCGATATCTTCAACCTTCTCTTGAGAAGTCTCAACTCCATGTATATGACTACTCAAGTGAATTCCAGAATTATCACACACCACTTTAGCAATTCTACCCTGATCGGTTTCCAACGAAACTGTTCTCTCATCACAATTCAGGACAACCTTATACTTATCAAGCCAATCCATCCCCAATATAAGGTCAAACCCCTTAAAATTCAACACATAAGGGTCACAAGAAAAACTATGGGACAGATAGGAAATCCTCAAATCCCTACAGATCATATCTAATTTGGTTACCCCTCATATAGGATTAGATACAAAGATGGGATGGTCAACAGTACTAAAGGTAAGAAAGAACTTCTCTACAGATTCCAAAGAAATAAAACTCAAAGAAGCACCCGAATCAAATAAAACTTTAATATATTTGCCATCTAAAAGTAATGTACCTTCCAATACTCCCTTGCCTTTAGATGAAGTAGATGGTGCACCCTCCAAAGCAAATACCTTATTCTGCTGAGCTTTATGAAGTAGCTGACAATCCTAGATTATATGACCTGGTTGGTGACAATTAAAGCATAGAGATCTCTGAACCAAAGCCAAACCCGGTCCACTCTGATGCGACTGCTGCTGCTGTTGCTGAAATCCTTTCCTGGGACACTTATTCGCCAAGTGACCTTCTTGTTGACGTATATAGCATTTGCGAGGTCCATTATTACTTCCAGCCTTCTTCTTGTTCTGCTTCCTCTAATTGGGATTGAACTTCCTCTTATTTGGATTAGTAAAATTCCCTCCCGATGTTGCTACTGGTGCCATTGATTTCTTGTTCATCAAATCCTCATATCTCAGAGCCATATCAATTAACTCAATAAAAGATCCTTTCAAATGCGCTGTCATCCTTTCATGGAATTCCGACCTCAAGCCTTGCGCAAACATTTCGTTCTTTTTTAGGGGAGTGTCTATAAACCCTGTTCCATAGCAAGAAAGTTCATTGAATTTGGTCTCATACTCCGATATAGTTATGCTACCTTGCTTCAAATTCAGAAAATCCCGGTACAGACGAGTTTTCCCTATCGTTGGCATGAATTTCTCCTCAAATAACCCTTTAAATCTCTCCCAAGAAATGTCGTCCTCATAGGTATTTTCTATCGCTGCATCCCACCAGGCTGCAGCGCCTTCCTGCAATTTCCATGAAGCCATTTCCCTTTTCCGCTCATCATCCAATTTCTTACTCTTAAAGATGCGCTCAAAAGAGCGTAACCAAGGTTGGTGAAGTCCTTGCATAAAGCGGCAAAACTAACCTGAGGCGGTACTGGATATACAGCCTCACTAGCAGTTTGACTTCGTCCATTATCAGTTGAGGTACTTCCCCTACCTCTGCCTCTCCTTTCAGTACTCATGTTGGCCACCTGGACATGTAACTCAACAAATTTAGATAGGTATATAGTTATATAAAAATACAAATACACACTCTCAAGATAGATATTATTCCAGAGCCTTGGTATTATCTCAAATTATGCTCTGATACCAACTGTGACGACCCGCCTTTCTATCCACAGAAAGAAGTATCATCAATAAGGAAAGAAAGAGATAGAAATAAAAAAGATAGAAAGAAAGAATATCAACATCAGAATCTCACAGCGGAAACGGAACAAAATATAATATATCACATAACTGTTACATAGTTTACATATATCAGAGTTACACAACATCATACAAACAAGACAGTCATATATATATATATATATATATATATATATATATATCTGCCATTTCATCATCCAACATAGATCAACCAATACAGAGGAACTAGATAGATAGATACGTTTGGACTCCTGCTCCAATCTCCTCCAGAACTCAACAATCCAAAACCTATCACTTGGCTACTCATAAAAATTTGAGTACCCAAGAGTTTATGAAAAACAAAAATAAACTGCGGGTCAGACATGGGTCTGGATTGAGTAAACGGGTTAAAGTTGTTTAACTGTGAAAACCATTTGAAATGAAGGTATCATGTAAGACTTCCCACACATAAACACAGATAAGTTTTTACCTTACGCTAGCCAAATTATTTGATAGGAAATCCAGTGATATTATAATAGTGTCTATGGTTTTTAAGTAAAATACAAAAAATAGATGAAATGCTTACTGTTTGCGTAAAAAATGGCCGCAAACACCCAAAGTCGTATGAGTTGGTTGATTTTATGTTGTTCTTAGTGATTTGGGTGATTTATGTAAATATATGAAAAACAGGGACTAAACTGTAAAAGACACACAGATTTATAGTGGTTCGGCAAGAACGTGCCTACGTCCACTTTATATGTTATTCTCCTTTTTTCCTTCAGATTACAAGTACAAAGCTTTGATTACAAGTATCTAAAGTTGTTTGAGAATTCCTTCCAGGCTTGAGCTCTCAAACTTCTCTCCCATTGTTGTACCCCTGCCCCTCTATTTATAGAATGAGGTAGGGGGCAGGGGTCTTGGATGGATATAGCTGCTGGTGGGCCCGGGCTGAAGCAATCTGGACTGGCAATTCTGGTTCGGCGAGGCTTTGGTTCGGCAATTAGTGGAAGAGAGGTTGATTCGGTGGTAGGAAGAGGGGAGTTGGCTCGGCAATGGGAGAAAGGTTGGTCCGGTGTTAAGTTGGGTGGTGTGTGGTTCGGTGGTGATGTTGGACCGGTAGTGGGTGGTGAAAGATGGAGCTTGTAGTTGATCCGGTGGAGTTGATTCGGTCTCGGTACTACCGAATGGATCTGCCGAATGAGTTCTGCCGAATGGTACCTTGGGTTGTGAATGCCGAATGAGTCTTGCTTCATACTGCCGAATGGACTCTTGCCTTGGGATGCCGGGTGAACTGTGGTACGCCGAATGGGATGAGTGCCGAATGAGCTCTGGTATTGTTTCACCGAATGAACTTTATATTTGAACCTTGAGTGAAATTCCTGACTTATGTACGCTTGCTTGCTTCTTCTTGGTTCCGATCGTGGTGGAAATGCATACAATCTTGATATTCCAGTTTTGTCCAAAAAATGGGATAACACTTTGCCCCCCAAAATATGCCTTGCGGTAGGAAGGCGTGTTTTGTAATGCCATGAGCTGGATGTTCATATCCTGTTGACAACCTGTAAAGAGCTTGATATTTTATATGGCCCCAAATGACGATCGTTCGAGATCGAGCTATTTGGGATGGAGCGCGACCGTTCATGGTCAAGCGCCTAACTTCAAATGACGACCGTTCGCGATCGAGTCATTCGAGGGAAAGTGCGACCCTGCGCGGTCAAGCGCGTAAATCCGTGCGTCGATCGTTCGGGATCGAGTCATCTGTGGTGAAATACGATCGTTCAAGGTCAAGCGCCCAACTTCAAATGACGACCGTTCGCGATCGAGTCATTCGAGGTAAGGTGCGACAATGTCCGGTCAGATGCATAAATCCATGTGTCGATCGTTCGGGATCGAGTAATCTGTGGTGAAATGCGGCCGTTCAAGGTCAAGCGCTCAACTTCAAATGACGACCGTTCGGGATCGAGTCATTCGAGGTAAAGTGCGACAATGCGCGGTCAAGTGGCGGTCCTCAAATGACGACCGTTCGCGATCAAACCATTTGAGGTAATGTGTGGCAGTCAATGATCAGGTGGCGGACCTCAAATGACGACCGTTCGCGATCGAGCCATTTGAGGTAAGGTGAGTTGTGCCGTTCGAGGCGAGTTGTGCCGTTCGAGGCGAGTTGTGCCGTTCGAGGCGAGTTGTGATCGTTCGCGATCGGGTGCCGTTCGAGGCGATTTGTGACTGTTCGAAGTCGGGTGCCGTTCGAGGCGAATTGTGACTGTTCGAAGTCGGGTGCCGTTCGAGGCGAATGAGTGTGCCCGGGGGGGACTTAATATTATCAGTGTTGGAGTCAATGTTTGGGGGAATTTTTCGAATCAAAGACTTCGGCAGTTCGTTGCCATGCAATAGGTGCTCGTGGACCGTTCGCGATCCAACGGGCATACAAGTAAATAATTTTTCCATGGAATTGTAAATGTTAAAGCAATAGTCATACGAGTTCCACAGTAGGAACGTTCAAATCAAAGTCAAAGCAGGAGCAAGACGAGGATGTCAAAGTGTAAACTCTTACTATGGTGCGGTCTATAGTCATTCAGAGCATGCCTATGGATCGTGCGCGATCGCTCGCATGTGTAAATGATTTAACCGTGCTAGTGAGAGTTTTGCGACTTGTTCATCGTTTTCGACCTGCCCCCGTGTTCATGAGGGAATTTTACCTGCCCCCTGGCTGGGCGTTCATTCCTTACCTGGTTGCTCAGAGGCCTCTATCTCACTCTTTGTGATTGGATTAACTGGCTCCAAGTGTGGTGCCCCCATGCGGGATCGACGCCTGATTGATAGTCGTCTGCTGCTTGGGGGTTGCCCCCTAGCTCTGGTGCTGCGCCAGATGGTTCTGCTCCGTTCTGAACTCTAGTTGCTCCTTGGATTTGTGCTCCAATTTGCCCAATTTGTTGAAGTAAGTTCTGGATCATCTCTTCTTGTCTTCTCATCATGACCTCCATCTCATCCCTAGTGATGAAGATCGACGCTTGATTCCCTCCTGAGGAAGCCTCTTGACTTCCTTGGTGTTCACTTCTCTCTGGCCTTTGCCTTTTACTTGTTTGTCTCGTCATAACTCTTAGATCTGAACTCTTAGATTTTCAAATTCAACTTCTGTCCGTGTAGCGGAAGCTGGTTCCTCTCAATGAAAGCACCAAAATGTTTGCGTAAAAAATGGCCGCAAACACCCAAAGTCGTATGAGTTGGTTGATTTTATGTTGTTCTTAGTGATTTGGGTGATTTATGTAAATATATGAAAAACAGGGACTAAACTGTAAAAGACACACAGATTTATAGTGGTTCGGCAAGAACGTGCCTACGTCCACTTTATATGTTATTCTCCTTTTTTCCTTCAGATTACAAGTACAAAGCTTTGATTACAAGTATCTAAAGTTGTTTGAGAATTCCTTCCAGGCTTGAGCTCTCAAACTTCTCTCCCATTGTTGTACCCCTGCCCCTCTATTTATAGAATGAGGTAGGGGGCAGGGGTCTTGGATGGATATAGCTGCTGGTGGGCCCGGGCTGAAGCAATCTGGACTGGCAATTCTGGTTCGGCGAGGCTTTGGTTCGGCAATTAGTGGAAGAGAGGTTGATTCGGTGGTAGGAAGAGGGGAGTTGGCTCGGCAATGGGAGAAAGGTTGGTCCGGTGTTAAGTTGGGTGGTGTGTGGTTCGGTGGTGATGTTGGACCGGTAGTGGGTGGTGAAAGATGGAGCTTGTAGTTGATCCGGTGGAGTTGATTCGGTCTCGGTACTACCGAATGGATCTGCCGAATGAGTTCTGCCGAATGGTACCTTGGGTTGTGAATGCCGAATGAGTCTTGCTTCATACTGCCGAATGGACTCTTGCCTTGGGATGCCGGGTGAACTGTGGTACGCCGAATGGGATGAGTGCCGAATGAGCTCTGGTATTGTTTCACCGAATGAACTTTATATTTGAACCTTGAGTGAAATTCCTGACTTATGTACGCTTGCTTGCTTCTTCTTGGTTCCGATCGTGGTGGAAATGCATACAATCTTGATATTCCAGTTTTGTCCAAAAAATGGGATAACACTTACATCTCACATTCCAACATAGTTAGGCACAATCAAAACGTACGGCGCTTATTGGAGATTGGATTCCATATAATGGCAGGGCTACTGCGGTATCGCCCGTCACAGTACAGGGCCTAGATCATCATACCGAGGATCACACCCGACCCCCTACAATACAAGGCCGGAACCATTCCTTATTGAACAGTTCCGAACAAGATAACCCTGCGGTTGTAGCTAGCAACCGTCCACACAGCCGAATAAAAAGGGACATCTAGATAGAGGTATATCACGTCCTGCTTGGGTGCTACCCACCTAACCTTGATGCACCTCCCATGTTTTAGCCATTCCCGGTTGATGAGGCTTGAGGTTGCGATTACCTTTATAGAACACATCTCCTAGAATGCTCATCGCCCACCTGACGATGCTTTGAAAGCATTCAATCCATACAAGTTCGTTTCGGTTTCGGATGAAATCGAAGGCATTATCTTGTTACACTCATTTTGGAATCACCATCGGAGTTAACGACAATAACTCTTGCACTCTGAAACACCATCTCTATCTTCACTTGAGATGCCACGACCTATTGTTTAATTTGGATCGATGTGATTTTCGAATAATTATAACTGACACCCGATCCTGGTCTCATCGAAATCCAAACGCCTTTTTAAAGGTCAAGTTGTTTAATAGTTTAAACAATTTGATTCAACACTTTGAATTCACATACATTTATCACAGACAAATCATACACGGCTATCGTAGATATATCAAGGCATATCACAAAGTATCACAGGATAACACCAAGTAGATATCACAGATTCAGATATTCTACTTATACAACATCCATAATCAAGCATCTTTAATCCTTATTGTAATTAATTCAATTTAAATTAATTATTTGAGAGATAATCACTTAATTCTGCTTAATTAATCATTAATTAATTAATTATTCCATTTCAAACCATTTTATTAATAAATCATTTCTTAATCAATTTATTAAAACTCAATTGCTTAATTCATCACTCCTTAGTTATTAATTAATAACCTTATTTATTAATTTATAAAACTTAATTATCCATTTATTTATCACTAATTACTTAATTAATCAATTATTACTTCTTAATTAAATTACTTAATTAGTTAACTACTAATCACATATTAATTAACTTTAAGTAGTTAACTAAAATTCTTAATTACAAACTAATTAATCACTTAATCATTAATTTATCAATCTTTAATTACAATTATAAATTAATCATTCTTAATTACCTCCTAAAACAATTAATTAAATAAGCATTCATCTTAATTAACATTTTAAAAATCTTTCCTAAACTTTGAAATTAAATTTAACTTAAAAAGCTTTAAATGTTAATTAAATTTATAACTTATCTTACATTAACTACTTAATTAAGATATTTATTAAGATTTAAAACATTTTTAAAGTATTCACCTAAATAACTAAAACTTTTAATAAAGTCTTAACTTAAATTTTTCAAACATTAATTAGTCATCACTACTTAAAATTTGTTTAAATAGTTCGCTTAACTTACTATTATTTATACTGCAGGTTCGAAAATCAAACTCGAGTAATTCCCAGGTTTACTCGAGTAAACACTCGAGTTTTCTCCCCATCTCCCCGAGTCCCCTGTCTTTCTTCTTCTCATACTTTTTTTAAGTTAAGTTATAATCTTCAATATCAGGAAACACTCACGCACTCAGGTCCAACCCGAAGCAGCCCATTCATTTTCTCGAGCATCAACTCGAGTTGCTCACGACCAAACTCCCTGACACCATCTCAAGGTCGTGCACGTGCACGGTGCTTCGCCGCCACTCTAGCGAACTTCGCATCCTCAGGCGAGTCATGAAACTTCCCTATACTCGAAAGCGACGATCAATCCGATGCCAAAAACTCGAGATCAAAATTTGGCCTTTCGTTCGAAAACTGTTACTCGAACTCACCAAACAAAAACGCTTTGCCTCACTCACGTCGACCATCAGAGGCGATACAACTTTGGCCTCACCTCGCCGATACCCCATTCTACTATCCCCTTGGACCCCACACAACTCGATCAACCCGTGGTGACGAAATCACCTTATTTCTATGCCACGTCAAAACTCGAGCATAAACCCTAATCTGGCCTCGTCCCATCAATTCTTGCAATAGAAAATTTATCTAACAATTTTCCTAACTTCTTCGATGATCAAGCTAGCTTCAAGCAAAAATTCAACATCCAAAATTTGTTCGATCGTTGGAAATTGGTGAAAAAGCATTTTCGGTTCATCTATAAACTGCTCGAAGCATACTTAACTAAAAATCACCATTGTAGTTTTGAAAATCCTATCTTTGACTGTTGATTCAAGTTATATAATCAAATTAATATTTTAAAATATTCGATTTTATAATATGATTGTCTTTTTACTGTAAAACTGAATTTATAGAATCAATTCTTCATTATAATTTTTCACAGAACAACCCATATATAAACACAGAACTATATTCAAAAATAATACATATACAACACAATATTATCAATGAATCACCTGCACAGTTTTTAATTATACTTTAAAATTTGTGTTTATTCACCTGAAAAGTGTTTGAACAGAGAGCCAATATCTATTTTGAAAACTACAGTTTGATCTGCCTTTAAAACTTCCTATTTTGTTTAGTTGAATTGGATTTGAGTTTATAAAATGATGATACTTATTTTCTTTTTCTAGTTTTGCTTAGTTATGAACGAGCTAACTAAATGGATGTACATATAAGGAGAAAGTTTTGTACAGGTTGGGCTGTAACTAGTACATCATGTTTCCTTTGGTCAGATTTTTTTTTCTTTCTTTCTTTGACTAAACTAGATCTCCTTTACTGAAATGAAATGATTTGTAAATATTTGAAATGACTTTATTTTGTGCTTGAGAAGATAGCATTTAATCAATTGTTTCCTTCTATGTTTACATACTTATTCTATTAGATTTTGTATATAGATATTTTGTTTTATTATCTTCTTGCTTTGCATAATTCACGTACATACGTTTTATCTGGTTTTGCTTTACCTTTGTGCTTAATATAAAAATCATTATAGTTATTGTTATGTGTTTTTCTTATGTTGCTTACACACAATAACCATTTAAATATTTATTTCTAACATAAATCCCTAATTTTTTTCTATTTTAAGCTTAAACTATCAACACTTAATTTATATTCATATACTATTTTATACCTATATTTAATATTGATAAGATTTGATTTTATTTTAAACATTATCATCTATATTACATTCATATACGTATATCTAGATTAAATGTTAATAAGGTAGAGCATTTTGATTTACTTAAATAAGATAGATTTTATTTTAAATATTTTTGAAAGACTTTATTTTAAATTTTCATATCATAGTTTCCTTTCAAATACATAT
The DNA here is from genome assembly GCA_030765085.1 of Allium cepa. Classification (NCBI taxonomy): domain Eukaryota; kingdom Viridiplantae; phylum Streptophyta; class Magnoliopsida; order Asparagales; family Amaryllidaceae; genus Allium; species Allium cepa. The sequence continues at coordinate 781,122,081 of CM060941.1, read as the reverse complement.
GTACATAAATAAATGGCAAATATTCCAAAAGTATTATTCATTTTTAAAATGATAAGTTTACATTTTATTTAATTAGATTAAATTATTATTAAAATAATATAGCCAAAATTACGGATCGTCACATTATTCTCCCACGACCACATCTTCTCAAATCTAAATTTTTTATTACTAATATTTACATTAGAACAGACTAAAACAACTAGATAATGGTCCGAAAAAATATATGGAAGCCCAACTACGTTACAGGATGGAAATTATTCCTCAACTTCGTCACTAATAAAGAATCTGTCAAGCAGTGCCATAGAAGGAATATCCCTATTATTTGACCAAGTAAACTGCCTATTATTCAATTTTATTTCAATAAGATTACAATTGAGTATAAACCTATCAAATTCTTCCATAGCCTCTAAATCCCCTTCTCTAGGGGATCTGTTACCTAAAAATCTAGTAACATTGAAATCGTCTCCCATAATCCAAGGACCGGGAGCCAATATCCTAAATTCTAAACACTCCGACCAAAGCACCCTATGATCTATTTTAGAATTAGGCTCATAAATATTAGAAATGTTAAGGATAGAATCATCATTGATGTCAATAAAAATTAAATGAATCGAATGTCCTTTAAAAATGGATTATAGTAATCTAACACAGTTGTCTTTCCAACCTATCATAAGACCTTCTACACTACCTCTAGCAGGAAGATAAGCCCAATGATCAGAAAATTACCTCATTAATTTTTAAACGCACGATAATCAGGGTTCTCTATTTTAGTTTCTTGGATTAAAACAATGTCAATATTATTATTCAAGGAAACATATTTAACTTTTCTACAGTTCTCTAAGTCATTCAACCCTATAATATTCCAACTTATCAATTTCATTTATCTAAAGATCTAACCCGTTCTAATTCTTTATTTTTGATATATTCAATAATCCTTTAAATTAAATATGTAGAAGCAATGAATTTGGTCATATAATTATATTCATGATTTTGGAAAGTGAACAATCCTTTAAATTAAATGGATGTTTCGAAAAGTGATCTTTTGAATGGAGTTAAATAGTTTGAAGATGTTTTAAAACGTGTAAGCATCGAAAACATAGATTTCAATATTCATTGTTGAAATAGACATTTTTGAGAAGTAAGGAAAGCATTGACTATAACACTATTGTTAAAGTAAATGATTTTCGAAAGGAGATGTTTAGTATAGAATAAGGGATTTATACATCTATCTAATGATCGAATCCCTATGCTAATGATTTTGGGTTGTCGTAACGATGTTTTACGCAACATTCGTTTTAACCCAATAAAGCATGTATTGGAAAATATTAAGCTTTCCTAAAGAGAATTGTGAATATGCTTATACTGCAGATATAAGTATAGGGAAATGTTTTCCAAATATTGAAATGGTTTTGAGAATATATCTTTTTAAAGATAATTGAAGTGAATATTTGACAAGTGATTTAATTAATAAAAGATTAATTAAAAGGGCCTAGTGATTGCTTATGATGCTAGATAATTGTTGTTTGCTTTGATCGTTAAATAACCGACAATTAAAATTTGGCCACTTTACTTCCTCAACTTGGTGTGAGAACTATTTAGTCGTACACTTAGTACGTAGCCATCCGTTTAGGCCTGATTATCGTTTGTGTTAAGGATGTTGATTTGCGTAGTGCAGAGTAGTACTCCAATCTATCGAGCTTCCTTCTTGGCCGAAGGATAGCAAGTTGAAAATCGGAGACGTCATAAGTCTGTGAGACTTAGTTTTTGTGTGAGGTTGAGAAACGCTTTTGCGTTATTGGTGCGAAGAGACCGGGATCGGTTTATCGAAAAACCACTTCGGACCAATGTATTTGCATTCGATTGTGCAGGTTGTGATGTTATTGATATTTAGGATTTTCATCGTGAAAGACTACTTGTTGATCATTTGGGGTTAAAATCCCAATATATATAGTAGCAGCAGTCCCTTCGTGATTAATATCCATTGCAAGGGCTTTCGCTACTAATCCTAGGGATTTTTCGAAAGGATGTGGTAGGAAAGTACCTTCGGTTTGTCCTGTTCTTAGATAACTTGTATGGACGAGTGTCTGACATTGCATTTCTAAGATTACGTACATTGGTTTTACAAACGTACATCAGTGGCGGCGGAGAAGACAACTTCTCTTAGCATAACACCCTCTTTGAGACTACGAGCTCGAGGGTTGTATTTTTATGGAAGGCAATTAGTAGTTGACGAAAATGGAAATGTGGCATTCAAAGTGATGTGATATGTGAAAGGTAATCGTTACCTCAGGCCTCATCGGTCGAAAATGACCGAAACAGGGTTAGATACGTCAAGGCTAAGTGGGTCATTCCCAAGTAGGATATATCATCCTCTTCTAGATATATTTCTTCCCCTTATGATGTTCGGGATGTAAACTAATATGGTTTATATGCTAGGAGGGCCCTTGGAAAGTTCGGTAACGACTAGCGGCTGATATATTCTGTACTACCTAGTTATAGAGGTACGCTGGTCTTTTATTGGTCGAGGTTCCTTTGTGATGTTCCTCAACATTTCTCTAGAGATGTTCTACCGGAAGGTAGTCTATGCACCTGGTCATTTGTATGGAAATTCAAACTCCTTAATGAGCTTGCGGTTTTGTTTGTATTGGCGTAATGAATAGCCCTGAATTGCTATATAGGTAACCATTTCGGCTATGATTAATATTATTTGTACATTAGGCACTAGGATAATATAACATGATTTGATATGAAAGATTTTGGTTACCGTAAGGCAAAAACATGTCCGTGTTTATATGTAGCCATGTCTTAAGAGATACTTTTATTTTGAAAGAAAAGTTTGGGAAGTTAATAAATTCAGTTGAGTGTGTTTATCACGCTGGTTTACCAGACTGATCTGAACATTCTTCCCTTTCAATGCTTGGGTCAGACCGAGTACATTTACAGGTTCAGATTTGGTGTTTTTGGAGCTTCAGCAGGAGGTTGGAGATCTTCATTTTCTTATACATGTATCTGCGTATTTTTCACTGCATTGTTGTTATTTATATTATCAGTAATTATAAGGATATGTTATTATAACTGTCCAGGCTGATGATTAGTGATTGATTGTTAAACTCTGATTTATGTATGTATATATAGTTTTAGTTTCATAAAGATCATTGATATGATATTATATGTTTTCCGCTATGATGTGATATTTTGTATTATCTGTTTGGTTCATTGTTCTCTCTTTCTTCTCTTCTCTTCTTCTCTCTTCTTTTCTTTCTCAAGACTTTCCATCATTTTGTGTGTTTTGGGTCGGACATGTCTGGTTTATTATCGATTCAAAGGGTACAGATTTGTAGGTCGTCACGGCTGGGTTAGGGTTGGGCGATGTTTGAGAAGTCTGCATTGCTATGTTGATAGCAGTGCATGACACTGTTGGGTACACTGCAATGCACGACACTGTTGACACATAGTAATGTGCGATACTATTATGCAAATAGCTATGAATATAAGCGGATAGGGTTTTATGGCTTTGGAACGGGTGGAGCACGGAGAAGCCCCTAACTTAATCTAGGACAAGGCAAATCAGAAATTTTGTTCGGCAATATCCATAGGATTAAATGGTTAAATGCGCAGTATGCTTGAGATCCATTGGTGTCGATGCAAGTGCACAATGAGGGAACCATGGGAGAGTAGGACCTGATGGCGTGGGATCAGTACGAGATCTAGGAAGGTAGGTAAACACATGACGACAACTGATCGGTATGAGATCAAGAAGACATAAACAAACTAGTGGAATAGACGATATGGTTTAATGCACTGTTATGCTTAAGAGATCCATTGGGGTCGACATAGGTGCATAATGAGAGAATCATAGAGAGGATGACTATATTTGATTTGTAGTATGTGTCTTACTCTACGTATTATTATATACGTTCGTTTTACGATTTGCGCACATGCCTTTGGTAGGGTTGGTGCAACGCTTGAGGGATATTCATATCTGGTAGTGGTGATGTACGTTCAATGCTAAGGGGTACTATAGTGATAGGGATTTTCATCAGTGCCAGAAAAGCGGTCTAGATTTGTATGGAGGCAACTATGTAAAAACGAGATTGTACGAGGACACTTAGTTCCATTTGTGTACTCTAAGCTAGTAGCAATGTAGGAAAATCCAACAATCACATATGATATAGTTGCTCCACTGATTTTTCATTCAGTGTCAGGACAACTATGAATGTTGTTTATTTGCACTTATCGTATTGGAGTGATACATGAGTATGTATAATCGATTTTTTAGACTTATAATTATGAAGTAAGAATTGTTATATTATTTATGATAGATGATGTTGGAACTGGTTGACCTTAGAGGTAGCCCTATCCCTGCACTAGCTAGCATGAGCATTATAGCATTGTTCTTAGAGGCGTACAGGCTTTTATAGAATTGGTATTACTAGGAGGTGCTAACATTTGTTGAGAGGACAAGATATGCCTTAGTAGCTTCTAGTTTTATACATATATATAGTTTTGATATATAGTATTTTGAGATATTCCCCTTATATTAGGCTTTAAGTCTGACCTATGTTTTATCTTTTATGTTTATGCCATGACAACTCTTGGGTACTCAATTGAGTAGTTTGGAAGTCAAGTGCTTTTTGGGATATACTTATAGGACAATTGGAGCATTTTGGAGGTATGATGATGATATTTTGTCTATGTATACTTGTTGTTGTAGTGGTACATGATAGACAAGTTATGATCATATGAGACTTGTTGTATAAGATATTAAATTCGGAGCTTTATGTGGATGGAGTTGATGTATTCCGACTTGCTACAGTGATATTTACTTATCAGTTGCTTTTGCTATTGTAATCATTTGTATATTGTTTATCCTGTTATGTTCATGTATATTAGATATGTTATATGTTATCGTTCCGTTGTGAGATTGTATTAATATACCTTGTTAGAGTGTCTTGTCTTAATTTTACCGTGATGGACCATCTTTTGTGGTACTCGAGAGTCAGAAACTGTCATTCGACATTAATTCAGAGAATTATAAAGGGATGTTTGTCACAACATCTAAAATTGTGTTCATATTTCACGGCCTATACTTTATACCAAAGTTGTATGTGTTGAATATACGCTTATATGATTTTTGTTTGATGATAATAAACATATATACATTCGTTTAAATGTATTTGATAATATACTATTTATTTTCACAGATTAAATAAATATTTGCTGAATAAAATAAATAACACGGAATTTGAATTCAAACGAATATTTTATTCAAACAAATATTTATTACATCTTTGAATAGTATAATTTCAAGCTCTTACTATAACTATACAACTTTGATTACAATTACATCACATTTCACATTTACAATTCACCTCACTACATATCACTCACACTCGTATTTATCTTCAACTGCATTCCAGTTTGAATCCAACATCTGAGAAATCTGCAAAAATATTCACTAACACAGTAAAATTGAAAAAGAGATATTTTTGCAATATAAAATAAAAGATGGATTTTGAAAATATTATTTGCCTCAGTTATTTGGGTTGTTCGTCATCATTTAAATTTGAATTTATCATACACGAACAGCTTGTGACATACACAGTGTATCACTGTATATGCCACAAGGCCGTGCACACCAAAATATACACTTGATCGATTTACAGGGACAAGTGAGCACAAGTCAAACCCAAATACAGGATTCAACTCAAGTGCAATAAAACAATGTCATTCAGCACAAGGTCAAATCCAAGCCGGATTCAACTCAGGTGAAAATTAGAAAAATAAACAATGCAAAGGTCAAGTCACCACTCAACTCAGTGCATCAACCAAGTTAAGGCGACGTGAAGTCAGCAAACTGCAAGTACAATGCTCAATGCACAGTAATGCAATGCCACAGCAAACAATGGTTCAAAACATTATATCAAACAGCGGCAAAAGCATGTACATTGATGCACACATCCATCAACACACTCAAGTGACTCAACAATGCACAAGTGACAGCGAACATGACAGCAAGCTACAGTGCATAATGGTCAACACAGCTACAATGAAGCATCAGTAATTTGAATGCAACGAAGACCAACAGCCCCAACAGAAATATGAAATGAATCAAAGCAATGATAAGAGAACATGCATGAAGACTGAATGAAATGCACAGCATGCATTGTTGAATATGTGTTACAGTGGTGATGCAAGTGCTAACCAGAATGAAGTCCAATACAATTACAACTGACTACATGCAGGAGAACAAACACAATGAATCAAAGATTACAAACTCGAGTGTGCAAGTGAACATGACAGGAAACAGTTCAATATTAACTGATGAAACAGTACCAATGAACATGCAGTCAAACTCAGTGACAACATACAAGTCAGACTAACATAATGCAAGACAGTGGTCATAAATGGAATAACAACATCGAGCCAGAGCCGTCAAGTTCAAATATCACACAAGTACAGGCCGCAACAGTATGCACCAGTTCAAACATTTATCAGAGAGTATATGGAAGGGTCAGTGATACAAGGCAATACACAAGAGCATACAAGTGCAACACAAGAAACAGATAGAAATGAACTTATGAAGCAGTGCAAGTGCAAATCACCAACTACAAGACCTCAAGTGATATGGTGAAGCAGCATGTAATGACATTATATACAAATGTAAAGAACAAGGGTGATGCACTGCAGATATCCAGAAAGCAAGCACATGTATCCAAGTACAAGCTCGTGTCGAAGTTACCAAAGTCAGCATGAAATTTTGCAGGGCAATCAACAGAGATGAACAAGTGATAACTGAACAACTGATACAAATGAATGAACATACATATATGGAACAAAACTGCAGAATGCAAATGAACTCGACCAAGTACACAAGTGCTACAAGCAGCAATGTGCAACTGCAAGTGAACAAATATGCATATACCAGTGATGCAACTAAGCACAAGTCAATTACTACATAACAACAGTCAGTACCAACATGGACAGAAGGCAGTGAAATCACCACAGTCTCAAACTCGAATGACAGACCGAACCAAGATATCAGCAAGCAAGAACAACAGAGTTTCAAAAATCCAATGCTCAACATCATATGAATCCAAATCAACTGTACTGGACAATACAAGGAAAGAAGACTGCAGCAATATACAGAAATACAAAATGACCAGAGTCGAACCAACACTGCGGCAAGTTGTTCAAACATGCAAAACAAGAATGGAAAGTTTACAAAGTATCAAAGCCGTGTTTTTTTACCAAGTCAAGATCAACAACGTGATGACCAAGGAGTTGAAATTGATGCCGTGAACATCAAGTAAGCAAGCATCACAAAATATATACGAAGTGACAAAGTCAGAGAGATCATAATCGTTCAAGTATAATCAAATGGCCAAAGCAAATCAGTGGACAAATTCAAACACGAATATACGAACACAAAAATAGGATTTCGAATCCTATAAATAACCACAAATCATCATCGGCAATTGATTGAGTTCGAACAAGCCAAAATCAGAAAAGCAAAAGGATAAAATACATACCGAAATCACGAAACGAACTCGATCCAAATTGAAGAGCCGTGGGCAAAGCAAACAGCATCGAAGCATACAATCAAACTGTATCAAGCGGCAAACATCTTTTTGCACAACCCTAGTTTAAATCGCAAGGAGCAAAAGCAAATTACCAGAAGCCCTAATTCGCAAAGAGGAACGAAAAGAGGATCGGCCATACTTTCACAAAGCAAAAGGAACGGGTTGTAGAAGTGAATAAGGGGCCGGCCTGTGTTTATTAATTTGGGCTTACTTTTTATTTTAAGGGTTTAAATTTAAATAAGGGTTATTGTGTTTTAAATTGTTTTTAAATTGTATTTTTCTTTTAAACCGTTTTTAATTTTCTAGTAGTGTGACTAGGGGACAAACTACGGTGTGTAGTTTGGGAATTCGCAACTCGGTGGTTGAGTTGTGGTCAGGGTTTTGAGCGTAGAGTTAGATTAGTCAATAGCGGGTATAGCGAGTTTACGTGTGTAAGCGAGGGACTATCTAATTTCTAGTAGAAACCTTGGGGGCAGCACGTAGGCAGGGTTTTGCCGAAGCTGGGTAAATTCTGTGTTGTTCTGTTCTGTTATTTATATTCTGCTATATCTGTGCTGCTATTCTGTGATCTGAATTTAAATTAATTGATAAGCTTCCGCGAATAATTTTTATAATTTACACTATCACCCTATTCACCCCCCCTCTATGGTGAAATCGATCCTACAAGTGGTACCAGAGCTAGGAACAAAAGCCGTTTTTGTTTTAAAAATTTGATTTTACAAAAACCAATTTTTGTTTTAAAAATTCGTGTTTCAAAAATCAATTTTTTTTAAAATTCGTGTTTCAAAAAAAAAATCGGTTTTTGTTTTAAAAATTTGAATTTTCAAAATGGCTTCTTTTAATAATGCTTTTGCAGAAGGTCAATCTATAGTTAGACCACCAATGTTCAATGGTGAATATGCTTATTGGAAAAATAGAATGCAAATTTTTCTGAAAACCATTGACGCTTGGAATATTGTTGAGACATGTTATAGAATACCAACTATAACTGTAGATAATCAGGAAATAGAGAAACCAAAGGAACAATGGACAGAACTAGAAAATAAATTACAGAATACTAATGCCAAAGCTATGAATTCTATTATCTGTTCATTGGATCAATTTGAATTTAATCGTGTCTCACATTGTCTAACTGCGCAGGAAATATGGCACATACTAGAAGTGACTCACGAAGGAACATCTCAAGTCAAAGAATCTCGCCTTGCAATGCTAAGCAGCGAATACGAGAACTTCAAAATGGAGAAGGAAGAAAATGTCAAAGAGATGTACGGACGACTCTCCAATATCGTATACAAATCAAAAGCTCTCGGAAAAACATACACCGAATTAGAAATAGTCCGGAAAATCCTCAGAGTCCTTCCACGAAGCTTTGAAGCAAAAGTAACTGCCATACAAGAATCGAAAGATTTAAAACAACTTAAAGTTGAAGAACTCATCGGAAATCTCACCACTTATGAGCTAGAAATAAAATTCAAAGAAGAGCGTGAAGGAGGTGACACTCAAAAGAAATCAATAGCTCTCAAAGGAACAACCAAAAGTGATGATGATAACGATGAAGATGATGGAGCAGCAGAATTGGAGCTGTTAATAAGGAAATTCAAAAAATGGAATCAAAAACATGGAAATTCAGCTCGAATTCAAAAAGCAAAAAGTAGAATAGCCAAAGCACTAGACTACTCGGAAGAACAAAAGTTTATTTGTTATAATTGCAACAAACCCGGCCATATCAAGCCCGATTGTCAGCCATGGAAAGAAACAGAAAAAGAAAAGTTTTGCAGCCACTTGGGATGAAATAGACGAGAATGATCAAAGCACTGGCAGTGAAAGCGAAAAGGAAGAATTGTGTCTTCAAGGTGATACAACTGACAGTGACGATGACGAGCCAAGTGAGGTATCAAAACTTACCCATTCTGAGTTGCTTATATATTTTCATGAAGTAAACGGTTGTTTTGAACGACTTAGGGAAAAATACGCCAAACTTGAATCTCAAAAAGATACTTTGATAGAATGTAATAAACAACTTGATCAATTAGTTAAAACCAATCAAAGTAGGATCCCTAAGTGTGATAAGTGTCCAACATTCGAAGAAGAAATTAAAAAATCAGAAATCAATATAAAATCACTTGAAAATGAAATTCTGATTTTAAAAGAGAATGAAAACACTAGGAGAGAGAATTCTATTAAAAAGTGCACACAGTTGTTAAAGGAAAATGAATCTCTCAAAACACAAGTCCAAGAATTGTCAACGACTCTAGATAAATTTTCAAAAAGTGAAAAATCGTTGAATATGCTATTAGGAAAGCAAACTGTTAATTCGGTTAGACAAGGACTTGGATATAACAGTTCGAAAATTGTTGAAAGCAATATTAGTCAAATTAATTCCATGTGCACGATTTGTAGAAAATATGAACACAGTCACAATAATTGCTGGTATAGACCCAAACATGTGAAAACTATACCGATTTGGGTTCCAAAAGGCACAAATACAAAATCTCTCAAAGTTAAACAAATTTGGGTGCCAAAGGGAACAATTATAAATAGTTTTGGGTCTACACAAAATTATTTTTCAAAATTTTCTGCCACTAACAACCATGGACCTATAAAAACAAATAGGTCACATAAATCCTTTTCCGTGTAGGTGTGGTGGCAGGCTAAGGAACAACAATAGTGTTCTCTGGTTTTTGGCTGTTCCAGAAACACAACGGGCGACAAAGCTAAGTTCCTTAGCCTAGTATAAAGGTGACAGAATCACAATGGACAACAACGAAAAATATCGTAAAGGTAAAACAGGTATGGTATGTTTTAAACAATATATTAAAAGTGATAATCTGCACCGTATTTTGAATTAAATCAGCCAATATTGAGATTGATGAAAAGATGATGATTTTGATTCTGACTTATTCAACATAGTTGGCCAATTATATTCTTATGCCAAAAACACTATAATAATCTTTAGATTTTTTGAATTGCTTCATATATATCATTTGGAATTAAAAATAGTGTTTTGTTGGATAATCATACATTTGGTTATAATTCGGCTAACTCTATATTCACGATTTTTGAGTATTTACACGGCTTCATTTCAAAGTCAAAAGAATGTCATTTAAATTGCTGAAAAAATTGAGTTTGAAATTTTTGATGCACACTTCATGTTTTGGTCTATAAAATTCAATTGATGATAATTTTTGAGTGAAAGAGAAATTCAGATGCAGATTACACTGGTAATCTAGATGATAAAAAAATTACTAGTGAAACGTGATTTTTTGAGACATTTAGTAATCGCATCGTTTTTCAAAGAAAATATCTGCATATTTTTCATTTCAAATAATTTTCAAATAGCAGAAAATTTTCTTTTACAAACCCCCTCGAGAAAATCATTTTTGACCTAGTTTTCAAATTGGTCGTTTTTAGAAAAATTGATTTATAATTATCTATGAATTTGATTTTAAATGATTACATTGACTAATCTGACTCCCTAATGATTATCGAAAAGATGAATAGTGATTGAAAAAGTGATGAGTGTTGATATTTATTATATATTATGACTCGAGACGGTATAATTAGTAAATTTCTTTAGAAATTTAAACAAGAGTTATAAAAGTTTTTGTTGGTAAAAATTCCATGACCATCTCTATGTCTATCATGTTTTCTATCAACCATCACTCATCAAAATTCTATATAGTTTGTCAATATGTGGTACTTTAAACAGGAATCATTCGTTTTTCATTTTTACATTTTTTTTAAAATAAAAAAATTAAATAAATAAATACCAAAGTATTCACTCTCATTTAAAAGTCCTCACGGTTATGCATGGGTGAATTACTTGGAATTTGTTATGTGCTTCCATGCTCATTTAAAAGTCCTCGCGGTTATGCATGTATGGAACGCATATCAAAAGTTGATTTGTAAAATAAACAAGTTGATTCTAATCCCATTTAAAAGTCCTCACGGTTATGCGTGGTTAGAAGATACTTGAATTCATTTTTTAAAAATAAAACTGGAATACTACTAATCTCATTTAAAAGTCCTAACGGTTATGCATGGTTAGTAGATATTCAAATTCCTGATATAAATATACCACAAATAGACACAACTGTATGGTTTTATATGATGACATCATTTCCATCATTCTAAAAGTGGAATATGCGCCTAACAAAATATTTATAATTTTTGTTTGATTTTTTATTGAAATTTAATATTTATATCCAATTGAGTTTTAATGTTGGATTGATATCATTTACTTTATCTCTATTTTCTCTAACACTATTATTCTTTTGCTGATAACAAAAGGGGGAGAGAAAAGTTAAGATTTTGTCAAATAAAATCAAAAAAAGGTCAAATAATTTTCTATTTGCATCTAAGATAATTTGCATATTTTTATTTGTATGCAGATATGTAGGGGGAGCATCGTATAGAGAGGAAGCATTTAAATAGGGGGAGCAATTAGAGCATATCAATGATCAAATACATTTAACATAATCAAAATCTTAAATATATGTTTGTTATCATCAAAAGGGGGAGATTGTTGAATATACGCTTATATGATTTTTGTTTGATGATAATAAACATATATACATTCGTTTAAATGTATTTGATAATATACTATTTATTTTCACAGATTAAATAAATATTTGCTGAATAAAATAAATAACACGGAATTTGAATTCAAACGAATATTTTATTCAAACAAATATTTATTACATCTTTGAATAGTACAATTTCAAGCTCTCACTATAACTATACAACTTTGATTACAATTACATCACATTTCACATTTACAATTCACCTCACTACATATCACTCACACTCGTATTTATCTTCAACTGCATTCCAGTTTGAATCCAACATCTGAGAAATCTGCAAAATTATTCACTAACGCAGTAAAATTGAAAAAGAGATATTTTTGCAATATAAAATAAAAGATGTATTTTGAAAATATTATTTGCCTCAGTTATTTGGGTTGTTCGTCATCATTTAAATTTGAATTTATCATACACGAACAGCTTGTGACATACACAGTGTATCACTGTATATGCCATAAGGCCGTGCACACCGAAATATACACTTGATCGATTTACAGGGACAAGTGAGCACAGGTCAAACCCAAATACAGGATTCAACTCAAGTGCAATAAAACAATGTCATTCAGCACAAGGTCAAATCCAAGCCGGATTCAACTCAGGTGAAAATTAGAAAAATAAACAATGCAAAGGTCAAGTCACCACTTAACTCAGTGCATCAACCAAGTTAAGGCGACGTGAAGTCAGCAAACTGCAAGTACAATGCTCAATGTACAGTAATGCAATGCCACAGCAAACAATGGTTCAAAACATTATATCAAACAGCGGCAAAAGCATGTACATTGATGCACACATCCATCAACACACTCAAGTGACTCAACAATGCACAAGTGACAGCGAACATGACAGCAAGCTACAGTGCATAATGGTCAACACAGCTACAATGAAGCATCAGTAATTTGAATGCAACGAAGACCAACAGCCCCAACAGAAATATGAAATGAATCAAAGCAATGATCAGAGAACATGCATGAAGACTGAATGAAATGCACAGCATGCATTGTTGAATATGTGTTACAGTGGTGATGCAAGTGCTAACCAGAATGAAGTCCAATACAATTACAACTGACTACATGCAGGAGAACAAACACAATGAATCAGAGATTACAAACTCGAGTGTGCAAGTGAACATGACAGGAAACAGTTCAATATTAACTGATGAAACAGTACCAACGAACATGCAGTCAAACTCAGTGACAACATACAAGTCAGACTAACATAATGCAAGACAGTGGTCATAAATGGAATAACAACATCGAGCCAGAGCCGTCAAGTTCAAATATCACACAAGTACAGGCCGCAACAGTATGCACCATTTCAAACATTTATCAGAGAGTATATGGAAGGGTCAGTGATACAAGGCAATACACAAGAGCATACAAGTGCAACACAAGAAACAGATAGAAATGAACTTATGAAGCAGTGCAAGTGCAAATCACCAACTACAAGACCTCAAGTGATATGGTGAAGCAGCATGTAATGACATTATATACAAATGTAAAGAACAATGGTGATGCACTGCAGATATCCAGACAGCAAGCACATGTATCCAAGTACAAGCTCGTGTCGAAGTTACCAAAGTCAGCATGAAATTTTGCAGGGCAATCAACAGAGATGAACAAGTGCAAACTGAACAACTGATACAAATGAATGAACATACATATATGGAACAAAACTGCAGAATGCAAATGAACTCGACCAAGTACACAAGTGCTACAAGCAGCAATGTGCAACTGCAAGTGAACAAATATGCATATACCAGTGATGCAACTAAGCACAAGTCAATTACTACATAACAACAGTCAGTACCAACACGGACAGAAGGCAGTGAAATCACCACAGTCTCAAACTCGAATGACAGACCGAACCAAGATATCAGCAAGCAAGAACAATAGAGTTTCAAAAATCCAATGCTCAACATCATATGAATCCAAATCAACTGTACTGGACAATACAAGGAAAGAAGACTGCAGCAATATACAGAAATACAAAATGACCAGAGTCGAACCAACACTGCGGCAAGGTGTTAAAACATGCAAAACAAGAATGGAAAGTTTACAAAGTATCAAAGCCGTGTTTTTTTACCAAGTCAAGATCAACAACGTGATGACCAAGGAGTTGAAATTGATGCTGTGAACATCAAGTAAGCAAGCATCACAAAATATATACGAAGTGACAAAGTCAGAGAGATCATAATCGTTCAAGTATAATCAAATGGCCAAAGCAAATCAGTAGACAAATTCAAACACGAATATACGAACGCAAAAATAGGATTTCGAATCCTATAAATAACCACAAATCATCATCGGCAATTGATTGAGTTCGAACAAGCCAAAATCAGAAAAGCAAAAGGATAAAATACATACCGAAATCACGAAACGAACTCGATCCAAATTGAAGAGCCGTGGGCAAAGCAAACAGCATCGAAGCATACAATTAAACTGTATCAAGCGGCGAACATCTTGTTGCACAACCCTAGTTTAAACCGCAAGGAGCAAAAGCAAATTACCAAAAGCCCTAATTCGCAAAGAGGAACGAAAAGAGGATCGGCTATACTTTCACAAAGCAAAAGGAACGGGTTGAAGAAGTGAATAAGGGGCCGGCCTGTGTTTATTAATTTGGGCTTACTTTTTATTTTAAGGGTTTAAATTTAAATAAGGGTTATTGTGTTTTAAATTGTTTTTAAATTGTATTTTTCTTTTAAACCGTTTTTAATTTTCTAGTAGTGTGACTAGGGGACAAATTACGGTGTGTAGTTTGGGAATTCGCAACTCGGTGGTTGAGTTGTGATCAGGGTTTTGAGCGTAGAGTTAGATTAGTCAATAGCGGGTATAGCGAGTTTACGTGTGTAAGCGAGGGACTATCTAATTTCTAGTAGAAACCTTGGGGGCAGCACGTAGGCAGGGTTTTACCGAAACTGGGTAAATTCTGTGTTGTTCTGTTCTGTTATTTATATTCTGCTATATCTGTGCTGCTATTCTGTGATCTGAATTTAAATTAATTGATAAGCTTCCGCGAATAATTTTTATAATTTACACTATCACCCTATTCACCCCCCCTCTAGGGTGAAATCGATCCTACAGTATGTCACCAAGAATTATAGTCGTCTCTATTTCCTCGTATTCAACTCGTTTTAGAAGAATAAATACTTAGGGATTTCTATCTAGTATACGGCACAACCCGCTCTCCCAAAAGATAATGTCCCTAAATTTTCAACACAAACTACCACTGCCAACTCTACTTCATGAGTCGGATATCTAACTTCATGCAGTCTCAACTGCTTTGATGCATATTCTGTCACTCGCCCTTATTGTAACACCCTGAAAGTTTAATAAATAAATTAAAGTATAAATAAGGGAAAAAAATGTAATTTTACATAAAAAGAAAAATATTATATTTTCATAAGCTTTGGAATTAGGCCTTAAGACCTATTCCATTGGGTTCAGAATGTCATTTACAATTAGAAAACATATATAACTTGTTAAACTTGATAAAACGGGTCAAAACTAGCCAAAACTAGACCTAGTGGCATTTTCAAAAATATTAGTTTCAAAATTTAAACTAATAACCCTAATTTTCAATTGTAAATAAAGCCATAACCCTCACTGTTTGCACAAAAAATGGGCAAACACCTTCGAGTCATATGATTTAGTCGATTTTATGTTGTTCTTAATGATTTGGGGTGATTTATGCAAATATGTAAAAAGCAGGGACTAAACTGTAAAAGACACAGATTTATAGTGGTTCGGCCAGAATGTGCCTACGTCCACTTCATATGTTATTCTTCTTCGCTATTCAGATTACAAGTACAAAGCTTTGATTACAAGTGTATGAAAGTTGTTTGAAAGTTCTGTCCATGCTTGAGCTCTCAAACTTGTCCGCCATTGTTATACCCCTACCCCTCTATTTATAGAATGAGGCCAGGGGTAGGGATCTTGGATGTATATAGCTGCTGGTGGGCCTGGGATGATGTGATCTGGCCTGGCAATCTTGGTTCGGTAGTGCTTTGTTTCAGTAGTTGGTGGAGCGTTTTTTGGACCGGCGGTAGGTAGGTTGAGTTCTGATCTGGTAGTCTTGGTTCGGTGGTGTCTCCCTTACCTTGGTTCGGTGGTGCCTTCTTTGCCTTGATTCGGTAGTGCCTTCTTTGCCTCGATTCGGTAGCATTGGATCGGTGGTGGTTGGAGGGGTTTTGGTTCGGTAGTCTTTGGAGTGGTTTTGGTTCGGTAGTGGGTTGGTGTGGTCGGTCCGGTGGTTCCTTCGTTGATTGTTTTGGCAGTGCCTTCGTTGGTCTGGTGGAGGGTTGGTTCGGTGGAAACACGCCCAACATTTGCCCCCCAAAGTGGGGCATATGCATGCATATGTCGTGCTTTGTTTTTCTCAACTTCGACACCCTCATTCGGCCCAAGTGCCGAACCGGTTGATCCGATCATCCTACGCTTGCCTATAAGTAGGGGCCTTACGCCTCTGTCGTCCTTCATCGTTCGAAATAGCCGAATCAATCAAGTACCGAAGCAGACTTGACTGCGGGACCAGGTGAGGTTTCCTTCTGCCGAATAAACTTCATGCTTGAACTACCGAATGATTCCGTGGAGTATGAGTGCCGAATGGTCTTTCGCCTCGAACTACCGAATGCACTTGGGGGTACGAGTGCCGAATGGACTCTGGGCTCGAACTATCGAATGAGCTTTTATGTTTTGAATTATGAATGAGATTCCAGGCCGTAGGTACTTGTTTGTCTACATCCCTTGTTCTAACGATGTGTTTTGTCGTGTTGCAGATAATGTCTCATAAAGTAGAAACTCGTTCTGACAAGAAGAAATCCAAGGACAAAGGGGAGTCCCCCATAGTGCCCCCAGTTCAGTCAGAGCCAGAACGACATGGACCATCCCCGAGATCATTAGTAGATGGGTACGATTCTCAGGAGCTTTTGAACTCACCGCCTGAGTGCTTTCCCAGCTCCCTCAAAGACGAGCAGCTTGACGTTATATTTAGATCCTTTGGGATTGACAGAGTGCATATGTTGTTGCCAGGGAAAGGAGTGATGCCGTATAACCCCCCTGAAGGATATTTTGCTTATAGTAGGTATCACTGCATGTGCGGGGCCATTCCTTCGATCAACGCTTGGATCGTCAGCTTTATCACATACTTGAAGGTGGCCCCTTTCCAGCTTCAGCCCAACTCCTGTGCCGTCTTGGTGAGTCTGTTTATTATCTTCCAGTGAAAATACGGGCGTCCTCCTTCCAACCGGGAAATTCGGTACCTGTACAACTTGAGAGGCTACAAGAACTCCATATATTAGCTTAGAATCGGCCGTGTCTTTCAAGCCGGTCCTGGATTATACTCAAAATTTAGCATGTTCAATAAGGAATGGTTCTCCGTTAGAGATGATTCTGTTTCTTTCCACCGTTTCACCTCTGGCTGTAAGTTGACTCTTACTTATAATTTCGTTCTGACTGCAATGCTCCTCCTTATGTGCTTTGTTTTTTGCTAGCGACATGTGGATTTGCGGTTATAGAGAATGATCGTTTGGTTCGGATGGCTGGGGAAATAAAAGCCATTCCAGAAAAGGAGAGGGCAGCTTCTTATTTGATCAGGAATGCTACTCTTTTGGGGCATAACTTGATTCTTCCATGCCAGTCAGTGGTCAAGCAAAGAGACACAGCTGAGCAGAGGGCCGCCAAAGCTAAAGGAGGGGCTACGGCGAAGAGCAGCAAAAGGAAGCCCTTCTCGAAACATCCAATTGCCGGGGGGAAGAAACTTAAGACGTCCAATGGACCCTCCCCCAGCACATGTCCAGATGTCTCGGAGGAGGAAGATGTGGAGGAGGAAAGAGGCGAGGATGAAGGAGGTGAGGCGGAGAGTGGAAGTGGTGGAGAAGGTGATGGTCATAACGGTGATGGTGGCGACGGACAGAGTGGTGATGGCACTGGGGCTTTGTCTTTTGAGCAAGCAGGTGTGATTCAGGAGTGGACGGATGACGCCTTCCGCCTAGCTTTTGAAGGGTTGGAGGAAGGATCGTCTTTAGTGGAGAAGCCTAAAAAAGCTGACAAGGCCGGGACCGGCGCCGATTCATCTTCTAAGAGCGCTTCAGCTAAGGCAATTCCTGCGATTCAAAGTGAATTTTTGACTCCTGCCGACTCCATTTATGATAAGGATTTAGGAATATTTTATGGTCAGCTCCCGTCCTGGAATGAGATCCAGGACTTATTGCAATATCCTACTCCTCCCCAGGGTTTGTATAACAAAAGCGTCCCTTTACTCTTCTTAACTTGATATATTTCTTGAATTATAGCTCAATGTATGCTTGTGACACTTGGTTTTTATCACAGAAGCGGGTAAGGTAGCCAAGACATCAGACGTTTGGCACCACCGTGAACAATACAAACTTCTTAAGGCTTCTACCAAACCAAAGCCTCCGACTAACCGCCCTGGAGACGTAGTCGGCTACCATCCTCTTCTTGGAGTTATCGAAGAGGATATCCAAAGGAAGAAGAGGAGTCGTTTCTTATTTGAACCCTCACCCGGTCCTCTGTCCCCAACTCAGCCTCTTCAGGATACCACGAAGAAGAATACTAAATCTATACCTCCTCCGCACCCGTCTGAAAATCCTACCATTACCCGGATAGGCCATCCCGGCTTGGCTCGTAATCCGTTTGCAGGTCATCCGGATCTGGATCCGCGTTCTTGTGATATTACTTTTGATGAGGCTACCGGTGAGCACCTTCTTCCCCGTAATCCTATGGTGAGAGTATTAGATGAAGCTAAGTCCCTGGACCTTGATTTGCTGACCACTCGGGTCGTAACTTTGGGGGACAAAGCTAAGGCAAACATTGACCGGGTCGCTGAGGAAACCAGGAAGCTGATGGGGCATCATGCCCGACTGGCCAAGGCTGGAGAAGAAATCGAGAGTGCTAATATTCGACTGCGGTTAATGGTTTCCGACCAGGCCAAACAACTTGCTAATCAGGCCATTCAGATCTCTCAACATGAGGCCGCTTCTAGGCAATTAAAGAAAACCATGGAAGAGACCAACAGGGCAGAGTTACGGAAAATGGAGGCTGTTTGTAAGGAACGGATTGACATGGCTATTGCAACGGTGGATGAGGTTCGAAAAGCAGATCTCGAGCGGGTACAGGAGTTATCCGAGAAGCTTGAAGCCGCAGAGCTTGCTCAAACCAAGCTGAAGGAGGAGATGGAGGCGATGAGGAATTCCTTTCAGGCTGACTGCTCGCGATACCAATCGGAGAGGTATGCCGCCACTGCGAAGCTGTTGGCTTCTGAGGACCGAATAAGGGAGTTCAAGGATAATGAGGGGATAATGGATGAGATGCTTCAGGATATATACTTTCGCACTTGGAAGCAGGGTAACTTATCTTGGATGGATGATTATCCCCGAGTTATGGCCAGGATTTATCTCAGGGCCCTGGAGGAGGCTAAGGCCGATGCAGATGAGGGTGGCGTGGCCTTTAGAATGGATGTGGTTATGGCTCAATTCACCAAGGAGGAGAAAGCGGCGGTGAAGGAGGGTATGTGGCTGCTTACCACTGAGGAGGTAGGTGTGAAGTTAGAGGATGATGATCAAGCAGCAGATGCTGGTAAGTCTTCCCTTTTAGCTTTTCGTCTCTTGATTGCTTATTGTTTATTTAATGGATTCTTCTCCTGAATTGGACAAGCGGGACCTATGAAGCACCAACTACCTCTGGTCAACATGCTGAGAGTTCTGATCCTGCGGTTAAGTAGATCTCGGAGGGCTAATAGGATAGAGGTGAAGCTCTGATGCAGTCGACTCCTTGACTTGGTCTGGATATCTTTTGGTTTACTTGACATTGCTGTTTATGGTAGTCCCAAAACATTAATGTTACTTTTAGGCTGTAATTATGTTTCGTAACGAATGACTTTATTCTTGGCATGTAATTTTTAACTTAAGCTGATTCTATCATATTTGAATGCTATCGTTATTTTGGTGTGTTGCATAAGAAATATAGCTGTGCATATTCCTGTGATTCAATTGTGTTTGATGTCAAGTTCTTGCTTAAAATATAATTTCATATCTTGCAATGTTAGTATGATGTGCGAATAAATTATAGCTACGTATTCATATGCAAAAGAAGAATGTACCGCCCTTTATGTTTTAGTCGTAGATGGTTGCTTTGAACGTCTTGTAGGAATGCAGCTGAGTGACCTGTCATTCAGTTGTGAGTTCCTATTCCCATTAGCGAGCGTCTCCTATTTTGTGTCCTGTACTTTAGGGATCGTTATAGAGGATAGAAGGAAAGTTTTTAAACAAAATAGAAATATAAGAAATAGTAAAACTTTCAATCACGGAAGGCCTGCGATGTGCTTAAGTTCGTGGCATACGGGTTTTGTAGTCACTTTCCCTAGCTGTGAGTCTTGAAGACATTTGTCACCCATCTTACGCCTCCGCGGGGAGTTGCTCTTTTTTACCACAGTCGTACTTAAGACACTCGGAGCCGAGATCGCGCACAGTAACTACCCGGGCCATTATGGCCCGTAATCGTGGGTATTATTCGATTTACTGTGGCCGGCTAGCATGGGTGCCAATCGTCAACTGTGAACAACCCCTGGCTGGCCACACCTTATGTTGGGGCTTAAAGTGGGTTCATGGTTACCGGCGAGCCGAACGCCGTAATGAGCTACCTCGGCTATAGTCGGCCTTCTCGGTGGCTTATAATCGGCTCATTACAGTTAGCTTTAAGGGCCGATCGCGAGCAATGAGTTAACACGTAGCAGAGGGATGCTGGAGCAAAAGTGTCTCATTGGCGAGGGCATAGATTCATATAGTACCTGTTAGGTCTTGTCCAGGTGAAGTCGCGCTGTGATGTGTCTTGAATGGAAATGCCATTACAAAGGATTTTGTTCAACAGAAAAGGATAAAGTTAACAAGCAGCCAAGATATAAAGGAACAAGTTAAAAAAGAGACAAGTTTTTAAAGTGGTTCGGCACGAAAATGCCTACGTCCACTGATTCTCTTTGTTAATTCACTTCATATGGGCAGTACAAGTTAAGAAAAGTATCGACGAAGGTGTTGGATGTTCCATGCCCTCTGGAACACCTCTCCGTCCACTGTTGACAAAATATAAGTTCCGTTGTGAAGATCTTTACGAATTACATATGGTCCGTCCCAGATTGGATCTAGTGCATCGGGGCGCGGGAAGATTCGCTTGAGGATAAGATCTCCTTCTTGTAGGCTACGATGCTTGACTTTGGAGTTGTATTGCGCTGCCACTTTTTGCTTGTGAGCTGCTGCTTTGAGCGCTGCATCGTTTCTTCTTTCTTCAATTAGATCCAAAGACATATGAAGGAGTTCTTCGTTCTCTTCTAGGTTATAGTGGATCCTGCGGTGGGAAGGTACTACAGTTTCGACTAGGAGCATGGCCTCTGATCCGTATGCCAAAGAGAAAGGAGTATGCCCCGTCGATGTTCTGAAAGATGTGCGGTAGGTTCAAAGTGTCGTAGGAAGTTCATCCACCCAAGCGCCTTTCGATATTTCAAGCTTCTTTTTGATTAGAGTTTTGAGAATTTTGTTGACAGCTTCGACTTGTCCGTTTGCCTGAGGGTAAGCCACAAATGAGAAGCTTTTGTGAATTCTATGCTTTTGGCACCAGTCGACAAACTCTTCGCTGTCAAACTGAAGTCCATTGTCCGATATGATTTTGAGTGAAACCCCGTACCTGCAGAACATTTTTGATCAAGAAGTTAATAACTTTTGCCGAGGATATTTTATTTAGAGGTTCTGCTTCCACCCATTTGGTGAAATAGTCAACTTCCACTATAGCATATTTGGCTCTGCCTCAGCCCACTGGCAGTTCTCCAATCAAGTCAATTCCCCATACTGCAAAGGGCCAAGGGCTGGTCATTTGAGTAATCTCATTTGTTTGTAGTCGAGGAATCTTGGCAAATTTCTGACATCTGTCACATTTTTTGACGAAGTCTAAGGCGTCTTTATTTAAGGCGGGACAAAAATATCCATATCGGAGTATTTTCTTTGCCAGAGTCTGCCCTCCAATGTGATCTCCGCAGCTTCCTTGATGGATGTTGGATAGGATTTCCTTAGCTTCCCTTCGAGCGACACACCTTAATAAGGGGTTAGAGAAGCCGCGCCGATAGAGGATGCCTTCTTGTATTGTGTAGCGGGAAGCTTTCCTCAAGATTTCCCTGACTTCGTTACGCTCGCGGGGCAGTGTGCTATCTTGTAAGAATTTTCGGATGGGAGTCATCCAAGTTTCCTCTTCGATTGCAGCTATCAGATTCACTTGCTCGAAACTCGGGGTCAGCTGCTTTAAGATGGCTACTGTTCCGGAAATGGTACCATCTTTCATGCTAGCTTGCTTTGCCAGCTCGTCGGCCTCTTGGTTCTCTCCTCGAGGGATGTGTTTGATTAAATAGTGATCCAATTGATCGAGTAACAGCTTGGTCTTCTTCAGATATGTTGTGAGTCATTCTCCTCGAGTATGAAATTCTCCTAGTATTTGGTTTACAATAAGTTGAGAATCACTACGAAGACATAAAGAACGGACTCCAATCTCTAAGGCAAGTTCTAATCCAGCTATTACTACTTCATATTCTGCATCGTTGTTGGTGGCAGCGAATTCCAACCTTAGAGCATAGTGTAGCTTCCTTCCCTTGGGAGTGATTATTACAGCACCTGCCCCCGAGCCTTGTTCGTTTGATGCTCCATCCACAAAGAGATTCCACTTAATGTCTTTTGCTATTTCAGGTTGCTCCTTACCTTCGTTGGTAGTGAATTCGACAATGAAATCGGCCATGGCTTGTCCCTTGATGGCGGTGTGAGGATGGTAGGTGATATCATATTGACTTAGTTCAGTGCACCATTTAAGTAGTCGTCCAGAAGTGTCGGGACGATGGAGTACGTGCCTTAGCGGTTGATCGGTTAGAACTCTGATGGAATAAGATTGGAAATAGTGTCGCAGTTTCCGTGACGTGATTAGTAAACAGTATATTAGCTTCTCAAGTTTAGGATATCTGGCTTCTACCCCCGTTAACCTCTTGCTTACAAAGTATACTGGCCGTTGCGCGCGGTTGTCTTCTCTCACCAAAGCGGCGCTTAAAGCATGAGATGACACAGCAAGGTATAGGTATAGCTCTTCGCCTTTGTTTGGAGTTGAGAGTACTGGTGGTCTCTGGAGGTGTTCGATTAGGTTAAGGAAGGCTGTTAAGCATTCGTCAGTCCATTCGAACTTTCCTTTGTCTTTCTTTAGAGCCTCGAAGAAGGGGAAGCACTTGTCAGTCGCTTTAGACATGAATCTGCTTAGGGCGACCACCTTCCCATTTAGGCTTTGCATTTCTTTTCGAGTGGAAGGTATCCTGATATCTTTCAGGGCTCGGACTTGTTCGGAGTTTGCTTCAATTCCTCTGGCATGGACGATGAATCCCAAGAACTTTCCTGACGATACTCCGAATGAGCACTTTTGAGGATTCAACTTCATTCCATATTGGCGAAGTACTTGAAACATCTCGCCCAGGTGGCTTACGAGATCGTTGGCTTTCCTCGATTTTACTAGCATGTCATCCACATAAACCTTCATAGTTCGTCCTATCAGTTCTGCAAACATCTTGTTGACAAGGAGCTGATAGGTAGCTCCGGCGGTCTTAAGTCCAAAAGGCATTACTCTATAGCAGTACAATCCCCGGTCAGTGATGAAACTAGTGTGGTCTTGATCGGGGGCGTGCATAGGAATTTGGTTCCTGAGTATGCGTCCATAAAAGATAAGAGTTCGTGCCCGCTGTGCTGTCCACCAGCTGATCGATTCGGGGGAGTGGGAAGCAATCCTTCGGGCAAGCGTCATTTAAGTTGGAGAAGTCAATGCATGTTCACCACTTCCCATTAGCCTTCTTTACTAGTACCGAGTTAGCGATCCACTCTGGGTAGATGGCTTCTCATGTGAAGTTATTGGCAAGTAGGTTCTTTACTTCTTCATCGAGGGCTGCTGATCGTTCTGCCCCATACTTCTCTTTTTCTGCTTTACTGGCGCCTTGGTAGGATCGATGTTTAGTACATGGCATGCCACGTCTGGGAAGATTCCACTCATGTCAGCGTGCGTCCAAGCAAATACATCCAAATTGTGGCGGAGAAAATCAATGAGTTGATCCCTCAATTCTGCTCTTAGCTGAGATCCGATTTTCAACAGTCTACTTGAGTCGTGTTTTTCTACAGGCACAAACTCCATAGCCTCTGCAGGCTCGACGGTGGCCTCCTCCTCTTTGTCTCTGGGGTCTAACTCATTAAAAGGATCATTGGTATATCGAAGAGGAGGGGCTTTCTTTAGTTGCTATGCTTCCAAGTTTTTCATGCAGAGAGTAGTCTCTGCATTCTTCCCTCTATCCTTTCTGCGATTATTGCGAAGTTCAGTTACATAGCAATCTCGAGCGGCGTCTTGATCTCTCTCTACTTCCCCTATTCCATTGTCTGTTGGAAATTTCATCTTCAGGCACCACAAGGCCAAGACAATTTGGAAGTCAGACAAGGCTGGTCTTCCTAAAAAGGCGTTGTAGGCCGAGTGGTTATCTATCAGCTAAAATGTTTGTTTCCGCACAACGGAGCAGGAGTGACTTCCTATTTCAACAAAAAGGTCCAATTGCCCGAGGGGCATCTTCGTGTCTCCAGTGAAACCGTGTAGTGGTTTGTTGCAGGGGGACACATCCTTCATTGACAGCTTCATTCTGTCGAAAGCATGCTTGAATAGGATATTTACTGAGCTTCTAGTGTCTACTAGAATTCGGAAAACTTCGGCTGGGCAGAACTGGGCAGAAATGACCATAGGATCCATGTGAGGGTATTGCCTTCCTTCTAGGTCACGCCTATTGAATGTAATGTCATCATTCTCTTTTCGCTTCGGGTGGCGTTCTTCCGTAACAGAATTAACATAGCTTTCATTGTTTCTAAGTGACTTTCCGTATCTTTCCATCTCTGCCCAGCTTCTGTCAGCGATGTGTGGTCCTCCCGATATGGTATGGACCACTATCTTCTCTTGACTAGAGCCGCTGGTGTTGCGATTTCCCCCTCCTGTTTCTGGGAGGGGTGGCCTTGGGTTTTCATTGGCTAGACCTGGGGTTCTGTTCTGACCTTTTACATAGCGTTCCAGTCTCTTCCGTCTGATGTGTTCTTCAATTAAGTCCCAGAGATGATGGCATTCATTGGTATCATGCCCATGAGATTCGTGGAAGCGGCAGAACTTTTCAGACTTAATTGCGTTATCTGATTCCTTCTTGTACGGGGGGCGTCTGTATTTAACTTCGTCTTGGGTGGCCAGGAAGAAGTTTTCGATTGTCTCGTTCAAAGGAGTGTAAGTGTCAAATCTCGGTCCTGGCCGATATATACATTTTTCTCTCTTCTTACGCCCAGCATTGTCTCTAGAGTCATTTTTTCGAACGTTCTTTGCTACAGCGGGTGTGTCGCCATGAGCTGCCTTGGTTTGTTTCCCTATTTGTCTTTCAGTGGCAGCGTCTTCAAGTCTCATATATCTTCCGGCTTTATGGAAGAAATCGGGTAAGGTAGCTGGTTTTTCTTTCGTTAATCTTCTAGCAAACTTAATATCTGGATGCACACCACTACAAAGGGCCATTAAGATAAGTTTCTCATCGGCATCTTGGATTGCGGCCGCTGCAGCATTGAATCGGGTTAGATATTGTTGCACTGTCTCTCCAGGCTTCTGTTTGATATTAGATAGGGAATAAGCGTCCTTAGGTTGTTCCACATGAATGCGGAACTGGCTGATGAACTTTTCTTTCAACATTTCCCATGAGCTGATGGATCCTTGGGGTAGGTGGCAGAACCAGGAGGTAGCTAGATCTTCCAAGAATAGTGGAAAGCATTTGCACAATACTCCTTATGTGGCTCCGCTCATGAGCATATGCTGCGTGTATCTCTGCAAGTGTACAACGGGGTCAGAGATTCTCTTATAAGGTTCCATTGTTGGCATTTTCCACTCTCGGAGGGTGATGGCAGTTTCGATATTGCGGGTGAAAGGGCTGGTTACCCTAGTGCCTATCGCTCGATCTCTTTGATCCCGTTGGACGCACTCTATGAACAATCGCGCCATTCTTTTGTCAGAATTTAGAGCAGATAGAAATGAGTTTGGTTCTTCTCTGCGGGATTGATTCCGTCCAGATGATCTGTAGGGATGGTATCGTCTATCACTCCTAATATTTTCCAGTGGCTGTCTCTGGTGTTCTGGAAGCATGCTAGGGTTAGCTACAGTTGGCCCTTGCCTTGATCTTCCCCTGCTGGGTTCTATTCTAGGCACTTTCTCGGGTCCAACTTCGGGCTGGACTCTAGCTCTGCCCCGTTCATTGGTGTTTCCATGGCTAGGTCGCATGACCGGCTCAGCCATAGCCGACCCTCGCCTGGTAGCTCCTCCGTTGGGTTTGGTTCCAAATGTTTCCTCGGGTCGGAGTTCGGGCTGAGTTCAGGCTCGGCTCCTATCATTGCCATTTCTGTTGTTAGCTTCTTCGAAGAAGAAAGATCTTTGTCGCTTCCCAGATCCTCCAGACTGGGACTCGTCCTATGATTTAGTGTTGCGGTTGGATTCTTCGCATCCCTTAAGCGTGACATGAGTCGGTCCACCAAGGCTTCTTGTTGGGATGTGAAGCGGTTAGTCACTTCAGCCACAACCCTGTCTAGATCTGCCCTAGTAACTGCTGTCGGTTATTCCGTGGCAGGGGCTATCGGATTTGCCTGACTTCCATTTCGTACTGCTGTTGAAACGAGACGGTTCTCTTGATTTGTGATCACTCGATCTGAAACGCTGCTAGTTGCGATGTTCTTTCCTTTGCTAACATCTTTCTTCTGCCTGGGAGGCATGTCTTCCAAGCAATGAGTGATGCTGTCGGGAAGAAGGTTAAGTGGGAGAAGCTGAAACTTCTAGCTCGATCTCTCAGTGAAAGCACCAAAAATGTTTGCACAAAAAATGGGCAAGCACCTCCAACTCATATGATTTAGTCGATTTTATGTTGGTCTTAATGATTTGGGGTGATTTATGCAAATATGTAAAAAGCAGGGACTAAACTGTAAAAAACACACAGATTTATAGTGGTTCGGCCAGAATGTGCCTACGTCCACTTCATATGTTATTCTTCTTCACTATTCAGATTACAAGTTGTAACGCCCCACTCCGAGACCCACTCTAGTAAAGAGTATTACGGAGTAATACCGTCTACTAGAACGGAGAATAGAGTATAATGGAAGCGACCAAGTGTAATCAAGCTATAACTAACTATTGAATACGTCGAATATGTGGTATTCTTTTCTTACGTGGTTCGACATATCCAATAGATATTTATAACGAGATTACAATGGCTAAGAAAAATAGGTTCAGAACAAACATAATACTAAATGATAACATCATCATCACAGAACAGTCACATAACAGTCACAAAACATAGGTACAATATATCGTCAATACAGATCCAAGTATCAAAAGGTGGGTACAAAGCCACCGCTCACACATGTGAGTCAAAAATATGTACATAAGAGTCTGAAATAACAGAGTAGCTGAATAGTGGACAAATAAAAGAGCTATCTATCAGCATAGCAGATAATGTCCAAGCAGAAGCACAGAAAGCTAAGTCCAAAGACCTAACCTGAAACAACTCGGTCTGACCCGAGCGAAAACACTCAGGTCAGGCTAGCTAAACAATCAGTAATAACTGAGATATATATAATAATGCAGTACATAAATAAAACAGTACTTCTCCAAAGAGAAGAGTAATATGGACTACATGAATATAATGACGATCCCTAATCATCAATAAACATCAAAAATCTCCAAAGAGAATACAAACACCAAAGTGTTTAATAAATAAAATCGCCTCATATCATCGACGTAGCCAAAGCTATATAAAGTTGCCCATAGGCAATAATCCCAAGAGTGACCAGAGTCAGTAATCAATGCCCAAGCAAAGATCAATGCTCCAAAGAGCAATAGGGATATACTGAAAAGTCAATGAAATCAAACACTGAAAAGCAGTGTCTAGAGACACTGTGAATCAACAAGGTAATCGCACTTACATCGTATGGTTCCATAGAACCAACACCGAATGGCGATACTCGAATGGATATAAAATCATCAGATAATACAAATATTGCACGTGCATCGACCAAAGTCGTTGTTGCCAAGTACTGTAGAATTGTGATCGATCACTCGCACAGATGCGGAACGCGCGAGACTGCGAGATCCTTCCCAGAAGGATAAAGGCCCAGAGGTGCACGCCGAAAAATAAACTGCTGCATAGAGCAGGTGTCCAGAGACGGTTGCTCAGAGGCGTGGTGACCCAGAGGTCCAGTACTGGCCGCCCAAAGGCTAATGTGTCACTAACTTCTTGGAGAGGAACCCGTAAAGTGTTAACAATGAGTCCCATACCCCACGTTCGCACTACACGGTTTACTAACCAATAGCAAGCTCACACTCCAAACAATAAAATGTCCACCTCGTATCATCGGTAAACTAGACTCAAAGGTCAAAACGATCAACCGAATAGGTCGGGGATTAACCGGAAAGAAAATACACACGGTTCCATAGGCCGGAGATTTCCTAACCGTTTAAGCACCTTTCCACTTCGCTCGACGTGCTAAAAAGTGAGTGTGATATTTTTATTATACAAAATAATGGTGCGAAACAGATTTTAATTGATTTTGAAATCACTTTAAAACAGCTTTTGAAAACTCTCCTATTATGAAGTAATTAATTTAATAATTAAAATAATATTATATAATAATTTTGAAAGCCATTTTGGAGTGAAAAATCCTTTTAAAATAGTTCATAAAACCCGTGTACGAAATCCAGAGACAAATCTCAAAGAAATCGATAAAACCAGAAAATCACTGAAAATATTCTAAGTGTTGGAAAATAGTCTAAAACTGACGCGAACCGAAGTTCGGAAAAATGATTCGGACCAGCAAACTAAATCCGAATGGCATGAAAATTGGTAGAAATGTAGTCTGACATTCCTACTTCAGAACACAAAAATAATTACTCGATTCCGACTTGAAATGACGTCGCAGCGATGCTTCAAAATCGGACCCGGAAACAGTGAATACACTGTTTCAGGCTGAGCTCCGGGTCCCCCTTCGACAGCAATTTCGAAGAGTCAAATTAAATCGGATACTAATCAAACTTTCTAGAGATGGATTTCGGAACTCCAGGTTTCCAACGAGTCCAAAATCGTTGGATTTCGACCACGGATGTGACCGTGGCGATGTCACGAAGTTCAGTCCCAAAACTGCAATAGGGAACTGCTTTCTTATTTTCTTTTTTCTTTTTTGTTTTGTTTTTTCTTTTTTTTTCTCGGGCCCCCAGCCCGCATGGGCTGGGGGGTACTTGGGGCCCGGGCTGGGGGACTTGGGGCCGCCCCAGCCCGCACGGGCTGGGGATCTTCGGCAGCGGGCTGGGGGGATGTAGGCCGCCCCAGCCCACATGGGCTGGGGTCTTGGGCCCCACCCAGCCCACGCGAGCTGGGGTCTAGAGACCCGCCCCAGCCCACTTGGGCTTGGGTCTGGGGTCCCGCCCCAGCCCCAAGCGGGCTGAGGTCTGGGGACCCGCCCTAGCCCACTTGGTCTGGGGTCCCGCCCCAGCCCACTTGGGCTAGGGTCCGTGCAGCCCGCCCCAGCCCAGGAGGGCTGGGGACTTGCAGCCGGCCCCAGCCCGTGTGGGCTGGGGACTTGTGGTCAGCCCTACTAGGGCTGGCCTGCTCCTGGCTAGCCCAACTGGGCTAGCCTGCTGTGCTTGGGCTGCAGCCTGGGTGCAACCCAGACTCATGTTTTCAGCCTGTTTTCAGGCTGTGCATTTCCAGCCAGCTAATTTTTGCATTTTTGTGGTTTTGGGGGTGTTTTTTTTCAGTTTTTGGCATCAAATTTTCACCAATATTACAACTAGCAATAATCACTAATCAATAGTAATTACCTTAATGAAGCAAAAGATCAAACACTTAGAGTGCAACAATCAAAGCAAGCCAACTCCTCACCCCAAGCAAAGATCAAGAGACTTCAAGGACCCAAAATCACAAAAACAAAATAATGATTACAACTAAATGGGAGAGATTAAATAAGGATTAAATAGGATTAGGGATTAAGAGAGATTGCATTACCTTCCTTCTTCTTCTTTTTTTCTAGGATTTAAACTAATTATGAAGAGAAGATGGAGCTTCTAAAGGGAGGCCATTAATTTTGTTTAGATCTTGGTTTTAGGAATTTATGAAAAGGAGGAGGGTTAGGGTTATGAGTTTAAGGTATTATATAGGAGGGGGTTAGGCTAATGGGTTATGGTAAGTGGGTTTTAAAACCCATTAGGACTTAGTTTATATTCTAAGTTATCATGTGAACCAAAATCCTAAGAGGCATCCTAATATTAATTAAAACCATATAATTATCTCATTTGGCCCATTAACCCATAATATTTTAATTTGCAAACCAATTGCAAAAATTTAAATTCCTAAAAATTTGTTTAGCCCCCTTTTTAACTTAAAATCATAATTTTTAACTTATCATTCGGTAATTGCAACCTCAGGGTTGTTACAAACTCCCTCCTTAAGAAAATTGCGTCCCCGCAATTCCTGAAATATAGAAGTCGTCTATAACATCTAATCCACAAAAGGAATACAGAAGATAAAATATAGATGCTCATCCATGCCGGAAGATGAAAGAAAACCAGGATAAGTACGCTCGATGAATTCTCTGGTCTCCCAAGTGCAGTCCTTAGGATTAGACGATCATTGAATCTTCACAAGCGGAACCTCTTTGTTTCGAAGACGTCTGATCTCCGAATCAAGCACACGAAGAGGTTGCTGCTCTATAGATAGATCGGGTGAGATCTCCAAATCAGGTACGATATGAGGCTCGATAATAGAATCAGGATTGCACACACTTGCGAAGCTGAGAAACATGGAACACATCATGTATTCCAGAGAAATGAGCAGGTAGAGCCACTCTATAGGCGACAAGGCTGATGCGTTACGTGATAGGAAATGGTCCAATATAGCGAGGGGCCAATTTCCCTGTAGAACTGAAACGCATAACCCCTTTCATAGGAGATATCCGAATAAAGACATGATCACCAATGGAGAACTCAAGAGGCTTCCTACGGTTGTCCGCGTAGGATTTCTGGCGGTCCTGTGCCTCTTTCATTCTCTGACGGATAAGAACAATCTTTTCAGAAGATTCTCGAATTGAATCTGGACCAAGAATAATCTTCTCGCCAGATTCTAACCAACAAGCAGGAGAGCGACATGGCCTTCCGTAGAGAGCCTCGAAAGGTGCCATGCCGATACTAGACTGAAAGCTGTTGTTGTAGGAGAACTCTACGAGCGGTAAGTGATCCTCCCAACTACCTCCGAAATCCAGAATACAACAGCGCAAAAGATCCTCCAAAACACGATTCACCCTCTCAGTCTGACGGTCGGTCTGAGGGTGATAAGCAGTCGAGAGATTCAGCTTTGTGCCCAAAGCTGATTGTAGGCACTTCCAGAAGTGACTAGTAAAGATAGTGTCTCGATCACAGACGATAGAGCTAGGAATGCCATGCAGTC
The DNA here is from genome assembly GCA_030765085.1 of Allium cepa. NCBI lineage: Eukaryota > Viridiplantae > Streptophyta > Magnoliopsida > Asparagales > Amaryllidaceae > Allium > Allium cepa. The sequence continues at coordinate 781,090,358 of CM060941.1, read as the reverse complement.
GAACGACTTCCTTCACATATAGCTTGGCAAGCTGAGGAGCAGTCCGAGTGGACTTAATAGGAATGAAATGAGCCGCTTTGGTCAAGCGATCAACAATAACCCAGATAGAAGTATGGCCTGACCTCGATCGAGGCAGACCGTCAATAAAATCCATGGATATCTGATCCCATTTCCATAATGGAATCTCTAGCGGCTGAAGAAGACCAGATGGACGCTGATGCTCGGCTTTGATCTGTTGACAAGTCATGCAACCACTCACATAACTTGCCACATCTCTCTTCAAACCCTCCCAATAATATAGCCGACACATATCGGCATACATCTTACTCAAACCGGGATGTATATTGTACTTAGTGCGATGGCACTCGTCCAGAATGTCACGCCTAAGTGGTAAATCAGATGGTACAACAATACGGTTCTTCCTATGAAAACACCGATGAAAATCAAGAGAATAATCCAGCAATGTCTCATCACTGGATCCCGAATCGAGAAGATGAATAAGATGCAATAAGTCTGGATCCTGCCGCTGAGCATGGGCAATGCGATCCAATAAGATAGGACGAGCTTCCAAGCTAAATAATAAGACAAGAGCATCCGAAGATGGAGCTCGATCTCTAATATCACATAAAGATAGGTCTCAAGAACATCCCACTCGGCAATTATCATAAAAACTACCGCCGAGTGCTTGCGACTGAGCGCATTTGCAACACGATTACCCTTGCCAGGGGTATATTGAATATCTAAATCATATGAGGCGAGAAACTCAAGCCATCGCTGCTGCCTCATATTGAGATTCCTCTGACTGAATAGATACTTCAGCGACTTGTGATCGGTGTAAAGAGTGAAGCGTTCGCCTAATAGAAAGTGACGCCACGTCTTCAAGGCAAAGTCGATAGCTGCCAACTCAAGATCATGAGTCGGATAGTGAACCTCATTCGGACGTAGCTGCCTAGAAGCATAAGCAACTACTCGATCCTTCTGCATAAGCACAACACCGAGGCTGCTACCACAAGCGTCGGGGTAAACAACAAGATCCTGGTTACTCTCAGGAACCATAAGAATAGGAGCATGAGTGAGAAGTTCCTTCAGTCGCTGAAAGGAAGCTTCACACTTATCAGACCAAATAAAGTGAACACCCTTACGAGTCAGCGTCGTAAGGGGAAGTGCAACTCGAGAGAAATCCTTGATAAATCGACGGTAATAACCCGCCAGACCAAGGAAGCTGCGAATATCATGCACGTTCTCGGGCTTCTTCCAATTCCGAATAGCTTCGATCTTTGCAGGATCGACAGAAATACCCTCAGATGATACAATATGGCACAAGAACTTGACCTTGCTCTCCCAAAAATGGCACTTGGAGAGCTTGGCCTTAAGCTGATGTTGACGAAGAGTATCCAAGACGATCCGCAAATGATGAGCATGCTCCGCCTCGGATCTAGAATAAATAAGAATATCGTCGATGAAAACCAGAACGAATCTATCGATGTATTCCCGGAATACTCGATTCATAAGATCGACGAAGAAAGCTGGTGCGTTCGTCAAGCCGAATGGCATGACCAACCACTCAAAAGAACCATAACGAGTGCGGAAAGCGGTAAGAGGGATGTTATCTTCCGCAACTCGTAGCTGATGAAATCTGGTGGCAAGGTCGAGCTGTGAAAAGACCTTCGCACCGCTCAACTGATCAAACATATCGTCTATCCGTGGCAATGGATAACGATTTCTGATGGTCAACTCATTAAGCTTGCGATAGTCAATGCAAAGCCTAAGAGAGCCATCGGGCTTCTTAACGAAGACGACAGCAACACCCCATGGCGAAGAACTGGATTGAATGAACTGCTTCGCCTCAAGCTCAACTAACTGTTTTCTGAGTTCCTCATTCTCCTTAATAGACATCCTCGTGGGAGGACGCCCAACAGGGTGGGAGCCTTGAATGCGATCGATGCGGAACTCAATGGCCCGCTTTGACGGTAGGCCTGATACTGGCTCGAATATATCGGGGAAATCCCAAACAATAGGAATACGAGATATGTCCAAATCCTCATCTCGTGAATCAAGAGAAAAAAAAGTAACATCAGAAAGCCCAACATCCTGACGAACAATAGCTAACGAAGAGGACGAATCAGGGTGATGAATGAATAATATCCGCTCCGAGCAAATAATTTTGGCGTCATGCTGAACGAGCCAATCCATGCTAAGAATCATATCAAAACCCAAATACTCCATAACGTGCAGATTTGCACGGAAAGAAAAATCCACAAAGATCAATATCTATATTCTCAGAAAGCAAGCTAAGGGTCGTGGATCCGCCAATGGGATTCACAATCCTTAGTGAAGAAACCAGACAAGTAACATCCAACGATAAAGCATCTACTGGCTCCTTTGGTACGAATGAGTGAGAGGCACCCGTATCAAAGAGAACTCTACAAGATCTACCATGAAATAAAATAGAACCTTCGAGAACGGAAGGATGCGTACCTCAAGGCTGAGCTGAAGATGCAGGAGCCTTGGCAGCATTAAGCTTGCCAGGCTTGGCATTAGCTGGAGCAATAGGACAAGTGGAGATCCTGTGTCCCTCCTTCTTGCAAAAGGTACAATAGAGAGGTTTGGGACACTCTCGAATAAAGTGATCTGGAGAACCGCAGTTGAAGCATTTCCTCGGAGGACGGGTTCCACTAGGCTGTGACTGAATCTGAGGCTGAGGCTGAGCCTGGACAGCAGAACTGCCAGTCTTCTTCTTCTTGTTCCAAGGCTTGTTCTTCTGAAATGGAACCCGCTTCTGGTTGGGGTTTTTGGAACCCCCACCATCATCATCACTATGCTCCATCTCGACTGACTCAAGATGTGGGGCTGCATCGACTAGCTTCTCGAATGAGAGCTCAAGCTGTAGCATAAGATGCCTCTTCAGATATTTCTTCAAGCCCTCAACAAATTTGAGGTTCCTCTTATAAGGAGTAGCAATAAACTCAAGGCCGTACTTGGACAGGGCCTCGAAGGAAGAGACATAGTCGGATACGGAGGACTTCCCCTGCTTGAGATCAAGAAAGCGGCGAGCAAGGGAGTTCTTCTCTGACTCTGGGATGAATTTGAGCTCAAATCTCTGACGAAACTGAGCCCAAGTAAGTGTGGTCTCATCGACCTCGGCAATAAGTAGTTCGTACCAATTCAGGGCACGACTCAGAAGCTGACTAGAAGCAATAAGAACACGGTCATGATCCGGGATATCCATACGAGTGAAAATGCGCTCGCATATCCGAATCCAAGCCTGGACCTCTAAGACATTCTCGGAGCCACTGAACGGCTTCCCTCCGAGATGGGTAAAATCACTGCAGAGACGCGCAAAAACAGACATGCGCGAAGCATCAGCAACTGGGGCTGGAGACTGAGAATGAGACTGAGAATTCCGAACCAGCTCCATGATCTGGTCGGTAGTCATGAACACGCCCTCTGGATGAGTGTTGCTGGACTGCCCAGCAGCACTAGTTTGACGTGTGGTTCTTTCTCTGCCCCTTCCAGACATACTAAAAGTCAAACGGGAATTAGAGTTAGACATGATTCAATGATATATACTTAATTAAGGAATACTACGGAATATAATAAATTCCTACACATATTCCTAACTTATCTATCAATAAGCATAAGGAAGAGATTTGATTTAATTCGGATCCAATTAAAATGTATTGTACTAAGTGTATCCATTCTGTGTTTGTTATGCTTAATTCTGAACCTCGCTCTGATACCAAGATGTAACGCCCCACTCCGAGACCCCCTCTAGTAAAGAGTATTACGGAGTAATACCGTCTACTAGAACGGAGAATAGAGTATAATGGAAGCGACCATGTGTAATCAAGCTATAACTAACTACTGAATACGTCGAATAGGTGGTATTCTTTTCTTAAGTGGTTCGACATATCCAATAGATATTTATAACGAGATTACAATGGCTAAGAAAAATAGGTTCAGAACAAACATAATACTAAATGATAACATCATCATCACAGAACAGTCACATAACAGTCACAGAACATAGGTACAATATATCGTCAATACAGATCCAAGTATCAAAAGTTGGGTACAAAGCCACCGCTCACACATGTGAGTCAAAAATATGTACATAAGAGTCTGAAATAACAGAGTAGCTGAATAGTGGACAAATAAAAGATCTATCTATCAGCATAGCAGATAATGTCCAAGCGGAAGCACAGAAAGCTAAGTCCAGAGACCTAACCTGAAACAACTCGGTCTGACCCGAGCGAAAACACTCGGGTCAGGCTAGCTAAACAATCAGTAATAACTGAGATATATATAATAATGCAGTACATAGATAAAACAGTACTTCTCCAAAGAGAAGAGTAATATGGACTACATGAATATAATGACGATCCCTAATCATCAATAAACAGTAAAAAACTCCAAAGAGAATACAAACACCAAAGTGTTTAATAAATAAAATCGCCTCATATCATCGGCGTAGCCAAAGCTATATAAAGTTTCCCAGCAAACTGAATCCGAATGGCATGAAAATTTGTAGGAATGTAGTCTGACATTCCCACTTCAGAACACAAAAAGAATTACTCGATTCCGACTTGAAATAACGTCGCAGCGACGTTTCAAAGTCGGACCCGGAAACAGTGAATACACTGCTTCAGCCTGAGCTCTGGGTCCCCCTTCGACAGCAATTTCGAAGAGTCAAATGAACTCGAATACTAATCAAACTTTCTAGAGATGGAGTTCGGAACTCCAGCTTTCCAACGAGTCCAAAAACGTTGGATTTCGACCACGGATGTGACCGTGGCGATGTCACGAAGTTCAGTCCCAAAACTGCAACAGGGAATTGCTTTCTTATTTTCTTTTTTCTTTTTTTTTCGTTTTTTTTTTCTCGGGCACCCAGCCCGCATGGGCTGGGGGGTACTTGGGGCCCGCCCCCCAGCTCGCGCGGGCTGTGGGACTTGGGGCCTCCCCAGCCCACACGGGCAGGGGATCTTCGGCACACCCCAGCCCGCTGCGGGCTGGGGGGATGTAGGCCGCCCCAGCCCACACGGGCTGGGGTCTTGGGCCCCGCCCCAGCCCACTTGGGTGAGGTATGGGGTCCCGCCCCAGCCCCAAGCGGGCTGGGGTCTGGGGACCCGCCCCAGCCCACTTGGGCTGGGGTCCGTGCGGCCCGCCCCAGCCCAGGCGGGCTGGGGACTTGCAGCCGGCTCCAGCCCGTGTGGGCTAGGGACTTGTGGTCAGCCCTACTAGGGTTGGCTGCTCCTAGCTAGCCCAACTGGGCTAGCCTGCTGTGCCTGGGCTGCAGCCTGGGTGCAACCCAGACTCATGTTTTCTGCCTGTTTTCAGGATGTGCATTTCCATCCAGCTAATTTTTGCATTTTAATGGTTTTGGGGGTGTTTTTTTTCAGTTTTTGGCATCAAATTTTCACCAATATTACAACTAGCAATAATCACTAATCAATAGTAATTACCTTAATGAAGCAAAGGATCAAACACTTAGAGTGCAACAATCAAAGCAAGCCAACTCCTCACCCCAAGCAAAGATCAAGAGACTTTAAGGACCCAAAATCACAAAAACAAAACAATGATTACAACCAAATGGGAGAGATTAAATAAGGATTAAATAGGATTAGGGATTAAGAGAGATTGCATTACCTTCCTTCTTCTTTTTTTTTCTAGGATTTAAACTAATTATGAAGAGAAGATGGAGCTTCTAAAGAGAGGCCATTAATTTTGTTTAGATCTTGGTTTTAGGAATTTATAAAGAGGAGGAGGGTTAGGGTTATGAGTTTAAGATATTATATAGGAGGGGGTTAGGCTAATGGGTTATGGTAAGGGGGTTTTAAAACCCATTAGGACTTAGTTTATATTCTAAGTTATCATGTGAACCAAAATCCTAAGAGGCATCCTAATATTAATTAAAACCATATAATTATCTCATTTGGCCCATTAACCCATAATATTTTAATTTGCAAACCAATTGCAAAAATTTAAATTCCCAAAAATTTGTTTAGCCCCCTTTTTAACTTAAAATCATAATTTTTAACTTATCATTCGGTAATTGCAACCTCAGGGTTGTTACACAAGTACAAAGCTTTGATTACAAGTTTATGAAAGTTGTTTGAAAGTCCTGTCCGTGCTTGAGCTCTCAAACTTGTCCGTCATTGTTGTACCCATACCCCTCTATTTATAGAGTGAGGCCAGGGGTAGGGGTCTTAGATGTATATAGCTTCTGGTGGGCCTGGGCTGAAGTGATCTGGCCTGGCAATCTTGGTTCGGTAGTGCTTTGGTTCGGTAGTTGGTGGAGCGTAGTTTGGACCGGTGGTAGGTGGGTTGAGTTCTGATCCGGTAGTCTTGGTTCGGTGGTGTCTCCGTTACCTTGGTTCGGTGGTGCCTTCTTTGCCTTGATTCGGTTGTGCCTTCTTTGCCTTGATTCGGTAGCATTGGACCGGTGGTGGTTGGAGGGGTTTTGGTTCGGTAGTCTTTGGAGTGGTTTTGTTTCGGTAGTGGGTTGCTGTGGTCGGTCCGGTGGTTCCTTCGTTGATTGATTCGGCGGTGCCTTCGTTGGTCCGGTGGAGGGTTGGTTCGGTGGAAACACGCCCAACACTCACTCTTCTTCATTCTCAACCCTCGCCGCTACTCTAATTCTATATGTTCTTTTCTTTCTCTTCCCCCTCTAAACTTCTTAACCTAAACTCTAATTTCTTAGATCTTCTCTCCAATTTGTAAAAAAAATCAAATTAAAAAGAGAGAGAAGCAAATAAATCAAAGGGTGGAGGATCCAAATTGAGAGAAGGAGAAAAAAAATCAACAAACTAAGAAAAGGAGAGAAGGAGTGGATTCAAATCGAATTAGATGAGGAATTTCTTCAAGCAGCTCTTCAAGGTGAGTAGATTTATTTATGAAATATCTATGATGTAGATATGTAGTTAATTTTCACTCATATACCTTCTTAGAACAAAAAAAATGATTTTTAATCTTGAATGAATGTTTTTATTCAAGATACTTATGAATCAAAATGATGAGCTCTGGGTAATAAATTAATAGAATAATCACCATAATTTAAGAGCGAAGGGTAGATTGGATTAAATTCTATAGATTTGATTTTGGTAGAATAAGTTTGGATAATTTTTGGTAAACAAAAAATGAATAGATATATTCTTTGGAATTTACCTAGATTTGATTCTATAATTTTGAATACACATAAATAATTGATTTAAATACCTATAGATAATAAAAAGAAAATCATATAGAAAAGTTAATGAAGTGTTACATACAATCAATGAAAACTATAGCTAAACATTTTCTAAAAATGAATCTAGCATGTATATTCGAATCTATGAAGAAGTCGAGCAAAATAAATAAATGAAAATTTACCATACTTGAAAATTCTTAATTAAACGTCTGAAATGGTATCCAAACACTTGGATTTCAAAAATTACAAAACAAAGAAGACAATCCGAATCTGGCTTGACTTCGACATTTGAACCGTCATTTCGACATTTGGAATCAGTGTCAAACATCTGAATAAGAAACATATGTATGAATGTCTATAACAAAATTTTTGTACAAAGGGATTGGATATCTGAATCAAAATTATGATGTTAGAATTACCGTAGCAAGCCTAGGTTGAACCGAGACCTGGTACAAGCCATGTAGGATAGATCAGGGAAACTTGTTCAAACTTCTTCGGCTTTCGGTAGTTCATGTAGCTAAATGGAGTCATGCAATAAGCTAGAAAATACCACACTAGGTGAAAACCTATGCTTTCACTTCATGAGGATGTTAAATATGACACTCAATACGGCAAGTGACTACATCACAATTGGAAGCACTTATCTTTCGTAGCTGGTACTAACCATCTATTCATAGATGCTGGAAAGACTAAGGAGACAAATTCATCATAGTAGGACTTGTTAATCCTATAAAGGAGTTAGATCCTTTAATCCACCCAAGATTTCTACTTGTGTAATGGTATAGAGCATAAGTTATGGGAACTAACAAAATGGTTATTCGACGTTCAAGCAACTAGTAATTATTGGATTTTTAACCCTAAAGAATTATTGGTATTGTTAACCTAAAAGATTGTGTTGGGATTGTTAACCTGAATATGATGGCTTAGCATGCTGAGGTATACTCAGTTAGGTGCAACTCAAATGATTACCATCAAGAATATTAACTCAATATATAGATATATGGTCATATACTAGAGATGTTTCAAGGAATATTCAGTTGTCATATTCCAAATGTCAGCGGAAACCTTCATAATCTACATTCAATATAGTAACCCTAGGAATAGTTAACTGTATTATGAAAGTAATTAATCCCTAATACATAGTAAACGCACATGAAAGAACACCCGTTGGTATAGCTTATAACTGAACTTTTCCTCATTAAATCAATCATATGTGGTTGGAGTAGCAAGTGACATAGGCAGGGCAAGGTGTGTGAAGGAGGCGAACTGGTGCTCTAAAGATTCTTCTATTATAGTTACTCCCTATGTACTTTATGTTATATTACTTCAATAAGTCGAACTTTATGTATTGTCATTTAGAGATATTTTTGTACTAATGGCACTTATGTTGAGATTACTATCTTATTTGGTCATTTTCAGTACTTATATTTTATTTCCTTCCAATGTGAGATTTAAAGTATAGAATATTCTAAATTTATAATAGACTTTGTACGATGTAAAACATAAAAACCCAATGACTTGTACTTCTTGGAACGAATTTTTATGTTAAGAATGTACTTGTATACTTTCAAAACTACTACATATATATATATATATACACACATACATATATAGGATAACACGAACACAGCCTTATATTCCGATGATACTAAACACTATCTAAGGAAAGCTGTTAATAATTTCTATTTACAAATAAGTGAGATGATCAATCAATATGGAAATAGTTTGGGTGAGGCGGCCGACGTTACGAGCGTTAAAGTTCATATATGGCTATGGTGAGACAATTAAGGTTTTGGGAATGAATGTTCCTTTATGGTTCCATCGGTATTTTCAAGCAAAGGGCCGGACTGAACTCAACCTTAATAAAGAACCCAAAGTGCAAGCATAATATGCAGCCCTAACTCCTTCGCCTGCTTTGGATTTCCTCAAGTTGTGTCGAGATTTCTAGAGTCTAGGTGGAAAAAAATTATTTTAGGATTGAATCATTTGTTGAGACGCTGGCAAGCTTGAGGAATTGTGAAACAATATTTGCTATGATGGGTGTGGAGTACGCGATAAAGAGACAATTAGCTTTGCGGCACTTGAAGGAGAAGCCTTGAACCGGAAGAAGATTGATATTACTGAAATAAATCAGGTAGAAATCACTTGGATTGATTTTAAAAGGGGCTTTAAGGCTATGTTTATTTCTAAGGCGGAATGGGGAGTGGAGTCCGAGAAGTTTATTCATTTGGAGAAACAAGATTGCAGTGTTAAGGAGTATATCAATGAGTTTGATTAGCTAACAAAGTATGGCCTAGACCTTATCGATACACCAGTGAATGGGGCGATAAAGTTTGCTAAGGGTTAGAATTAATTTTTGAGGGATATTACTTTGATTCATATACCTAGTGGAGCTGCTTTTGAGAGATTCGTTGAGATGGAACTACTAAATTCAATTGCTAAGGAAGGACCTAAGTAGGTAGAAGGGAGTCCAGCATAGCAGAAACAAGGCAAAGTTGGAATTAGGGCTCAAGGCAAGATAAAAAAGCAAGAGTTTAGGTATATGTGGTATATTTCAAAGGGCATTTGGCTAGCAACTGCAAGACAAATCCAACAAAGGCCAGATGCTACAACTACAACCAATTGCATCACATGAAGAGGGGATGACGAACCTTGTCTAAGGCTTCTACCTAAGTGGTTCCAGCTTATGCAATAGATTTTGTTCCTAGCTCAAGCACGGCTTTAGCTATGGAAAAGGGTAAGAAAGTCATTATACAAGGCGTGTTAACTCTTTTTGACTATCTATTCACACTTTGTTTGATACCGAAGCATCATACTAATTTATTTCTAGTAGACTAGTATATGAATTACACTTATGGACTGCATTGGTTCAAGTCAAAAGCAAGACACAAAGTTATTGGGTATTTTTGATAAGCTAAAAAGAGAAGAGCAATACAACCATTTGGGCCATTATTCATCGATTCAAAAGGATTTTTGCAAAGAGATGGTAGATTATGCATTCCTCTTATTAAAGAGTTATGGACATGGTACTAGCAGAGTTCCATCGTTCTAGGATAACCATTCATCCTGGCGATGACAAAATATATCATGATAAAAAGAGAGTATTTTACTGGCCAATTATGAAGAGCTATGTAGTGGTGTTTTTTTTCAACTATGTTACTTTTTTAGAGAGTAGAAAGGGAGTATAAGAAGCTTGGTGAATTGTTATAACCATTCGATATTCCGCAGTGTAAATGGAAAAGTATCTATATGGATTTTGTTGATAGGCTACCAGTATTTGGTCATAGTCGATCGATGGACCAAATGCGCTCACTTTATTATGGTTAGGAGTATAAGGGCAATAGCTTCTTTGGTGTCTTTATACATAAGTGATAGTTCGTTTGCATGGAGTTCTTTCTAGCTGTCAGTGATCAACATCCACTTCTCACTAGTGAGTTTTGGAGCAGTCTTTAGTAGGCTGTAGGCACTGAGCTAAATTTGATTACTGCATATCACCAACAAATGAACGGACAGACTAGGAGGGTCAATCAAGTATTGGAAGTCTTACATCAGATATGTATCTTGGATTTTGGAGGTTCTTGGGAAGTTCAATTACTTTAGTGGAGTTTTCATATAAAAACTACTATCAGGCAAGTATTAGGATTACATCGTTCGAGACATTGTACGGAAGGCCATGTAAATCACTATCTTGCTGGCGGGACACTACGGATATAATCATTCTAAAACCCAACATGATTAAATTGACTTTGGAGGAAGGATATTTGATTCGTAGAAGGATGAATACTACACATGATAGGTAGAAATTTTATGTTAATGGGAGATGCGTGGAGTTGTTGTTCATAGTGGGCGACATGGTCATTGTGAAGTCTTGCCACTTCAGCGCATTATAAGGTTTGGTAGTTTGAGAAAGCTGCCGTCGAGGTTTGCAGGGCGGTTTCCAATATTGGAGAGATTGGGGAGGTTAACTTATGAAGTGGAGCTTCTTGAATAGAAGGCGAGGGCTCGTAATGTCTTCCATGTGTCACATTTGTGGAAGTGTTTATACGATTCAGCTAATATGGTATTGATGGGTCAGTTAGAAGAAGTCAAAGTGGAGAGAAAGCCATTTGTTCACCATTCATCTACCGGCATTGTTGAGCATGGGACAAAATGACTCCATGATAAATTAATTAGACAGGTTAAAGTCCAGTGGAGAGACGATCTAGCAGATAGTATTTGAAAGTCTTATGGATTGTACTCTATCTAACTTGTGTATAATATGCAAGTATATAAATCAATGCAATAGTAGACAATAAATAGTAAAATATAAAAATCATGCAAACTAAAGTTTTTGAACTGGTTCAGATCTCCCATCCTACGCCTAGTCCTGAAGCTCCCCTTCGGTATTTCCTTTAAATAAATTACCCTCACTTCGCCTAGAGGAATAGGCTAATTCAAAAGTATCTCTAACAACCATGTGTTCCAATAACATAGTTTTTGACTTATGGTACAAATCTTCCTATCTTAATTTGATTCTGGGCGCTCTAGTCGTAGATACGGATGCCACCCTTCAATAGATGTGATAGACTTAGGAACTAAAGATGCTGCCACTATTTGGAATGTATCTCCTTTGAGTATATGAATATGAATGCTTTAAGTTGAAGGAAGTGATTTAACCAAAATTCTTTTTTGGTTATAATGGATTGAGAGTGTGTAAACAGTGTATATGCAAGAGAGTGCTTAGAAATCAAGAGAGTAAAGAATAGATTAATTCAAGTTCGACGATTTCTTCTTCTCAATCAAAGTGGTATTTATAGATTCAAAAAGTTGCAAATGAAGAGTTGTTACTCTTTGAGAATGTCCCTTCATTTTAAGGCTACAGTTCTTCATTGAAAGGTGATTTCCTTTTGATTCAAAATAGAAGTATCTTTATAAATGTGATAGTTTTGCCCATGACAGACATCTGTGATAAAATCCTCAGACGTCCGTGAGGTGTTTAAACTTTAATCCGAGACTAGTCACGAATGTTTGTTGTTTTATCATAGATGTCTATGAGGTGTAAAAATATTTTTCACCTTATTTAGATGTACGTGAACTTGTGTATGCTCGTGTATGCATGTATACTTAGGGAGACCATAATAATATTATATCTAGGACTCTTTTATAGTAGAATAACCTTAGTATGGTCTTCATTTCTCTTTGAGTCTCAATATCTTTGAGTATGGTGTCTTCTTGTAGCACATATCTGCAATCTTGATAAGGTCTATATATATATATAATTGTATAGTTGTTATCATTAGAACATAAATTGGACGTTCTAGCAATCTTCCCATTTTGATGATGACAACTATACAATCAAATATAAACTATATAGTGAAATATTAACTATATGATCAAAATATCAACTATAGAATGGATGTATTATTGTGCTTGTTTATGTTTGCCTCCCATTGTGTGTATGTGTCTCCCCCTATGTATATGCATAAATTTCTCCACCTTTGTCATTATCAAAATGGAGGGAAATGATATACGATACATATATTAATGATATAAATGGTTATAGAACGATATTATTTCAGATTATGGAAAATCAAATACGAAAATTCAAAGAAAAATCTAGAAGGAATTGTAACAAAAGTTTAATTGTACTAATTTTGGGAATAAGGTAGGCCTTCATAGGTTTTGTAATACTCCTAGTAAGCAGATGGATCCTGCTCATATGTACATAGCTATGGCATTTGGTCATGGTACTCCTCATCTTCATTAATTGAAAGACCTTGAAATTCATTGTAACATGGTTGTTGAAAATGTGGAGTATTAGAGACATACATTTCACCTCTATCATGATGTACCTTCGAGCAAGGCTTGAGAATGATAAACTGGTGTTTGAACTTGAGGTGGAGGTGTTGGGGAAGGTGAAAATGATGAGCATGAGGAAGATCAGCCACGTACATCGTACACCACTTTCCTTAAAGTGGAGACCACATTGTCCAAAATCTTCTCCGTCTTTATCATCCAAGTGGAGAAAGAGCGTTCCAACCCAATCATTTTTCTGTTTAAAGCTCATTGATTAACCATGATTATTTTTTAGTTTTTTATTATCAAATCATGAAGAGATTCATTTGGTGCTAGTTCAACCTTAGCTTCTTGAATTTCAGAGTCCGAATAATATTTGTTACCATGACTAGAGGAAGGTGGATGTTGGAAACGAAGAGAGGAGTAGGTTTGTTAAGGAGCTAGTTTGAGGAGGACCATGATGTTCTTGTTTTTGTTGAGTCCATTGATTGAAGGGAATGATACGAGGTGGACTCTTTGGAAGATGCATCAGTGAAATATATCATGGTTCGCTGTCTTTGGTTGGAATTTCTACGTATTGTGAGATATATGAAGGAACTCCAAAATTTCGCAAGACGCGCATTATATATGGAGCATAAACAATGGAACGACGATGCGTAGACCAAAATTCTTTAATTTAGGCCATGAATAAATTTTTCCCAATTAACTGGTAGGCGAGCGAATATGGCATACAAAGCTTTATGGTCATTGGGATAAATTTTTTCATGGCTACCTAGACGAGGAATGATGGTATTAAGTATCATTCGATTTAATAGTCTATCTCGTGGTCGAAGATAAATGGAATTCCATTGTTGCATTCTATCCTCCCATAATTAATGGGTAACTTAATCCCTAGGTAGAAGACTATGTTTTGGTATATCGGTTAAATCAATCCCCTCATAAGAACATCCTAAAATATGACCAATGATATACACATTTATTTTAACTTCTTTCTCGTAAACACTTGACCATAACCAACCATCATCATTTCCCAGATTCCAAATCTCTGAACTACATAGATTGGTGTAGAAGAGGTAAATAGCAAAAGGATCAATTATTACCTTAATTGCATCATAGCTAATCAAATTGCAACAATCGGCATCCATAGTAATTCCTAAGATTTCATATTCCATAACATGGCCAAGGAAATAAAAAGGCCATAGTGGATCTTCCTTTAGGTAAGCGCCTCGAATCGTTTGATTGCATTGGGAGTATTGTGGAGCCATTGTTTAGTGTGAGCTTGTGTGACTGGCTTGAGAGGGGATGAAGATTGGCTTTGGTTTTGCTTCTTGGAGACGGTAACCTTCTTGGGAGCTATTGATTTACGAATTTGAGTGTTTTGAGAGCAAGGGTTTAGGATTTGGAGTTGAAATGAAGGTAAAGTGAAGAGAAAAGTAAAGCTTTTTATATAAGGCTGTTGGATAATTTTTGCCAGAGCAGCGACATACATCTGTGAGAAAGTGCCAAACGTTTGAGGCTTTAGTAAAAATGAAGTGGAGAGACGCGATAGATGTCTATGATGGTTCCACAAATGTCTATGGGTACAGAAGTTTTAGACAGAGATTCTGCATGGATGTCTGTGAGGTTTCTACAGACGTTAGTGGTTATAGTGAAATTTTCCCGTGACTGATAACAGACGTCTGTGGTATATTCGTGGACGTTTGTGATATGTAATTTCTATCATCCAGAGTAAATTTTAATATGAATGAAATTTTTAATCAAAATTTAAATATAATAAATAGTATGCATACCAAAAATAAATAAATACGATGTGTAACATAAATTTTAATTTTTTTCGAAGAATTCTGAATTAATATTTTATGGTATATACTATGAATTTGGTTTAACCTTGTATCGTCAAGTATTGGTTTGGTTTGATGGTCTCGGTTTGCATAAATTTCTCGGAGTAATGTTATGCACATTTATAGGAATTTCTTGTAATCAATGAGACTTTTGATGCATGCAATTTTTTATTGGTGAACGGCTGCAAATTTCTAGAATACACTTTTCGAGAAAATTTAGATAAGATCCTTGATGTCGTTGCTCATAATACAATTCACATTGAACGCTGATCATTTCTTGTTGATAGTGATATATCTCATCGACTTTGTCAGTGAGAGATGTTGATTTCAGATCAATCGATCGTTTAGCTTTCTTTCCTTTAGGAGAAAACCCGGTATGGTATGTAGGTGATGCAATGAAGTTGAGAGAGTCTAAACTATTTGATGTTGGTATGGATTTAGTTGGTGATACGTAAGTGCTATTTGAGAGGGGGATTTATAGTCGATAGTTGAATAGGTGGAGTCATGATCGGAAGACGTTGTATTATTTGCCGTAATAATTTAGTTATGTTTTATTTATTTCTAAGTAATATATAACTGAATTTATAATTTAAAATTTAGCTATATTTAGAATGGTAGTTGAGAAAAATGAGTTAACCAATAGGAAGTTAATAGATATTGGTTTGTTTTTAACTGGTTGTTATAAAAAAAAAGTGTGGTTGTTGTTAATTCTATGTTTTAATATTAATTGTTCAGTTGAAATTTCATATAAGCTATTACAAATTTAAGTGATCAAAACATTATTTCTATAACTTTAGTTAGCCAACTCATTAAATGAACAAATTCCTAAATCCCGTCTTAACTTAGTAAAAGTTAGTTCAATTAATGGTTTTGTAAAAATATACGCTATTTGATTTTCGGTATTAACAAATTCTAGAGTTCTTATTTCCTTTTAACCATTATCTCTCGGAAAATGGTGATGAATATCTATATGTTTTGTTCATGAACGATTAATTGGATTTTGAGATAAATTAATAGCACTAGTGTTATCACAATATATTGGAGATTTATTTATTATTTTCCATAGTTTTTAAGTGTTCGTTGCATATATATATGTGTGTGTGGTGTGTGTGTGTGTGTGTGTGTGTGTGTGTTTTACTTGAGTGCAAGCTAGGCGGTAAAAATATATTCGACTTCACTTGTTGAAAGAGAAACACAATTGTGCTTTTTACTAAACCACGAAACTAACGATTGGCCAATAAAATGACATGCGCCACTTGTGCTTTTTTTATCTGATTTACATCCACCAAAATCTACATCACTGTAGGATACAAGTTCAAATGTACTGCATTTGGAAAAAATAGACCATAACTTTAGTGTTGGATAACTATCGTAAAATCCGTTTAACTACACGATGGTGCGATTCTTTAGGTTGTGCCTGAAACCTTACACATAAACAAACACTCATCATAATATCTGGCCTACTAGCAGTTGAAGTATAGTAAGGATCCTATCATGCTTCGATATAGTTCATGAGCGAACTCTTTTCCTCGTTCATCTTTTTATAGATGTGTAGTAGTACTCAATGAATGGTTTACTTGATATATTATCCATTCCAAAACGTTTTAGTAATTCTTTTCAATATTTTTCTTGATTAATAAAAATTCCATTATTTTGTTTTATTTGTAATCCTAAAAAGAAATTCAATTCTTCCATATGAGATATTTCAAATTTGTTTGCCATTATTGTAGAAAATCCATTACATAAATTTTTGTTAGTCGATCCAAATATAATATCATCAACATAATTCGGACAATTAATATATCCTTCTATTCTCTTTTAATAAATAATGTTGTATCTTTTTTACCAATTTGAAAACCAGAATTAATTAAATGTGATCTTAATCTATCATACCAAGCTCGAGGTGCTTGTTTTAAACCGTATAATGTATTTTTTAAGTTTAAAAACATGATCTAGATATTTTTCATGAACAAATAGTGGTGGTTCTTCTTTGTAAACATTTTCTTTTATAAAACCGTTTAAGAAAGCACATTTAACATCCATTAGAAATAGATTAAAGTTATGATGACATGCAAAAGCAAGTAATATTCTTATGGCTTCAAGACGTGCCACAGGTGCAAAAGTCTCTTCATAATCAATTCCTTCTTCTTGATTGTATCCATGTGCCACTAATCTTGCTTTACTATGTATGATATTTCCATTTTCATCGGCTTTGTTTTTAAAAACCCATTTTGTTCCAATTACAAACTGAATGTTTGGCTTTGGTACTAGCTCCCAGACATTATTTCGTTCAAATTGATTAGGTTCTTCTTACATTTCTAAAATCCAAAAAACATCATTTGATGCTTGCTTGTAATTTTTTGGTTCAAAATTAGATAATAATGCTACATTACTCTTTAGATTTATTCTCTTCTGGTTTAAACTTTGTTATCTAGATTTCCATTATGTTATCAATAGGATGATCTTTTAAAATACAGGTGGTGATTTCAAATTACTCTTATTTTGATTATCATCATTATTTTCAATCATAGTTTCGATTGCTTTATTTTGATTAGTATCAAAATTTTCTTCATCATTTTAATTTATATTTTTAAAGTTTTCATCAAAAAAGACAAAGACTTTCCTCTATAACATTTTTTCATTTGTTAAAAATTCCATAAGCTTTATTTTGATTGGAATATCCAATAAAAATTCCTTCATCTACTTTTCAATCGAATTTACCAAGATTATCTTTTGTATATAGAATAAAGCATTTTGATCCAAATATTCGAAAATATGATACTTTTGGTTTCTTTTTGTAGAACATTTCATAACATGTATTTTTAGTCATAGGTCTAAGAGTCACACCAGTAGCACCTGCTTCGGACCAAAAATTCTCTGGTAAGCCACTGCTATTTAGGAGAGTCCGAGCACATTCTTTTAAGGTGTGATTTTTTTTTCAACTACTCCGTTTTGTTGTGGAGTTTGTGGAAATGAAAAATTATGAGTAGTTTCTTTTTATTACAAAAGTTTGTAAATAATTCTTTCTCAAGTTCTCCATCATGATAACTTCTTATACTTTTTATTTTTAGATCCATTAGAGACTTAATTCATTGAGGAAAAAATTTAAAATTTCGAAAGTATTACTTTTATGCTCTACAAATAGCGTCCAAGTATACCTTGAAAAATAATCTAAAATTACAAAGACATATTTATTGTGATTTATCGAACATGCTTGAATTAGACCAAATAAGTCCAAATGAAGAAACTCAAGAGGTTGTTTGGTAGAAATTTTCTATTTAGATTTAAATGAGCTTTTCTTTAATTTTCCAAGTTGACATGCATCACATAGATTTTTAACTTTGAAATTCATTTTGGGTAATCCTCTTACCAAATTGTTTTTAGCTAATTTGTTTATATATTCATGTTTAGAATAAATAATTAGCATTCATGTTTAGAATAAATAATTCAATTTCTTGTTCCTTTAAAAATTAAAGTTTTATTTTGATTATAGATATTGCATTTATCTTTATCAAAATCGATTTTAAATCCCTTATCGCATTATTGGCTTATTCTAAGTAAATTATCTTTTAAGTTTCTAACAAATAAGACATGTGAAATAATAGGAGAAGAAGATATGCTAACATTGATGATGTTCCAATTCTGATAACATATCCTTTTGAATTATCCCCAAAAGTGACTGTGCCACTGTCCATGTCAGTGATATTTGATAGCGTATGCACATTTCCTCCATTTCTCCTTATTATTAGTCTTATTGTAATGACCCGCACTCCAACCTTCGAAAATCGGCATCCAATACATCACCCATATTCAAATGCCGGAGATTCAAACGTTGGAATCCGGTTCGCTAGAGCTATAACACATTAGATGACAACAACACAGTGGAACAAAAAGATTTTTATTGATACAAACAATGGATACAACATAATACAACAAGAGCTAGACAATGTCAGAGAAATAATACAACACAACAGCGGAAAAGTGACTGTGGAGAAATAACATCCAACAGGGTCTACCAAAAGAGAGAGAGAGAGAGAGAGAGAGAGAGAGAGAGAGAGATCCAACACACTACATCTTTATATCTTCAAAGCTCCAAAGCAAAAAGCTCAAAACCAAAAGCTTCAAAAGACTTCAAAAAATGTGACGGTCTAGGCTTTGCAACCAAAGACTTCAAAGATTTCCAAAAATTTCCAAATCTACATCTACCTCTGACTTAACTCCAAAACCTACCGATAACTTGACTCTAAGCTACCCGTGTGGAAAATTATGGGCACCCAGAGTTTAGATAAGGGAACAATAAATTCCGAGTCAGTCATGGGACTGGTGCGAGCAAACAGAAAAATAGTTATTTGTACAAAAAGAAAATAAAAAGAAATCCGTTCATGCTTTCTGAAAAATGAAACTACCATAAGGTCTCTCGGCACATAAACAATATAATCACACACTTGGGGAGGTTTCCCCTTATAGTAGTCAAACATGCTTGATACGCGAAAATGTGATATTATTATTAGTACATTGTGTAGAAAAACATTTCGAAAGTATAATATTAATCTTAGCCGGCATACGTACCATTATAGTATGCCTACTATAGCTACCATTTTAGATGGTAGGTTTTACAACTAAAACCGTAAAGGGATCGTATTTATTGATTGGATTTCTAACAAATGGTCAAGGCTAAGGAACTTCCTTTATCCAAATGGGTACGCCCTCTGGAGGGATGCCCTGAGAACCTAATCGGATCTCTGCCAACATAAGGCCAGGTTACCTCAGTAACGAGGTAACTAACTATCATGAGTGTGCTATCCCCCTGTCGTAACCACATAAGAAAAATATCTGGGAACCAGACCAGAATACCACATTTTATCCAGAAGGAAATGCGCATAACATGAGGAGTGCGACCCCCATAACCTTGCCGCATCCTTCCCGTTTCGACCATTTCTAGGATGCAAAGTTCGATGAAGTCTCATCCCATAAAGCTACGCTTTACACAAAATCCATGCTTCGATCAACCAATGATCAGCACTTAGCATGCAACATTACCAAATTGGGAGTATATCACTAATAATCATTAATTGCATAACCTCTGAGTTCGGACGTCTCAGAGAAGAGTGTTAAGCAAAGAGAATAAATTATCCGCCACCAAATAGAAATGTATTTAATAGAAACCAGCTTTATATCTCAAAGTGTAATGTTAGACATACATCCATACAAGTCCATCTTGGGTCTGAATAGAACCGAAGGCACTTCATCCAATTAAGGAAAGAAGTCCTTGCAAATCCGGATATTCCCAAATCACGTCCGGACTTTCCATCACATAGGGTAATCTCTATACCGGAGCAACTCGGTGTAGAGACAATCAACAGGAAATCCTTTCATTTCCAAAAATAACCGGTCTTCAACCACCGTCTTCAAATGCAATCCCATTTCGTCGTATCATTATTCGGAATGGGTTTTATGACTTAATGTCCTCCCCCGACTTATTCGCATAATGAGCACTTAAAGATAGTTTTGAGAAAATAAATCTTTTTGAAAATTTCGTGGATTCCATTCCACTAGAGAAGGTCGTGGGTTCCATCCCATTAAAGAGGTCATGTATCCCACTATTAAAGCACGAAGGTGGATTCCATTCCACAACAAAAATCCGAATAAAGATTTTAGTGTTATTATAAAGTTTTAACATAAATCTAGACTCTATTACTTACCTTGATATCTTGAACTCTTGAACCCTTGGTACTCATGATTCTTCAGTCTTAATTTCTTCAATCTTGAATTCGTCAGTGTTGAAACTCTAAACTTAGTCTTGAATCATTATACTCAGTCTTGAATCTTTATACTGTACAGTCTTCATTCCCAGTACCTTCATATATATATATATATATATATATATATCCATCATACACACACACACACACACACACACACATATATATATATATCTAGGCAAGAATATTAGTATTTATATTTTATAACAAGTCCTAAGGTTGTTGTCATCAAAACCATCATCTCGGGAACTGACAATCTCCCTCTTTTTGATGATGACAATCTTTGTTTATAAAATCTACTCCAATAAATTTCGATTCTGCTCCAACTCCCCCTTATTCCAACAACTCACCCTGAATCTACTAACTTCCCCTTAATCTAAACATATCTAACTTATTTTATAATTATCCCCTTTTATCATCAAAATAACTAATCCTAAACTAGATAACTCCCCCTAAAACTAATACTATGGAACTAAATGATAACAATGTAGTATAATAAGCGAAACTTAAATCTAATTTTATTATATACGACGTTACATTGCACGCACACACACACACACACACACACGCACACGCACACACACACACACATATATATATATGAAACATAGTGTAACGGCCTGGCATTCCGAACCATTCAAATCAACAATCATCCACTTATGTCAGACTTGAATGCTCAAAATAATAGATTGTTAGTTTATATTTGGCAAAACTTAGCATATGCAGTAAATAAATCAATCACAGAATCACAGACATAGAATATTATAAAAATAAGCAGCGAAGTAGATAAATAATGGTTCATGAAACTACTATATAACAACAGAGTCTAAAATAAAATACAATAGAAATCTGTAATAAAAAGAAGTTTCGAATACAAATCAACTGACAATTCGAAATCATAGACAACTGAAATACTTAAAGCTGAATAGACAAAATATCTTCAAACAAAGCTCCAAGCTCCAAAGGTAAGTCTCAATGCTTTGACACTCAGTCTGACTCGAGCATAAAGCAAAACACAAAACACTCGAGTCAAGATTAACATTCTTATACCAGTAAATTTAACTCAAGTGAAATGTCAACTGAAATAAAAATAACTTAAAGGATGTTCGGTATTTCCACCCTCAAAGGATCCACGGAACTACTACTGTGTAATAATATAAGCTATTATAATATGTCTATCAGTAAAGTACTAAAGTAGCGTTAAGGCATTACCCATATCCCCCTTAACACATTTTATATATTCCTGAAGTATATACAGTACTATAAGCTCCACCAAACCGATGGTTTACGCAGAGGGCACTCCATAGGTACGGTACAAAACAAACTCATGGAAGGTACAATAGGGCATGTGAACACGGCAGCGAGGCAATGCCAGGGTAAAAAAACCATTTGCAGATTTGGACTGGTGGTAACGCATAGCAGCTACTACCGCCCACCTCGAGGCACACTCCCAAATCAAAAGCTGCACCCAATCAAAGAAAAGTGCCCGATAGGAGGAATCACCTCACTTGGCATGGCATGACTCATGTTTTAGTCATATCTATGCCGAATCACGGGGTTCAGAGCTACGTAAATACCTCATACAGAAATCTAACATCAAACCATCCTACTTCATTCTAGAGTCTCCACCACGTACACAGTTGTTAAAGTGGTTTTTGGTATTGGCAGAGAGTATGACAATATATGATCCCGGAAATGCATATTTTACACCGTGGTCATTTTATAAAATCACTTCTACAATCATTTAAAACAGTTCATACTCAAATCAAAATATCATCCTTATTTCAGAACCATATCACATTCAAATCATATCATATTCAAAATCATATCACTTTCAAAATTATATTTAAATATTTGCATTTAAATCCAATTAATTTAAATCATAACAGTTCCAACTTTAACAATTTAAAAAGGTTTATATGTATAAAAAATAGTTATAATTTAAAAATAGTTTATATTTAAATAGGTTATAGATCTAAAATAGTTCATATGTTAAAATACTTTATATCAAACGAGTTATATCAAAATAGTTTCAAACTAGAAGTATTTTGTCCAATTCCACAAATCGATTCAAATCAACTTTGGATCCAAAATTCAGTATAAATCAATTCTTAGTTCATCAATTACTGTTCAATTCAAATATTCAATAAAACCATTTTTAATACATCTATTTCCAATCCTAGTTTGAACTACCAATTTAAGCCACTTCAAATTCAACAGGTTTTAAAGTTTAAAAATTAAAACATTTGAAATAACTCAATTGATGAGTTTCATTTATATGTCAAATTCAACCTTTATTTTATTCAAATTTGGGAATATTCACTTAATCATCTTTTTAACATCATTTAAAAAAAATCTCAAATTATAAACTAAATCAAATCAATATTTAAATATCTAACTTCAACGATATTTAATTCTAAAAACATCCACCTAACCCTTTCAAAATCATTTAAATAAATCGCTTGGGTTTATTATTTCAACCCATAACGATTATTCCCTATTCTAAAATATCGTTCGGATGCGTATCATTTCAATCCATAGGGATTTCTAAACTAATAGGGAACTTGCAGAGTGAATGTATCAACAAACAGGCATATATCATAATTGATAGGATAACAAATATATAACAGGTTATTAGTGTCATAATATAAATTAGCATAGGTGAACAAACGCAAATGATAACACATCATATTTAACGATTAAATATCTAACAAATTAAATTTAACAGCATATTTCAATCTTCATTTCGTGTGAATTAAATTATAACGACCCGTAAATTTTCAATAATTAAAATTTGTTAATTTAATAAGATATTTGTGATTTGATGTTGGAAGTAGTAGTAATTTGTGAGTTAATAAAAAGAAGATAACTGAAATGAAATGTAATAGTATTAATTTAAGGTAATTTATAATTACTTTGAATGAAATTCCAATTAATTAAAATGATTAAGAGTTAAAATTGTTATAGATTGTAAATAAATTACAGTAACATGTGCATTAATTAATAATTGGATATAAGGATAATTGATAGTTAAAAAGTGATTAATTAGTGAAATAGATGTAATTAACTATAACTGATAAGAATAGTGTTGTATAAGTTGTTACAACAATTAAGTTAGAAGAAAAACTTAAATAATGAAAGTGTTCAATGGAATTACTTCTATAAATAAGAAATTTTGATATTATAATTTCTATCAACTTAAGTTATAATTGAAATGCTACTAATTAAATGTAATAGAAAAGTGAGTATTATACATAAATGATTATAAACTTCAGTAAATGTTCGAAGTTATTTATAATTAAAATTAGTATGGGCCCGTGCTACGCACACGGGCTGTTTGTGTTATTGTGTACGCTGGCATTTTGTTTGAGCGTAAATATGTAAACGGAAACCAAGGGTATTTTTGGAATTTCAAAAGGACACTGAGTAAATTAGTTCAATGAATTTTTTTTATTAGTAGTAGAGATAAGTAGAAAAGATGAATATTGTAAGTAGATGATTATAAACTGAAGTTAATGATGGAAACCATTTATAATTAAAATGAGTACTTTATATATATATATATATATATATATATATTGAATGATTATAACTTTAGAGAACCTTGGAAATGACTTAGAAATGGAGTTAATATTCAATAATACTATATATGGAAGAATGAATGTGAAAAAGAAATAATTTATAAATAGCATATTTAATTGTAAAGAAACTTACTTGATAATGTATAATGCAATAATTAAATAAAATAACTCACTTAAGCAATGAATGTAAGGTAATAAAATTAAAGAAATGGCATTATATGAATAAAGGAGAAATGAACTCTTATAAGTAACGGAGAATGTAATTTAATGAAAATAAACAGTATATGAATGAGAAAAGAAAAGTAAATGGAAAAAGGGAAAAATAAATGAAAAAAATCAAATTAAACTGTAAATGTGAAGTAAACTGATATAGAATGTATACAATACTTCAATAATGAATTCATTTATTATCCAAATAATTGAAATGGCTATAACTTATGTAAGAATATAAAGTAATCAAATAAGCCTTACATGAGTAAATGAAAATGTAAAACTTTGTAAGTAATGAATGCAAGTTAAAGAAAAATCATTGAAAACAAGAAGGAGAAAAAAAATGGAAAATAAGAAAATATGAGCAATAAATGATGTGAAAGAGATTAATAGAATAAACTTATATATTACTTGAAATTATTGTTTGTTTAACTTAGGGATTGGTTGGGGAAGGATACTTTTATTGTGTATGATGTATAAATAACCTATAAGTTTTATATACGACTGTTGAGTGTATGGTTTACTTCGTGGTTTATTTATCATTTTATATGGTTAGAAGTTCTGAACCCAAACAAACCATTTGTTTTGGGTGCAATGGATTGATAATTGCTTTCTTTGTTGAAATGATGTTTGTAATGTTTATTTGCAAGTGATTGTTATTATGTAGTATTGATTCGTTTTGTTGATGGTTGAAACAACTTAAATATTTCTATTTTATAAAATTATTAATTCTTTTGGATTATAAGTGAATACAGGTTATGGAAGCAATTGCTACTACTTTTGGTTTCATAAAATAAGCGTTATTTGCCCGACAAATAGGTACGTTCATGGATTACCGATTTCTGGCGATATTATATTTTTTTTCCATTGTTTGGGATATATTATTTTGAAATTTTGATATATATTGTTATTATTGATATTATTATTTCTCCTAAACCACCCCGTACAAAGGAGACTATGCCAAAATTTACCGTAAATTTTGAACTTAGAAAATTTTGTGAAAGGTTTTCCAAACTTTTGTTAACTTGAGTAAAAAGGGATTTAATGATTATAAATTGATATATTTTATTTAAATTATTTAATTTTGTAAATTTATTTGTTCATAAATTTAATATTTTGAATAAAATATATTGATTACTTAATTCCTTCTTTTCCCTCCATTTTCCTTTTCAGGGAGGAAAAAAGTTGAGTAGGGGAGAGCGTAACGACCTGTAAATTTTCAATAATTAAAAGTTGTTAATTTAATAAGATATTTTGATTTAATGTTGGAAGAAATAAAAATTTGTGAGCTAATAATAACTGAAATGAAATGTAATAGTATTAACTTAAGGTGATTTATAATTGCTTCGAATGAAATTCCAATTAACTAAAATGATTAAAATTGTTATAGATTGTAAATAAATTATAGTAATATGTGTATTAATTAATAACTGGATATAAGGATAATTGATAACTACTGTGAAATGTAATAATGTAAATTTAAGTTAATTAATAAATATTTTAATGATAGTCCAACAAATTAAAATAATTTAAATGTTATACTTCATTATAATTTGGATATAAGTAAATAAATGTGAATGTTGTGTAAATTAAGGAACTAGTATATAATTAATGGAAATTGAGTAAAATCAGTGTTATGTAAGTAATTGTAACATTTTTTTGCAAATAATGAACTTATAAGTATGATTAAAAGTCAATGGTAATAATTATTATATGTTACATATTTATTTGGTCAATTAAATCAAATTGGAAACCAATTGCAATTAAGTAAAATTAAAAATTACGTTAATAGGAATTAAGATGAAATTAGGAAATATTAATGTACTAAGATATAAATGATTGAATAACAAGATTGACAATCAAATGAAAGTAATTATTGAAGTTTGAATTTATAATAACTGAATTATTTGAAGTTGAAATTAAATACTGTAATTTGGGCAATATTGAATATTGAATTGATATAGAAATTTGCCTTAAAAGATTATAAAGCACTAACTAATCTAAAATGATAGAAATTGTAAACTTTTAAATTTGAATTGAAAAATGATTTAATTAATTTAATATTAACTTATTTAATTAATGTGAAAATAACAATTTTGGCGACTGTCTCGAATTTCGACGAAACTAGTTTCGTCGAATCCGTAATGGTGTATTATTATAGGATTTCAAGTTTCGTAGCGATTGAACTTGTCGTTTGATCATATGGACTCCAAACGTCTAGAAATCAATTTAATTGAAATTGATTTGAAATAAGCTGATTTTAACATAACTTCACCATACGATGGAATTAGGACTTGAAACCTTTTCCATTGAGTTTAAAACTATCAAAAACATTTATTTTGATATAGGGGATGACCCATTTTCGTTTCGGGAATGAAATGGGCTTTTCGGGTCATCTATCGTTCAACTTCCAAATCAAATCTGATCCATTCATTTCTATTTCTGATCTGCCTATAAATAGCCTATTATAAACCCTAGCTATTCCTTATTCCATTTATATGTACGTACAATTACATCTATCCACTTTTCCTTCTCAATGGTAGAGTTTATTCTGTTTTTCTTAAAATCTTGGGTACTCAAATTTTTACGAGTAGCCAAGGGATTCAGGTCTGCTTTGACGAATATTGGAGGAGATATGGAGCAGGAGGCTTCAGCATTTGTAGTTATATTGTGTTTCCGCTGTGATGTATCTATGTGATGTATGTGTTGTATTTGAGTGTAAAATAGACAGACTTTTATAACTGTCTATCTTGTGTTGTTATATCTGTATAACTCTGATGTAAATGACTATGTAATAGTTATGTTATTTATTATATTTTGTTCCATTCCACTGTGAGATTCTGATTTTTTTGAGTTCTTTTCTTCTATATATTCTATTTCTACCTCTTTCTTTCTTAAAGATGATGTGTCTTTCTATGGAGAGAAAGGCGGGTCGTCACAACAGTTTCAATAACTTGTGAAATATGATTTTAAACTTAACCATTCTTTTTTATCTTTTCTAAATGGTTTTCAAAAAAGAACAATTATGTGCTTAAAATAATGATTTGGAATTTTTATAAATCATTTCTAAGAATGAAAGGAGTATGCAGAAGTGACTAGTACGCCGTTTCATCTATGAGATCCAAGGAGATTTAGGCGAGGGAAGGAACATATTGAAGAGAAACTAGATACTCTGAAATGATGTTTTCCAATATGAGATGTACATAAATGATTTGGAATTATTTTAATTCCTATATTTAAATTAATTGATTTGGATTTATAGTAAATGATGTCTTAAATAACATCGTTTTGACTCATTTAAAAGTTATGATTTGAAACGGAAAATCTTTATTAGAGAATTAAATAAATGATGTGAAAATATTTTCCTAAATAGAAGGTGATATGATTTGGAATTATTCCAAGATTTAAAAAGGGTTTTAATTAACCAAAGTATTTGATAAAATGAGGCTTAATGATTCCATATACTCTGAAAAAGATAAAGGAATAATTTAATGAATATATCGCTAGGAAATATTTGTGAATGAATAAAAAATGAATTAAATTGATTGATGATTAATAGTCACATATGAACTTAACATATTTTTAATCGATGATCGGTGCGAAGAAACTGATGTCGGATTTGGATAATTCCTTCCTGGAAACCACTTCAAACCAATGTATATGTTCGGAAGTGAAGACGTGTTGAAGATGATGATTATTGAGGACCGGGGATCTTTAGAATGTAGAGATTTCTATTAGGAGTTCCAGAGGTTTACCCCACATTATATTTATATGTATTGTTGTCTGCATTCTAAAAATCTTCGTTGTATCGAAGACCGAAGGTCTTCATAGTGGAAGGATTGCTTATTGACATTCTTTGGGTCGCTCCAAATATAGAGATATTTATTACAGCAGTTATCCTGTCGTGTTTTGAAAATTTTGAAATGCAAGGACTACTCGCTATTGATCCTATTGGTGATTCCTAGGATATGGTAGGAGGAGCACATTAGGTTTTGTTCAGTTCTAGAATGAACTTGTATGAACGAATGTCTGACATTCCATTTCTAAAATCATAACTTTACTTTTACAAACATACATCTGTTTGGTAGTGGAGAAGGCGACTTCTTTTAACTAAACACACTTCTCTGAGACATACGAGCTCAGAGGTTTTATGTTCAAGAGAGTCAATATTGATCGAAGGAATGACAATGTGGCATTCAAAGTGGAACCTGATATGATCAAAGCGTGGCTTTGTATGAAATAAAGCATGGCTTTGTAAAAGTTAAGCATAGCCTCATAAGCCTCAAATCTCGGAGGTGACATGGGTAAATATGTGGTCTGTAGGACATATATTTCAAGCTAGCAGTTGTATGAGTATGGAGGATTCCAGTGGAATATGGATCCTTAAGGTATTTATTTTAATATAGTAGCTAGCTTGTGAAAAGCGATAAGGCTATCGGATATTGGTAGTGTAGCAAGTGCAGTTCCAAGTGGCTTGCTTAAGAAGAGATAAGGTTCCGAGGGAACTATGTTTGTTATGTGTTGATCGAAGGAAAAGGCCACTAGTTCCCTATCATTTTAGAAACCAAATCCCAATACAAGTTTTACGGTTTTGATTGTAGTCCTAAAATAGCTGTAATGTTTGCAAACATTTCTGCTACTCCTTTGGTATCATATATTACGTCCTGGTATATTTTGTTTGACCTAGTCCGGATATATTACCATGGACTTAGTCCAGGTATGTTTAATACTCAGGTTAGACTCGAGTAGTTTTAGGTTTAGTTGCAAACTCTTGGAGTTTCCAAAGGAGAGCTAGAGATCTTCATCTACGTATGGACGTATTCTATTATCCACTGCATCTATTGCATTTGTTTTTACATTTTTATAAGGATAAAGGGTTTATAAGAATGCAGGTTGAATCTAGGTTAGACTCTAATATTGTATTCAAAATTTTCCATTGTAAAGATAATATATTAAAATAATATATGTTATTCCATTCATGTGAGACTCTGTTCTATCCTTATTTTCTTTTTCCCCTAATAATCGGGCTTTCCTGCACTTGGATTTACGACATAAGGATGTATTAGTGTCGACTTTCGAGGGTCAAAAATCCTAGTTCATTATAAATGGCATCAGAGCTTAGGTTGAGCGAACACCTAAGCTTTGGTGGGGTAATAATCATTATACATAGGGTTAGTAATATCTTAGGATGAGTAACTCATTAGAGATAGGGTTAAAATACCCTAAAATGAGTTTGAGAGTAGTACACATATAAGCGCGTATTTTTTATTTGATATAAAAAAGTTCTTTTGGTGATTAACCTATTGAGTGATTTATGAGTTCTGGTTGGTGCATGAAGGGCTCCATGTAAATGATAGGGATTCCCGAATACTTAAAGTGGCTAATCGACATGCCATTTTAAAAGTAGTTTATTTTATACATAAAAAGGTATAAATATTTATGTGATTTGGAAAATTTATACGACATTATCCTTTTGGGAAGTTCCAAGAATAAGGTCTTGATTTTTTTGGTGATGATGGGAATAATCCTCTAAGTATCGATCATATGTTGGCTTGGGGGAATAGTATCGAACACTTGGTAAATTATTCTTCTTATCATAGTACAATCAAGGCAAGTTCAAAGCCAAACAAGTTAAATCATGTTATTTGGATAATAGGATTATAAGTCAAGAAACTAATGGTATGGAACTTCTGATGATAACTTAGTTTATCATTTAGTTCAAGATGTCTTATTTTATGCTGGTGATGAGTTATAGGCTAATCCAAAGAAAGCACATAGAGTACGTGCATAGAAAGAAGCTGAAGAAAAAGAAAAACTAGGACCATACAATGACAATGACTGTTACTATTACGGTAAGAAAGGGCACATAATGTATTTATGCGTGAAATTAAGCAAAGGAAGAAGCAGAGGAGGGAAAATAAAAATTCTAATTGGGATGATATAGTCTATTTTCAGTGTAAAGAGAGGGGGTATTTTCTACATAGATGTCCTAGAACAAAGAAGAATCCGAGGATTAAAAAGAAGACAACGGGTTGCTATCAATGTAAAACCTAAGATATGAAGTGAAAGATTATCCTAAATGAACTTGCATTGGGTGCTTCTAGTGAAAACACTTAATGAACGACTATCCAAAAATGGAAGTGGTCAACTTAGGCCTCCAAGATAAAACAACGAATACCCCAAAAGGAAACCAAAAATAGTATACATAGCAGTTCAAGTATATATATAATTGTAGTGTGTGATAGGTTGTATTCCCTAGGGAGTTATCTTTAGAAGTTTGTAACATGGGCTAGGGTTTGTAATGAATGTATAAAAATAATAAATCTCTTTTGATCATTCTCTTTGTGCATTTCTTCTATTTTTTATCAAACCAATTTAATAAGATATCTAGAAATAAAAAGTTAAACAACTATTAAAAATGGCTTTTTAAAAAGTATTTAAATTTGAAAATTATTAAAAATAATAATTTATAAAATAAAGTGTAATTAAAGAAAAAATAAAATGATGTTTGAGAAAGTTGGATTTGAGAATTCATATCCTAACGATTCAAAAAAGTATAAAAGGGAAAGTTATATAATATAAAATAAGTTTGAAATCAAAATTATAATGAGACGTATTAACAAAGGAATTTCAAATAAGTAACAAAGTCTCAAATGGTAACTAGTTAAAGTGGCTCAAAAATAACTAAAAATGGGCAAGAGATATATTCGGATGGTAAACACTTCTCTTAAGTATTACCCTTTTTGTTAAAGGGATATATGATATTACTGGTAGTACATAGTTCCTTCATATTATTTTGGAGTTACTCGATCTATATAATTTTCCTCAAGATAAAAGGATAATTTTAAATTATTATTTGATAAGTTAATATCAAGGTTGGTTAAAACGAAATATATTATAATGAGAGAAGTTGATTGCAATTTTGGAAAATAAAAGGTAAATTACCTTCTAAAATAATTAAGATGCTTCTTCTGGTATGAACTATTTTCCTTCAAGAAAAATATTTAGAAATAAATATTTATAGTGATTATATATAAAGAAGCATTTTTAAAAGATAAAATTTTATGAAAAGTTTTCATAAAGATTTTTGAATGTTAATAAGTGCATATGAGGTATGTAGACCATTTCGTTGTATAAATTTTTTCTAAGATTCGAGTATAGAATTATAAGGTGTTCTCATCTGTTTGAAAGAGGATTTATCACTCAATTCTTGACGATGAACATGAATGAGGGTTTATATTTGGGTACTTGAGTTTTCTATCATAGTTTAGAGCTATGTATGGAAAATGAAAGTTTCTGGTCAAAGAATATGATCAGAGTCTGCACTTGAGGATCAGGGGATCAATATTAGTTTAGAAGTAAAATTAAGGATTCAAATAAAAGATCGCATTAGATATCATGTATAAATGATCTGTATATATCATACCAAATTGATTTTGTAGATTGTTTTGAGTAAGTAATATCGGGTTTTGGGTTTTGGCTTAAATTTCGAGGGCGAGTTTCTTTTAAAGGGGAAATATGTAATGGCCCGTAGTTTTACCACTTTGGAAATGGAATATTTAATTATTTTTAAATATAGAAATATAGAATTTTCAAACTTAATAATCATGTTTTATGTGATAAATAAGAATGTGAACTTATTTTTATAGTTGAATAGAGATTTCAAAGTTTCTGTGTAAAATTAACAAAAGCCGCTTTTCGATAAAATTGGATATACAGTCAAATAATCGTTTAGATGATAAATAATTATTTTTTTATGGTTATATAATGATAATAAGCGATTGAAAGAAGTTTTATAAATATAAAAACAATTGCTTTATAATGTTTGACAAATTTCGTCGCACGTTGACAAATCGACGTCGTATTTTAACAATTGAATTTTATTATTATTAAATTTGGTATTATTTTAATTCCTATACTTAAAATTGATTTATTTGAGTTTATAATAAAGGATGTCTTAGATAAAATCATTTTGACCCATTTAAAAGTTATGATTTGAAATGGAGACTCTTTGTTAAAGAATTAAATGAATCAATTAATTTACGATAATTAATGGCATCTTCTCTATTGATTCCCTAGTATGCTTTTTCTTTCATCTAAACAGTTCCCTACCATTGCCTATCGCCTTATCTCTCCCTTTCATGCATCCGCCTTGTCTTTTCCCAATGCCCAAGAAGAAGTGCTCTATGCCAAATCTGGAGCACTCCTTTACACACTATGGCATGCTTTTTAATGCCGCAACCACGATCGTCAGAACGTCAGGGCCTCCTAGAATTGAACTAGCTTGTTCTGCTGCCACTCGTTGCGTGGGTGTGCCTGCCTTGCTTGTGTTGGAAAGAGTTAACTCTCTTTCTGGGTTACTAAATGTCATTAATACTCCCCGATTATACCCACGCCTTCTTTGCTTGGCAGTCCTACGATTTCTGGTGAGAACCCTTTATCTCCGTTCTTAGCTTCTACTTGTAATGATCCATTGAACGACCCATAAATTTAACCGGTTTTAATAACGTATTAATTGAAATTTTGTGAGAATTTAAACGATAAAATTTTGAAATATAAATTTGATATTTGGAATGCGTCTAGTTAAACATAGCAACTGGTAAATTTTCGTCCAAAAATATGAAAGTTTATTTCATGCGTAAATTTACTTCAATTTAATCAGTTAAAAAGCGATGAAAATAAAATGTTTTCGGAACCTAAATATTTTTACATAGAAAATTCTAAACCATCTTCTGAGCAAATCTATTTTTCATTTTTTAAATTCGGACATCTTTAGCTCCGTCGATCTTATTTTTCTGTGTTTTTCATGCATTCTCCGCTCGTTGAAAATTTGAAAATTTATAATTTAATCAAATCGTCAATATCTGTATACCGTTTTGATCATCTCGTCGTGCTGATCTCTGCAGTATATTCACTTTTGTATTTCGGAGTCCGGTACGCTGTGTAATCCGCAAAATGTCAGCCTTATCGGTACCCTTTTTAACTTTTGGTTTTTCCCTGTGCCGTTTCATGATCCTACGTGAGAAAACTAAGAGTCACTGGCTAATAATAACTCCTAGGATTCAACTAGTAGCAATTATTATTCAACCTTTTCAAAACTTTAATTGCTTCTTCATTTAAAACATCTGGTTAGTAAGTTTCTCCCAGCCTCTCTTCGCTTTTCACAAATAAAGTAATATATTATTAATATCTAAACATTTGTTTTGTATCTTGCTTATTCTTTCATTGCTTGATACATGAAGCCAAACCCTGCCCTCTTCTGCATGCTACTCCACGCACCGACCACCCTAAAACTCGCCATTCTCCACCCTGACCTTGCCACGCAACATGCTCCACTTCCATCTCCGGCCGAGCGCCCAGCGACAGCCACCACCTGAACCCAGTGCGCCTCACTTTCTCATCTCCTCCCTCTCGTTCAAAGCCAAACCCAACTTCCCCTCTCGGCAAGTCCCCTTCTACTCCACCCGAGCTTGGCCCAAACTGCCTCCACCGATCCTGTAACAACCCGCATATTTTACGATTGAATATTTAAATATTTTATTTTTATATTTTATCGTTAGTCGGATTTTAGTCCAAAAAGTTACTTTTTGCATACGGTCGAATTAGGACTCGGGACCACTTCCATTGGGTCTAAAACGCCGTTTGCGATCTTTTTGAGTATAAACTTTGATATGTTTGGAGTTAGTGGAATTTTGCCACTTTTTCACTTTGGGCTTTGGGTTTGGTTTAGCCCGTTAGCCTAAACTATTAATTCTAGCTCAACCCCTTCTCTTCATAACTTCACTTTCATTTCCTAACACTAAAGCTTCATCAAAAATGGAGGAAAGAATGGGAAATTAAAACTCCAAGCTCAAGTTCATTTGCAAATCCAACATCTAACTCCAAATTCAAAGAGAAGCCATTGATTCTTCCTTTGCTTTCAAGCTTCTTCTTCATTGATTTTTTGAAAAGGTGAGATTTTTATCTCACATTTTTGTCCATAACTATCTTTGATTGTTAGGTATGAATTCCTAACACTTATTCATGTGCATTTGCCTTTGGTTTGGATTGAATTGGTGAAAATCCCAATTTTTAGTGTTTTGGGTTCAAATCTTTAAAAATCCAATCTTTGATGTTTGAACACGTTTCTGGTAATGCATCGAGGAGCCAATACGACCGGGTAGCCGATGAGCGTAATCTCCTAGCGTTCGTGCTCGATCGGTTGCAAATTGAGAGAGTTTTTGCACTTCAAACCCTTAGGTCGCACGGCCTGCACATGGATGATTCTCGGCTTGCAGATTTGGTCGGCCTGCATTTAGGTCGCACCCCTATAGGTCGCGCCATGCTTAGGTCGTTTCTCGGCCATGTTATATCACGCAACTCCTTAGGTCGCACCATGCTAGGTCGTCCCCACTTAGGTTGCTCGGCCTTCTTATACGCCATAGGTCGCAACCCATAGGTCATTACGTCACTTAGCCATCTTTACCCCCTTAGGTCGCGCCCTACCTTAGGTCGCTCGGCTTGTCCCATTGCCTTAGGTCGCGCAATATCTTAGGTCGCTCGGCCTTCTCGTATGCCTTAAGTCACGACAGGTTAGGTCGTTCCACTCCTTAGGTCGCAACCTATAGGTCGCTCGCCTTGCAGTTGAGTCGGCCTGCTTTAGGTCGTAACTCCCTAGGTCGCACACTCGGCCATTAGGCCGTTCCACTCCATAGGTCGCTCAACCATGTTAAGTTGCACCTACTTCTTCTCGGCTTGCTGCTAGGTCGCACAATGCCCTAGGACGCAACCCACCAGGTCGCTCGACCAGCTATGCCGCTTGCATCATTTAGGTCGCACCATTTCCTAAGTCACTCGGCCTGCTTTTCATCTTAGGTCGTTTTTGGTCCTTAAGCCGCTTGCATCTTAGGTCGTTTTCGGCCCTTAAGTCGCTTCCAATTTAGGTCGCTCGGCCTGCTTGGTCGCGCCATGTTTAGTCGCAAGGGTATTTCCACTTTGATGGATTTGGATCCGAATTCTTTGGACCCTATTCACGTCTTTGAATGTGAATTTTCATGTCTTCGAATGTGAATTTTTTTGATTTATTGTTTCTGCAATCATTTTTGTGATTTGTCAATTTAAAAATATAAAGGTTTCAATACTAGCAGTAAATATCAAAACTCTTTCAACAAAACGATTTCAACCCTATTTTTACTACAAAGTTCGTTTCTAAAACCGTTTTCCAATCTACAAGTATATATAAACCTTTACCTCACACGTACGAGAAATCTAATTAAACGGCTTAGTAAAACAAGTGGTATGAAATGCTTGCGTTTACTTCGTTGGTTAATTCTTGGACTTGTTCGATTGAATCTCTTGTGACAACTTTCGAGTGGAGTTCTACAATTTGTTTGTAAATATTTAAGTTAACCTAGTGGTTATAGTACATGAAGCTAAGCTTATATTTTTACTAGCTTACTTTAATTGACACTTCTTGATGATCGTTGATGGTCATTTATGTGATTTAGACTAGCAAATGTGCGATGTCTCTTTGTCTATGAGGGAGACTAAACCCCGTTTCTGTGGAGCTTCGGCTCAATTTAGTGGGGTAGCGACCCATGGTCTTCGGGCCGTTTTGTGGAGCTTCGGCTCAAAAATTAATGGTTAGCAACCATGGAATAGCGTTCCGTTTTATGATACACGTGTTGGTGAGTTTTCATGCTCCCGTTTTGTGATAGGCCTCCCCCTTTTTGTGATTTTTGGATTTCCATTGATAATTTCTGGAACTTGTGTTTTCACCAATTTTCGTGATTTACATTGATATGTTTTATCAATATTAGTGCATTGGTGAATTTGTGTGTCATTAACTTTTTGTGAATAAAAATATAGAGTATGACATTCTTTTTTATCTTTGAGAAGATTCTTGTGATATTGATTAACCTTTTGTTGATTTTCAAATTACATACTTATCACTGTATGGCTTTATGGTTATCATATGTTATGTCATATCTCTTATTTTATATCATTTTATTTGATATTTATAGCTAGACTGATCCGTTTATTATTTTCTTATTAAATAATACTCGGGTCAGACCGAGATGTTACAGGTGTTTCTGCTTGACTTCACATCTGGGATTATCACCTGGCCGTCTGATGTACACTTTCATGTGTATCTTGTTTGACCACTACTCTGATGTACACTTTCATGTGTTATATATTCATATCTATTTCCGCCTATGTGATATGGATGTCTGTGACTGATTTGTGTTATGTTTATTTCTGTATTTGTTTCCGAAGAATATATATATAGCCACTGTGTAGTAGCTTTGAGTTTGTATCGGTATGTCGGATTTCCTCCTGAAACCAAATGCATGTTGTACTATCTGACATATCGGTGCTCACACAAAGCAATTACACGGATGGTTGCTCCTCAACAGCCTTATTCTCCATGCTAGTTGACGGCATTACCCCGTAGTGTCCTTGTCTAGAGTGGGTATAGAGGTGGTGCGTCACAGCTTGGTATCAGAGCAAAACTTCGGAATAATATAGAATAATCTAGCAAGGATCATCGTGCTAAGTCCATCTTAGGAGTCGTGCTTTAGGATTTAATTCGAGTCTTCGTACCGATTCATCCTATTTTCTTTATGATCCCTTGTTTATCTATCAAGATTGCTTGATATTCATTTGGTGAATAACCTTATCCTTCTTCTTTCTTTCTTCCAAAAGGAAGAGAAATGGTTATACCTGGACGTCCCAGCGCCGGTCAATCTCATGCTACTCCCCAAGATGGAGTATTTATGTCTGCCCAGCCGCTTCTTGATCTAGTAAGGAATGCTCAAGCAGCCGGATCTAATCCGGAGTCTACTCACCCTAGGTATGGATTTGCATGTTTGTGCAATGATTATACCAATTTGGGTGGAAAGCCATTCAAAGGTTCTGAAATTATTATTGAAGTCCAGGCTTAGCTGAGAACGTACGATCGAATCTTTTCTCGCATGAATCTTATTGATCTTCACCGTGTTCAGATGGCCTCTAGTATGCTCCAAGAAAGAGCATTAGATGGTATGAGCTTTTGATTTCTGAAATAAATGAAGCGGATCTTACTTGGGAGAAATTTCGGGAACGCTTCGAATTAAAATTTATGCCAGAAGCTGAAAAGGTGACTTTAGCTCGCCGTTTCATTGACCTTGTTCAAGGTGAATCTTCCGGGACAGACTATGTCGCATCATTCGAGTCACTTTCTAAATATGGGGTCGAGTACATAAACACCCCATTGAAGAAAAACCAACGATTTGTCTATGGCTTGAATAAAAATCTCAAGAAGCCATTACTTCTAAAGTTAGAAGTTTCTTTTGATCAACTCGTTGATATCGCTCTTCGACTTGAAGAGGCAAATAGAGAATGTGACGTTGAAGTTATGGGTGCCAAACCGAACTTCAACAACAAGAAAAGGCCTAATAAGTTCAAGGGTCCTCATCCCAACAATAAGAAAGGGAAGCAAGCCTCTCCGGCAGTTAAGACTTCTACCTCTAGTAGTGGGAAATGTTACAACTGTGGTTTTAAGGACCATTATGAAAACAAGTGTTCAAAACCCTTAGCTTGTCGCTATTGCAAAAGCCCGGATCATTATTTATCTTCTTGTCCCAAACTTCAAGGCAGGAAGGAGGGAAAGCTTAATGTGGCTCAAGCCCCTGGCAACACATCTCGTGGTAAAGGTATTTCTCATTCTATCCTTGATGGCATTATTTTATTTCATGGACATCCTATTCGAGTTCTTTTTGATACGGATGTGTCCCATTCTTTTATATCAAAAGAGCTTGTTGATACGTTTTCTTTGGGTGTTGTCGCTTTATTGACTTCTTTGATAATTGCGAATCCGGTTGGTGGATCCGCAACAATTAGTTTATTGTGTAAAGATGTTGAGATTATTTTGTGTGATTTTTCTTTCCGAGCCAATTTGCATGTTATGCGCTACTTAGGCTTTGGAATGATTTTGGGAATGGATTGGCTTAACCACTATGAAGCCCAAATCCTATGTCCTGAGCGGACTATTCATCTTCGACATCCCCAATCTGTTAAGCAGATTTCTATTGACCTTAAAGATTCGGATTCCATCTTGGTTGCATCTTTATATTCTTTAAATCCTCATGATGACGATAATTATGATGAGGAAGATATTATTTCTCTTATTCACGTTGTTCGTGAATTTTCCGACATATTTGAGCCCGTTTTAGGATTACCACCTAAGCGAGCAATTGAGTTTAGAATTAATCTCATCCCTGGAGCTCAACCTATCACTCGTCCTCCTTATCGTATGTCCAATAAAGAAAATGAAGAGATGCACAAACAATTATCCGAATTGGAGACGAAGCAATTTATTCACTCTAGTTCCTCTCCTTGGGGAGCTTCGGCTATTTTTGTGAAGAAATCC
The DNA here is from genome assembly GCA_030765085.1 of Allium cepa. Lineage (NCBI taxonomy): Eukaryota > Viridiplantae > Streptophyta > Magnoliopsida > Asparagales > Amaryllidaceae > Allium > Allium cepa. The sequence continues at coordinate 781,051,614 of CM060941.1, read as the reverse complement.
GATGGTGCACTCAGGCTTTGCGTTGACTACCGCAAGCTTAATGATCTTACTATCAAGAATAAATATCCTTTACCTCTGATTGATGATCTATTCGATCAACTTAGTGGTGCTAGAGTCTTTTCACAATTAGACTTAGCTATCGGTTTTCATCAGCTTCGTATTGTAGAGGATAACATTCCTTTGACATCGTTCCGTACTCTCTATGGATCTTATGTATGGCTTGTTATGCCATTTGGTTTAACGAATGCTCCGGTTTATTTCATTGACCTTATGAATCGTGTTTTCAAACATTTCCTCGATCGATTTGTTCTCATTTTCATTGATGATATTCTTGTGTATTCAAAAACTGAGGAGGAGCATGAAAAGCATCTTCGGATTGTGTTGGAAACTCTTAGGAGAAATCAATTGAAAGCAAAATTTTCTAAATGCCACTTTTGGCAATCTCGTGTGAAGTTTCCCAGTCATATTATTTCCGAATCCGGAATTTCTATGGATCCTTAAAAGATTGAAGCGATTCAAAATTGGAAGAGACCTGAGAGTGTGATGGAGATCCGTAGTTTTCTTGGATTGGCAGGTTATTACCGCTGTTTCATAAAGGACTTTTCAAAAATTTCCGTGCCTCTTACTAGTTTGACAAAAAGGGAGTTAAATACATTTGGTCGGACAAATGTGAAGCTTCTTCTCAGAAATTAAAAGAACTCCTTTCTGATGCTCCTATTCTTGTGATTCCCGAGGGAAACCAAGATTTTATTGTTTATACCGATGCTAGTTGTGTTGCTTTGGGTGCCGTTCTTATGCAAAGGGAACGTGTTATTGCTTATGCTTCTAAGCAATTAAAGCCTGCCGAGACTAGATATGCCACTCATGATGTAGAACTCGCGGCAATTGTTTTCGCCCTTCGTATTTGGCGCCATTATCTTTTAGGAGAAAAATTTATTCTTTACACCGATCATAAATCTTTGAAGCATCTATTTTCTCAAAAGGAACTTAATTTGCGTCAACAACGTTGGCTCGAATTTCTTGCAGCTTATGATCTTGATATTCTTTATACCCCCGGGAAGGGAAATCGTTTTGCCGATGCACTTAGTCGTAAGCAACAAGCAGTTGTTTCTATGATGATATCCGAATGGAATGATCTCGGATTTTATCCACTTGTGAGATTTGAGATCGTGTTTTCGATTTATGTTCATCTCTTGTTTTATGCAGCCTTGAGGCTCATCCTTCTCTTTTAGAACGCATTCTGGAAGCTCAAAAGTAAGATCCCTAATTGGCTCTTCTTGGCCAAAATTTTAGGGATAAAATTGATATTGAAGGTTTGAAAGACTTTGATATTGATTCTCATGGCGGTATTAGAAAATTTGGTAGACTTATCGTGCCAAATATCAGTAATCTTCGTAAGGACATTTTAGAAGATTCTCATCGTTCAAAATTTACCATTCATCCCGGTAGTAGTAAAATGTACATGGATATGAAGCAACTTTATTATTGGGAGGGAATGAAATCTGATATTGCTAACTTTGTTAAGTGTTGCATGACTTGCCAACTTGTCAAAGCCGAACACCAAAGGCCGGGTGGGTTATTGCAACCTTTAGAAATTCCAATTTGGAAGTGGGACCAAATTTCCATGGATTTTATAGACGGACTTCCCCGTTCTCGTTCGGGTCATGATAGCTTATGGGTGATATCGATAGACTTACTAAATCCGCCCATTTTTTTCCCATTCGGTCCAATCGAACCGTTCCTCTCTTGGCCAAACTCTTTATCAAAGAAATTGTTAAATTGCACGGAGTTCCTATTTCTATTGTTAGTGATTGGGATCCATTGTTTACTAGTGGGTTTTGGAAGAGTCTTTAGAAAGCTTTGGGAACGAAGCTTAATTTTAGCACCGCTTATCATGACCAGTTCGATGGACAGACTGAGCATGTGAATCAAACTCTTGAAGATCTTCTTCGTGCATGTGTTCTTGATTTTGGTGGAAGTTGGGAAGATCATATTTCTCTTGTTGAGTTTTCCTATAATAATAGCTTCCAATCTAGTATTGGTATGGCTCCTTTCGAGGCACTTTATGGAAGGCCATGCCGATCTCCTTCATGTTGTGTTTATTCGTGTTTTACCTATGAAGGGTGTTGTATGTTTCAGTCGATCGGGAAAGTTAGCACCTCGATATATTCGGCCATTTCCTATCACCGAAAGTATTGGTTTCGTGGCTTATCGCCTTTTATTACCAGCTCGGTTTTCTGCTATTCATGACGTGTTTCATGTTTCTCAGTTACGGAAATCCCTTCGAGATTCCGATTCTATTCTTGAGCCCGGTGTGGTGGAATAAATTGAAGTTTCACCTAATTTAACTTATGAGCAACATCATATTCGTATTATTGCTTCGGAGGTCAAACGCCTTCGAAATAAAGAAGTTCTGCTTGTTAAAGTTCAATGGTCCTCAAATCCTAAGGATTGCTCTTGGGAATCTAGTGAATTCATCGAGCGAACACATCCGGACTTACTTTCCCGTGCTCTTTGAGGTGAATTTCTTGTTTCAAATTTCTTTTGCGTTGATATGCTTTCATGGTTGTTACCTTATATTTTCTTCTTAAATATTGCGAGGACGCAATTTTTTTAAGGAGGGGAGTCTGCAACAACCTGCATATTTTACGATTGAATATTTAAATATTTTATTTTTATATTTTATCTTTAGTCGGATTTTAGTCCGAAAAGTTACTTTTTGCATACGGTCGAATTAGGACTCGGGACCACTTCCATTGGGTCCAAAACGCCGTTTGCGATCTTTTTCAGTATAAACTTTGATATGTTTGGAGTTAGTGGAATTTTGCCACTTTTTCACTTTGGGCTTTGGGTTTGGTTTAGCCCATTAGCCTAAACTATTAATTCTAGCTCAACCCCCTTCCCTTCATAACTTCACTTTCATTTCCTAACACTAAAGCTTCATAAAAAATGGAGGAAAGAATGGGAAATTAAAACTCCAAGCTCAAGTTCATTTGCAAATCCAACATCTAACTCCAAATTCAAAGAGAAGCCATTGATTCTTCCTTTGCTTTCAAGCTTCTTCTTCATTGATTTTTTGAAAAGGTGAGATTTTTATCTCACATCTTTGTCCATAACTATCTTTGATTGTTAGGTATGAATTCCTAACACTTATTCATGTGCATTTGCCTTTGGTTTGGATTGAATTGGTGAAAATCCCAATTTTTAGTGTTTTGGGTTCAAATCTTTAAAAATCCAATCTTTGATGTTTGAACACGTTTCTGGTGATGCATCGAGGAGCCAATACGACCGGGTAGCCGATGGGCGTAATCTCCTAGCGTTCGTGCTCGATCGGTTGCAAATTGAGAGAGTTTTTGCACTTCAAACCCCTAGGTCGCATGGCCTGCACATGGATGATTCTCGGCCTGTAGATTTGGTCGGCCCGCATTTAGGTCGCACCCCTATAGGTCACGCCATGCTTAGGTCGTTGCTCGGCCATGTAATATCACGCAACTCCTTAGGTCGCGCCATGCTAGGTCGTCCCCACTTAGGTCGCTCGGCCTTCTTATACGCCATAGGTCGCAACCCATAGGTCGTTAGGTCGCTCGGCCATCTTTACCCCCTTAGGTCGCGCCCGACCTTAGGTCGCTCGGCTTGTCCCTGTGCCGTAGTGTCCTTGTCTAGAGTGGGTATAGAGGTGGGGCGTCACAGATCCTCTTCTTCCCGTACCACCATGCTAGCCTTCATTTCCTCACTAGTCATCCTCGCATCCGGCCTTTGTTTCCTACAACCCGAGCCGAGCCACACAATGGCTGCTCCTCCTCTCGCGTACAGGTAAGCAATCCAGTCGGCCTCCACCTTCTTCCTCCCGCCGACGCGAGCACGTGCGCAACCGCCTCCGCATCCCTAGCTCAGCCGCACGCCTTTGGGTGACCGACCTTCCATCCTCCAACCCGCTTCCCGAAACCCATACAATGGCAGACGAGCACCACCGTATATGGGTCCCTCTTCTTCTGCTTTCCTATCGGCTGTATATACATGATTTATATATTATAGTTTATAAATATTAGCCATATACATATATTAATTTTTATAAGTTATACAATACCAGTTTGTTATGATATGAATAGTATATATGTTCGTACATATATACATGAGTATGACAGAAAATATTAAGGATAATGTGAATTATAAAATCTATTGCATTTTTGTTTGGGTTTTGTCTTGACATACAGATTTTAATTTGTATCTATACTCTGTTTTATATATATTAAGTTATATAATGCGTATGGTTGTTATGAGGTATATTCATATGGATTTTAAGTATTTTTATACATAGAAAGTTTGGCCTATTGTTTATACACACACACACACACACACGGTTTATATCAGTTAGTATATAATATAAGCTGTACAAGTTAAATAATATGGTTTGCTTATAATGTTATGTAAATAATGTCTACAATACCCCATTTTATATAGTTGTGTATGTTTAAGGGTGTGTATAGATTTTTATCAAATTAATAATATATAGATTTATATGTACACAGTAAGATATATAGCGTTACTAGCTATGGGTACTTTTATATTTTAATATTGAGGCTACCTCTCCCTTGTTTGCATAATTATAAGTAGTCTGTACATGACTGATTAAAGAAGCTATATATTTTTATCTTAAATTACATATTTTTTATATATAGATATCATTTGGTTTCAAACAGTTTATATATACATGTTTGACCTTAATATTCGAGTTTAATTTAAACCAATGGATTTTGAAATGAATTTACTTAAAAATATGTTGAAGTTAAAATATGATTTTATTTAGTTATATATCAGTTCAGTTATTCCAATTTATCTTTATCAATTCCGTTCTAATTGATTCCGTCGATTCTTTAACTATCAGCTTTGTCGTCAATTCGCGCCAATCTAGCTTTGCCTTGGGATTCGTTCTTGCATTTCGTAATTCAACTTCATTGTCTATCGTCTCCAGCTTCAAAAGGCGAGCAATCACTCACGATTAATGTTCTTTTATTTATTAAATTTGATTTCAATTGAAACGACAAATTGAAATATGCTGTTGTTAGTTATTTACACTGTTATGTATGTTATTACCTGTATCAGTTCACGTGTGACATCCGACACCATATCTGTTAATTATTTATGCGATGATAATATAGTTTAGCTGATAATTGATTGATTATTGATGTTTATATTCGATGTTAAATTGTTAATGTTAAGGTGATAAATAGTATGCAATTGAATTTGATATGGGATAGTTAGATGTTGAATTTGATTAGTTAAATTTGTATAATATAACCCCCTTTAAGTGTTAATAAATTGACGTAGAAGTAGTGTTGACTACACCTTGAACCATTGAATGTGTGTTGTATAAATTTATGTAGTATAAAATTGAATAATGAATGACAAGTGAAGAACCATATAAATAATTAGTGTAATAATCTTTAGTCTATATGAAATGGTAGTGTAGATTCTAGAAATAATTATATTAATTTGCACAAACAACAATGTGAATTAATATGATTATTTCGGGATTATTTGAATTAATTATTGAATTGTTATTGATGTTTGCTATTGCTTGTTTATTTACTTTGACACCATCTCAGTTATCACACTGCAAATTCCCTTTGCTATGTTTTGATTTTGAATTGAAATGGAATCGGGTTGAAATGATGGATACCCAAATAACTTGACTTAGGATAGAGAATTAAACAAACCCGATTGGTCAAGAATTTGATTTAAAATAAAATAAAATTTTTATTTGAATAATAATACAGTTTTGAAAATGAAATTGGAATTTTAATTTAATGAAAGAAAATGTTAATATTTATAATCTGAAACAAAATATTAACAAAGTAATTGATGAAAGAACGTTGTTAAATTTAAGAAATTATTGAATTAGTTTTGGAATTATTTAATAATTAAGTTTTGAAATTATTTAATAATTGAGTTTTGAAATTATTTAATAATGGAGTTTGAAATTTTGTAATAATTAAATAGGATTGCATTATTTGATAATTAAATAAAAATTTGAATTCTTTGATAAGAGAAATTAAACTTCTAAATAAGTGAATTTGAACTTCGTTAATGAATGAAATTGAGTTCTTTATTAATTAAGTTTTGAAAAATTATATAAACTAAGTAAATAAATAAGTGAAATTGAATTTCTTTAACAAGAAATAAAACGCATTTTATTAAAACAAATGTAAGACTTGTAATTTAAAGAATTTGATTTGGCGAAATTAACTTAATTAAAATTGTAAGCTTTTATAGAATTAAGTTGAACGTAAGTAATTGATTAATGAATTAGAGATTAAATTGAAATTGTTTAAATGATTAATTAACTTAACGAACATTGAACGAAATTGATAAGTGGGTTTAAATTGATTCGAACGTTAAATTAAATTAATTTTAAATGATTATGGAATGCAACTTATATATATGAGATTAAACGAATATTTGAATCGTTTTAAATCAAATTTTGGAAATTGAATTATAAGATTTTGAAATGGAAATTTGGTAGTTATGAAACGGGAATTTTGGAAATTGTCTTAGAAAACGTATGAAATGTTGATTTACAAATTCTGATTGAAGTTGAATTTGATTTGGTTCCGAAATGTATTAAACGACCAATCGGTGTAATAATTACAAAAGTTATTAAAGAGACCGGAATCGGTTATGGACATACTCTCTGCCTAAACCGAAAACCACTTTAATAACTATACGCGGAGTGTGATCTAGAATGAAGTGGTTGGAATGATGTACGTGATGACTGAAGAAAGATAACGATAATGGATAGCTTTGACACGTGTGTGAAATTGGAAATGACTAAAACAGGAGCCATGCCAGGCCAAATGGGGTTAGCCACCTCGAGCGATCACACTTCTTCGTAAACTACTCATTACTTGTTATTGATTGGTGCACCCTCGAAATTTCAGAAGTGTTGTTTCGCGGTGTTGCGATCGTTGCTGCGATGCGTTCTCACCAGTCCGGATCAGGCGAATAGTAGTTTCACTACCTTGGGTATTGCCTCATATGCCTTGTCATACTTGTATCCCTATACGCGACCACTACGAATTTGTTTTGTGTTATACCTATGGATTACTCCCTGATAGCCCACCAGTTTACGGTGGAGTTTCTAGTGCTGTATAGACTATGACATTTATGAAAATGTGTTAAGGGGGATAATGGTAACGCCTTAACACTATTTTGATACTTTATATTACTGATGGGCATTATCTATTTAGCGTACACTACTACATAGTAGATAGTTTAACGGATTCTTAGAGGATGATTATTCCAACATCCTTCGAGTTACTTGTATTTCAATTGTTATTTCACTTGAGTTGGATTTATTGATATAAGAATGTCAATCCTGACTCGAGTGTTTGTTGTTTTGCATTACGCTCGGGTCAGACTGAGTGTACCAGTATTCGAGACTCACCTTTGGAGTTGGAGCTTCGCTTGGAGATCCAGCTATCTATCCAGCTTCAGATATTCGGTTGATTCCAGTGACGTATTCTGATATTGTATTTGACTATTGTATTCGAGACTTCTATTGTATCTGGTTTAACTCTGATGTATCTTATATATTTATATTGTAGCTTCATGAACTACTATCTCTTTTACTTCCGCTGCATATTATTACTCTGTGTCTATGATTCTGTGATTATTTATTTAATGTATATCTGAGATTTGCCATATTTAAAATTAACAATTTGTTATTTTGAATTATTCAATTCCGACATGTACCGATGCGAATAGTCCAAAATAGCGAGTTGTTACATCCATGGTCAATAAAAGATGTTAGGTTACCTGTCGAGCCTGATTTGGGATTTTTGGAAACTGAGCATAGTAATAACAAACAATGTGTTTTGACTGAGAAGGCATTGGCTTTGGTCGTTGATGCCGGAGATGAAACAAAAAGTATTGTTGGGGCAGTTGGGTCCGTCTCTTTTGACATTGGTCAGTCTCAAAGCTGCTTACCTTTGGCTCGTGTAAATTCCAAGCACAAAATCCCTTCCCCTTGTTTTAAACCACCTGTTCCAAAGGAGTATTCTCCTCCTAGGGTTGTTCCATAGTGCTCGTTGTTGTTATCCAAATTGCCAAAAAATGTTGATGTGCATTCTCCCCGTTGCTTTGATAATGTAGAGATCGACAGAATTATGATTCCTTCGGTGGAAGCGATTGAGGCCGGTGTTGATTATTGAAAGGATTATTGTGGTTTTTTCCTTGACTCCAATCCTACCTATCAGTTGTTAATGCGCAAAGCAACCAAGTATAGAAGCCTAAAGGGGGATAAAGTGTTCATTTTGATAATGCAATGTTAACTTTTTTGAATATGTGAGTATATGATTTTTGTTTGATGATAATAAACATATATATATATATATATATTCAATTAAATGTATTTGTTAATATACTAATTTATTTTCATAGATTAAATAAATATTTGTTGAATAAAATAAATAACATAGAATTTAAATTCAAATAGATATTGATTCAAATAAATATTCATAACAATTTTGAATAGTAAAAATTTAAGCTCTCACTATATACACACAATTTCGATTGCATCACATTTCAATTTACATAATTGTCCTCGCTACATGTCGCTCATTCACTTGTATCTAATCTTCAACTTGAATCCAGCATCTGAGCAATCTGCAAAATAAATACTAACACAGTAAAATTGAAAATAAAATATTTTTGCAGTGTGAAATAAAATGTTTTTTAAAAAATTATTTGCCTCGATTATTTGGGTTGCTCGTCATAATTTAATTTTGAATTCATCAAACACGAACAGCTTGTGACATGCACAGTGTATCACTGTACATGCCATAAGGTTGTACACACCTATATACACTTGATAAATCAAAAGGGACAGGTGAGCACAAGGTCAAACCCAAATTAAAAATCGGGTTCAACTCAAGTGCAATGAAAACAAAGTCATAACACGAGCACAAGGTCAAACCCAAGCTGCAAGCTGGATTCAACATAGGTGCAAATTCAAATGAAATGGTCAAGACATATAATCAAGCCTCGACCAAAGTTCAAGTTGTACACATGAAAACAGAGGCTAGACAATCCAAAAAACACAAATTCAAGAAAGAGGTCAAGACAGCCTCAACAGGGTTTAGTTCAATATGGTTGCGGTGAAGACTACAAGTTCAAAGCATGCACATCAACTCACTACGCAATGCAACCTTGTCATGTCAAAATCAAAATGTACAAGACTGTAGTGATAACAAATAGACCATTGAAAAGCAAAAGATCAAGTGAACAACATATGTGTACAAGTGAAGACTAACAGGCACAAATTGACAACAATTCAACATGCATCATATACATGAAGCCACTAGACTATATGAATACACAAAGTAATCACAACATACACAATGCAGAAGCGATGATCATCACAAAAAGGCAAATAGACTTCGAGTCAAGAAGTGCACAGTGAAATAGAGAACAGTCACAGCATTTCACAAATACAATGAGGATTGCTACCAAGCTAATGAACACAACATCATCAAAGACTGGTGCAAGCTCAACTGAATCAAGATGTGCAGACTACACAGTGAAGACATGTACAAGACTCAATACTGCACAATTCAAGACGAAACCAGATCACAAAACAATGCTATAAATGTACTGGACTCGATTGAACCAAATACAACAAGATAATAGTGACACAATCCAGGCAGCATCAAAGTGCAAAGCATGATGAACTTAAACAATGCCGAAACTATGGAACAACAAACCAATTCAAGCAAAGCATGGCATGAACCAAGTTTAATTAGAGGCTTCAAAATCAAATACCAGACAAAATAATGGAGCAACAGTATGAATGCAATACACTGGTCAGAGCAACTTGGACTCTAAACTGCGACAAACATTTATGTACATGAATATGTCCACTGAAAACACAGCAAGTCATGATATGCAAGTGAGACCAAACCGCAAATAACAAACAAGGTGATCGATCAAGCATGAATTTTCAAAATATATCAACGTCGGCAACCAAAATCATGCAACAGTATGGTACAGTTTGAACAGTATCACCAGCACTTTAAGAAATCAAAATGGCCGAAGTCAACACGATCAAAGTCAATGCCGAAGTCACAAAGAAATCAAACCGTGATAGCCAAGAAAATAAGCCGTGACAACCAAGCAAAATATATATCAATTGAACAAGTCAGTAGTAATCACAAGAATTCAACTAAAATCAAGTGGCTGAGATGAATTCAGAACAAAATAATTGACGAATTCAAATAATAAATTCGAACGAAAATTTAGGGAATTTAAACCCTATATAAACCATAATATCATTGGCCACCAAAAAGCATTCGAGTTCAAGCTAAATAAAGAACAATTATTCAACTTGAATCATCGATCTAGTTCATGCATTCAACCAGAAAAAACAAAAGAGCAAAAATTACATACCGAAGCCTTTTTCAACTCGATCGTCCAAGCAGCCGTATGCAAATTTGAAGATATAATCGATCATCAAAACACTCACGATAACATCATTAGATCGATCAACAAGCTTAGTGCTTTCGAATTTCACGAAACCTTAATTTATTGAAGAGAAATGAACGAAGAGCAAAGTTGTCATTTTTCTCAAAGGAATCAGGCCGAAGATATTATAAAAATTAACAGGGGAATCATTTTTAGTTGGACCAGCTCCTTTATATTATTAATTAGGCTTTAGTTTTATATATTAGGATTTTTTGTTTAATTTGTTTTTAAATTTATATTTTTCCTTTTAAACTCTTGTAATTACTAGTCTGTGACTAGGCGACGAACTACGGTGGTGTAGTTCAAGAATTCACATCTCGGTGGCTGAGTTGTGGTAGTGTTTTGAGCGTAGAGTTAAGGCTAGTCGATATTGGGTGTCGTGAGTTTACGTGTGTAAGCATCTGACTACTTAATTTCTAGTAGAAACCTTGTGGCAACACGTAGGCAGGGTTTTGTCGAAGCTGGGTAAATCTGTGTTTTCAATTTTTATTATTCTTCTATTATCTGTGCTGCTATAATTCTGCTGTGATATATGTTGCAATTATTTTATAAACTTCTGCAATTTGATTTTATAATTTACAATATCACCCTATTCACCCACCGTCTAGGGTGAAATCGATCCTACAAGTGGTACCAGAGCTAGGTACCGAAGCCTTTTTTTAAATAGTTTGATTTTTCAAAGACCAAGTTTTTACAAATTTGAATTTTTTAAATGGCTACTTTGGCTGAGGGTCGGTCTAGTATTATCCCTCCTAGTTTTGATGGAACAGATTTTTTGAATCGGAAATTCAAAATGAAATTTTATTTAAAATCTGTGAATGTTAAAAGTTGGGATATTATTGAAAATGGGGGTGATATAAAAAACGAGAAAATTAATGCTCTTGCTATGCATATATTCTCATATTAATCAAGATACTTTTAACTTTATCTCGCATTACGAAAATGCATAGGAAATTTGGAATACTCTTGATGCAATATATGGTGCAAAAGTCAACAACAATGAGAAATCCTCCTCAATCGACTCAGTTAAAGAAACGAGCTTAATAGGATTGGTAAAAAGCAGTAGTGATGAGGATGATGATGAAGCAGCTGAGCTGGCGCTACTAATAAAGAGATTCAAAAAATGAAACCACAAATACGAAAATCCAACTCTAAATCAACAATTGAAAAGCAGAATAATCAAAGCACTAGACAACTCAGAAGAACATGGGATCATTTGTCACAAGTGCAAAAAACCCAGTCATATCAAGCCCAATTATCCTCGAATTCAACACGGCTAAGAAAAGAATTCAAAAAGGAAAAGTTTTCCAGCCTCGTGGAATAAAAGTGATGATTGTAAAAGCACTAGCAGTGAGAGTGAAAGAGTAAAACTAAGCCTATGAGGAGAGATAACTGATAATGAAGATGACAAGCCAAGCAAGGTATCAAAACTCACTCACTTAGAACTACTTATATATTTCCATGAAGTAAATGGTTGTTTTAAACGACTTAGGGAGAAATACGCCAAAATTGAATCACAAAGAGATACTTTGATAGAATTAAATAAATAGCTTGATTGATTAGTTAAAAACTATCAAAGTAAGATCCCTAAGTGTGATAGGTGTCCATCACATGAAGAAGAAATTAAAAAATCAGAAATTAAAATTAAATTGTTTGAAAATGAAATTCTGATTTTAAAGAGAGTGAAAATACTAGGAGAGAGAATTCCATTAGAAAATGCACTCAATTATTGAACGAAAACGAATCTCTCAAACAATAAGTCCAACAATTGTCTACAACTTTAAGAAAATTTTCCAAAAGTAAAAAATCATTGAATATGCTATTTGGAAAACAAACTGTTTGTACAGTTAGACAAGGAATTGGATATAATCAATCTGAAAATGTTAGAAACGAAATTAAATAAGTCAATTCCATGTGCACAAATTGTAGAAAAATTGGACACAATCAAAACATTTGCTATTATAGACCCAAACACATGAAAACAATTCCATTTTGGGTTCCAAAAGGCACGAATATAAAATCACTCAAAGTTAAACAAATTTGGATGTCGAAAGGAACATATATAAATAGTTTTGGGTCTCCATAAACATATTTTTTAAAATCATTTGACACTAACAATCATGGAACTAAAAAACAAATAGGTCACAAAAATCTTTCATTGTGTAGGTATGGTGGTAGGCTAAGGAACAACAACCATGTTACTTGGATTCTGGCTATTCCAAGAGCACAATGGGAAACAAATCACAGTTCCTTAGCCTAGTACAAAGGTGATAGAATCACAATGGACAACAGCAAAATATTACTGGTAAAGGTAAAAAAGGTAATTGTATATTCATTTTGAACGATACATTAAATGTGATAATCTGCACCGTAATCTGAATTAAATCTGACAGTAATGTAATGATGAAATGAATGATGATTTTGATTTGATATATTTTGATTTGACTTATTCTTATTTGACTTATTCTTATTTTTGAAACTGATTTATGGAAAATTGTTGATTTTTGACCACTCTAGATACATGTGCATATATTTGACTTGAAAGTGCATTTTGTGTTTGCTTGTATACACGGCTAAAATTCAAATTCAAAAGAAATTCATTTAAAAACTATTAAAAATGATTTTAAGATATTATGGTGCACACTTCATGGTCTGGTTATCAAATCCAACTAATGATAATTTCGAGTGAAAGGAAAATTTAGATGCAAATTATACTAGTAATCTAGTTGATAGAAAAATTTCTAGTGGAACGTGATTTATGTTGAGACATTTAGTGATTGCATTGTTTTTCAAAGGAAATGTCTACATATTTTTCATTTCAAATATTTTCAAATAGCAGAAATTTTCGTATAAAACCCTTCTAGAAAATCATTTTTGACCTTGTTTTCAGATTAGTCATTTTAGAAAATTAGATTTCATAATTATTTTTGAATTTGAGCTTAAATGACTACATTGACTAATCTGACTCCCTACCAATTATCTAAAGATATATAGTGATTGAAAAAGTGATGAGTGTTGATATTAATCATATATTATAACTTGAGACGATATATTTAGTAAATTTCTTTAGATATTTGAACAAGAGATATAAAAACTTTTTGTTGGTAAAAATTCCATGACCATCTCTATTTCTATCATATTTCTAACGACCATCACTCATCAAAATTCAATATAGTTTGTCAATGCGTCGTATTTTTAACAGGAAATCATTCGTTTTTCATTTTATACATATATTTTTAAAAAGATCCAAAGTACTCACTCTCATTTAAAAGTCCTCACGGTTATGCATGGGTGAATGACTTGGAATTTTTGATTATGTGCTTCCATGCTCATTTAAAAGTCCTCACGGTTATGCATGTAGGAACACATATCAAAATTGATTTATTAAATAGAGAAGTTGATTCTAATCCCATTTAAAAGTCCTCAAGGTTATGCGTGGTTAGAAGATACTTGAATTCATTTTTTTATAAAAAATTGGAATACTACTAATCTCATTTAAAAGTCCAAGCGGTTATGCATGGTTAGTAGATATTTAAATTTCTACTATAAATATACCATAAATAGACGTAACTGTATGGTTTTATATGATGACATCATCGATATCACTTTAAAGTGGAATATGCGTCAAACAAGGTATTTATGATTTTTTATTGAAATTTAATATTTATATTCAATTGAGTTTTAATGTTGTATTAATTTCTATCACTTTATCTGTATTTTTCTAACACTATCAATCTTTTGCTGATAACGAAATGGAAAGAGAAAAGTAAAGATTTTGACAAATAAAGGACAAATATTTTCTATTTGCATCTAGGCTCATTTGCATATTTTTATTTACATGCATATATGAAGGGGAGCTTTGTGTAGAGAGGGAGCATTCAAATAGGGGAGTGAATTGAAAAATCAAATACATTTAATAAATTCAAAATCTTAAATATATGTTTGTTATCATCAAAAGGAGGAGATTGTTGAATATGTGAGTATATGATTTTTGTTTGATGATAATAAACATATATATATATATATATATATATATATTCAATTAAATGTATTTGTTAATGTACTATTTTATTTTCATAGATTAAATAAATATTGTCTGAATAAAAGAAATAACACAGAATTTAGATTCAAACAGATATTTTGTTCAAACAAATATTTATAACAATTTTGAATAGTACAAATTTAAGCTCTCACTATATATACACAATTTCAATTACATCACATTAAATTTACATAATTGTCCTCGCTACATATCGCTCATTCACTCGTATTTAATCTTCAACTTGAATCTAGCGTTTGAGCAATCTGTAAAAATAAATACTGATGTAGTAAATTGAAAATAAAATATTTTTGTAGTGTGAAATAAAATTTATTCTTAAAAATTATTTTCCTCAATTATTTGGGTTGTTCGTCGTTATTTAATTTTGAATTCATCAAACACGAACAGCTTGTGACATGCATAGTGTATCACTGTACATGCCATAAGACCATGCACACCAATATACACTTGATAAATCTACAAGGACAGGTGAGCACAAGGTCAAACTCAAATTAAAAACCGTGTTCAACTCAAGTGCAGTAAAAATAAAGTCACAACACGAGCACAAGGTCAAACCCGAGCTGCAAGCTGGATTCAACACAAATGCAAATTCAAATGAAATGGTTAAGACACATAAATAAAGCCTCAACCAAAGTTCAAGTTGTACACATGAATACAGAGGTTGGATAGTCCAAAAAATACAAGTTCAAGAAAATGGTCAAGACAGCCTCAATAGGCTTTAGTTCAATATGGTTGCGGTGAAGACTACAAGTTCAAAGCATGCACATCAACTCACTACACAATGCAACCTTCTCAGGTCAAAATCAAAATGTACAAGATTGTAGTGATAACAAATAGACCAGTGAAAAGCAAAAAAATCAAATGAACAACATTTGTGTACAAGTGAAGACTAACAGGCACAAATGGACAATAATTTAACATGCATCATATACATGAAGCCACCATACTATATGAATACACAAAGTAATGAAGACATACACAATGCAGAAGTGATGATCACCACAAAAAGGCAACTAGACTTCGAGTTAAGCAGTGCACAGTGAAACGAAGAACAGTCACAGCATTTCACAAATACTATGAGGATTACTACCAAGCTAATGAACACAACATCATCAAAGACCGGTGCAAGCTCAACTAAATCAATATGTGCAGACTGCACAGTGAAGACATGTACAAGACCCAAGACTGCACAATTCAAGACGAAACCAGATCACAAAACAGTGCTACAAAAGGTACTAGACTCGATTGAATCAAAACAACAAGATAACAGTGACATAATCCAGGCAGCATCAAAGTGCAAAGCATGATGAACTCAAACAATGCCGAAACCATGGAACAACAAACCAACTCAAGCAAAGCATGGCATGAACTAAGTTTAATCAGAGACTTCAAAATCAAATAACATACAAAACAATGGAGCAACAGTATGAATGCAATACACTGGTCAGAGCAACTTGGACTCTAAACTGCAACATTCATTTATGTACATAAATATGTCCAGTGAAAACACAGCAAGTCATGATATACAAGTGAGACCAAACCGCAAACAACAAACAAGGTGATCGATCAAGCAAGAATTTTCCAAATAACCAAGTCAAGATAAATCAACATCGGCTACCAAAATCATGGAACAATATGGTATAGTTCGAACAATATCACCAGCATTTTAAGAAATCAAAATGGCCGAAGTCAACACGATCAAAGTCAACGTCGAAGTCATAGAGAAATCAAACTGTGATAGCCAAGAAAACAAGCCATGACAACCAATCAAAATATATACAAATTAAACCAATCAGTAATAATCACAAGCATTCAACTAAAATCAAGTAGACAAGATGAATTCAGAACAAAATAATTGGCGAATTAAAATAATAAATTCAAACGAAAATTTAGGGAATTAAAACCCTATATAAACCATAACATCATCGGCTACCAAAAAGCATTCGAGTTCGAGCTAAACAAAGAATAATTATTCAAACCGAATCATCGATTGGGTTCAAGCATTCAACCAAAAAAAAGAGCAAAAATTACATACCGAATCCTTTTTGAACTCGATCGTCGATGCAGTCGTATGCAAATTTGAAGATACAATCGATCACCAAAACACTCATGAGAACATCACTAGATTGATCAACAACGTCGGGGCTTTCGAATTTCATAAAACCCTAATTTATTGAAGAGAAACGAATGAAGAGCAAAGCTGCCATTTTTTCACAAAGGAATCAGGCGAAGGTAATATAAAAATTAACAAGGGAATCATTTTTAGTTGGGCCGGCTCCTTTATATTATTAATTGGGCTTTAGTTTTATATATTAAAGTTTTGTATTTAGTTTGTTTTTAAATTTGTATTTTTCCTTTTAAACTATTGTAATTACTAGTCGTGTGACTAGGGGACGAACTATGGTGGTGTAGTTCAAGAATTCGCAACTCAGTGGCTGAGTTGTGGCAGGGTTTTGAGCATAGAGTTAAGGCTAGTTGATAACGGGTGTCGTGAGTATACGTATGTAAGCATTTGACTGCTTAATTTCTAGTAGAAACCTTGGGGGCAGCACGTAGGAAGGGTTTTGCCAAAGCTAGATAAATCTGTGTGTTCAATTTTTATTATTATGCTATTATATGTGCTGCTATAATTCTACTGTGATATATGTTGCAATTATTTTATAAACTTCCGCAATTTGATTTTATAATTTACAATATCACCCTATTCACCCCCCTCTAGGGTGAAATTGGTCGTGCAAACTTTAAATTCTCGCGTAGTAATGAAAGAGAACGTATTCTAGAGGAAGATCCTATTCTCATTGATGGGAAACCATTCATTATTACAACCTGGAGTCCATCTGTTGGTAGGGCTAAGGATTAGGTATTATCTATTCCTGTCTGGGCCTACTTTTCTCATATTCCATCTGTTCTTCAACCCTTGATCGGAATTGATTGGCTAGTAGGCTTTATTGGTAAGATGATATGTTATGACGCTAACACTATGGCCAGAAAGAGATTAATTTATGCTAAAGCTCTAATTGAAATAACACCTGCAAAATCTTTTTCTTTGGTGTTGAAAGTCAGACTTGATGAGTGCCATTTTGTTGTGGTCAGAGTATGCTTCAATTGGAAACCGAAGATCTGTTTGTCCTGTCAATCCTTTAGGAAACTTTTAGATGTGTGTTCTAGATCGGCCGCTGCTGGCCTTTTTCTTCCATCTGATCGGATTCCGCTTCCTCGTCCTTCTATCAGGAAGTGGGTCCTAAAGGTTGCTCCTCCCTTCTCTGTTTCCCCTACTATTGTCGCTTATGTTGGTGTTCCTCCAACTATTGATGCTCCTATTGGTTCGGCCCAGTCCGAGATTGCTACTTCTATTTTGTCTGATTCTATTATTTGGAATACTGAGGAGTAGGTCTAGATTCCTGTTCCATCTAATATGTCATATTCACCAGAGACTGACACTTTTTTTCCTATATCAGTGATATTAAGGGTGAGAATCATTGTCTTATATGTCACATTGAGGGTGATGGGCTATCCCTTACTAGGGTTGGTGAGATTGATGAGGAGAATAAAAGTAAGTTTTATGATGCCAGTTGGGATAGGAAATTTATTTACTCTCCATCGTCTAAAGGTTATGATCCGAATATGGCTGCTCATGTCTCTAGGTATGTTCATGTTATCAACTACAGATATCAACTAGATATAGCTTAATATCAACTAGATATATTAATTGGAGATAGCTTAATGTTGACTTGACATAGCTATATAACCTATCTACTTGCTATACTTTAATGTCAACCTAAGATAGCTATAAAACCTATCAACCATCATTAGCCTTAACCTGCGATGGCTATATACTGACAACCTACAATAGCTAATGATGCTAAGTAATTCTATGTAAATAAATGAAAAGCAATTAGGAACCATCTTCCAACATAATGGATGTGAATTTCGTAAAGATGAAGTGGCCGTTGAGAATAATAAGATAAAATGAAATAACTAACTTAAAGAATGAAAAATGAGGCTGGGCTAAAATAAGACATGTGATGACACATTGGATCTCTAGAAATGATGAAAATTTAAATATACTGCCTTTGTGGCACTAACTTGTCTAAGCACAACATTATGTTTGATAATCAGTGGAGTAAGGCCTGTCAGGCATTCGTTTGTCTACACAAGACATTATATTTGATGATTGATGGTGTAAGGTCCATGTGGCAACCGCTTGCCTAAATAAGACATTATATTTGATGATTGGTGGTAGAAGGCATGTGTAGCAAACGTTTTTCTAAATACAACATTATTTTAATAATGGGTGGTGTAAGGGCTATGCGGCAACCGTTCGTCCAAACATGACATTATATTTGATGATTGATGGTGTAAGGCCTGTGTGGCAAATGTTTACCTAAACACAACATTATATTTGATGATTGCTGGTGTAAGTCCTGCATGAAAACCATTTGTCTAAACATGACATTATATTTGATGAATGATGATCTAAGGCCTATGTGGCAATTGTAAGTAAAGATAGCAATAGAGAGTATAAGTAACTCCTATAAGCACCCGGTATGATAAAGGATTGAATGAATATGGTTAAAGAGTATAAGTCTGCGGTAGGGAGTAGAGAATTAAATGAACAATAAGTAAAGATAGTATAGTGCAGAGTTTAAAAAGCAAGGTGAGATCTTTGATTGTGATAAATATGCTTTATATAGTTACTGGAGAGTTGTAATGAAAAGTAGCAATGTTTAAGAATCTTACAAAGAAGGGTTGTACTGTTTGTGTAAGAGATACGACAAAGGGATGTAGAAAAGACCGGAAGAGGTGCTTACAGGAATGGTTAAAAGTTCCCTCGATCGGTTCACATATGTCGTACTTGTCAATCGACTAGTGGGACCATTCATCAAGGGGATTTCTAATCCTTCTTACATTTTCCCCCTATTTCTTCATGTATTCTTCTCTAAAAAACATGTGAAAAGTTTTAAAAATCCAAAACAAGTTTTTGGAGATTGCGATGAAGTTTCATAAATTTTGGAGATTTATGAGTGGTTTTAACAGTATATTACTCTAAAGATTCTATAAAACCAACAACTATAAAACATACTCTTATTTCTTCTTGACTTTCGGCATCTTTGTAGCATCTCCATATCTTTGCCACATTATAATGTCTGTCTTAGTCTTCTTATCATCTTCCAATTCAGCTATATTTGTTATATGTTGTTGTCTTTGTTTTAATCTTTGGTAATAAAATATATAGAGTATATTTCGTCAACATCATCAAAATTCATATTCTAACACCCATTAGCCCCACTCGGCTCTAATTTTGAATTGGGCCTTTGGGCCTAAGTAGAACCTCCCTAATTGCCCACTGAACTGTCTAAAAGCTGTGTAACTTCAAACATCCATATCCCTCAGTCGGTAATTCCAAAAGGCTATTATGACCACCCTCTGGGAAGAGAAACAATAGTTTCTTTCATACAGAGGTGGTTTCAGCCTCCAGTTCAACACCTACAAAAAAGTTATTGGCCTTACATGCTTTCGAAGTCAAAACCACCAATAAAATTTCCAGGGGACAAAATGTCACTATGCAACATTCCCTAAAGTCATACCAACATGCCTCCTAATATGAATTTGAAAACAATAACTTGCGAACGTTAGATATGTAAAATATGGATCGTTACCCTCCACCCTTTAGGAATTTCACCTCCAAAATCCATAAATTGAACAAGGTAAAGTCAACAGTAACTACTCTGCATGCCTAATAACCATAAACAATCCTCTTAAACATCAAACAAGTAGCCATGCAATCATAAGCAGTTGTTAACACCCAAAATGGATCAACGCCCAAAGACCTACAAAGATATTGAGATCTAGCAAAAACTATAAGAAAAGTAAAGAGAACTGCAACAACCCACCCCGAAATGGACCTAATTTCGACCAAACAAATGCCCATCGAACCTTAGGCCCATCTCAAGGCGAGCTTTTAAGTTAATAAAAATACATGATATATAGTACACTAAGCTATCGATCTATACTTTCAGAATCCCACAACGGAATGGATAAAATATAATATCAGAACAAGTACTAATTTCATAAAGATAACCATTTCAGGGGCAGAACCTGTTGAATATTACAACTATTTACATAATGCCTCCATGATATAATATTTCAAAATAATATAATTGTCTGAACCGGGTACAATAAAAATACTTAGAAAGCAAAAATAGATAGACAACTACCAAAGCCTTCATCTCCACCTACATCTCCTAAATCAGCAATATTGTCTCTAACTAGTGTTGTAATGAGGAGTGGTCTTGAACGACAAATGTTTGATGAAATGAAAATATCATGCTTTATATAATTGTACTTGGACGGTATTATTTAAATAAGAAATGTCTAACGTATTCAAGAATAAACCAAATGTAATAGTCACCTTAAGTGGTGGTGCTATAAATACTAATAATTTTAACTGTAAGCCCAATGGCCTTTTCAGTCCAATTCCAAAATTATAACGCAACTAACATCAATGATACAAGAGAAAACATCCAAACCAATAAATACCCTTCATTTGTGATTCGACGGTGCTAACCATTTTAATCTACAAAATAGGCTGGCGTCTGTCCTTTAATACCTAACCCGTTTTCAAATTCTACCGCAACTATACTTAACAATGCGAGAGAGAACCTCCAAACCAATTAATAACACTTTTCTCAAACATAGGTAGACTAACCATTTAAGACCCATAAAATAGGCAATCACCATCATTTAAGATCTAAGAAAATACGGGTTCCAACATGGTTCTCACTAACTGACATTGTAAGAAATCCCATCAGGCCACTTAATACATCTCCAAAAAAGTGGCGGATTCTACCATAGCCACTTAATACCTCTAAGTCAAAGCGGACCCCTTCTTAAGATTTCACCTGCCATATTAATAGCGTAACTTACGACCTATAACCTAACCGTGAGATCTCTGATTAATCCGACTATTCGTAGGTACTGGCAGCCAAGTTGACCAGGCAAATTTACCCTACATAATTGGGACTAACCCCACATCCACTCGGGTTATTTATTATAGGCGATGTCTCACATCAGTTCGCAAAGTCACAACACTTATAAACAAATTTAGCAGGCCAGACTTCTATGTAACTTCTGACTGACCCTGCATCCGTATAACATAGTCATATATCATATGTATAACCATTGTATACATATACCATCCTACCAGATTAATAAGTAAGGCCATATAAGTTATGCGCTTATTACGCCTTCAATTATGGATTAATTTCCATAATTGTCATTAACTACCTTCCTAAGAAATTAATGTTATTTACTACCCTATTAATTGTAATCAATATGTTCAATACGCCATAATTATTACACCAGTATTACTATAATAATCAATATGTTGTTATATATACACACATACGTACACACACGTCATGAGATTCAAATAAAATATGTCTAGTCACATGCAAAGAAAACGCTTACTAATTTAAATGTCAAACTTACACAAGTTCCAAATTCCAACATAATATATAACTATTATCCTTAGCCAACTGCTAACTTGTATACAGAAAGTAACAATACCAAACTCATCTCAGATTAACATAGTGTACTTTACCTCTTCTATTACAAGGAAAACAAGTCTTATAGTTTGTACCTTTCATATTCTATTTAACTTTTACATAAAGCACTTGGAAGCGAAAATTGGTCCATATATGTTTAATTTACAAAAATAGGTAGTGTAAACTATAATAAAATTCATACTTTGTATACTATTTCTAATTAGTTTTCGTTTAGAGCTTTTTTATACATCAAGAAAAATCAATAATAATAAATTGGAATGGATTATGAATAATCCAAATCTCATTTATAGATCTAGTCCTACTATGTTAATACAAACAACTGAAATTGCAACTTATCCATTGGTTTGCATTTATTTAGAGAAAACTTGGGGGTTTTAGATGTTATGTTTTCTTTCACCAAAATTTTCCAAGGCATACATCAAGTCCAAATAAATACTATTCAATTACAAAAATGTAAAAAACCTTGATATTCTACACATAAAGAATTGTTTACTTCCTAACTGGATTTGATTCTACTATGCCTAAATCCCATTCAAGTCTCCCTCTTTAGGAATATACACCAAAGTGAATTTTATATATAATTAGATTTAGAATCAAAAGCAAATGAGGAAAAGAATTAGAAATCAAAAGAATTAAACGTCTAAACATCTTACTTGAAAACCTTATTGATTCTGAAATCTAAAGAAGAAGAAGAAGAGATCTGATTTACATTGCTTCTAATTCTCTATCAAATCATCGCCTTTTTAAATATATAAAAAACAGATTGCATATATATATATATATATATATATGTGTATATATAGTAGATTTTAGAAACTAGAAAGTAGAGTGGAGAAGGATTAATTTAAATTATTGATTAGAAATAAGAATTACTTACCAGAAAGTTTCCAGTTTCTGAAAACCTAAGGGGAAAGAATTTGACAGAGCTTCGCCGTTGCGTACAAAATTTTATGAATGTATAGTAGGGATTTAAGGGTCTATTTATAATTGTGTGAAGGAACAAGAACCGTTCGACATGACCCTAGCCGTCTTTAGAGTCATCGGTCGACCACTTTGACTGTTCGTAGTTCAGGGGTCGACCGGTCCCCTCCCTATGGCTGTTGCTTTCCTTCATTAGATTTATGTTATTTATTTATTAAATACCTTATTTAATTTATACGTTAACCAACTTATAATTAACATTTACTTAAACATTATGTCTCCCTCAACGTTAACTATTATTTAAATTCAAATTTTAAACTTCACATTTTTAATTCTAATTCAAATATTTAAATTTTAAATTCGAAAATTTAAATATCTATAACTTCTCCATTTGGACTTCAATTTCAAAATATTATACATGGAAATTGATCAGAATATTGCCTCTCATGCAATTGTGTAACTTCCTTGATCAAATCTTGACATGTACAAATTTTTATTTTATCTTTATTTTGGTCACTTATTTTCTTATAAAATTTTATGAGATGTTACATTCTCACCCCTCAAAAAGGATTTCTCCCTCGAAATCACCAAGGGAAGAAGTGTAACGTAGACTCAACTACCATGATATACAACCAATTTATTGACAGTAATCTACAAAACCGTTTACTAAATTAAAAATGCAATATGATTATGTCTGCAAACATACTATAAGTGAGTTCAATCCTAGCGTGAATGCAAGGTCGTGACATTTAGGCATATATGCAAGCAACCTAAATATATATAAAATTCTATATTGAAAAAAAACCTATATATGTTGTTTTGATGATAACAACCATACAAATGCTACTAATGTGTTTATTAAGTTATATTTTAGGTCAAAATAAAGAAG
The DNA here is from genome assembly GCA_030765085.1 of Allium cepa. Lineage (NCBI taxonomy): Eukaryota > Viridiplantae > Streptophyta > Magnoliopsida > Asparagales > Amaryllidaceae > Allium > Allium cepa. Next base: position 781,027,658 of record CM060941.1, on the reverse strand, counting down.
GAAAAAAGGGAAAATAAATTGGCTAAAAATATGCGAAGCTAGGACTCGAAACCGGGTGGGCTCAGAGATAAGCACACGTCTTTACCACTAAACTAAGCACTTTTCAAACTATAGTAACACATAGTTCAAAAATCATTAATATGTCAAGCACTTTTCAAGAAGTTCAATCAACTACTCATCCTCCACTATTTACTGGTTCTAACTATGCTTACTTGTCAACTCGTATGAGAATTTTATGAAAGAAAATGAGTTAGAAATATAGCTAGCAACTTAAAATAAATATGAGGCACCTAGCACCGACATTAGCACTTGGAATGATGCACAAAAAGAAGCGGCATCAAACAATGCCGAAGCTACGAATGTTTTTTTACGCACTTAACAAAATTTAGTTTTCATGTGCCATGCGTTGCACCATTGCATATGATATATGGCGCACTTTATAAGTCACATACTAAGGCACAACTAAAGTCAAGCAAACTAAAATTTTGATTATACAAAACCAATTTTCATCTTTCAAAATGAAAGCAAATGAATCAATTATTTATATGTATGCTAGATTTAAAACCATTTAATACGATCTCATGGCACTTGGAGTCAAATTCACAGATTTTGATTTAGTCACACAAAATTTAAACTCTTTGGCAAATGAATGGGAAAGAAAAGTTTTAACCATTGAAGAAGCTAATGATCTTTTCTAACTCAAATTCGAAGAGCTAATAGGAAATCCAATGTCAAATGAAGCTAACATGTAGGTTAGAAAGGATCAAAATCATGAAAAGTAAAACATAGCATTCCAAGCTAGTAACAAAGGTTCAGACTTAGACGAAGATGAGATTGTTTTTATTGCAAAGAACTACAACAAATTCAAGAAGTTCAAGAAGATGACCAGATTTCAAAATGGTGGCAAACCAAACTCCTCAAATCAAACATCGATTAAATGCTATCAGTGTGACAAATTTGGCCACATGAAGAAGGATTGTCGACAGCTCAATAATGATAAAAAGAAAAGCAAGTTTGATAAAATTAAAGAAAAAGAAACGAGCTTCTCAAGTAACATGGGACGATTCGAATTCATCTTCTTCATCTGATAGTGATAGTGAAAGTGTCCCAGAACAAGCAAATGCATGTTTTATGGCTAACACTTGTAAGGTATGCCCTGAACTTACTTACGATGAATTAACGAAAATTAGCATTGAATTAGATGACAAGTATAGGGAATCGAAAAAAATTAAAAAGGAATATATAGGAAAGTTAACTGTATAAGAATTAAAAACTGGATTATTAAGATGAAAAAACAATCTTAGAAGAAGAACTAGAAATTATTCAAAAAAATGCAACATTATTATCTTAAATGACATCATATTACATGATTTTGAAAATTATAAGTTAGAAAATTTTAATCTTAAAAAGAAAAATTAGAATTATAAGCAAGTTTAGATTCTGGCAACATTGAAATTTAAGGTCTTAAAAGTAAGTTATATAAAATATAAAATAATGTGAAAAAATTCAACAAAGGAAAACAAAATTTAGAAATTTTGATTAAAATTTCTAAACCACGTGGAAATCGAAATGGATTGGGTTTTAAAAGCAAAAAAAAGTCAAAGAATTATAGCATATTATACATCAAATTCAAAAAGCCAAAGTTAGAAACTAAGATTAAAATTCACATACAAATATAGTCAAAATATGGATTCCTAAAACAAATAATGGACAAAATAGACAAAAGCATATTGATTAATGTTTAAAGAAAGTTATACATAACAATGATTATATTTCTAAAGGAACCAAATCCTCGTGGATACGACTACTTTCTTCCACTAATGCGTAGGGACCTAAACAAAGAATGCGAGAACCAATTAAAATTTTCTTCTTTTGCAAGTATCCAAGATTAAAATAAAAAGTAAAGAGAAGTGAATACATGATAGTGGTTGCTCAAAACATATGACTGGAAATGCTCATATGTTATCAAATAGAACATATATCGATGGTGGTGCTATGTGTGATGACCCGCCTTTCATTCCATAGAAAGACGCATCATCATTAAGAAAGAAGTAGGTAGAAAAGAGAATAGACAGAAAAGAAAGAACTAAATAGTATCAGAATCTCACAGCAGAACAAATAAAATATATTACACCACATAATTTATTACATAATAGACATCATCAGAGTCATAGAGATTATACATCATAGTATTAGATAGTCGTGAAGACCTGTCTATCATACATCTCAAAAATCAAACAAAACACCAGCACAACGGAACCACAATATCTATATACGTTAAAGCCTCCTACTCCAAATATCCTCCATAATTCGTCAAAGCTAACCTGAATCCCTTGGCTACTCATAAAAATTTGAAGAGATTAATAAAAACAGAAAATAAACTCTTGGTCAGTAATGGGTCTGGTGCGAGTAAACGGTTTAAGTTGTCTAACTTTGGAAATCATTTGAAAACAAAGGTATCTCATAAGACCACGCCACAAATAAACATGTTGGGTTTTTACCTTACGATGACCAAAACTTTTGATAGGAAATCCAGTGATGATATAATAGTATCTAGGGTTTTCAAGTAAATTATTCACATAGACAAAATTGTTGCATTATTAAACTCCAGCATATATAGGTATACAAAAAACCTCGAGGGCACTCATTGGAGTTTAGATTCCATACAATGGTAGGGCTATTGGGGTACCGTCCGTCACAGTACCAGGTCCAGATCAGAGTACCGAGGATCCACCCTAATCCCCTGGAACACAAGACCGATACTATCCCTTACTGGACAATCCCGAATAAGACAACCCCGCAGTTGGCGCGACCAACCGCCCACTAAGCCAAAATAAGGGACCTCTAGACAGGGCAAAATCTCATCCTACTTAGGTGCTACCCACTTAGCCTTGCTGCACCTCCCATGTTTAAGCCATTCCCAGTTGATGAGACTTGAGGCTATGATTATCTTTTTAGCACACATACCTTGGAATGCTCACCGTCCTCCAATGACGATGGTCTAATAACATTCATCCATACAAGTCCGTTCTAGGTTCGAACTAAACCGACGGCACTATTTTCGCTACACTCATTTTGGAATCACCCTCAGAGTTAACGACAAATAGCGCTTGCACTCTGAATCTTCATCTCAGAACCGAAGGCACTATCTCCGTTACACTCATTTTGGAATCGCCCTCAGAGTTAACAACAAATAGCCCTTGCACTCTGAATCTTCATCTCCAACTTCACTTGATATTTCATGACCTATCGTTTAGTTTGGATCGATGTGGTTTTTGGATATCCAATTTGGAATCCGATCCCGGTCTCATTGAAATCCAAACTCCGTCTTAAAGTCCAAGTTATTTAAGTTTTAAACAATTCAATTTATATTCAGAATAACATATTCACACAGCAATTCATCACAGATAGATAACTTATATTATCGTAGTTTAACCAATTTATTTCATATCACAGAACATCACATATCACATACCAGAGATATCAAATAATCCAAGTCATACAATATAACTTAATCATCCATAGGCAAGATTGATTAGTTATACAATTCCTAATTAATTTAATTAATCTCCAAATAAATTAAATTAATTACTTTAATTACTTTTAAATCTTGCTTACTTCACATTAATTAATTATAAACCTTTATTATTATTTTAATTAATAAATGAAATTAATTAATCATCTTTTAACTATTCACTTTAATTAAGTTAACCTTTAATTGCTCACATTAATTAATTATACTATAATTAATTACATTAGTTAATGATCCTTAATTAGTTACATTTATTAATTAACCTATAATCCCTCACATTAATTAATTATCTTTTAATTAATCACATTCATTAATTAACCTTTAATTAATCACATTAAGTAATTAACTATCCTCTAATTAATTACATTTCGTAATTATCCTTTCATTACTTTCATTAAGTAATTATCCTTAATTATTTACATTAATTATCCTATAATTATTAACATTAATTAATTAACCTTTATTAATTACATTAAGTAATTAACCTTCAATTAATTAAGACCCTAATTAATTTAAGATAAACCATTTATCTTAATTAATCACTTGCTTATCATTTAATTACTTCCATTAATTAACTATGCTTTAGTTACTTATTACCTTAATCACATCTTAATTACATCATTAAAATTTATTTGAAAAACATTTAGGAATTAATTACATACTTAACCTAATTTATAGTTTATATAAACCAACACAATTTTAAAAACAGTTAACTTTAAAATTTAAACTTTGAAAACTTGTTTAAAAACTAATTTAAAAAATTTACTTTTAAAACTTGGTAATCATTAATTTTGAAAAACTTATTTATTTTAGTATACTTTAAAAAACTTGCTTCGCTTTTAAAACTTGAACATTTTCTTTTGCCGTTAATTTGCATTAAAAACTTTCATTTCCTTGTTAAAACATTTTCTTTTAAAACCTGGTTCGTGTTTTCTGTTTTGATTTTAAAACCTGGAAACCAAAATGAAACAACCCGAGCCCACATTCGAAAACACTCGAGCTAAACCCCTAAATTCCCGAGCCCAACCCCGAGCTACTCACGTTCAAACTCCCTTCGAGACAACCCGCAGTCTTCCTTAAGTATAACCTAAGAAATCCTTCTCCCTAAAGCCTCAAATAAACCCAGACACCGCCGTGCACATGTGCACATGCACCGAAGAACCGACCATCTTCGGTCAATGCTGCTATCATCTACACATCGATGACGACTTCACCGACAACCCGGACCGTCCAACACAATCAATTCGTTTGGAAATAAAAAACAAGCCACTCGATCACTTCCTGGAAATCAACCGATCGACAAAATCTGCTAGACCTATTGCCACCGACCATCGGAAATCTCGTTGACCACACCAGAGCTACGTCTAGACTCGACACTTCGATTCCCCTCCTACGATCTGTTCCGATGCACCAATGTCGACGTATGAAGCTCGACAACTTCCTCGAACAAAATAGGTCATCGAACCCTATTTTTCCATCGTCCAACCGCTCCGACCACTTAAAAATCCTCAAGCCATTTTTCCTTAGACCTCCATCCTTCCAGCCACCCCCATCTCCAAGCACGACACACCTCCATCGCCGATCGCCGCGAAATCGATAGAAAAAAAATTCCCCGTTCAACCCAGAATTCTCAATAATTATGAACTTAAAAATAATCATGAAACCAATATCAAATTTCATTATTTTCTAATTCGAATCTGATTGTAAATCCAAACATGAAATTATGAACATTGATTTTCGACTTATATTTGATTATTACTGTAATTTATCATTTTAGAAATAAATGCCCAACAAATACACTTGAATTTATTTTTAAAAATAATATTACCTCCATACAAAGACTTTTCATTCAATGGTCATAGCTTGAATTAGATCAGATATGAAGATATGAATTTTTTTTCATCTTGATCTTAAGTCTATGAACACACAGAGGCCAGCATATATATACACACAGATGTGCACATAATGTACAGAGTATTTTCAACTATATTCCAGTTTAAAAACATCCATGCATAACATATTTACAATATCACTTCACAGATTTAGCGAAAACATCAAAGTATGAACAAATATTTCAGTTTTTTAAAAGCTGTTTACTCACCATTTTTAAAACAGAGAACAGGGATTTAATTCTTTTGATCTGGAATCATGATGTTTGATCTGTACTTGATTTTTGAAACTGATCTATGAAACAACAACTTGAATTGATCCATTTGTTTAAGTTGAGTTGCGTGATCCTCAGATTTAAAAGCTTGAAAAACTGATGTTATTGTTTGAGTTAAATCTTCTCTGGTTTTGTTTTAATTTTCTGTTTACAAAATGAATGAAAGAAATAGAGAAGATTGAGAAGTGAAGAAATGAAGCCTGGTTTCCTCTAAACTTCATTACTTATAATTCAATTTTAAAGAAAAAGAAGTATGCCACTTGTAATTACAAATTATACTAAGCTTACACATGTTAGCGGATGTTTTTATTATCTTACAAATGTCAATGCATGTATTTAAAATATTTTCTTATATTTTTATTATTATATATGTTTTATGTATTATGTTTATATTTTAAATTTGTATATAAACCACTTTTAGTACATGTATATTTTAAAACGAAAGTATATTTAAATCTTTTATTAAATATTATTTAAGCTATCATATTTTTAAATAAATATTTATCTTATGTTTTGAAAATATAGAATTTAACCTTAAATAGCTTTTGAAAATTATTAAATTAAATTCAAACCCGAACTTTCTATTCATAGTGTATATATACATATATACATTATAATTAGAAAACATTTGCATTAGCTTTGAAAAGATAAATTTGCCAAATAAAATTTATAAAAGAATATAATCAAACCAATATTGCCAAATTTAAATAATTATTAATGAAGATTATCAAATTTCTATTACCAAAATTCCAGGTCATCGCATTGCTCCTCCCTTAAAAGAATTTCATCCCCGAAATTTAAAAGCAAAGATAATTTAATAATCCATAAAAGCTTTTATATTCAAACAACAAAGCATACATATCAGCCATGCACTAACAACCATAGCAACCAATTTATTCAAACATACAAACAAATCCAATTATACTGACAAAATTCAAGATAGGCCTTCCTAATACCATCTAGAGTTTCCCAGGTACAATCACTGGGATCCTCGCTCCACTGAATCTTAACTAGCTTCACCACTACTCCTGAGCTCTGTCTCATTTTGATCTACAACCTGAACAGGATGTCTGTCCACAGTCAAGTCCGGCTCAACTTCCAAATCCTCCTGAACTGTTGGTTCTACAGCCAGTGATGGATCATGCACGTACTCCCTCAAATGGGATATGTGAAATACTTTATGAATCCCAGCCAGGACTGGAAATTCAATCCTGTAGGCCAAAATACCGATCCTTTCGAGATCACGAAAGGTTCAATGTACCTAGGAGCTAGCTTCCCAGTCTTACCAAATCTTATTGCTCCTTAGATCGATGAAACCTTAAAAATACCAAGTCTCCAATTTCAAATACCAAATTCCTTCCATCTCTTATCTGCATAACTTCTTTGACGATCCTGGGCTGCCTTCACCCTTTTCTTGATCAGCTCAACCTTCGCAGATGCCTCTCGAATCAAATCTGGACCGATAAAAAGATAATCTCCGGATTCTACCCAACAATATGGTCCTCCCAAGATTGCCAAAATCCAGAACACAGGCTCTACTCCTCAAGCATCAGTATAAACTTCGAACTTACTTGTCCCACCCGGAATAGCCAGAAAAGGTGCACTTGTCGACTTCGCCTTAAGATACCGAAAAAGCTTCTTCACACTTAGGGGTCTATTTTAACTCCACTCCCTTTCTAGTCAGTTTGTCAAGTAAGAAGAAATCTTAGAGTAGTCCCGGATGATCTTCCTTTAGTAACCTGCTAATCCATGAAAACTATGAAACTTCCGTAGGAGTCTACGGTTGCTTTCACTCTAGAACAGCTGCTACCTTGACTGGATCCACAGAAATACTTCTCCAGATACAATATGTCCCCAAAATCTTACTTCTGACTTCCAGAAATGACACTTCGAAAACTTAGCTTCCAGGACATGTCTCCTCAAAGTTTCCAAAATTATCTCCAAAATGACGCTTCTGCTGCGCAATTCTGATCAGGAGTAGATGAAATGTCATCGATGAATACGAGAACAAACTTGATCAACACATTCTGAAAACATGGTTCATCAGATTCACAAAATAAGCTAGAGCATTGGTTACCCCAAAAGACATAACCAACCACTCAAAGAAACAGTTGAGTCCTCTAAATGCAGTCAAGGGTATACTGTCTTCACTACCCTTAGCTGGTGAAAACCCGAAGTTAGATCCAACTAAGAAAACACAGAAGCTCTAAGAAGTTGATCAAAAAGATCATTAATATGAGGAAAGGGATACTTATTCCTAATGGTCACCTTATTCAACTTCCGATGTGGGGCAAACCTTTGACTTCCTTGAAGACATCCGGAAAATCTCTGATTACTTCGATAGTTCCTACCTCCTCTTGAGATGCCTCAATCCCATGCAAAATATTACTCGGGTGAACTCCAGAATTATTGCAAGTCACTCTTGCAATCCTTCCAATTCAATTTCCAAATGCACCGTTCTCTCTTTACAAATCAGAACAGCTATATGCTAGTCTAACCAATCCATTTCCAAAATAAGTTCAAACCCTTTAAGAACACCTTTGCCTTTCAAAAGAGGCAGGCGGTCCACCTTCAATAGCAAACATCTTGTTCCACTGAGCTTCTTGAAGAAGCGGGCAAGCTTTCACCATATGTCCGGGCCGTTGACAGTTGAAACACAAAGACTTCTGAACCATCGAAGAAATGGGTCCACTCCGCTGCTTCTGAACTCCACCTTTAGGACACTACTTAGCAAGATGACCTTCTTGTTGGCACACATAACACTTCCGAGCTGCATTGTTGCCTCTGGGTTTCTCTTTTACCCTTCTTCTTCCAATTCGGATTGAATTTCCTTTTTGTTCTGATTGGAAGAATTTCCACTCAGTGCCGACACAGATGCCAAAGACTTCTAATCCATTAGCTCCTCGTACCTCAAAGCCGTATCCACCAATTCCACAAATGAGCCTTTAAGATGAAACTCGAGCCTTATACCAAGCAAAAACATCTCATTCTTCTAAAGGGGTGTCGATAAGACCAGGTCCGTAACAAGACAGCTCGTTGAACTTAGTCTCAAACTCTGATACAGACAAACTCCCTTGCTTGAGATCCAGAAAATTCCTATACATCCGAATCTTCCCTGCGGTAGGTATAAACTGCTCTTCAAATACATCCTTAAACTTTCTCTAAGAGAAAACATCTTTGGGAACATTCATTGTAACTGCGTCCCACCACGTAGCTGCTCCTTCCTGAAGTTGCCAAGATGCCATCACTCGCTTCTGCTTATCCGATAGATCCAAACTCTTGAAAATCTGCTCGCACGAGCGCAACCAAACTTGCATTTCAATGATGGACTCTATACCTTACAAGGCTATCCTCCGAGATTGGTGAAATCTTACACAATGTCGCAAAGCTTACTCGAGGCGGTATTGGGTTTACGGCCTCGGCAGATACTCTTCCACCCTCACCATTCGAGCCTCTTCCATTTGCGGTAGTCATGCTACACACACCACTGCCCTTCTACCTCTAGAACTCATGTTGCCAATCCAGATTGCCCACAATCACATAGCATATGAATATATATATATATATATATATATATATATATATATATAAGTACAAGCCTGCTCTCTCAAGATAGATATCACTCCAAGCCTAGGTATTATCTAAACCTAGAGCTTTGATACCAACTGTGACGGCCTGCCTTTCATGCAACAGAAAGATGCGTCGTCATTAAGAAAGAAGTAGGTAAAAAAGAGAATAGATAGAAAAGAAAGAATTAAATAATATCTGAATCTCACAGTGGAACGAATAAAATATATTACATCACATAAGTTATTACATAATAGACATCATCAGAGTCGTACAGATTATACATCATAGTATTAGATAGTCGCGAAGACCTGTCTATCATACATCTAAAAACATAAAAAAAAACACTAGCACAGAGGAACCACAATATCTATATACACTGAAGCCTCCTGCTCCAAGTCTCCTCCATAATTCGTTAAAGCTAACTTGAATTCTTTGGCTACTCCTAAAATTTGGGTATCCAAGAGTTTAAGAAAAACCGAAAATAAACTCTTGGTCAAACATGGGTCTTGTGTGAGTAAATGGTTTAAGTTGTTTAACTTTGGAAATAATTTGAAAACAAAGGTATCTCGTAAGACCATGCCACAAATAAACATGTCGGGTTTTTAACTTACGATAACCAAAACATTTAATAGGAAATCCAATGATATTATAATAGTGTCTAGGGTTTTCAAGTAAATTATTCACATAGCCGAAATTGTTACATTATTAAATTCTAGCATAAGTTGGTATATAAACAAACTCGAGGGCACTTATTGGAGATTGGATTACATACAATGGCAGGGCTACGGGGGTACCGCCTGTCACAATATTTAGTCTAGAACAGAGTATCGAGGATCCACCCTGATCCCCTACAACACAAGACCGGAACTATCCGTTACTGGATAATCCCGAATAAGACAACCCCGCAGTTGGCGCGACCAACCGCCTACTAAGCCGAAATAAAGGACCTCAAGACAGGGGAAAATCTCATCCTACTTGGGTGCTACCCACTCAGCCTTGCTACACCTCCCCTGTTTTAGCTATTCCCAGTTAATGAAGCTTGAGGCTACGATTACCGTTTTAGCACACATATCTTGGAATGCTTACCGTCCTACAATGACGATGGTCTGAAAACATTCATCCATACAAATCCGTTACGTGTTCGAACTAAACCGAAGGCACTGTCTTCGCTACACTCATTTTGGAATCACCCTCAAAGTTAACGACAAATAGCCCTTGCACTATAACGACCCGTGAAATTCGATAACTAAATTGGGTAAACTAATAGGATTTTTGTTATTAAATTTATAAAGAAATAAAATTTTTATAATTTATATTGAAGTAAATGTTAAGAATGAATTGTAGCAATGGTTGTTAAAAACTAAATATCGACAATTGAAGTTAAATCACAATAAAAATGAAATGGTATAAATTGTTGCATTTGGGTATAAAATTGAAAATAAGTAAATAAGTGTAAGTGTTGTATAAATAAAAGAAATTTGTAATAATAAATAGAAATTGAATAAAATAAATGTCCTATAAGTAATTATATTGTTTGGAAATAATATACTTATAAGTGTGTGATTAAGAGTTAATGACAACAATCATTATGAGTTACATATATATTTAGTTCATTCAATTGGATTGGAAATCAATTGCAAATAAATCTAAACTAAATGTTACGTTAATGTAAATTAAGGTAATAATTGGAAATAATGTTAATTTTATTCATAATATGATAATTAGTTGAATTAAAAGAATGGAAATAAAGATTTATCAATTTATTGGGATTCGAACTAGAATAATTGGATTAATTGCAATTAAATGAAATTAAATATTTAAATATTACATAAATATTAATTTAGATGAAATTGAAGATATTTACATAATAAAGTATGAATCCAATGTTAATTTCATCTATTTGGTACTAATAGACTGAATAATAGAATGAAAAGTCAATTAAATGGAATTATTGAAAATAAAATTTGTAATTTCTGGATTATTGAAATTGAAAGCAAAGATAGTAATTATTGGAATAATTAACATTGAATCAACGTGAAAATTTGTTTTAAATAGTTATAAATGGCTAAATAAATCAAAAAATGATGAAATTTGTCAATTAAAGAATTGAAAATGAAAATTTGATTTAATTAGTTAATTTAATAATTTAATTAATTAATGTAAAAATAGCCATTTTGGCCATTGACTTGGATTTCGACGAAACCAGTTTTATCGGACCTGTGACGGTGAATTATTTTAGCATTTCAAGTTTCGTAGCGATCGGACGTGTCGTTTGATCCTACGGACTCGAAACATCTAGAAATCAATTTAATTGAAATCGATTGAAATCAATTTGAAATAACTTGATTTTAGCATTGTAACAGCCCGCAAATCCGTACCCCTTGAGTCAACACTATTCTACCTAAATCAACTCAAGTTGTACAGAAATACGAACCATTTGGGTTAAAAAAAAAGAGGTAGAAGAAGAAAATAGAAAACAATATCAGAATCTAACCATCGCAGCGGACTAAAATATAATAGAAAATAAATGATCTTTACTCAAAATCAAATATATCTGTTTATACATTACATCATCAGAGTACATCGATCAACGGCTCAACAACAACATACAAATGGATACACAGCAACTCAATCACAGCGGAATATATATATAACAAGTACAGATATACGTATCGTCCTCCAGCTCGTCTCCTGAGCTCCATAGCATCACATCCTGTATTCTATAATACTCGGTCTGACCTGAGCATTACAGTTAAATAACACCCGAGTCAGTCTGGATTACCAGCGTGAGAAAAACACACCCAATTGATTATTAAAGTTTCAAAAATCCTTTGAAAAACAAAAGCATCTCGTTAGACCACGCCACAAATAAACATGTCGGGTTTTTACCTTACGATAGCTAAAATAATTTTTATAGAAATTCTCTGATATTATAATAGTGTCTATAGAAAGTAAATAGAATCTAGCTGAAATGCTTGCATCTCACGTTTCAGCAATAGTTGGGCACAATCAAAACCGTATAGGCGCTTATTGGAGTTTGGATCCCATACAATGGCAGGGCTACTGGGGTACCGCACGTCACAGTACCTGGTCTAGATCAGAGTACCGAGGAGCCACCCTAACTCCCCTGCAACACAAGACCGGAACCATTCCTTACTGAACAGTCCCAAGCAAGATCACCCCGCAGTTGGCGCGACCAACCGCCCACTAAGCCGAATAAAAGGGACATCTAGACAGGGGAAACCTCACTCTCCAGTGGGGGCTACCCACGAAGTCTTGCTGCACCTCCCCTGTTTTAGCCATTCCCGGTTGATGAGGCTTGAGGTTAAGCGTTACCTTTCAAGAACGCATCACTTAGAATGCTCATCGTCCACCTGACGCTGTTCTGAAAGCATTCAATCCATACACGTTGCCCTGGGTCTGGACAAACCGAATCACCGTCTTCAACTCTTCACGGTCTTCATTCGTAATCGTTCAAACCGGATCGAAGTGGTTTTCGGATAGTTAAATCCGATCCCGGACTCTTCGAAACGATCAGCGCATTGTCCAATATTGATAGTCGGTTATTTAACTATCAATTAATATACACAAACAACCATTAACCAATAATTTTCCAAATTATTTATTAATCTCAAGAATATCTTCACAAGATATATTTCTATTTTCAATCCTTTAAAAACAGTTTCAAAACCATCATTCTTTTCAGAATCAACTTTCCCAAATATTTTATATCTCCTCTGAAATCACCAAGTACAAAAATAGATTTTTAAAATAATTTAAAACACTTTATTTTGAAACATTAAGTTAAAATTACTTTAATAATTTGTTAAAATACATGCTATATGAATGTTTGAAATAAGGTTATAAAACTAGATTTCTACTTTTACAACAAAATACTAAGTTACTTCTTAATAATTACTGCTATAATACATTAAAGAAAATATTTACTTTAAACTTTAAATAATAGAAATAATAAATTTTTCAAAACTTTCTTTCTTTAAAAACAGCTTTAAAACATTTAATTTATATTTACAATTTTACCTTTTAAAACATGTACTTGGCCATCCAGAGAAAGTTCCAACTCAATCACTTAAATCAATTTCCTCGAAATTGATTTCCAATTTATTTTATTTGAAGTAAGTTTCTTTAATTACTCAATTCATTTCAAAAATTATTATTGTTATTATTTTCCATTTGATTTTAAACCTTTTAACTAAAATATATGAATTTCAGGCTTTTTTCCAATTTCTTCTTTATTCCTTAAGTTAAGTCTTAAATATTAAATAAATGTTTGTTTTTATTAAATAATATCATTGAAGTTTCAAACTTCATTAACCTTCTGCTTATTCAAAAATTTCTTTCCATATACAGAATTTTATTAATTCAAAAGTGATGCAAATGAAAGTTATCACATTCTTCCTGCAGTTTCCAAAACTTTAAAAATTATAGGATTTGGATAAGAAACGCAAAAGTTATGCACAAAATACTAGCTCAGGTTTGCATAAAACAACAGGACAACGAGTTTGCAAGAGGTCTTTCAACATTATAATCAACTAATTTCAGAAAATGATACAAATAAAATTTATAGGACTTTCCGTTAGCTTTCCGGAATGACCAAGATCGTCGAATTTGGATTAACGGTTCAAAAGTTATGACCATTTTACTAAAAACATTAAACTTAGCCTGAACTTATGTATTTGCAGGACAGCGACCAACAATTTCAATTTTAGCATAGAAAACATCGAAATCAGGCAAAATGAATAAAACAAAAGTTTTATCTTAGTTCCTAAGCTTTCCGGAACATTAAAAATTTCCGAATTCCGATAAGTATTGTAAAAGTTATGGACAAAACAATTCTAAGATTTGAATTTCACAACTTATGTCATTTTGTCTCGGGACAGCGATAAACAATTATAATTTTGGCCAAGATAACATCGAAATTTCAGAAAACTCAAAACATAAAAGTTTTAGAACAAAGTCTAAGCTTTCTGGAACATCTAAATTTATCGAAATCGGTTGAGGAACGAAGAAGTTATGGCCAATTTAGTTTCAGCCTTAAGTACAGAGCTAATATTGGTGTTGCTCTCGGGATTACAGTAGAAAGGTTCAATTTTGACATAGCTAACATCCAAATTACAGAAAACACAAAACATAAAATTGTAGCACCTGAAATAAGCTTTCCAGAACATCCAAGGAATCGAAATTTCATTAAGGATTGAGAAAGTTATGGTTAAATTACTAAGCCGCTTTTTGGATAGAACCGAGCCATTTTTACTTATAACTATCATCTCTTCAAAAATAACATGAATACTAGAAATTAAATAGTTTTTCTCACCTTAAACTTGTGTACTTGACTTGACTCTTTTGCCTTAGCTTTCTCCAAGCTTTTTCACTTTACCTTACTTTTGTTTTTGCTTTTTGAAAGTATCCAAAAATAAGTGAACATTTCCACCCTTTATATAGAAATTTTCAAGCCTAGTTTGGTAATTTTAGTTTTGGACACTTGTTTTCTTCTCTTTGCACAAGCTTTAGAATGTTGACACATGTCTACTTAGGTGTCTTAAGATATTTCTACACATGGACACCTAATGGGGTTATGTGTCTACTTAGGTGTCTTAAGATGTTTCTACACATGGACACATGTCCTTCATTTTTTTATGCAAGCTTTATTTCATGACACATACCTTATTTAGTAATCATTTAAGGGGTTCTTGAAGTGTACACCTAAGTGATATATGTGTCATAATTCTATTCATCTTAAGATAGGTGTATGGTCTATATTATGCCACTTGTCTTCACCATGTCATGCCACTTATCCTATACTTATACATACTTATACCTTTTGTATTATTATAAATATAAATACAATAGAGATGGTGTATACAAGAAGCTTGACTAATTAAATTATTATCAATTAAATTTTTAGCGTGTTTATATATCCTACACCCACACACTAACTCTGATCAAAACGAAATTTGAAATCCGATAATAATTCAATATTACGGACCCAATGGAACTGGTTTTGTCGAATTCCGAGACCGTGCCTCGGAAGGTTATTCTTAAATTCAATTTAAACGATGAAATTTTCAAAACTGATCAAATCATTGTTGAATTTGATTTTAACACTTCTATCGTCTTCAACGTTATCAATATAAATTTTACCAGCCTTCAAATTATTTTTAACAAGCTTAAAATTCTAGATTCAACAATTTACCCAATTTCTAATTATTAAATTCTATTATTTAATTATCAATAAATAGCGATATTTGTATTTCAAGGTAAGATTGCTCTATTGAATATTTAAAATCAATTAAATATTTCGATTTTAAATGCTCGAAAATTCCGGGTCGTCACAAGCATAATCGATGGAATTTGGACTTGAAACCGGTTCCATTGCGTTTAAAATATTTAAAAGCATCTATTTTGATATATGGGTTGACCCAATTTCATTTTGGAGTCAGAACGGGCATTTTGGGCAATTTTATCATTCAACGCGTATATCAATCGTGTCCATCCATTCTGATTTCAGCCTGCCTATATATACCCTGTTATAAACCCTAGCCTATTTCTTATTCCTCATTTCTGTACGTACAAGTCAGCTATCTCTCCTCCTCAATGGCAGACAATCAGATTCTAGATCCAATTGTAATTCAAAATCAAATCAAAATTTCAAACTCCACAAACTATATCATATTTTATATCGTCGGAAAGCTCTCGAAGTGCGCATCTTAATTCTATGATTCGTTTTCCAATTTGATGCTCAAGTCAACCGGAGATAGCGGTCAAAGTCGTATTAGGGGTTTTAATTTTGTCACCAATCGATGAAATTGACTGAGGGGTTTCGTGGAGATGGTCGCTTATATTCGTGGGCTAGTGACCGATTGGTTAAAATGACCTATGGTGGCCGGAAATTGGAGCTAGGGTTTTGAATTTACCCTAGAAACTTTGGCGGCCGATCGTGTATGGGGGGTAGGGACGACCGGTGTTGCGTGCGGCGGCCAGAGGGCGGCGAAGTGGGATGTTCGACGCGCGCGTAGATGAGTGGTGGCGGCGCTGGAAGGTGGTCAACGCGGGATGCCGTGCGTTGAGGAACTGTACGCGAGCGTGGGTGATGATGTGTGAGTTGAGATTAATTAATTCATTTATTCATATATAAAATTTTATCATTCTAATTTACATAACTTGTGCATATGAGGTCCAATTCATGCATGGTTTTTTTGTTAGGATCGTTTCGAAATTCCAGACATTTTGGCACTTGTTTGGATGGATTCTGAGACAGTTCAAATTTTGGTTTTAAATTTGATTTAAATTCAATTTATATTCGAAAGGTGAGTGTTTTAAGCCACTCACAACTTCTAAAATTTCTTATGTATGTTAAATTAATTTATGATGTGATTAGAAATTTATTTATGACTGTTTGGCATATTTGTAATTATCATATCGGTTAAATTGAATTTATATGAATTAAATTGTTATTTAATTCATTATTGCATACAAACTGCCTGTTAAATTGTTATTTAATTTATTATTGAATATAAACTGCCAGTAAATACCCGTTAGTTATTATCTTTTCTATATTGATGTTATTCTTTGAATTGGATGATGATTGTGATAAATGGTTGATGATTGATATTGGATGAATGGATGTTGTGTTTTATATTGTTATATACTGCAAGTTGTTATCTATTTTAGTTCATTTGGGATTGCGGTTTGAAATGATATATAACCGCAAAATTTTTATTTTAAATTATGGATTGAAATGATAAATGTCCGTATCACTTGACCATAGGGTAGAAAATTTTGTACAGACACTGTGGTCTCTATATATATTGAAATGATTTCTATGGTTTGGTAAAGTATAAAATAAGTTTAACAATAATGTTTGATTTTATTAAGATGTAATATGGTTAAGTAATTATTTAAATTATATTTCTGGAGTTTATAATGAATTAATTGTGAATAAGATGTGAGGATAAATATGAAATTGATTTGAAACTTAATAAAATTTAGATTTTAAAGGCATGATTTTTTAACTGGATTGTGTTTTAAGATGAATTAAACGAATATTTCAAGTGTAAATAAATTTGAAGGAAATATTTAGTATTTGACATTTTGAATTTTATTTAAATGATAAGGGATTTATTATGTAAAATATTTCAAAACTAAACATAGAAATTTAATTGTTAAAACAAAATTATCAAATTTAGTTGAAATTTTGATATATTTAAAGCCTTGAAATATATCGAAATTGAAATGTTTTATCGAAATTTAAATGTTCGAAGCTTATGAATTTCAAAGTATTGTGTTAAAATTTCAAATGTTTGGTTTTGAAGTGGAAGTGCTATGATTTTGGAAAAGGGATATATTTGAAATAATATGATATTATATTTATTCGAAATAAAAATGATATCATATTGATTTGGTTTTAAAATGGAGATGATGTCGTATTTATATGGTTTTGAAATGGGTATTATATTATGGTTTGAAGTATAAACTATTTTGAAAAGACCGCGGTGTTATAATAACGTTTGGTTGTTAAAGAGACCGGGATTGGAAGTTGTCATACTCTCTGCCAACTACGAAAACCACTTTAACAACCATATATGCGGTGGAGATTCCGGAATGAAGTAGGGTGGTGGGGTCGTTTGTTTAAGGTATGAACGTGGACCTGACTCCCGTGAGTTGGCATAAGGTGGTTCGAACAGGAGCGATTGACGGGTTAATGAGGTAGCACCTTTGATTGGACACATCCCTTCGATATTATACTTTGACTTTTGGATTGATTCGGTGGCCACTTTTGATTTAGATTTGGGTGTGTGGCTCGAGGTGGGCGGTAGCTGTGGTTATGCGTTACCACCGGCCCGGAAGCGCAATTGGTATATCTACCCTAGCATTGCCTAGTTGTGCCATGTCACCTACCCTAGCGCGCCTTGTACGAGTTTGGTTTTTTCCTGTAGCCCATGGAGTATTTAGGGTAGTCTCCTGATATGGAGATGCGCTAATACTGGACAGACTGCTGGGACTATTATATTGTGTTAAGGGGAATATTAGGTCACTCCTTAACGCTATTTAAAAGTAATTTTATTTTACTATAGACATTATTATAATAGCGAAATATTACTACATAGTAAATAGTTTAACGGATCCTTAGGAGATGTGAATCTTTAGCATCTCTTAAGTTACTGCACTCACGTTTGACACTGGATAGGAGATGTCAAATCCCGTAAATATCTCTGACGCCGTTCCACTCATATTTATTTCAGTTGATTTAACTTACATAAGATCTTTTAATCTGACTCGATTGTTTTGTCTTTATAATTTGCTCGGGTCAGTCTGAGCATTACACGATATGAAGGCTTTATTTCTGGAGGACGAAGACGAAGATTTTATTACTGTTATTTATTATATTATTCCACTGCATTCATACTGTTCCGCTGCATTGTAGTTATTATTCTCTGGTATGTGTAACTCTGATTTTATAGTGTATTAGTATAATCAAATGTTTTGTAAACAGCTTCATGAACTATTTATTTAATTATTATATTTTATCGTTCCACTACAAGATTCTATTTCGTTTTTCTTTCTCTGCTTTTTCGTATTTACCCCATAACAATCCGCCGTTCTGTATGGTTTGAGTCTGATGTGTGTGGTTTATCGTCGATTTAAAGCATACAAAAGGGGGGATGTTACATCTGGTATCAGAGCTTTGGTTTAACGATAAACCTTAGCTTTGTGGGGTCTGACTCTTTGTTAATAGGGTAGTAATACCCTATGATGAGTCGCTGAGCATATATATATGAGAAACCGTATTTGCTAGTGTAATAAAAAGGTTTTAATATTTTGTTACTTTGTTCCGTTTTGTATTTATAAATTCTGGTTGGTGCATGGGATGCTATGACAATAATAGGGATTTCTAAACACTTAATAGGACAAACCGACACAATATTTGTTTTAGATATAGGTGAATGAAATAATTTTGCCTATTATATTTTCTACATATATAAAATAAAACTTTTATAAGTGATATATATTTGGTTGTAATATATTGGTTATTAGGTAGTGAAATTATAAGCAAAAGTTGGAAATAGGATTTAAAATAAAAATGACTGAAATTGGAAATTTAGAGCCTAAGTTCCGGGATTTTTGAAATTTCTTTCAAAGGATTTGGAATATAATAATATTGTTAGAAGTATTTTCCGGTATACATTTCAGTATAATTCGAAAAAAGTTCGTTTTAAAGAAATTTTGGAAGAAATAAGTTCTGTACTTCCCTCTCGGTCATTGGAAAATAATTTCGGTGATGAGTGCACGCATCATCGACATTCATTTTTGAGTTTCGAAGTCGGAAGGCCACTATAGTAGTTTTACTACAGATTTATTTTAGTAAACAAATATAAATTTCAAATTATTTTAAATATAATCGAATATATAAATTATAAGTGTGTACATCTATCTATTATTTTAAAATGATTTGAAATTTAACCCGGTAATAGTTCTTAAGTTTCCGTTAATTAATAAGTTTCAATTATTGTAAGTAAAATGGGATAACTAATTAATAATGGAACCTCTAATTGAAATAAGGGATTAAATGCTAGGTTATAAATGAAATTTTCAAAAAGTAGAAATATATAACCTATAAAAATGAAAGGTATGATCATTGAACATTTGATTGATTAAAAGAAATAAAAATAAACTTGTGTAACTTTCAATTACATCCTTAAAAGCATATATTTAACTTACCAAATATTAAAAGTTCTAATGTATAATAAGGAAATGTAACGGAAATTATACGAGTAAAACTTGGGTAATGAAAGTATTCAATGAAATCCTTTAATAAATGAGAATTTGATGTTGTAATTGTTGTGCACTTAAGTTATAATTGAAATGGTACTATAACTAAGGTAATAGGAAGTAAGTATTGCAAGTATAAGATTTTAAACTTAAGTAGATGAATTGATATGCTAAGAAATTTAATTGAACATAAATACTATAAATAAATGAATGTAAATAAATGAAGTCATGCAATAATGAATGAATGACTAAATATAATGCACTAAAAAAGAAACTGACATGACCTGAATAAATGAAAACCAATATTTGTAAGTAATAAATGAAAATTAATGAAATAAACATTGAATCAATGAATAAAAGTAAAGGTTTGTAAGAAGTAAATGAAAATTTAAGGATGAATCATTATATAAATAAAAAGGGAATGAAACAATAAAATGCTAGAAATTAATAAGAATGAACTTAATTTATTGTTTGAAATTTTTGTTTGCTTGACTTATAGCTGTTTGGGCAAAGATACTTTAAATTTGTTTGGGTGAATGAATAATCTATTTAGTTTCATCTAAAACTGTTGAGTAAATAGCGCACTTAGTTGTTTACTGTTCATTCTGTACAATTTAAAAATTTTGAACCCGAACAACTATTTGTTTTGTTTGATATGAATGGATAATTGATGTGTGTTGAGTTTATGTGATGGTTGTATGCTTGTTGCAAGTGATGGTTGTTATATTGATTTGTTTGCAATTGATTGAAACAACTTTAAATATTTCATTTTATATAATTATTAACTCTTTTTAGATTATATAAGTGAAATACAGGTTATGGAAGCAATTGCTACTACTTTTGGTTACATAAGTAAGCGATAATTGCCCGACAAATAGGTACGTTCTCGGATTACGGTTTATAGCAGTATTATATTGTTTTCTCGTGTTGGGATATATATTATTTTGAAAAATATATGTTATATATTGTTATATTTGATATTATATTTCCTCTCGAGTCTCTGCATACAATGGAGACTCTGCCAAAAAATTTCGAAAATTTTGGACTTAGAAATTTTGAAAATGTTTTCCAAACTTTATTAATTTGAGTATAAAAAGATTTAATGGGTATAAACTGGTATATTTTATTTAAATTAATTAATTTGTAAATTAGTTCGTTTATAAAGTTAATATTTTGAGTAAGATGTTTTGTTTACTTAATTCTTTTTTTCCCTTCTTCTTTCTTTTCGGGGACGAAAAGTTTTGAGGGGGAGAGTGTAACGACCCGTGAAATTAGATAACTAAATTAGGTAAATTAATAGGATTTCTGTAATTAAATTTGGAAAGAAATAAAAATTTTATAACTTATATTGAAGTAAATGTTAAGAATGAATTGTAGCAATGGTCCTTAAAAACTAATTATTGACAATCGATGTGAAATCACAATAAAAATGAAATGGTATAAATTGTTGAACTTGGGTATAAAATTGAAAATAAGTAAATAAGTGTAAGTGTTGTATAAATAAAAGAAATTTGTAATAATAAATAGAAATTGAATAAAATCAATGTCCTGTAAGTAATTATAATATTGTTTGGAAATAATAAACTTATAAGTGTGTGATTAAGAGTTAATGACAACAATCATTATGCGTTACATATATATTTGTTCATTCAATTGAATTGGATATCAATTGCAAATAAATCTAAATTAAATGTTACATTAATGTAAATTATGGTAATAATTGGGAATAATGTTAATTTTATTCATAATATGATAATTAATTGAATTAAAAGAATGGATATAAAGATTTATCAATTTATTGGGATTCGAACTATAATAATTGGATTAATTGCAAATAAATGAAATTAAATATTTAAATATTACGTAAATATTAATTTAGATGAAATTGAAGATATTTACGTAATAAAGTATGAATCCAATGTTAATTTCATCTATCTGATACAAATAGATTGAATAATAGAATGAAAAGTCAATTAAATGGAATTATTGTAAAATAAAATTTGTAATTTCTGGATTATTGAAATTGAAAGCAAAGATAGTTATTGGAATAATTAACATTGAATCAACATGAAAATTTGTTTTAAATTGTTATAAATGGCTAAATAAGTCAAAAAATGATAAAATTTGTCAATTAAAGAATTGAAACTGAAAATTTGATTTAATTAGTTAATTTATTAATTTAATCAATTAATGTAAAAATAGCCATTATGGCCACTGACTCGGATTTCGACGAAACCAGTTTCATCGGATCCGTAACAGGGAATTATTGTAGGATTTCAAGTTTCGTAGCGATCGGACGTGTCGTTTGATCCCACCGACTCGAAATCAATTAATTGAAATTAATTTAATTGAAATCGATTGAAATCAATTTGAAATAACTTGATTTTAGCATAACTTCTTCATATGATGGAATTGAGACTTGAAACTGGTTCCATTGCATTTAAAATATTTAAAAATATCTATTTTGATATATGGGTTGACCCAATTTCATTCCGGAGTCAGAACGGGCTTTTCGGGCCATTTTATCGTTCAACGCGTAAATCAACCGTATCCATCCATTCTGATTTCATCTTGCCTATATATAACCTATTATAAACCCTATCCTATTTCTTATTCTTCATTTCTATGCATACAATTCAACTGTCACTCCTCCTCAATAGCAGACAATCAGATTCTAGATCCAATTGCAATTCAAAATCAAATCAAAATTTCAATCTCCACAAACTATATCATATTTTATATCGTCGGAAAGCTCTCGAAGAGCGCATCTCAATTCTTTGATTCGTTTTCCAATTCTATGCTTGAGTCAACCAGAAATCGCGGTCAAAGTCGTAATTAGGCGTTTTAATTTCGTCGCCGATTGACGAAATTGACTGACGGGTTTCATGGAGATTGTCGCGTGGATTCGTGGGCTGGTGACCGATTAGGTTAGAGTGACCTATGGTGGCCGGAAATTGGAGCTAGGGTTTCGAATTTTCCCTAGAAGCTTTGGCAGCCGATCGTGTATGGGGGGTAGGGACGACCGGTGTTGCGTGCGGCTGCCAAAGGGCGGCGAAGTGGGATGATCAACGCGCGCACAGATGACGGGTGGCGATGCTGGAAGGTGGTCAACGCGGGATGCCATGCGTTGAGGAACTGTACGCGAGCATGGGTGATGACGTGTGAGTTGAGATTAATTAATTCATTTATTCATATATAAAATTTTATCGTTCTTATTTACATAACTTGTGCATATGAGGTCCAATTCACGCACGGTTTTTTTTTATTAGGATCGTATCGAAATTCCAGACATTTTGCACTGGTTTGGACGAATTCTGAGACCGTTCAAATTTTGGGTTTAAATTGTGTTTAAATTCAATTTAAATTGGAAAGGTGAGTGCTTTAACCCACTCACAACTTCTAAAATTTCTTATGTATGTTAAATTAATTTATGATGTGACTAGAAATTTATTTATGACTGTTTGGCATATTTTTAATTATCATATCAGTTAAATTGAATTTATTTGAATTAAATTGTTATTTAATTCATTATTGCATATAAATTGCCTACTAAATTGTTATTTAATTTATTATTTAATATAAACTGCCAGTAAATACTTGTTAGTTATTATCTGTTCTATATTGATGTTATTGTTTGAACTGGATGATGATTGTGATAAATGGTTGATGATTGATATCGGATGAATGAATATTGTGTTTTATATTGTTATAAACTACAAGTTATTATGTATTTTAGTTCATTCGGGATTGCGGTTTGAAATGATATATAACCGCAAAATTTTTATTTTAAATTACGGATTGAAATGATAAATATCCATATCACTTGACCATAGGGTAGAAAATTTTATACAGACATCGTGGTCTATATATATACATATATTGAAATGATTTCTATGGTTTGGTAAAGTATAAAATAAGTTTAATAATAATGTTTGATTTTATTAAGATGTAATATGGTTAAGTATTTATTTAAATTATATTTCTAGAGTTTATAATGGCTTAAATGAGAATAAGGTGTGAGGATAAATATGAAATTGATTTGAAACTTAATAAAATTTAGATTTTAAAGGCATGATTTTTATAATTGGATTTTGGTTTAAGATGAATTAACGAATATTGCAAGTACAAATAAATTTGAAGGAAATATTTAGCATTTGAAATTTTGAGTTTTATTTAAATGATAAAGGAATTGTTATGTAAAATATTTCAAAACTGAATAATAGAAATTTAATTGTTAAATCGAAATTATTAAATTTTGTTGAAATTTTGGAATATTTAAAGCCTTGAAATATATCGAAATTGAAATGTTTTATCGAAATTTAAATGTTTCGAAGCTTATGAATTTCAAAGTATTGTGTTAAATTTCAAATGTTTGGTTTCGAAGTGTATAATTTGAAAGTGCTATGATTTTGGAAAAGGGATATATTTGAAATAAAATGATATTATATTGATTCGAAATAAAAATGATATCATATTGATTTGGTTTTAAAATGGAAATGATGTCGTATTTATATGGTTTTGAAATGGGCACTATTTTATGGTTTGAAGTATAAACTATTTTGAAAAGACCGCGGTGTTATAATAACGTTTGGTTGTTAAAGAGACCGGGATCGGAAGTTGTCATACTCTTTGCCAACTCCGAAAACCACTTTAACAACCGTATACGCGGTGGAGATTGCAGAATGAAGTAGGTGGTGGGGACGTTTCTTTAAGTTATGAACGTGGACCCGACTCCCGTGAGTTTGCATAAGGTGGTTCGAACATGAGCGATTGACGGGTTAATGAGTAGCACCTTTGAATAGACACATCCCTTCGATATTATACTTTGACTTTTGGATTGATTTGGTGGCCATTTTTTATTTTGATTTGGGGGTGTGGCTCGAGGTGGGCAGTAGCTGCGGTTATGCGTTACCACCGGCCCAGAAGCGTAATTGGTATATCTACCTTGGCATTGCCTAGTTGTGCCGTGTCACCTACCCTAGCGTGCCTTGTACGAGTTTATTTTTTTCCCGTAGCCTGTGGAGTATTTAGAGTAGTCTTTCGATCTAGAGATGCGCTGATACTGGATGGACTACTGGGACTATTATTGTGTTAAGGGGAATATTGGGTCACTCCTTAACGCTATTTAAAAGTAAGTTTATTTTACTATAGACATTATTATAATAGTGAAATATTACTACATAGTAAATTGTTTAACGGATCCATAGGAGATGTGAATCCCGAGCATCTATTAAGTTACTGCACTCACGTTTGAAACTAGATAGGAGATGTCAAATCCCGTAAACATCTCTGATGCCATTCCGCTCATTTTATTTCAGTTGATTTAATTTACATAAGATCTTTTAGTTCTGACTCGAGTGTTTTGTCTTTTCAATTCGCTCGGATTAGTCTGAGAATTAAAGGATGTGAAGACTTTATTTCTGGAGGACGAAGACAAAGATTTTATTACTATTATTTATTATATTATTCCACTGCATTCATATTGTTCCACTGCATTGTAGTCATTATTCTCTGGTATGTGTAACTATGATTTTATAGTGTATTAGTATAATCAAATGTTTCGTAAACAGCTTCATGAACTGTTTATTTAATAATTATATTTTATCGTTCTGCTGCAAGATTCTATTTTGTTTTTCTTTCTCTGCGTTTTCTTATTTACCCCATAACAATCCGCCCTTCTATATAGTTTAAGTCTGACGTGTGTGGTTTATCGTCGATTTAAAGCGTACAAAAAGGTGGGATGTTACATGCACTTTGAATCTTCATCTCAGAACCGAAGGCACTATCTCCGTTACACTCGTTTTGGAATCACCCTCAGAGTTAACGAAAAATTTCCCTTGCATTCTGAATCTTCATCTCGAACTTAACTTGAGATTTCATGACCTATCGTTTAATTTCGATTGATGTGGTTTTTGGATATCCAATTTGGAATCCGATCCCGGTCTCATCGAAATCCAAACGCCGTCTTAAAGTCCAAGTTGTTTAAGTTTTAAACAATTCAATTTATATTCAGAATAACATATTCACACAACAATTCATAACAGATAGATAACTTATGTTATCATAGTTCAACCAATTCACTTCATACCACAGAAAATCACATATCACATATCAGAGATATCAAATAATCCAAGTCATACAATATAACTTAATCATCCATAAGCAAGATTGTTTAGTTGTACAATTCCTAATTAATTTAATTAATCTCCAAAGAAATTAAATAAATTACTTTTAAATCCTGCTTACTTTAATTTAATTAATTATTAACCTTTTATTATTACTTTAATTAACAAATGAAATTAATTAATCATCCTTTTATTATTCACTTTAATAAAGTTAACCTTCAATTACTCACATTAATTAATTATACTATAATTAATTACATTAATTAATGATCCTTAATTAATTACATTAATTAATTAACCTATAATCCCTCACATTAATTAATTATCCTTTAATTAATTACATTCATTAATTAACCTTTAATTAATCACATTATGTAATAACCCGGATTTTTGGGTATCGGATAATTGAATAATTATCCGATTTTAACTATTGAAATATGATATCCCTGAAATTTGAAGTAATTGAAGGTGATATTCTCTTTATAAATTTAATCAAATTGGAAAATTTGTTATTTCAACAATAATAAGTAGTTTATAATCTCTTTTAATAAATTATATAAAATTGTCACGTGTGTTATTTTCAAAATAATAAATATATGTATTGTTTTTATATATAAATATAATTGGTTTTATTCTTTAATTATTATATATATGTATTATATGTATTTATTAACTAATTAATTAAGTTTAAACTTTCATTAACTTTAATTATAAATACTAATTATTTAAAAAGAACATGTGTAAGTATATAAAAACACAATTTAACATGTGTTAAGTGAATGAGCAAAGGTAATTTACAAGTGTTAAATTTAAGCCAAGTGTCAAATTTGCATTTTTATTTTCTTTGATTTTAAATAAATCATAAATAAGTTATATAAACATGCATTCTTTTTTTTCCTTTCCTTTTTCTCTCATTTTTTTTTTCTAAACAAAGAATTCTTTCAGCTGAAACAATCATAAAAACCAAAACCTTAGTTCATCTCCAATCAGAAAAAAATCTGTAATCATTTTCAAATTCACACCATAACCTATAGCTCGGTTTTAAGAATCAAAGCAGAAATCATCAAAACAATCATCTCTGTTTTGAAAGCAACCTGGAATCAATTTTTGAAAAGAATCTAATGCCTGCATTTTTCCAAACCTGATCTAAAGCAACGCATCTCAACAAACAAGTTGATCAAGTTTCAGTGGCATGCATGCAAGATTCAATAACAACCAGTTTGCAAAGAAATAAAAAAAAGGCTAAGGCCCTTCCAGTTTTAAAGGATTCAAAAGTTTTCCCAAATAAGATGGGCTCAGCTCTTCATTTGAGCAGGTGAGTAAATTCTTTTAAAAACAGTTTTAACAAATCTATAGTTAAATTTATTGTTGCATGTGGAATTTGCTATGATATTTAATAATGATTTAAATGAATACTGTTGTATGTCCATGGTTGAGAGTATGGAATGTTGGTATTAGATGAAAACTATTTCTGTAACATCTCTGTAAAATTACAGAGGTTGTTCTTCTTAAAGAAGATGCAAAAATCTTTAAAATCTATAACTTGTTCGAGCTTGTTATGAGAATGAAAAATGTATGAAAATGTTTGTTAGTAATTTTAAAAATATTTTCATAATTTTTAAATGCAACAAATACATTTTTAAACGGATATTACATAAAACTACTGATGTATGTCAAAAATCAACTATCATGTTTTCTGATTTGGATTCCATGGAAGTGATAAGGACTAAAAATCATGAATTTAGATATGAAATTTGTAACTTTTAGTTTGGCAATTTATTCGAAATTTGGGTTTGAATGTTTTGGGATCTTTTGTGAACTATCGATGTTATACTCAATAATTTGATTTGATTCTTGGATCGTAGCTTGTATGTAAGTCATATATTATAGGAAAAATGTAAAGAAAAATTTCTAATGACTAATTTGTTGTGAATTGAGAAAACTAGGGTTTAAGGTTGTTTCGGCTGGGCATTACTGTAGTGGGATTTTCCGACTTGGTTATTTGATCGGAGGTGATCGCTTCTTGGGGGAAGGTGCTCAGGGATGAGACGCTTCGATGGTGGGGTTGGCGAGGGTCAACGGCGAGGAGTTCGTCGGCCCGGGGTAGTTTTGAGTCGCGTTATTTTTCTGCAGTTTCGAGCGAAGCGATCGTATTTTGATTCGAGTGTTTAACGTTGGATCTGGGTTAGTTTTCGTGGTCGCACACGTTCATGTGATCAACGTCGATCATCGCGACGACCAAGTATGGCCGTAGGAGGTGGCGCATGTGCACCGTGCACATTCGTGTGCACAGGTGAATGTCGTTTGGGGAAGACAAGTTTCTGCTCGTGTTTGTTCTCGTGTTTCATGGAGTTCGACTCGAAGTAGAAGGAGTGTTGGGTGTTTCGGGGTAGGCGCGTACGATTCCTGTGTTTGTCTCGAGTAGCTTCAGTGTTTTACTCGAGTTTTTTTTAGGGTAGTTTGCATTCTTGCTAGTACTGTAATGATTTACAGATTTAAATCTGTTGACTGAATGGAACAAGTTCAAGTTATAAGGAGATGAATTTATAAGTTAAAGTTTGATTGTTTTGAAATAAAGTAAAAACTTGATCTTTGATGCAAATGTAAATCAAAATTTTAAAGTATTTTGAGGCTTTAACTAAGAAGTAGAAGGTAAAGAAAAATAGGGGGTTTAGTTTGTGTTTAGCTTGGGTTTGGTCGAGTCAAACAATAAGGGGGCAAGTGAAGTTTGAAGTTTTCAAACTTAAAATTTTCAAATTGTTTTAAGTTTAAACTTTAAATCTTATTTCAACTACTTTATGAAATGTTGAATATTTGTATTCAAAGTATTTTATATTTTTGATAGTTAAGTGTAAAAAATGATTTTTATAATCATATAAGTTAACTTTTAAAAAAAGGGTAACTAGTTTAAACAAAATTGAAAAGTTTCAATTATGTAATTAATTAAATTGTTTTGTTGAAAATTAATTAAGTTTTGAAATTAGAATTTAAGTTTACTTTCATTAATAAATTAATTAAGGTTAAATTTAGATAATAATTTTAGATCAATTAATTTATTAAGTCTTAATTATGGTTTAACAATTTGATATTTAAGGATTAAATTAAATAATAAGAAATAGATCATTAATTAATAATTAATTAATAAAAGATTAATTAATAAGTGATTAGTGACTAATTAATTAAGTGATTAATGATTAATTAATTAGTAATTAAGAATTAATTAATTAGTTGATTAAGAGTTAGTTAATAAAGTAATTAAGAAATGTTAATGAAAGTCATTAACTTAAGATTTTTTTAACAGTTAATTAATGTGATTAAATTTAATAATTAATTAGATTAATTAATAATAATCATTTGTTTAAGTTTAATTACTTAATGAAAGTAATTAATGAATTAATTACTTAATGTGATTAATTGGATTAATGTGATTAATTTAGATTAATTAATTAAGTTTAATTAATTTAAACACTTGATGATTGATGAATAATTACTTAATGTAATTAATGGAAGTGAAATTACTTAGGAAAGTAATTAGTTGATAATTACTGAATGTAATTAAGATGTTTAATGATGAAAGTAATTTGGATATAACTACTTTGTAATTAATCAAGGGATTAATTGTGATGATTAATTTATTAAATGAAGTAATTAAGGGTAGTTAGATTCTGGATGTTATTAATCAAGGGTGATTAATAATTATAGTTGATAATTAATTAACAAAGTAATTAAAGGATAAATTACTGTATTTAGTTGAGGATAAATTAATTTATGGAATTAATTAAGGGATAGATAGAATGATATTGGAAGCCTTTGATTAATTGTTATCCCTAATTTGTGGTTCGTAATGCTATGTGATAAGATATGTTTGATTTAAACTGTGTGGTGTGTTATCTATCGTTGATAAGTTGCTATATTAAAAGCGACATCTTGTATTAAAGACTGAATTGTGTTTCACTTAATCAATGGGCGTTAAGATGAAAGTTGGATTCGAAGAGACCGGAGTCGGGTATTGGTAATTGCCCGAAACCACTTCGATTCTTTATAAATTGATGTGTGAAACAAGTAATGTTTATAACAGCTTGTGAAGTTGTAAATTGGTATAAGTTACCCCGAGTTTATATAAGTTGCATGCCTTTGTATTCCTTGTTAGATGAGTTTACTCACGCTGGTTTCCAGCCTGACCCGGGTGCTACTTTGATGTAATGCTCGGGTCAGACCGAGTATTACAGATTTTCAGGTAAGGACGTTCTAGAGTTCAGGAGACGAGCTGGATGGCAGGAACGTATGAGGTGTTTCGCTGTATTTATCTGGGACAAGTTAGTTTTTAATTGTCCGGTATTTGTATAATGATGTAACTCTGATGTATAAAGATATATGTGTAATGATATAGTTCTTCTTGTAAAACTATTATTTATGTGACATTATATTTTATCCGCTGCGAATGTGAGATTGTGTGTTTCTTTTCTGTTCTTCTTCTATCTCTTTCTTCTTTTCACTAACTATCTGGAAATTTCGGGATCGAAATTTCCGGGTCGTTACACATTAAGTGATTAACTATCCTCTAATTAATTACATTCAGTAATTATAATTTAATTACTTTCATTAAGTAATTATTCTTAATTATTTACATTAATTATCCTATAATTATTAACATTAATTAACTAACCTTTATTAATTACATTAAGTAATCAACCTTCAATAATTAAGACCCTAATTAATTTAAGGTAAACCATTTATTTTAATTAATCACTTACTTATCATTAATTACTTCCATTAATTAACTATTCTTTAGTTACTTATTACCTTAATCACATCTTAATTACATCACGAAATTTCATTTGAAAAACATTTAGGAATTAATTACATATTTAACCTAATTTATAATTTATATAAACCAAAATAATTTTAAAAACATTTAGATTTAAAATTTAAACTATGAAAACTTGTTTAAAAACACATTTTAATAAATTTATTTTGAAAACTTGGTTATCATTTCTTTTGAAAAACTTATTTACTTTAATATACTTTAAAAACTTGATTTAAAAACTTGCTTCGCTTTTAAAACTTGAACATTTTATTTTACCTTTCATTTGCATTAAAAACTTTCATTTCCTTATTAAAACATTTTCTTTTAAAACCTGGTTCATGTTTTCTGTTTAAATTTTAAAACCTGGAAACCAAAATGAAACAACCCGAGCCCACACTCGCAAATACTCGAGCCAAACCCCTAAATTCTTGAGCCCAACCCCGAGCTATTCACGTGTGCATACTCTCTTCGGGACAACCCGCAATCTTCTTGGAGCCTGACCTGAGAAACCCTTCTCCCCAAAGCCTCAAGCAAACCCAGACATCACCGAGCACACGTGCACCTGCACCGACGAACCAAACACCTCCAACCAATGCTACGATCACCCACACGTCGACAACGACTTCGCCGACAATCCAGACCATCCAACACTATTGATTCGCCTTGAAATCGAAAACAAGCCACTTGATCACTTCCAGGAAATCAATCGATCGACAAAATCTACTCGCCCCGTTGCCACCGACCACCGGAAATCTCGTCGACCACACCAGAGCTACGTCTCGACTCGACACTTCAATTCCCATACTCGCGATCGGTTCCGATGCACCAACGTCGACGCACGAAGCTCGACGACTTCCTTGACCAAAACTGGTCATCGAACTTAGTTTGTCGTCGTCCAGCTGCTCCGATCACTTAAAAATCTTCAGGCCATTTTTCCTTTGATCTCCATCCTTCCAGCTACCTCCAACCCCAAGCACGACACATCTCCATCGTCGATCGTCATAAAATCGATAGAAAACAATTCCCCGTTCAACTCAAAATTCTCAATAATTATGAACTTTAAAAAATCGTGAAACCAATATCAAAATTCATTATTTTCTTATTCGAATCTGATTGTGAAATCCAAACATGAACA
Organism: Allium cepa; assembly: GCA_030765085.1. Classification (NCBI taxonomy): domain Eukaryota; kingdom Viridiplantae; phylum Streptophyta; class Magnoliopsida; order Asparagales; family Amaryllidaceae; genus Allium; species Allium cepa. Next base: position 780,995,534 of record CM060941.1, on the reverse strand, counting down.
TTGATTTTCGACTTATATTTGATTATTATTGTAATTTATCATTTTAGAAATAAATACTCGACAAATGCACTTGAATTTATTTTTAAAAATAATATTACCTCCATTCAAACACTTTTCCTTCAATGATCATAGCTTGAATTAGATTAGATAAGAAGATATGAATTTTTTTCATCTTGTTCTTGAGTCTGTGAACACACAGAGGGCAGCAAATACACACACACAGACATGCACACGATATACAGAGTACTTTCAACTATATTCCAGTTTAAAAACATCCATGCAGAACATATTTACAATATCACTTCACAGATTTAGCAAAAACATCAAAGTATAAACGAATATTTTAGTTTTTTAAAGGTGTTTACTCATCAGTTTTAAAACAAAGAATAGGGCTTTAATTCTTTTGATCTGGAATCTTGATATTTGATCTGTACTTGATTTTTGAAAGTGATCTATGAAACAACAACTTGAATTGATCCATTTGTTTAAGTTGAGTTGCTTGATCCTCAGATTTTAAAGCTTAAAAAACTGATGTTGTTGTTTGAGATAAATATTCTCTAGTTTTGTTTTAATTCTCAGTTTAGAAAATGAAAGAAAGAAATAGAGAAGATTGAGAAGTGAAGAAATGAAGCATGGTTTCCTCTAAACTTCATTATTTATAATTCAATTTTAAAGAAAAAGAAGTATGCCACTTGTAATTACAAATTATACTAAGCTTACACATGTTAATGCATGTTTTTATTATCTTACAAATGTCAATGCATGTATTTAAAATATTTTCTTATATTTTTATTATTGTATATGTTTTATGTATTATGTTTATATCTTAAATATTATATATAAACCACATTTCGTACATGTATATTTTAAAAAGAAAGTATATTTAAACCTTTTATTAAATCTTATTTTAAGCTATTATATATTTAAATAAATATTTATCTTTTGTTTTGAAAATATAGAATTTAAACTTAAATAGTTTTTGAAAATTATTGAATTAAATTCAAACCCAATTTTTCTGTTCATAATGTATATATACATATATACATTATAATTAGAAAACATTAGCACTAGCTTTGAAAAGATAAATTTGTCAAATTAAATTTATAAAATAATATTATCAAACCTATATTGCCAAATATAAATAATTATTAATGAAGATTATCAAATTGCTATTGCCAAAATTCCAGTTCATCACACTATGACATTTGGAGATAATTCAAAAGGATTTTTCATTAGCATTGGAGAAGTCATCAATATCGGTATTTCTCATTCTCCTATTATTACTACTGTTTTTATTAGTAGAAAATTTGAAACGTGACTTACTAAGTATAAGTCAATTGTGTGATAAAGGAATTAAAATTGATTTCAAGAAAAAAAATGCAATATCTTTAACCAAAATAAAAAACTAATTTTTGAAGGATTTAGAAATCGAAACATATATGTTTTAAACATGAATGTCAAAAATAACACTAATTTATGCTTAGCTACAAATCATGATGAACCATGGTTATGGCATAAAGGTTTTTGTCACATAAATTTAAGAATATCAACAAACTAGCTAAAACTGAATTAGTTAGAGGATTACCGAAAATTAACTACATGTTTAAAAAAACTATGCGATTCTTGTCCATTTAGTAAATTAATGAAAAGTTCTTCTAAATCTAAAAAGTAAATTTCCACAAAGCAACCTCTTGAACTACTTCGTCTAGATTTATTCGGCCCAACTCAAGTACGTTCGGTAAATATGTATTTTTTAACTGTTGATGATTTTTCAATATATACTTGGATATTATTTTTAAGACATAAAAGTGACACTTTTGAAATGTTCAAAAAAAATTTATAAATGAATTAAGAATTTGATGAATTTGAAAACTAAAACTATACGAATCGATCATGGTGGTGAATTTGAAAATGAACAGTTTACAAATTTTTGCAACAAAAAGGGAATTAGTCGTAAATTTTCATTTTCATGTACAGCACAACATAATGGCATTGTAGAAAGGAATAATCGAACTTTACAAGAATGTGCATGAAATTTACTAAATAGTAGTAACCCACCGAAAAATTTCAGGCCAAAGCTGTATATATTGAATCGTGCAACACTTAACCAATGACTAAAAATACGTGTTATGAAATATTTTTCTAAAAGAAACCTAAAGTATCGTATTTTCAAGTATTCGGATCAAAAAATTTTATTTTAAAAACAAAAGACCATCTAGGAAAATTCGATTCTAATGCTTGTGAAGGAATTTTTGTTGGCTATTCGGAACGAAGTGAAGCATGTAGAATTTTTAATAAAGGAACACACGTTATTGAAGAAAATCTTCACGTTTCGTTTGATGAAAATTTTGAAAAGAATTAAAATGATGATGATGAAGAAGTTATACATAATAATGAAACTAATGTACCTATACACGAAAATAATAATATCAATAACAATAATGACAATGTGATAACGTCACCACCTTGGAAATTAAAGGACCATCCAATTAACAATATTATCGGTAATTTAAATACAAAAGTATCAACTATAAAATAGCTAAATAAAATGAGTAATGTTACATTTATATCAAATTTTGAACCTAAAATTATAAATAAGCATCAAAAGATGATTTTTGGAATATTGCAATTCTAGAAGAACTTAATCAATTTTAAAGAAATGAAGTATGGGAACTTGTACTGGCACCTAACTATCAATCTATAGTTGGAAAAGATAGGTTTTTAAAAATAAAGCAAATGAAAATGGAAAAAATTGTTCTAAATAAAGCAAGATTAGTAGCTCAAGAATATAATCAAGAAGAAGGAATTGATTATGAAGAGATATTTGCTCCAATAGCACATCTCAAAGTAATATGAACATTACTTGCTTTCGCATGTCATCATAATTTAAAATAATAATTCAATTGGACGTAAAAGGTGCATTTTTAAATGGATTTATAAAAGAAAAGGTTTATATTAAACAACCTTTGCTATTTTTCAGGTAAAATATCCCAATCATGTATTTAAACTTAAAAAGGCTCTATATGGATTAAAACAAGAACTTCGTGCTTGGTATGAAAGATTGAAAACTCAATTACAGAGTTCCAGTTTTCAAAATTGGTAAAATTGACACTACTTTATTTATAAAACGAGAAAATAATGATATATTACTTGTATAAATATAGGTTGACAACGTTATATTTGGGCAGCTCATGAAAAATCGTTCACTGAATTTTCTAACAATATGAAAAATGAATTTGAAATGTCACATATGGGTGAATCAAATTACTTTTTGGGTTTGAAATAAGAGAACTAGAATATAGAATTTATATAAATCAAGGAAAAAACTACCGAGATTTATTAAAATGCATTGGAATGGAAAATACTTCAAGTAAAATGACTCCGGTGAGTGCCACTCTACATTTAGATGAAGATGAAAACTGAAATGATTATGATCTTAAGTTATACCGAAGTATGATAGGATCCTTATTATACTTAACGGCCAGGAGATCGGGCATTATGATGAGCATATGTTTGTGTGCACGATTTCAAGCACAACCAAAGGAATCCCATCATCGAGCGGTTAAACGAATTTTAAGATACTTAACCAAATCCAAAGATTACGGTCTTTTCTACCCGAGAGGCAGCTCGTTCGAACTCATGTCATATACTGATGCTGATTTCAGTGGTTGCAATAAACACTTCAAGGTTACGGCAAACTAGTTTCTAAATCTCTCATTTATTATGATAATACTAGTGTTGTAAATCTTTCGAAATATCCTATTAATCATTCTCGAACAAAATACATTAATATTCATCACCATTTCTTAAGAGATAATGTTGAAAAGATAATTATATCACTTGAATTTGTGAATACCGAAAATCAAATTGTGGATATTTTTACCAAACCACAAGGCGAACCAACTTTTATAAAACTAAAACGAGACCTAGGAATTTGTTCTTACAATGAATTAGTACATTAAGGTATAGAACTTAGATAAAATGCACAAAATAATTTTGCACAAATATTTAAAAACATTTTTTATCATACAAAAACTAACTTCCTTCTGTTTTAATTTCTATGGTTAAAATTTTACTTACCTAACAAATAAACTTCCGAAAATAGTAAACTAATCTTTTATAAATTCCTGTAAACTAAATTCATATATTCTTTTTACCAACCTCTGTTTAAAAACCTTAAACCACGTTTTTTCAAAATAGTTTCTGACTACAATTATACTTACTCTAAAATTAACTTTAGTTCTCCATCCTGAAATAATGTTACCACCTCTCCAAAGACAGCAACTCCACCATCGAATAGATCAACCTCTCTAAATATTATAAACTCTCCAACATACCACACTGGCTGTTGCCCGAAAGGAAAAAAGTTAAAATGTGCGATCGGTCTCGAGTCATTGTCACTAGAAACTAAAGTAGATGAAATCTTCCATTATCAGTGGAAATAATGGGAGTTCAACGTGAAATTCATTATGAGCAACGACAACGAGGAAGACATCTCAATTTCTTCGAGAAATGCATCTTGGATATATATGGACATTCTCCAATGAAAGACCGTCTCCATAAAAAATCACCACATATATTTGAGATATCAGTTAGACCAGGCAATCTTACTCCCTATAATATGTAGGGAGCGAGACCGCCTAACCAAACTAAATCACATTGAACTTCGAAACTCTCATATTGTTCTCCACTGAAGCCAATTGTTGAAGAGAAAAAAGTTGAGCCAAATTCATGGGACTTACAAGAAATTAGAAGGTCTGACTCCTCTGACGAAAACAGAAATTATGATGGCGTTACGTCTAAATATTTATATAACAATATTGTATTCTTTTTATATATATTGTTGTATGTCAGAATCATTTGAATTCTTTTTGAATAAATTTTAAACGTTTCCACATTCAAATATTCGAAACAAGCCTGTTGGAAAAATTTCCTAAAACCACAAAAGTTTAAAATATAAACGAATAATATTCTCAACACAATCAGAAATTGAAAAACAAACTGATTCAATTTTAGCTTGTTGAATTCTTTCTCGTCTCTTTATCAAATTTGACCCTTTTTAGTCGATTGAAATCATGGGTCAGTCGACAGAAAATGGTCCAGTATTCTATGGATTGAAAATACCCTATTTCGGTCGGTTGAAAATTGTCCTCGGTCGATTGTATTGGGTCAACCTTCTTTTTTTAAACCAACATTTCTCCTCATCACTTTCTCCAAATTTATTTCCTAAATCAAAAGCCCTAAATTTTTCTTCCTCAAAATCAATGGCTCCATGTCCAAAGAATCCCATTTCGAAAAAGAAGGCACACAAAGGAAATAACTGGCTGGTCCATCTCATCCTGAATTTGCTCCGGATGAGCAATTGCAACAATGATTGAATGGAGGTAAAAAAGAATCTCTTCAATTCTTTAATGAATTAAATGATAAGCGTATATTTCAAGAAACTTTCTATAAGATGTCAAATTTCTCCTGGTTCAACATTGAAGCCTTGGCCTGGGAACATGGATTTCTATCAATAATCGATACTAAGAAGAATAAGGTGAAAATTTACCCCTTTTCAGTAAGACTCTTCTATGCAAACCTTCAAGGTGATTTTTACAAACCTCTATATGGTGGTGGTGATGGGCAATTATAGAGTAGGGTTTTAAGGGTTGATATAGTTTATTCTTGATTATAATAACTTTGAAGCAAAACAAGAGGATGTCGATCACATAACATTGTTTATGATGAAGTAAGTTACCTTTTCTGAACCAAAAATAAAGAAAAATTTTGGTCAATTTATGACCTCAAGCACGTGCAATTAGCAAAATAATCCATTGCACTATTCTACCATGAACTGGTAACTATGAAAAGATGTATGACAACAACTATAAAATTTTCTATGCAATTTACTCAAATCAAAAGTTGAATTAGGCTCAAATCGTTCACAATGAAATCAAAAGCTTTCATGCCGGTACTCGTCATACGGTATTTTATGGTGCTTACTTAACGAAGATCTTCATTCATTTTGGAATCAATGTTGACACGCTACAAGAATTGCTTCATCCAAAGATTATGGACCAAAAATCTATTTCCCTAATGAAGCTTCCATCTAAAATGGAGACTCTTCCTTCATATCAAGAATATGTTTCTAGTCTTGTTCGTGACACTATAGAACAATCTTTAATTCGACAACTGGAATAAGAGTATATTCAACAAGAAAATCCGGAAGAAACTCAATGAAGCACAGATAGTGATCAAAGAATCACTTTGTTCAAACCATCTAAAAATGTAGCTGCTTCGGATGCTATTCTCAAAGAAATCTAGAAATAATCTTCAATCAATAAAAGAAATTGATTAAAAGCCAACGAAATTTTGGAAAGACCGCTCTTAGGTTCTAGGAGAAGATTTAGAACAACTTTCTTCATGTTCTCGTTCTTCTTCGCCATCGAGTACGAAGCCAGAATCTTAGATACTTGGGTAAGACTATCAACTACTACAGCTTTCTACGTTCCATGATTTCTCTATGTTTCATGCTTATCTAAGTGTTTGTTTTTACGAACTATGTGACCTTTAGAACACTTTTTGTATTTTGTTCTATATATATTTGGTTGTTGCTAAACTTGTCTAAAAACCGTGTATTTATGAACTTATGTTTCTATTTCAGTGTTTCCGTAAGTAATTTCTCTTTTGTTATGTGTACCAGTTCAAGTTATCTTTGGGTATGTTTTGTTTCCTTGTCAAAATGTCCATATTTTTTTGTTGATGACAAAAAGGCAGAGATTTGTGATAGGGGGAGCATACGCATAGGGGGAGACTCATTTTTTACACCTTTATATATATAGTTGTCATCATCAAAGATGTGGAGATTTTTAAATCTCTATTTCAAGTGTTTTAATAATGACAACTATATCATTATATATTTCTAGTATATAACTATATTGCAGGAGAAAGAGCTATAGTAAGGACCATATAACTACCACCAACAAGGATTGATCACATTCAAGAAATTCAAAGATCATCAGATTAGGGTATGTATATGGTCATAAAATTATATGTAAAATCTCCTTGGTATCTCATATATACACATATACACACCTACATACATAACCGGTAACAAAGAGATTATTTATATCTATGTTTCAAAAAGCAAAACTCATAGTTTTCTGAATTTACCCAATTCAGTTGACTGAAGTATTTTCTCAATCGACTAGGGGTAGTCGATTGAGAAAACACCTCAGTCGACTGAACCATATTATTTTACCATACTTTAGATTTTTTTGACTTTTTAGCGCAAAATCTTCGGTTCATATTCACTAGACTGAATTTTATACTCAACTGACTGAACGCTATATAACTAATTTTTTCTGAAATGTCACTTTGAAAAGTTGCTACCTTTCTAACAGTAATAATCATCTACGAATGATTGCAACCATTTGCTATACCTTTTTGATTTCTATAAATGCACTATAAGATCAGAACTGAAAATTCAAATTGCATACTTGCTATTTCTGTATTCTCTAGCCTCTTAGTACTCATTGTAATTCAATTCTCAATATTCACTTAAACTACTTGTAACGACCCGTAAATTTTAATGGTTTTCAAAATATATTGAACTGAAATTTTGTGAATTTTTAAATAATTTAATTTTGAAATAAAAATCTAATATTATACATCTATATAAACATAAAAAATGGTAAATTTTCATCAGATAATATGGAAGTAAATTTTATTGTGAAATTTTATATAAATTCAAATCAATTAAATTAGATGGTAATAAAATATTTCTCAAACCTGAATATTTTTACATAATATTTTTGTAAATCATCTTCTGAGTGAGACGTCATATTTCATTTCTCCAAATTTGGACTGCTATTGCTCTGTTTATCTTAATTCTGGCGTTTTAGCAGCATATTCGGTACTGATTATCGACTTTTGATAGGATGATCGTTCCACTGGTATCTGTATACCGTTTTGATCGTCTCGTCATGTTGATCTCTATGGTATATTCAATTCTGTGTTTTGAAGTCTGATACGTAGTGGAATCTGCATAAACGGTAACCGTATCGGTAACCAGTTATGTCTTTTGGTTTCTTACACCCTTTCATTTCCTATGTTTGAACCAATAGCCATTGGCTTTTAAATTTCCCAGATTTTTACCTTGTGACTTTTGCTTTCCAACTTTAACTCATCGTATTCAATATAAAAAAATTATTGTTTGTTCATTGGCTTTGAAAGAGGAAAAAAGGAAACCAATATACATTTTTGTTCGTTCTCCCCTCTCCTCATTCCTGGCTTGGCGAAAATTTCTCCCATCCTCCTTGTAAGTACGACTCCATTTCCAAACCAAACGCCTTTTCCCTTACCACTTTTGTGCCGATCATCACCATCCCTCCCCACCTTGCTCGGCTTCTACTCTCAACCTCTCACTACCAAACATTGCCTTGCTTTCTCCCAGCATCCGCGCCTACAGCCTTTCACCTTGACCCATGACCACCGTGAGCATCACTAACCCAGCCACTCCACTCGACATGACCATCACGACCCATCTCCATCATTGCCGCACCGAACCGCCACCATGTGTATTCCTTTCCTCCAAAAAAAGCCAACCCAAGGTCACTCCACGTCTTGAACCCAAAACCCAGGGTCTTCCTTTCCCTCCCATCTCCAGCTTCGAAACCCACTCAGTCGCTTGCTCTTACACTCCTTGGCGACCCGATTCTCCTTCGCCTTTATGCAAGCCAGGACATCCTGGGTCTCCTTTCTTTTATGAAGTAAGGTATTATATATATATATTAGTTTATATATAATGTTTATGAGGTATGTATATTAGCTTGTATATGTATATAGTTATTTATGAGTTGGAAATTATGTTGTGTGTAATGTTTTGGTTTTCAAGTACAAAAAAATATATGTTACATATTGAATTTATATTTTGAAAGGTATGAATGGTAAACCTGTTATTTTAACTGAGTGAGAGCTTAAATATTAATATAATATAGTAGTATAGTATATATAGTTATATATATGTCACAGTTTTATATATGTTATAATCTGCTACTTTACATATTATATATCAGTTATATATGTACTTGTTCATATACATATACATATATATATATATGTCAAAATATTAAATTTTGAAATAAATGTTATAAATATTATATTATTTGTTGAAAGGTATGTACATTTTATAGTATATTTACAATAGTGTGTTAAAGGGTTAGATGTATTATTTTATTCTGATTATAAAGATATATATATATATATATATGTTATGAAGTTACACGTGTGTACTTTTTAAAGCTTGTGCACCATATTGCTTGTCCTGTTCATTATATATATATATATAAGTATATTAACCTTAAAATCTGGTTATATATGAAATTTGTATAGGTTATTGTATATATAAAGTTATATAGTTTGGTAAGTTTGAATATATATATCTATCTATGTGTGTGTGTGTGTATTTATGTTTATATATTAGTTTATATAGATAATTATAGGTGAATTTGGTTTTTCTAATATATATAAATATTTTATATGTTGGGATTTAATATTGATTTGTGTGTATATATATATATATATATATATTAATTTTAATATACGTTTAAAATTGATTTTGAAAATTTTATATATATGTAATATATCTTCTTTCTTCGATCCCTTGTCCATCTTATCTTATTTTTCAATATCGAATTTTTCGTAGAAATTTTTAGCTTGTCGTGGTTCCGTGTGCCTATCTGTGTCTATTCGCTTCAATTCTCATTCTTCTCTAGCCTTGAAAGGTGAGCAATCACTCACGATTAACGATCTTATATTTATTAAATTTAATTTCATTTGAAACAAAAATTGAAATATGTTGTTGTTAATTATTTAAATTACTAAATATATGTTATTATCTGTATCTATTAACCTGTGACTTTTGACGCCATACTCTATTATTTATTTTATCACTGATGATATATGCTTTCTGTTGATTGTTATATTATAATCATATTTTTATCACTCTACAAGTTGCCTATTAGTTTAAAGTTCCCTATGGGTTGAAACGATACATACCCGAATGATCTGTAGAATAGGAGAAAATCGTTATGGGTTGAAATGATAAACCCAAGCGATTTTCATTGAATTGAATTTGAGATTATGGAAAAGATATACCCCCGTAGATATTTAAATTGCGGATTGAAATGATAAATATTTGTATCACTTGACCATAGGATAGAAAATTATATACAGACACCATTGGTCTATATATATATATATATATATATATGTTTGAAATGATTTCCAAGGTTTTGAAAAGAAATACACATGGTTTTATATAAGTATTGATTTTTAAATGTTATATATAAATGTTATTTTATATATGTTCAAATTATTGATTTTTAAAATTATATGTTTGGGAAATTTAAATTTATAAGTTAGCTTTGAAATCTTAAATTTTAAGATTTTACTTATAATTTTATTATTTTTAAAAAATATATATAATGAGTTTTAACATAAAATAAATTTAATTTAATAAAAGTGATTTAATTTGTATATTAATATGTTTAATATTTATTTAAAATTATATTTAAAAATCAATTTTTAACAATTTTTATAAGTTAAGGTTGGAACGATAAATTTAAGTTGATTTGAAATAGTATTCTTTTAAGAATTATATTAATTTAAAATCAATTTGAAACTTATTGAATTTGAGATTTAAAGATATAATTCTATAACTTGATATAATTTAAAGTGATAAATTGAATATTTCAAGTTAAATAATTTGAAGGAATATCTAGTTTATTTAAAATGTAATTTAAGGTTTATTTAAATGATATTGGATTTACTAAGTAAATATTTCAATATTAAATAATTGTAAAGTTAAATTTGAGATATAAATGAAATTGACAAATTTAATTTTGTAAATGTTTGAATATTTAAAGCTTTGAAATTTATTGAGATCGAAATGGTTCATTTTGTAGTTCAAATATATATTTGGAATCGATATAAAATGTTTTATTGATATTTGAATTGAATGGATGGAGGAACTGAGATTTAATTTAAATGGGACTTTAGAATTTGAATTGATTTAAATTGATTTTTGAAATTTAAGGAAATTATTTATTTATATAAATTATTTTAATATATATACTATTTTTAGTATAAAACTATTTCAATATATATAAAAATTATTTTAGTATAAACTATTTTAGTATATTAATTATTTTAATATATACTATTTTAACTTATAACCATTTTTATTTTACTAAATATTTTTATTTTATAAACTATTTTATTATATGTACTAATTTCTATATCTAAACTGTTTAAGTGGGAAGTACTATGATTTCAAAGTTATGTTTTCAAAGTGTTATGATTTCCAAAGTGCTATAATTTTTATGTTTTATAATTATGAAAGTGTTATAACTTTGAAAATGCTATGATTTTGAAAATAGATATATTTGAGGTGAAAATGATATCATATTGATATGATTTTGAAATGATATGATATTTTGAATGACCGCAGTGTTATAATATCGTTTGATTGTTAAACAGACCGAGATCTGCTATTGTCACACTCTCTGCCAATGTCGAAAACCATTTTAACTACCGTGTATGTGGTGGAGATTCCAGAATGAAGTAGGATGGTGGCGGCATTCTGTTTGAGGTATATACATGGACCTAACTCCTGTGAGTTAGCTTAAGGTGGCTAGAACAGGAGCAATTGACGGGCCAAGTGAGGTAGCTCCTCCGATCGGACACACTCCTTCGATACCTTTCTATTACTTTGTGATTGTTTGGGTGCACCCCTCGGATTTGGGGAGTGTGGATTGAGTTGGGTGATTGCTGCGGCTTTCCGTTACCAACACCCCGCAAGTGTAATTGGTATATCTACCTTGGCATTGCCTAGTTGTGCCATGTCACCTACCATATTGAGACCGCTACGAGTTTGTTTTGTGTCGTACCTATGGAGTGCCCTCTGGTAGCTCCAATTTACAGGGTATTACGGTACTGTATAAACTATGGCACTATAAAATGTGTTAAGGGGGATGTAGGTAATGCCTTATCGCTATTTTAATAGTTTACTTTACTATACACATATTATAATAGTGTATATTACTACATAGTTGATAGTTCCACAGATACTTAGAGGATGATTATCCCAAACATCCTTTGAATTACTTGTATTTCAGTTTATATTTCACTTGAGTTGGATTTATTGATGCAAGAATGTTAATCTTGACTCAAGTGTTTTGTGTTTTGCTTTACACTCGAATCAGATTGAATGTCACTGCATTAGAGACACACCTTTCGAGTTGGAGCTTCTCTTGGAGATCCATTATCTATTCAGCTTGCAATTATCCAGTGGTCTCTAGTGATATATTCAGATTTGACTATTGTATTGAGACCTCTATGTATTCGAGGCATCTGTTGTGTCTTGTTTTAACTCGGTTATATATATAGTAGCTTCATGAACTACTACTCGTTTGTTTCCGCTGCTTATTGTTATATTACTCTGTGTCTGTGATTCTATGATTAATTTATTTAATGTATATGTTGAGTTTTTCCAAACATAAATTAACAATCTGATATTTTGAGCAATTCAAGTCTGACATGTGCGGATGCAAATGGTTGAGAATATCAGGATGTTACACTACTTCCACAATTATAAACTATACACTTCCACATTACCAAGGAGATTATTGGAAGAATTATAGTGGCAGTCAATATCTGTGTTATTTGGAACTCAAAGTTTGTCAAAGAAACTCTTTTGTGCTAACTTAATCCTTCGGGCATAGTGAGGGTTCTTTAGTTAAAGGAAATTCTGAAGGGCGGCTTCGGGACTGGATGTAGGACGGGAGGTCTTAAGCAGTATAAAATATCTGTTGTGCTCGCTTTTATTATTTACCTTCTTTATATTTAGTTATTTTTCTTTGCTTAGTGTATTTAGTAATATACACTCTCACACTTATATATAAGTTATTATATATAGATCCTATAGATTTTCACCTATTCCTTCGACAGGTATAGATGTGTCTATTCCATAAATGAAACCAGCGAATCAGACTCCATGCATTCGAAAGTGCCATGAATTTACTTTATTGATAATTTTTATGAATTCAGGGGCTTAAGTACTACAATAAAGTGAAATTTCCAATTTGATTTAGAAATTAAAGTTTACAAACTCAAGACAAGTACAAGTGGGGAAGGAATGAATTTGGATTTGCAAAAACGACACCTCTAGGGTCTTATTTATAGACATAGGTTGGACCCCCTTCGCATCAGTTCTTTCGACTTATTTGAAAGGATGCTTCATGACCTTCCATTGCTGTTGAATCTAGAGAGCCTCTCTAATGTTGCTTTCGAATAAGACTTGGATTCCTTCGACTCCATCGGAATGTATAAGAGTGACTCTTATGCTGTTGTAGATGTGTTTGATAAGCTTGAAAGGATGTCCCAACATGTGTTGAAGGTAAAAGGTGATGATGCTTTCAAATGCTTTCATTCTGATGGTTGTGGAAGCGTTCATTGAGGATGGTATGGCAAGTGGTGTTGACTTCTACGGAGGGTCAATTATTTTGTAAGTACTTACTTGGTTGGTTATGGAAGGCATTCTTGTTGACTCCTTCGGAAGAATTTGACTCCTTCAGTACTTGTGGAAGATAGCTTTTGTAGAAGCAGTTATTTCTTATGGAAGGTATCAGGCTTCGATAATTGTGGAGGCTTATTATTTGATACCTTCGAAAGGCATTTTTATCACATGCAAAACTCTTTAATGCGTGCGGAACCAATTATTGCAGAAGGGATCAATTGAAGTAAAAGGGTAGTCTTGATACCTTTTCACTCCTTCGGAAGCCCACAATGAATTAATACTTGCAAAATCATCTCTTTCACTCGTTCAAAAGGCCTTGCTATCATTAATGTTCTTCAAGTAGTTCTTCTTCACAATATTTTGGACTTCGATAAGGTTAAAGTGATTTTGGTAGTAACAAAACCTTTGTGAAAGTGTGGAGGAGATTGGAAAAGATTTAATATGAGATTAAGAAAGATAAAGAGGAGAAAGAATAAGAAGATATTGATTTTTGCCTTTGTGGATTTGTGAGGAATGAAGAGAGATTAAAATGTGTTTTTATAGACTTGAGAATGAGTGGCTAATGACGAAGAATACCATTCTTCCTTCCATGCTTTGGTACATGAAATTCCTTTTATCCTCTCAATTAAACATTTTTACTTTCTTTAATATGCCATTAGCTCAAATGTTTGATTGGTTGTTGATTTGTTCATATGTTGCTATACAATAAAGAGTTCAAACAACTTTTGTTGAATAAAAAGTTGATTTTTAACAAAATGTTTTTCGATCATATTTTCAGTATTTCCACATAGTATATATTTTGTAAACACATTTTAAAATTAAGTTATTTATTAATTAAAAAGTGTTTAAAAGTTTATAAAATCATATTTCACAATAAATCCTAGATACAAATATTTAAATAATTCAGATTTTTAAATACGAAGTATTTGAAATCCTGGGTCGCTACATTCTCCCCTATAGAATATTTCAACCTCGAAATTGCAACACAAGCAATAAAAGAAACAATCACTCATTCATACTCAACAGTATTACCATCACTAGCAAGCATAGGTTACGGTTTGCTTAAGTTCAAAACCTTCTTATCACACAAGGATGATAAATAGACTACTAAGCTTACCTTACGCTCAACAACCTCAAGTTATTGCTTAGTCAATTATTCATACTACCTTGAACAATTCAAAAAGTCATTTCCCAAACCCTCCATAAGACAACAAATAAGGTATTCAATTATATCAAAGACTGTAAAATGTACATATATCATCTATACATAATATCAAATCCGATAACTTACTCGATCACATACATTCCATTTCCAAACTAGTATATCTCACTTGACTTATCTAGTGCAAACTCTAATCTGGTTCCTTGATTAGACACTTCCATTCTCTTTACATAGTCACATACTATGATAGAAAACTTCCAAATAATATCAAAATCTGTATCAAGTGTTCGCCATTAAGAATCTAGTGAAAAGAATCCTAACTCAGACCTATGTAAATCACATTAAAATTATGTACTCGAATCCTAGATCAAGAACCGTCATGCAAATAAAACTTATCTACCTACAACTTACGTATTTTATTCTTTTAATTTCTTAACTACACCAATTTCCTTTTCATTTTAAATCACATTCATCTTTTTACATATAGTATTTATTATTTAATACTAAAATCAATTATGAATCATTTCATAAGACATTTCTTAAGTTTATAAACGTTTCATAAAGACTTATCTTTACTTATAAAACATTTTATTAAAAAAAATTCATTTAAAAACATTCAAGACTTCAGTTCACTATTCGTATAATACTCCATAGTATCCTAAAAGTATATACAAAACACACTTTTACACTTTACTTCCTGAAATTTCGAAGACAACCCAAAATAAATTTGGATCTTATAATTGAGTTAACTATCTATACTTCTTTATCCATCGGGCTAGGCAAGTAGCTAGGTATAGTAGGACTCTGGTATCCAAATTCAAGATAGATTCTACTTTCCTTAGACAACCTTATTAGTTGGCCCAATGGCATCGAGTGTTCTATTTAACAAGGATGTTTAACAAATTTTAAAAAAATTAAGTTACTATTTTTTTAAATTAAGAGTTATAAAAAATTCAACTTTTATACTTTTACAAAGATACTTAGCCTCAATCTTTATATCAATTCAGAAGTTTCGGACTATCCGAAATCATTAATAATTCATTTTTTTTTCCAATGGTTGAAAACTAACAAACAACATATCATAATAAAATGCACAACCAAACTATCCTAATGCATATGATACATGTGCCCATAACTTGATAGGAAACATAAGAATTAAACCCTAGGTTTATTTCAAATTATTTGAAATAATAATATATACATATATCCTTTTAGACATCAAATCATACTTTTCGGGATTAAACCTCAATCATTATTAAAACCAATTTCAAAAATATTTTCGGAAAATATACGTATAGATTGATAAACAACAAAATGATATAAGGAACTAGGTACTACCACGCAGTATCGTATATCCTCGCTATTAAGAAAGGTAATACTTTGGAGAACTGGTTTCCATTTAAAAACATTTTTCGCCCATTTTTGTTCATTTTCGAGCCATTCGAACTAGCTAACATTAAAATACTTTGTTTTTTGAATCGACTTGTTGATTCTAAGAGTAAAACCAAACCCGAACAAATCTTAAAGCTCTTTTGAAAACATTGGTCCTGTAAAATAGTTTTAAATAATACTATTATTTTTTACTCTGAACTCTTAGAAACCATTTTCAAAAACATAGGGATTAAAGTTCACAAATTCTCAATTTAATTATTTTTATTTATAAATATATTTATATAAACCATATTTATATAAATTTAATTTCATACATAAAATCATTTCACAATATTTATTCCCAAAATATCTTATCGTTCATTTAGGATATAATAAACAACTATTGAAACTAATTTTAACTCAATATTATCACCGAACTCCTTATAGTCAAATTGTGAAACTTAGTTCATAAGATGTTTGTTTCAATGTTCCCATAAATTACTATCTATCAACCTTTGTTTTGAAAAGGTAAATTACTTATAAACTGGTTAAACACAAAACAACAACGAACAATAATCAGTGCTCCTAAACTGGGCGAGCATGATTAAATAAATAATAAGTTATAATAATCGAATATTATCATTTCCTAACAAACAAACATAACGTAAATAACTATATCACTTTATTGAAAATTACTCTTTTATATATAAAATATAATCCTAGGTTAAATTATTTCATTACCAATTTCAAAATCAGAGTTGTGTTGGTTTGTCTTGTTCAAGTGTTTAGAAATCCTTATCGATAAGATATCTCCCATATACGAAATAGAATTCATAAACTCACAACAGACCAATTAACACATTATAAAATAATTTTATTGCACAAAAAAATACAAGCTCTCGTACATACATACATAATATATATATACATACATAATATATATATATATATATATATATATATATATATATATATATGAATACGCACTCAAACTCATTATAAGGTATTACTAACCCTATCTTTAATGAGTTTATCCCCATCAAATCAAAGGCTCTTGCTTAACCTTCAGCTCTGATACCACGATGTAACGATCGCCTTTTTGACCCCCCAATATAGACACTAATACATGCATGGTATTCATTTGTTGAGCACCTAAGTATGGGAAAGACAGAACATTAGGGTAAAATAAAAGGAAGGAAGGAAAAAGAACAAGAATAAGGAGAACCAAAGCATCAGAATCTCACACACGGAGCGAAAATATATAATATCTCAAAATGATCTTTACAAATGAAAACTGTATGGATAAAATAATCAGAGAAAACTAACATATCATCAGCACAGGCAGTTATAATAACCTATCCTTACAATTGCTAAAAATATAGATAAAGTAATGCAGCGAAAAATAAATACTATGATAAGTAATCATCCACCCTCCTCTCCAAGAGCTCCAACGAACATAATCTGGAAGTTTATACGTGGCTGACCGAGAATTATAAGAAACTAACACCCGGATTAGTTTAGTAAACCAGCGTGAGAAACTCAATCATATGGATTCTTATATTTATAAAACCCTTATAAAATGAAAAATATCTCGAAAGGCCACAATGCAAATAAACACGATCGGGTTTTTACCTTACAATAACCAAATCATTTCATAAGAAAATCAAGTGATACTGCAATAATGTTTAAGGTTGAATATAAATATATAACATTGCCGAATGGTTACATTAATTAAATTCAACGGCATATTAGAGTAAAATTAAAACCGCTAAGGCATATTCACATAAACGGATTTTCCATGAAGATCTCCACATTAAACTGAGACCGATCTCATATGACAAGGATCGCAAGTTTCCTTCCGAGTATCGTATATCTCTAAATAAATATATCATTAGCGAACCCGAACCATGTGGAACCTAAGTATCAACAACTTCCCATGCACAACATCTATAAGAATACTATAGACAATAGAGTTGATGTATCCCTCTAGGTAAGAAAAACCCCTGGATCGTGCATATTACTCTATCTTTATGTCGAGGCTACGTTCGACATCTTTCACACAAGTCTTCATTACTCGAGCAGATCATGAATCCCCAAATGTATTCCAACATCACGAAACCAAATGGGTTCTAGCATCTTGAACAAATCCACTTCCTAGAGATAGAACACGTATCTTAGGCTTAAAGCGGTTTTTGATAAGTAGAACACTTACCGATCCTGGTTTCCTCAAGACTAAATCGACGAATTTGGTCATATTCAACAATAATGTGAATGATCGCACAAGGTAACTAAGCTCCGTATACTCTATGGGAAATGCGGATTAGGATCTTAAGGCTTGAATAATACTAGAAGGGGGTGAATAGTGTTTTGTGGATTTTATAAATCTTTTTAAACTTATGTAATTTAATCACCAACAATTGCAATTCACAGATACAGATATAATCACAGAATCAAATAGATGCAAATACTAAATAAGAGTAGTAAAAAACGAACACACCGGGATTTTATACTGGTTCGGAGTTACCCTACATCTAGTCCCATACAATTGTATAGATTTCTTATCAAAATAATCTCCCATATTACACCCTCGATTTCAAGGCTATGAGGTACACACTTCTGTATTCGAGTTCAAGGCAACTCTCTTGATTTAACCAGGCTACAAGATCACCTAATTGATTTTCGGGGCTATAATCACACCCAATTAATTTCAAGGCTCAACCGCACCTTTTACTCAACAGTTTGATTTACAAAAGTTCATATAACTCTGAATATGAGATCTTATGGAGAGAGTGGGAAAGAATCAAAAAAGAGATATTCAAGTCTGATTCACTTGGTATTTCGGCAGAATATAGTTTAGGACTCTTTAGAATAAATGTTGAAGATGAAGAGGAGAGAAAACAAGTGAAATATGGTATAAAATTCGTTTAGAACTACTGGAATTTATAGGAGATCAACAGCCATATCTATTCATGAAAGGATACTACGAATAGACACTTCTTTTGAAAATTTTAATTTTGGATTTAACGATTACCATGTCGACATGGGGGGTAGGGGTATGTGACATGCTCAAGGCAAAATTAATGGTTTGGTTTTCTTATTAAAATTGGTTTCTATAATTTGTCAAAACAATTTCTAAACTTTGTAAATATATTTGAATATAGTTTAAACATATAAAAGAGTTTAGAAAGTAATTTTTAATATATATAACCTTAATCTATAAAGTGATTTAAAATCTGAGTATGTAAATATTTTAAAGCTAAATATTTAAAACAAGAGATGGTTTAAAAACAAGGACAATTTTGAAATCAAAATATTAAAAATGATAAATTAGTTTTGAGGCTAAAATATTTAAAACCAAGAGAGATGTCTTTTTTGAAAAGAAGGTTTTGAAAATATTTTTTAAAAAACAAGAGATATATTTTTGAAAATCATTTTTATAAAATTAGTGGATATCAAAATAGGACCGCCGTATGTTCCACTAGATATTGTCATAGATTCCATCCCACTAGGGTCCATCCCTTTAACAGGCTCGAAGTGGATTTCATTCCACGAATAAATTTAGAATAAAGATATAAGTGTTTTTAAGAAGTTTTAACATAATTCTAGAATCAATACTTATCTTATATTATTGAAATCTTGAACCCTTGATATCTTGATACTCATGACTCTTCAATCTTGATATCTTTAGTCTTGGATCTCTATACTATACAGTCTTCATTCTTGGTACCTGCATGTTTATATCCTGCATATACATAAATATCTAAACCATAATGTTAGTATTTATATTTTATAACAAGTCCTAAGGTTGTTGTCATCAAAACCATCATCTCAATGACTAACAATCTCCCCCTTTTTGATGATGACAACCTATGTTTATAAAATATACTTCACCTTCACCATAACTCCCCTTAAAACTAATAACTCCCCTTTAATCTAAGCCTTACTACTCTAACTACTCTATTTATATTTCTCCCCCTTTATCATCAACAAAAACTTATCCTAAACTAATACAACTCCCCCTTATTCTTATATTGGAGTACCTACGACAAAATATGATGGAGTGTGTGTGTGTATTTGTGTGTGTGTGTGTGTGTGTATATAATAACATGAGTTAATAGTAAAGATATGATAAATATGAAAGTTTAAATCCAATAAATATATACTATGTTTCATAAAATGTTATACGATCCATTCAAACCAAATCAATTCTAATCAAATCAAAGCAAATCAAATCAAATCAAGTCAAATCCCACACTTCATACACAAGCAATTCAAACTGTATGGAGATCAAATATTTCTTGGAACTTCAACCCATCCTTCTTTTGCAAAGGTAGGATCCTTTTTAATATCTTCCTAATTTTCATTATCTTGAATCAAAGTTCCTACAGGATCTGCATCGATATCATCTTTGTTTAGTGCCAAAATCATCCAATGGGTGCATTGAAATGCTTCTCTTGTTCTTTTATCATCTGTATTTGACTTAGTCTAAGTGACTTCGATTGTGGAGAATAAAAGTAAGTATATTATTGAATGAACTGAGAGTTTCCTTAGGATTATCACTTCGAGTTTGAGAAGAGAAAGCCATTTTTGGTAAGTAGTAAAGAGATGCAAATAGTGATAAGTAGAAATGAAATTACAAATTTTTGAAAGAAACGTGTGCTTAAATAGGCAGAAATTCATTTAAAATGAATAGACACGAGTTAGTTATTTTAATTTCAAAATTTTAAAAATAACCAAATCTAACAGTTATATGTCGACATAGGTGGTAGACGCATGTCGACATGGGTCTGTTAATTTATGTGTCTTATTTATTTTGTGAAAAAGTATGTATATATATATAAACTTATATACTATACTAACATTTATTCCAGAGACACGATAAGGTAGAAAAACGTAAGATAGCTGATTTTTATAAATAGATGAGATGATACACAAGATACTACATAATATGATAAAATGAACAATACAAGCACACACAAAATGAAATAATACATCATAACCTAGTTCTTGGAATGTGCTAGAAGATGAGGAAGATGATGATAAGCCAAGTTTCTGACCAACTTTAGCAAAGAATCTGTTCATATTAGTGGACATTTTATCCAATTTCTTACTAATGGATCTTTTGAGAATCTATTGATTTTCCACTATGATCTTTTGATTTTTATGGAGAGTTTTGTTGGAAGGATTGTTAGTATTGGTAGGATATTCAATACTTTCCAAGGAGGTTTCTTCATTATCTTCTTTGATTTCCATTTCCTCCCCTTCTTCTTCTTCTTCACCTCCTCATTTTCTTCCTCCAAATCTTTATGTGCCAACCTTTCATCCTTTTCGGCAAGAAATTCATATTGTTGAAATATGAAAGGAATTTTCATGAGAGAAATGTTGGAATGATTAAACACTTTTCTTGAAACAAATTCTTCCCCTTTGTAATCGACACCAAAATAATTAAAAATCCGAGTGAGATAGGTTCCATTATACAAGGTATTCTCGCCCATTTCCAAATTTTTAGGATGGAGTTCATCCATAATCACTTGCGCCCAATTAATGTCACAATAACCAAAGATAGGAAAAGGAGATTTACTAAATTTTAAGTTGGGTTATTGAAATTTCCAAATCTAGGAGTGATAGTATTTTGCAAAAAAAGATTGACAATACACGCTTTCGGACGAAATTACGATTTTTAAATTCGAAGTTCTCATCTTCTTCAAAAATGTGATGAAATGTCTCACGATCACGTTCATCAATATTAAAAGTAGAAAGATCCATTTTCCAATTCTTGCAATTGAGAATGTTGCCTAAAATTTCACAATTTAAAACAATTTTAGCGCCTTTAACACTACTCCAAATTTCATCTTCATTTCCTTCATGAAAACCACAATTAAATTCGCTTAAAACATTTTAACAAGATTTGGGTAACAAATAAAACTATTTTTAGAATTGTCATAAAGACTAAGGATATGATTCTCTTAAAGAAGAGTATTGATTTCATATGTAGATTAATCGCTAAAGATAGCAAAATTTCCCGCATGAACTTTTCCGTAATTAGCATAGCTTATATAAGCCTGGATTGCTTTCGGATCATTATAAAGATACTTGTAATGGTTTTAGACAGCCTCATTGTTGATGGAGTGCTTGAAGAAGCCATTTTTGAAGAGAGTAGAAAGTTTGAAAGAGTAAAGAGAGTTTGAATTTTAAAATGAAGGTGAAAAGATATGATAAGAAAATGCAAATAAATAGATATTCAATAGACATGTTCACTGGTCAAGAGACACCTTTCCATAACATTTGATTTGGTGAAAAGGTAGTGGGAAGTTCAAAGATTTGAATTCAAATTTGAATTTCAAATTTCTGATAGGGATGTCGACATCGTGGGTAGGGCCATGTCGACATGGTCAAAGTATTCATGTGACTATACACACACACATTATTTTTAATGTCTATATATTTTCTGGAGTAATATAAAATATAATAATACTCTTTTTGATATAAAAAATATTATAATTTTTAAAAATAAAAATAAACATAATAATAAAAAAATTAAAATTCAAACAACACATAATTTCAAAAACAATCGAACAATTTTAAGCAAAACAATTTCAACCAATATATTGTAAATGTGTACGTTTTTCTAGATTCGTATCTCCAAGCTCATCGAAATCATGAATAGCCATAAAGCGCATATTTGAATTTTCCGTCTTCTGATCATCATCGCTTGTGGAGGAGTCTGAGTCATCTACTGTAGCGGTATATGATCTTTTCCTTTTCTTTGTATAATCATTGCTTGCAGGAAACTTTTGCTTATCAAGATGTGGGCAGTCTCTTTTGAGATGGCCTGGTTCGTCACAGTTGAAATATTTGATGTGGTTTGGTACTTCATTTTGATTTCTAGAATTTCTGTGACGACCCGGAATTTTATAGCGATATCAATTTAATAATCTGCATTAAATATTAAATTGATTTGATATATTTTTATTAATTAAATCTGAATTGATACTTTTCTTTAAATAAATATTCAATTGGTAAATTTTATCTGTTAGAAATTAATTGTTTGCTTTCTATTTATATATGTATATATTTGTATACATTGTAAATAGATGAATTTGTTTTAAAATTTAACTAATAAAATATGTTTAAATACTAATATATATTTTGGTGAATTAGAAATTGTGTTTTATTTAATATAAACTTTTCAAAGGCTAAATAAATCAATATAGAGTTTTAAATATATAAGTAAATGTTTAAATAGTTCAAGATTCATTTTAACTTAAGTTTAAAATTTAATTTATTAACAAAGGATTTGTTTACTTTTCTTTTAGTATAGTTTGATTTAAAATATGAATTTAAAAATATATATGAGTTATATATATAATTTTGTAAATCAATACATTAACATACACCAATAAATATGTAGTTTATAATAAAAGATAATCTATTCTATCTATCATTTCAAAGTGATAAATATGTTTTTATAAAATAAATAAAATTAAAATATGCATATAGAAATATAAGTAAGTACATAAGTTAAATTATAGTAGCATAACAACTATCAAGTCATTTAGTTTCAAACAACAAACATAGGAATAAAATAAAATATACATAAAGCTATAAATTAGAAGTTAACATACTATATATAATAAGTTAAATAAGTAATAATCATATGGAATAAATTTATATAACATTCACATACTTCTCAAATATAGTAATAAGTCAACAATAAAATTAGAAACAAAATCATTTTTTTAAGTTTGTAAACTATCAAAAATGAAACTGTAGAATATACATGTATGTATATGTTTAAGCATCAAGACAAACAAAATTCAGTAACAATAGTGTGTGCAGGTCAAGCTAGATTTGCTGTGTTTTATTGTACAAATTTGGTCTTAGTTGAAACAAAGGACAGTAATATAAATACATGTCATACACACAAAATTCATGAACAAATATATATGTGTGCAGGCCAAAAACTAGGTAAGATAAAAACAATAACAAAGTAAAGTGTGATTGTATAAAACAAAATGAAGATATTAAGATATATTTGTATGCAGGCTAAATAAATAAACAAACTGCATATATGAAGCTTGTGAGGGAAGATAGTATTAAATATCTTAAGCTAACAAATAAAAACTAATTAATGAAAAAAAATCTTTTAGTACACTAAGCATTTATATCAGCCTACCATTTGAATAAATATCTCTGGTTTGAAATCTGTACAAACAAGATTGTATGCAAATATTGTCTTAATGGTATGAAACATAATAATAATGTACACTGTGACTTATTTATAAATATCAAACTTCTTGCATATATAAATTGGCATATTCAGTTCGAACTGAGTAAACACTTTATATTCAAATAAACTTCAAACAAAAC
Organism: Allium cepa; assembly: GCA_030765085.1. NCBI lineage: Eukaryota > Viridiplantae > Streptophyta > Magnoliopsida > Asparagales > Amaryllidaceae > Allium > Allium cepa. The sequence continues at coordinate 780,971,070 of CM060941.1, read as the reverse complement.
AACAACTCAAATTCAATTCAACCTGAGAATCAAAGGAGAGAGTTCAACCTGAAAGTTGCAAGCCTGATGCAAAGCAAAAGTGCCTTTGTTCTTCCATATTATTGGTGAGTAACTTCTTTTTTAAAAGCTTAAGAAAATTTTAATTTGTTGCTTGTGAAAAATTTCTGAGATGAAGTTTTAAGTATGTGTATATATATTTGAAAATGCATGTGTATATGGATGGATAGATAATTGCTGTAGTTAAACTTGTTTTGCCTGTTTAGTTTCAGGCTTGGCTTCTAAACAAGGCATCTAATTCCTTTTGATCTGTTGGCTGTTAGTTGATAGAATTTAAACGAGACTCGTTTGTTTAACCTTAAGATTTAAGTTTAAAATTTATTTAATTTAAAATATAAGAAAAATTTATCTGGAAACCAAAATATAACTGACAGTGTTTATATATGTCTGCTTTCTGTTACTCTGTAAACAGAACTTCACCTTCAAAAATCATTTGCTTCTTCTCTGATTGATGAATGGACTTAAGATTTGAATAAAAGATGTTTGTAACATTAAGATCTAAGTTTAACAATTTAGTTAAGATATAAACATCTTAAAACTTTGTCTTTGGAAACCAATCTCTGAGCAAACTCAACATTTGACAAAATTCAACCTCCACCGATCATTGGTTCAGGTTCATGGATCGAATAGTTGAACCAAACTATGATTTTTAAAATTAATATGGGAATTTTTAATGTAAGGATTGAGGTGCACTTCGTGTTCTTCTATTTTAGGCATTTTAAGTTGCCATGGTCGATCAAGTGAATTTGGGGGGTTGAGCTTCGGTCTGTGGGTAGGGGAGGTTGCCATGGAGTCGGGAAAAATAGGGGGTGGCGGCGCAAATGGAGGGGGAAGCATCGGTATGAGATTCAAGTTTTTAAACCTAAGTTTAACTGTGCTGGAAATTTTCGAGCACCGCGACTAGCGTAGGCGTGCGAGTGACACGTGGTTTTGCGGGGAGGTTGAGGGGAGGTGGTTGATGACGTAACCGGAGTTTGGTGGCCTCCGGTGGTGGGGGCACTGTGCGCGTGGCGTTGACAGGTATTGGGGTGTGTTGAGTTCGTTGTTTTCCAGGTTTTGTTTCTCGTTCAATTTTCGCGCGTGCGCCTGGGAAACTCGAAGCGATGCTGTTGTTTTATCGGGGGAAGCTCGTATGTTACTCGAAGTAACAAGTGAGGGGGTCGGGTTTTTGGTATTCAGGTTTTTAAACCTGTAGCTGTTTTTTTACAGTTTTGAAAACTTGGTTTTAAAATGTAATCAAAGTTGAAACTAGCTCTAACTCAAGTTTAAATAGTGAATATAAGTTAGTTTGAAAGAGAGTTAGAAATAATAAAGTTTTCAAAATTTAAATTATTTGAATAATTTAAAAGTGCTTAAAAATTAAAGTATTTTCAAAACTAGAATTGAGTTCAAATGAAAATTTAAACTGTTAAGGAAAATTGAATCAAGTTAACTCGGAAATTGAGATCAGGACTTGGACTTGAATTCTAGATTTGAAACTAAATTAAAGTTTTATAATTTAAATTTATTCAAATAAGTTTTAAGTGCAATTGGACATGTAAGTTTACAAAGAGTTTTGAAAAAAATAATAATAAATTTGTTTTAAAACTTTATTAATGATAAATTGGTTTTTAATTAGAAAGTATATTAAAATAAATGTTTTTAAACATATTGAAATTTAACTTTAAGAATTTTTTTTATACGCATTAACTCCTAAGTTGATAAGTAAGAATAATTAATGATTGAAACTAATTAAACTAGTAATTATAGTGTAAATGTAGTAATTAAAGTTAATTAATAAAGTAATTAACTAATATGTGATTTAGAACTATATATTAGATTTTTAAATTAATAATGGTCAATTAACTTATAATTAATAATAATTAATATAAGTTGATGATGTTAGAAGGAAATAACTAAATAATTATTAATGAAGTTCATTAACCAGATTATGTTATAATTAATTAATATGATTAGAAGTTAATTACTTATTAATGGTGTAAATTAATTTGAGTTAATTAATTTAGTTTAATTAACTGATATTTAGGAATTAAATTACTTAGAAAAGTAATTGAAGGATAATTACGGGATGTAATTAATTGGATAATATTGTTAATGGAAGTAATTGAGAATAAAATTACTTAAAATTAATCAAGGGATTAATTAAGCTTGTTATGGAGAAGTAATTAATTTAGGATGATTAATTACTGTATATATTAATCAAGAGGATTAATATTTGTAATTTGAAGGTGTGTATTCTTCATATAATTAACAAATGAAATGTAATTAGAAATCATTAATTAAAATAATTAAAGACGGGAATTAGAGAAATTGATTTATTTGAGAATAATAAATCAACAAGATAATTAAATGGAAATAAATCGATATAAATGTAATTAATGGATTTATTCAAGATTAATTTCTGTAAATAAATTAAAGGAAATTTCTGGAATGCAGTAAAGAATATTCAAATCAAAGATGATTAATTTGAATATATAAGTAATTGATGATTTGGTATGCGTAATTACTTAGTGTAATTAATGGAGCATAATTACTCAGAATAGTAAATAGATAATTACTTGATAAAATTTATACAAGATGATTTGTAAATGAGGTAATTTGAATAATTTCCTATGTAATTAATCAAAGGATTGATTTATGAAATTAATTAATCATGGATTGATTAATAAGTAATTGAGAGTAGTTAATTACTGGTTTGTTATTAATCAAGGGGTGATTAATAATTGTGTTTAAGTAAAGATTAATCACTTAATTAATTTAAATAAGTAATTTAATATAAATAGAAGATCATTAATTAATATAATTAATGATGTAATTAAGAATTGTAAATCAAGGAATCATAAATTAAGGAGGGAATTAAATGTTAATCTAGTATGAATGATTTAGAATAATTCATTTGAGAATTATTTTAAAACTAAATTACTTTTTGTAATTAGAAAATGATTAATTAATCTAATTAATGATTGTGAGACAGGATTTATGGAAAAAGTAATTAATTTAATTTATTTTAAATTAATTAAAATGGAAGTAGTTAATTTAATTCATTTTAAATTAATTATAGCTTGTGATTCATAAATCATTGTTGATGGATGATATTGATATTTCATTGTTTGATTGTGATCTCAGAAATGAGTTGGACAATGTCTATGTGATATGAGATGCTTGGTTTAAGTATGATAATGTTTAATTATCTGTTTGGATGATGATATTAATTATCTGTTTATGATGATGATGTGATTATCTATTATGAGATGTGAATTATCTATCTGTGCATATTGATGATATTGAATTCACTGTTAAGACTAAATAGACAACTTGGCCTTAAAAGACACGTTTTGGATTTCGATGAGACCGGGATCGGGTTTCCGCATTAGGAATATCCGAAAACCACATCGTTTCCAAATTACGATAGCCCGTGAATCTGAAGTGAAGATGAAGGTTCAGAATGCAAGGGTTATCGTCGTTAACTCTGAGGGTGATTCCAAAATGAGTGTAACGAGATGATGCCTTCGGTTTCGTTCGAACCCGGAATGAACTTGTATGGATTGAATGCTTTCAACACATCGTAAGGCGGACGATGAGCATTCTAAGAAATATGTTCTATAAAGGTAATCGTAACCTCAAGCCTCATCAACCGGGAATGGCTAAAACAGGGGAGGTGCAGCAAGGTTAGGTGGGTCATGCCCAAGCAGGACGAGGTATACCCCTGTCTAGATGTCCCTTTATTCGGCGGTGTGGGCGGTTGGTCTGCAGCCAACTGCGGGGTTATCTTGTTCGGGACTGTTCAGTAAGGAATGGTTCCGGCCTTGTGTTGCAGGGGAGTTAGGGTGGCTCCTCGGTACTGTGATCTAGACCAAGTACTGTGACGGGCGGTACCCCAGTAGCCCTGCCATTGTATGGGATCCAATTTCCAATAAGCGCCGTACGTTTTGATTGTGCCCAACTATGTTGGAATGTGAGATGTAAGCATTTCAGCTATTTCTGTATTTTACTTGAAAACCCTAGACACTATTATAATATCACTGGATTTCCTATAAAATGTTTTGGTTAGCGTAAGGTAAAAACTTTTCCATGTTTATGTGTGGGAAGTCTTACGTGATACCTTTTCTTTTCAAAAGATTTTCAAAGTTAAGCAACTTTAACCTGTTACTCATACCAGACCCATGTCTGACCCGAAGTTTATTTTGTTTTTCATAAACTCTCGGGTACCCAAATTTTTACGGGTAGCCAAGGGATTCAGGTTTAGCTTTGACGAATTCAGGAGGAGCAATGGAGCAGGAGGCTTCAGCGTTATAGATATATATTTAGTTCCGCTGTGTGGTATCTTTGTGATGTATTGTGTATTGTGTTGTATTAACTAGACAGGTGTTTATAACTGTCTAGTATGTGATGTACTATATGTATCACTCTGATTGATGTTATATATATTATGTAAATACTTATGTGATTATTATATTTCATTCGTTCCGCTGTGAGATTCTGATGTTGTTGTTCTTTCTTCTCTATCTTTTCTATTTTCTCACCTCTTTCTTTCTTATTAACGATGCTTCTTCCTGGGCGTAGGAAGTGGGGTCGTTACAGTGGTATCAGAGCGCTAGGTTGAGTGAATACCTAGGCTCTTAAGTGATTTCTTTCCTGAGAGAGCGTATTTGTAATTTTAATATATATATATATATATTTATTTTCATCTATTTGTTGGATTACCTGTTCGGGTTTTCCAATATAAGTATAAGGATAGATTGAGTAGTGGTGTGTGTAACACGACTACCTGTGGTTGGAAGTATATTTGACGAGACCGTTGACCTAATACCGTCTCGAGTAAATTTGTGGTGTAAGGATTTCACCTAATCTCTGGAGAAAACTGTTAAGATTTGGAGTCCATTTTGTTGTACAAGAGTGGATGAGTAGAATTTGGATTGTGTGAGTGAGCAGAAGCTAGAATATTATTTTGGAACCTCAAGAAGTAGTGGTTGTGTGTTAAGATGCAGGGGCGATGGATTGTTTCCGAAAAAGTTCTCAAAGATCTTTGGATAAGGAAGTATGTCTGCATCAGTTTTGAGTTTGATTTCAGCTGAATGTTGTGTTTGGCTTTGAGGCCTGAGTTTCCCGAGGAATTTTGGATTAAGAATTTTTGAGCATCAGTAGCGGTGATTGCAGCTCAGATTGTTCTACCGGCACGCGATGTGGTCATCGAAGTCCAGAATCAGTTTTGTGAAATCATTTCTTCAATAGATTGGCTGGGTAAATTTAAGCTGTTCAGATAGGTAAGGAGAGAACAGTTTTCTTTGGATATTAGCCTGGGTTGATCGCAAAAGAGACTTGCGATAGTTAAGTGTTCTCTGGGATGGCAGAATTCTTCTGGATATCTTTGAAGTAGTCGGTGGTTTGCCTTAGCATCTAAGGAATTGAGTTTGATATCGACTGGATTTCAGAAGTAGTGCCAATAGTTCAGCTTAGTAATAGAATGGATTCTAGAGAGAGAAATTAGTGAAGCGACTCAAGTTTTGGAGGAATTTCTGAGTTTTATTTTGGATCTGCTGAATCATATTTTTGTCATGTGTTGTCCAGTTATGCTTATGTGCATCATCAGCATTTTCATCTACTCTAGACCGGAGTTGTGCAGCGGAAGCAGTTTGAAGTGCATCAGTTTTTCTTTTCAGGAAAAAGAGAAATTGTTTTCTACCGATGATAAAAAAAGTTGAGTTCTTGATTTTGGTTGGTTTTGAGAAATTTATTCTACTGGATTGTTTTGGATTCAGATTGTTTTAGGAGTTATCAGCGAAGGTTGAGCTGATCAGGTGGGTTGAAGGCAGCTTTGGACTGTAAGATGTATTTGGTGGATAAGAGACGAAGGAATTTGGATTTTAGAATCGAAGATTTGATTTTGGAAGAATTTTCTCTGATTCGAAGGAGTTATGTAGATTAGTAGTATAGACTGTTTGGATTTTATAGATCGAATATTCCGGTATTATACTGGGAAACTCTAGGGAGCTCTATCCAGAATTTTGTATGGATAGTTAGCTTTGTTGATTGAGTTGATTGGTTGTGATGATTGTTAGCATGTGATTGATATATGCTTATGGTTTAAAATTAATTTAAAATCTTAAATATATTATTAAATTACCTTTGCTTTTAAATTTCGGGGACGAAATTCTTTTAGGGGGGGAGGAATGTGACGACCCGGAATTTTATAGCGATATCAATTTAATAATCTGCATTAAATATTAAATTGATTTGATATATTTTTATTAATTAAATCTGAATTGATACTTTTCTTTAAATAAATATTCAATTGGTAAATTTTATCTGTTAGAAATTAATTGTTTGCTTTCTATTTATATATGTATATATTTGTATAAATTGTAAATAGATGATTTTTTTTTAAAATTTAACTAACAACATATGTTTAAATACTAATATATATTTTGGTGAATTAGAAATTGTGTTTTATTTAATATAAACTTTTCAAAGGCTAAATAAATCAATATAGAGTTTTAAATATATAAGTAAATGTTTAAATAGTTCAAGATTCATTTTAACTTAAGTTTAAAATTTAATTTATTAACAAAGGATTTGTTTACTTTTCTTTTAGTATAGTTTGATTTAAAATATGAATTTAAAAATATATATGAGTTATATATATAATTTTGTAAATCAATACATTAACATACACCAATAAATATGTAGTTTATAATAAAAGATAATATATTCTATCTATCATTTCAAAGTGATAAATATGTTTTTATAAAATAAATAAAATTAAAATATGCATATAGAAATATAAGTAAGTACATAAGTTAAATTATAGTAGCATAACAACTATCAAGTCATTTAGTTTCAAACAACAAACATAGGAATAAAATAAAATATACATAAAGCTATAAATTAGAAGTTAACATACTATATATAATAAGTTAAATAAGTAATAATCATATGGAATAAATTTATATAACATTCACATACTTCTCAAATATAGTAATAAGTCAACAATAAAATTAGAAACAAAATAATTTTTTATAAGTTTGTAAACTATCAAAAATGAAACTGTAGAATATACATGTATGTATATGTTTAAGCATCAAGACAAACAAAATTCAGTAACAATAGTGTGTGCAGGTCAAGCTAGATTTGCTGTGTTTTATTGTACAAATTTGGTCTTAGTTGAAACAAAGGGCAGTAATATAAATACATGTCATACACACAAAATTCATGAACAAATATATATGTGTGCAGGCCAAAAACTAGGTAAGATAAAAACAATAGCAAAGTAAAGTGTGATTGTATAAAACAAAATGAAGATATTATGATATATTTGTATGCAGGCTAAATAAATAAACAAACTGCATATATGAAGCTTGTGAGGGAAGATAGTATTAAATATCTTAAGCTAACAAACAAAAACTAATTAATGAAAAAAAATCTTTTAGTACACTAAGCATTTATATCAGCCTACCATTTGAATAAATATCTCTGGTTTGAAATCTGTACAAACAAGATTGTATGCAAATATTGTCTTAATGGTATGAAACATAATAATAATGTACACTGTGACTTATTTATAAATATCAAACTTCTTGCATATATAAATTGGCATATTCAGTTCGAACTGAGTAAACACTTTATATTCAAATAAACTTCAAACAAAACAACAACTCAAATTCAATTCAACCTGAGAATCAAAGGAGAGAGTTCAACCTGAAAGTTGCAAGCCTGATGCAAAGCAAAAGTGCCTTTGTTCTTCCATATTATTGGTGAGTAACTTCTTTTTTAAAAGCTTAAGAAAATTTTAATTTGTTGCTTGTGAAAAATTTCTGAGATGAAGTTTTAAGTATGTGTATATATATTTGAAAATGCATGTGTATATGGATGGATAGATAATTGCTGTAGTTAAACTTGTTTTGCCTGTTTAGTTTCAGGCTTGGCTTCTAAACAAGGTATCTAATTCCTTTTGATCTGTTGGCTGTTAGTTGATAGAATTTAAACGAGACTCGTTTGTTTAACCTTAAGATTTAAGTTTAAAATTTATTTAATTTAAAATATAATAAAAATTTATCTGGAAACCAAAATATAACTGACAGTGTTTATATATGTCTGCTTTCTGTTACTCTGTAAACAGAACTTCACCTTCAAAAATCATTTGCTTCTTCTCTGATTGATGAATGGACTTAAGATTTGAATAAAAGATGTTTGTAACATTAAGATCTAAGTTTAACAATTTAGTTAAGATACAAACATCTTAAAACTTTGTCTCTGGAAACCAATCTCTGAGCAAACTCAACATTTGACAAAATTCAACCTCCACCGATCATTGGTTCAGGTTCATGGATCGAATAGTTGAACCAAACTATGATTTTTAAAATTAATATGGGAATTTTTAATGTAAGGATTGAGGTGCACTTCGTGTTCTTCTATTTTAGGCATTTTAAGTTGCCATGGTCGATCAAGTGAATTTGGGGGTTGAGCTTCGGTCTGTGGGTAAGGGAGGTTGCTATGGAGTCGGGAAAAATAGGGGGTGGCGGCGCAAATGGAGGGGGAAGCATCGGTATGAGATTCAAGTTTTTAAACCTAAGTTTAACTGTGCTGGAAATTTTCGAGCACCGCGACTAGCGTAGGCGTGCAAGTGAAACGTGGTTTTATAGGGAGGTTGAGGGGAGGTGGTTGATGACGTAACCGGAGTTTGGTGGCCTCCGGTGGTGGGGGCACTGTGCGCGTGGCGTTGACAGGTATTGGGGTGTGTTGAGTTCGTTGTTTTCCAGGTTTTGTTTCTCGTTCCATTTTCACGCGTGCGCCTGGGAAACTCGAAGCGATGCTGTTGTTTTATCGGGGGAAGCTCGTATGTTACTCGAAGTAACAAGTGAGGGGGTCGGGTTTTTGGTATTCAGGTTTTTAAACCTGTAGCTGTTTTTTTACAGTTTTGAAAACTTGGTTTTAAAATGTAATCAAAGTTGAAACTAGCTCTAACTCAAATTTAAATAGTGAATATAAGTTAGTTTGAAAGAGAGTTAGAAATAATAAAGTTTTCAAAATTAAATTATTTGAATAATTTAAAAGTGCTTAAAAATTAAAGTATTTTCAAAACTAGAATTGAGTTCAAATGAAAATTTAAACTGTTAAGGAAAATTGAATCAAGTTAACTCGGAAATTGAGATCAGGACTTGGACTTGAATTCTAGATTTGAAACTAAATTAAAGTTTTATAATTTAAATTTATTCAAATAAGTTTTAAGTGCAATTAAACATGTAAGTTTACAAAGAGTTTTGAAAAAGAAAAAAAAATTTGTTTTAAAACTTTATTAATGATAAATTGGTTTTTAATTAGAAAGTATATTAAAATAAATGTTTTAAAACATATTGAAATTTTACTTTAAGAATTTTTTTATACGCATTAACTCCTAAGTTGATTAAGTAAGAATAATTAATGATTGAAACTAATTAAACTAGTAATTATAGTGTAAATGTAGTAATTAAAGTTAATTAATAAAGTAATTAACTAATATGTGATTTAGAACTATAGATTAGATTTTTAAATTAATAATGGTTAATTAACTTATAATTAATAATAATTAATATAAGTTGATAATGTTACAAGGAAATAATTAAATAATTATTAATGAATTTCATTAACCAGATTATGTTATAATTAATTAATATGATTAGAAGTTAATTACTTATTAATGGTGTAAATTAATTTGAGTTAATTAATTTAGTTTAATTAACTGATATTTAGGAATTAAATTACTTAGAAAAGTAATTGAAGGATAATTACGGGATGTAATTAATTGGATAATATTGTTAATGGAAGTAATTGAGAATAAAATTACTTAAAATTAATCAAGGGATTAATTAAGCTTGTTATGGAGAAGTAATTAATTTAGGATGATTAATTACTATATATATTAATCAAGAGGATTAATATTTGTAATTTGAAGGTGTGTATTCTTCATATAATTAACAAATGAAATGTAATTAGAAATCATTAATTAAAATAATTAAAGACGGGAATTAGAGAAATTGATTTATTTGAGAATAATAAATCAACAAGATAATTAAATGGAAATAAATCGATATAAATGTAATTAATGGATTTATTCAAGATTAATTTCTGTAAATAAATTAAAGGAAATTTCTGGAATGCAGTAAAGAATATTCAAATCAAAGATGATTAATTTGAATATATAAGTAATTGATGATTTGGTATGCGTAATTACTTAGTGTAATTAATGGAGCATAATTACTCAGAATAGTAATTAGATAATTACTTGATAAAATTTATACAAGATGATTTGTAAATGAGGTAATTTGAATAATTTCCTATGTAATTAATCAGAGGATTGATTTATGAAATTAATTAATCATGGATTGATTAATAAGTAATTGAGAGTAGTTAATTACTAGTTTGTTATTAATCAAGGGGTGATTAATAATTGTGTTTAAGTAAAGATTAATCACTTAATTAATTTAAATAAGTAATTTAATATAAATAGAAGATCATTAATTAATATAATTAATGATGTAATTAAGAATTGTAAATTAAGGAATCATAAATTAAGGAGGGAATTAAATGTTAATCTAGTATGAATGATTTAGAATAATTCATTTGAGAATTAATTTAAAACTAAATTACTTTTTGTAATTAGAAAATGATTAATTAATATAATTAATGATTGTGAGACAGGATTTATGGAATAAGTAATTAATTTAATTTATTTTAAATTAATTAAAATGGAAGTAGTTAATTTAATTCATTTTAAATTAATTATAGCTTGTGATTCATAAATCATTGCTGATGGATGATATTGATATTTCATTGTTTGATTGTGATCTCAGAAATGAGTTGGATAATGTCTATGTGGTATGAGATGCTTGGTTTAAGTATGATAATGTTTAATTATCTGTTTGGATGATGATATTAATTATCTGTTTATGATGATGATGTGATTATCTATTATGAGATGTGAATTATCTATCTGTGCATATTGATGATATTGAATTCACTGTTAAGACTAAATAGACAACTTGGCCTTAAAAGACACGTTTTGGATTTCGATGAGACCGGGATCGGGTTTCCGCATTAGGAATATCCGAAAACCACATCGTTTCCAAATTACGATAGCCCGTGAATCTGAAGTGAAGATGAAGGTTCAGAATGCAAGGGTTATCGTCGTTAACTCTGAGGGTGATTCCAAAATGAGTGTAACGAGATGATGCCTTCGGTTTCGTTCGAACCCGGAATGAACTTGTATGGATTGAATGCTTTCAACACATCGTAAGGCGGACGATGAGCATTCTAAGAAATATGTTCTATAAAGGTAATCGTAACCTCAAGCCTCATCAACCGGGAATGGCTAAAACAGGGGAGGTGCAGCAAGGTTAGGTGGGTCATGCCCAAGCAGGACGAGGTATACCCCTGTCTAGATGTCCCTTTATTCGGCTGTGTGGGCGGTTGGTCTACAGCTAACTGCGGGGTTATCTTGTTCGGGACTGTTCAGTAAGGAATGGTTACGGCCTTGTGTTGCAGGGGAGTTAGGGTGGCTCCTCGGTACTGTAATCTAGACCACGTACTGTGACGGGCGGTACCCCAGTAGCCCTGCCATTGTATGGGATCCAATTTCCAATAAGCGCCGTACGTTTTGATTGTGCCCAACTATGTTGGAATGTGAGATGTAAGCATTTCAGCTATTTCTGTATTTTACTTGAAAACCCTAGACACTATTATAATATCACTGGATTTCCTATAAAATGTTTTGGTTAGCGTAAGGTAAAAACTTTTCCATGTTTATGTGTGGGAAGTCTTACGTGATACCTTTTCTTTTCAAAAGATTTTCAAAGTTAAGCAACTTTAACCTGTTACTCATACCAGACCCATGTCTGACCCGAAGTTTATTTTGTTTTTCATAAACTCTCGGGTACCCAAATTTTTACGGGTAGCCAAGGGATTCAGGTTTAGCTTTGACGAATTCAGGAGGAGCAATGGAGCAGGAGGCTTCAGCGTTATAGATATATATTTAGTTCCGCTGTGTGGTATCTCTGTGTTGTATTGTGTATTGTGTTGTATTAACTAGACAGGTGTTTATAACTGTCTAGTATGTGATGTACTATATGTATCACTCTGATTGATGTTATATATATTATGTAAATACTTATGTGATTAATATATTTCATTCGTTCCGCTGTGAGATTCTGATGTTGTTGTTCTTTCTTCTCTATCTTTTCTATTTTCTCACCTCTTTCTTTCTTATTAACGATGCTTCTTCCTGGGCGTAGGAAGTGGGGTCGTTACAATTCCCATGATCATTCGTTTTGAAGTTATTCATCTTCCTATATTCTAGAAACTTCCAAAAATTCTTTGTCATGAAAGCTTTTCATCATCATCATCACTTCCCGGGTCTGATCCATCTGTTAATGCATTGAATGCAATTGACTTCTGTTCTAATGCCTTGCTGTCTCTTCTCCCTTGCATTTGTACTTCGAACGACATTAGATTTCCAATTAATTATTCAATCTTCAAAGTACTGATATCGTTTGCTTCTTCGATTGCAAGAGTTTTATGATCCCATTCTGGAGAAAGAGAATTTAGAATTTGTCTGACTTGATCTTCTTCGAAAAACAAATTTCCCCATGATATTAGAGAATGCACAATATCCTGAAATCTACTATACATATCTGAAATGGACTCATTAGAAATCATTTTGAATAATTGAAACTGATTTGTGAGTATGGATATTTTGGTCTGTTTGACTTTTCTTGCTCCTTCATGAGTAACTTGCAAAGTTTTCCAGATATATTATGCAGATATACAAACAGATACTCTATTGAATTCATTCCTATCATGTGAACAAAATAAAATATTCATGACTTTGGAATTATCCTATGCAATAGTCTTTTGCTTAGCAGTCCACTATGCAAAACTAGTTGTGGGCTCAGAAAATTCAGTTTTTGTGATATTCCAAGTGTCTAATCCTATTGGCTATAAATATATTTTCATTCTACATGCCCAATATGCATAGTTACTGTCATTAAAAAGTGGTGGTCTGCCAATAAACTGACGCTTTACAAATGAACAGGTGATAGTGTTAACAGAACCAGTGTTGGTAGCCATTTTTAAAACTTTTCAAAATTCAGATGATGAAAACTTTGAAAACCTTGCTCTGATACCAAATGTGAGAAATGTGGATTACGAATCTTAAGGCTGGAATAACACTAGAGGGGGTAATAGTATTTTATGGATTTTCTATATCTTTTTAAAACTTATGTAATTTAATCACCAACAAATGCAATTCACAGACTCAGATATAATCACAGAATCAGACACAGATGCAAATACTAAATAAAAACAGTAAAGGAAAGTACACACTCAGATTTTATACTGGTTCTAAGTTACCCTACATCTAGTCCCGTACAATCATACAGATTTCTTATCAAAATAATCTCCTAGATTATACATTACGCCCTCGATTTCAAGGCTATGAGGTACACCCTCCTGTATTCGAGTTTAGGGAAACTCTCTTGATTTATCCAGACTAAAGATCACCTAATTGATTTTTGGGGATACAACCACGCCCAATTGATTTTAGGGCTGAACCATACCTTTTACTCAATAGTTTGATTTACAAAAGTTCCTATAACTCTAAATAGCACTGAGATCTTATGGAGAGAGTGGAAGAGAATCAAACAAGAGATAATCAAGTATGATTCACTTGGTATTTCGATTGAATATATTTTAGAATTCTTTAGAATAAATTTGGAACATGAAGAGGAGAGAAAACAAGTGAAATATGATAAAAAATTCGTTTAGAACTACTGGTATTTATAGAAGATCAACAGCCATATCTATTCGTGAAAGGATACGACGAATAGACACTTCTTTTGAAAATTTGAATTTTGAATTTAGCGGACACCATGTCGACATGGGGGGTAGGGGTATGTCGACATGCTCAAGGAAAAATTAATGTTTTGATTTTCTTATTAAAATTAGTTTCTATAATTTGTCAAAAAAATTTCTAAACTTTGTAAATATATTTGAATGTAGTTTAAACATATAAAAGAGTACAGAAAGTAATTTTTAATATATATAATCTTAATCTATAATGTGATTTAAAATCTGAGTACATAAATATTTTAAAGCAAATATTTAAAACAAGAGATGGTTTAAAAACAAGAAAAATTTTGAAATCAAAATATTAAAAATGATAAAAATAGTTTTGAGGCTAAAATATTTAAAACCAAGAGAGGTGTCTTTTTTAAAAGAAGATTTTGAAAACATTTTTTGAAAATAAGAGATATGTTTTTGAAAATAATTTTTATAAAATTAGTGGATATCAAAATAGGACCACTATATGTTCCATTAGTTATTGCCATGGGTTCCATCCCACTACGATTCCATCCCTTTAACAGCCTCGAAGTGGATTCCATTCCACGAATAAATTTTGAATAAAGATGTAATTGCTTTCAAGAAGAATTCACATAATTCTAAACTCAATACTTATCTTGTACTATTAAAATCTTGAACTCTTGATATCTTGATACTCATGAGTATTCAATCTTGATATCTTCAGTCTTGAATCTCTATACTATACAGTCTTCATTCTTGGTACCTGCATATTATATCCTGCTATATATATATATAAACCATAATGTTAGTATTTGTATTTTGTAACAAGTCCTAAGGCTGTTGTCACCAAAACCATCATCTCAAGGACTAGCATACTCTCCCCAAGCAAGAAAAAATACAAGCACTATCAATTCATCCAAAGCATAATCTAGTCACACAAATGACTTTTAATCCCTTTTTAATTAATTTATCCTTTATTAATTAAAAACTATTTTTATTAGTAAAGCACCTTTTTATCAAATAAAACTTCTTTCATTAATCAAAACTTCCTATTATTAATTAAAACTAGCATTAATATTTAATTTCTCCTTATAAAAGATATTTACTTGTATTCTACTATTTCATTATTCACTTATACTCTTTTTAATACTTAAAAAGTGTTCATATACTTATTTCAATGGTATAAGTATATTCACAAATCACTTAACAAAGTTTTCCTTACTTAAAATATAATCAAAGAGGTTAAAAACAAGTGTTACCAAAATATTGTTACTACAAACCCCTTTTGAAAATTACTATGCCTATAGGATCGAATAATATGGAATAATAACTAAGATATCTATTAGTGTAGAATAAAAATAAAAGTAAATAAAGCAGTAAAGTAAATGACACCAGAGATTTTTATGTTGGTTCGAACTCCTGTCCTACGTCCAGTCCCAGACTCCTTCTAAAATTTAACTGTCAACCCTCACTTAACCCAAAGGAATATGTCTACACCTCCAGAGCAACCGAACAGGACTTGACGCTTGAAAACCCGTACAAGACTCGGTTACAAAATTGTTTGTATTGACCTTGTGTGTTCTTTTAATAACACGAATTTGTCAATTATAGTACGTACTTCTTATAATCTTTTCCTTAAGTATGATGTATATAGTTGTGTGTATATAAAGAATATGAAGTCTGAGATTGCTTGAAAATTATAGGATTATGTTTGTAAGCAATTGATAGTTGAAATCAAGAGAACAATAGATGCAGAAAATATAATTCAAGTAATAGAAAGAGAGTAAGTGAATTCGGTGATTTGATCTTTGAAATTCGCGCCTATATATAGTAGATAGAGAGTTGCTACTTTTGGTGAAAAGATTTCAATGAATAACGACGGCCGCAGCTCTCCGTGAGGAAGAAAACCATTCATGAAAGGAAGTGTCTATTCAGAAAATAGCAGCTGGAACCAGGTCAATCGACTGGTCTATGAACTTCAGTCGACTGAATTTGAAAATATACAGTTCAAAAGGCTGCCTACATATATTCAGTCGACTGATTGACCTTGTTCAGTCGACTGAATTCTATGGATAAAAAAATTACCATAGTTCATTTGGTAAGAGCACTTGCCTCCTAAATTAGTGACCCAGGTGGGTTCGAGCCTTGCGCCATGCATTTTTGGAAAACTTGATTTTTGATTTAAAATATAATTTTACCAATGACTTAAGTTCAAGTATTGCTTCATCTATTATTATTGTTATTATTTCATTTATTTATTTATTTAAATGAAAATTTAATACTTCTATAAATGCTTCATATATTTGTGAACTACTTGGGGATAGATTTTAACATAGCTAAAACTAGATTTTGACCCTAAACAACATATATATATGAATCATACTTTATATTCTTGAGTCTGGTCTTCTTAGTTCTTTGTCACAGATTCATAAGTCTTCGTGTCAGTTGAATTTCTTATCATTAATCAAAACATTAGATCCAACATTCTCCCCTCTTTTTGGTGATGAAAACTCCATTTTTGATATTAATGAATCTCAAAAATATTTCTCTGTAGTTCTATATCTCCCTCTGAATATGCTAGCCTTATCTTTTAGTTTCTCCCACTGAATTTGTGCTTGCATCATTTATTCCTACAAATAGTGTTAGAGCAATATCTTTCTCCCCTTTTGTCATCAACATAAAGGAGAGTTTATATGATGACATAAATTATATTCCACGTAAGTGTTAACATAGAACAATATAAAATAAAATAACTACTACTTACAATGTAAGGTATTAGGAAAAATTAACATTTAAAGCATGCGATACCCAAGGTTCTTATAATCTCCTAATTTTTAGGAAACCATACCCATTTGGATGTGGTTGAACCTTTATAGATATAGTTTTCATTACAGATCACATTCTTATAATAATTACTATTATAAAGTTGTTTAGCATGATCAATCATATTAGCTGAAATCCATATCCTAATACTATTATTCATTAGTTAGTACTTGAAAAATAATTTCTATCATTTCGAAACAAAGTATTATTATGATTGTAAGTGGTTTTAGAACTATCTTTGTTATTAGTACTAGCATTTAAAATTTTATATAAGAACAAAAATCTAGTACTATTTTTACTTTTAGCTTGTTTATAGCCTAAACCTCTTTTATCATTGTAAGCTTTAGAATTTGTAATTAAGGAAGATAAGACTTTACCATTGAAAAAATTTATGATTTTATATTTAATTATTCAAAATTTACTTTAGAATAACAAACTTCTTTTTGTAAAATATCTTTATTAACTTTTAAAATCTCACATTCTTTATATAATTCTAAATTCTTTTTATTTAAAGATTCATTCATTTTTCAAGAGACAAAATTAAAGAGTTAGAATTATTTATAGAATTTTCCAAATATGTAATTTTGTTTTGCAAAGCAATGATTTCGTCCAAAAAAATCATTGCTTTTATTTTCTAACTGCTCATTTTGTTTTTATAGGAAATCTTTTTGTTAAACATGTTCTTCTATGGTATTTTCAAAACATTTATATTGTTTCACCAAAAATTTATTTTTCTCTTTTAAATTGGAAATTTCTTTCTCACATTCTTTTAACTTAGCTAAAGCAATTCTGTCAATTTTATTCAAAGTTTTACAATCTTTTAATAGTTCATCATGTGTTAACAAAAGATCTTTATATAAAGAATCTAAGCATATCGATGTTGATATGAGTTTAGACATGAAACATTTGTTTGTTTGCTGCATTGATTCTTCTTTATTGCTCTTCCTTTTCCTAATGCCTTGACTAGATATCTTTATGGCCATTCATTCTAGGATGTTATTACGATCTCTAGAATCTCAGTCTCTGATACCAAATGAAAGTTACCGTGCTTATAGGATCGAATAATATGGAATAGTAATTAAGATATCTATTAGTGCGAAATAAAAATAAAAGTAAATGAAGCAGTAAAGTAAATGATACGGGATTTTTATACTGGTTCGAACTCTAGTTGTACGTCCAGTCACAGACTCCTTTTGGAATTTAACTATCAACCATGACTTAACCCAGAGGAATAAGTTTACACCGCCTGAGCTACCGAACTGGAATTGACCGCTTGAGCAACCAAACTGGACTTGATTACAAAGTAGATTTTCTTGACCTTTTGTGTTCTTTCAATAACACAGACTTGTCAATTGTATTACACCCTTCCTATAATCTTTTCCTCAAGTATGTGTGTGTAGTTGTGTGTGTATGAAGAATAGGGAGTTTAAAATTGCTTGAAAAGTATGGAGTTGTGTTTGTAAGAAATTGAGAGTTGAAATCAAGAGAGCAATAGATTCATAAAATATAATTCAAGTAATAGCATGATAGTAAGTGAATTCGGTGATTTGATCTTTGAAAATCATGCATATATATAGTAGATAGAGAGTTGTTACTTCTGGTGAAAAGATTTCAACGAATAACCATGGCCGCAACTCTCTGCGAGGAAGAAAACCGTTCATGAAAGAAGTGTCTATTCAAAAAATAGCAGTTGGAACCGATCAATCGAATGAATTTAAAAATATAAACGTGCACAGGCATATGCACACGTTCAAAAGATTGCCTGCAGATATTCAGTCAACTGAATGACCTTGTTCAGTCGACTAAATTCTATTAATAAACAAAAATTACTATAGCTCATCTTCTTAGAACACTTAGCTCCTAATTTAGTGACTCGGGTTCGAGGCCTCCTCCATGCATTTTTTGAAAACTTGATTTTTAATTTAAAATACGAGTTACCAATGACCCAAGTTCAAGTATTGCTTCATATATTATTGGTTATTATTTTATTTTCATTTTTTAAAATAAAACTTTCATTAATTTTATAGATGCTTCATATGTTTGTGAGCTACTTGAGGATTGATTTTAACATAGCCAAAACTGGGCTTTGAATCTAAACAACATATATATATATATATATATATATATATATGAACCATACTTTATATTCTTCAGTCCGGTCTTCGTAGTTCTTTGTCGTGGATTCATGAATCTTCATGTCGGTTGAATTTCTTGACATTAATCAAAACATAAGATCCAACGTCGTCTCTTTTATAAATTAAACATATAATTTTTTTATATTTTTATAAAATATTTCAATAGTTGTAATTATCTTTAAAATTCAATTATTAAAGATCTAATTATATTTATAATAATTTTCCACTTTAAAATATAATTCATGGGTCTAAAAACAAATGTTACTAAAACATTATTACCACAATAAACACTTTATATTTAGTTATTTTCTTTAAACTCTCTTTTAAAGGTTTAATTACATTTATAAGGGCTTAAGACAAGTGTTACTCAAATATTGTCACAAAAAAACCAAATCATTTCATACTTTAAATACCTTTCACTTCAAACTTTATTTTTAAAGATTTATTATACTTAAGAATTTAAATCAAGTGTTGTTTAAAATATTATGACCGCAAACCCAAAGCATTCATTTATACCTAACCTTAAAGTATTCGTTATTAAATATCTAATTATATTCCTAAGTATAACAAATAGTAAGGGTCAAAATAAATGTTACCAAAACATTGTTTACTACGGCCCAAAACTATTTCTGTACTTAACCATTTTCTTTAGAACTTTCTTTCAAATATCTAAGTTAATAATATTTGTTTAAGTTCGATAGTCGACTATCCAGTTAAAACAATCGCTTATACAAATCAATTTTTGTATATATAACTTTCAACATTTCAACTTATATTATTCCTCTTCCAAGAGTTAAGTCAGGTACTCTAACTAGTTGGATCAAACCTTGCCTGCACACTTCATTCTTGAATCTTACAAATAGATAAATCTACTCGTCAATTTTTAGTGCTAAGCCTAGTAGGTTACCTTTTTCAAAACATATGTATGTATAGGAATACCTTTAAAATACTTATTAGTGTGTTAAAACTCTTTTAAATTACTTAAAAATATATTATAATTATTAATATAGAATATTATGTTAAAGTAACCAATTTTATAATAAATAGAAAAAACCAAAATAAACATGTTTAATTTTAAAAGCCACTTACATCTGAAAATTCATAATTAATTGAATAAAAATATATTAAAAATGAAATCAACTTTAAAACACTTCAATATAAGATAGAAAACAACACTAAAAATATCAGAGTAAAATACATAATTTAAATATCATTTTTACACAATTTATAGTATCAAACAGTAATGATGGCATTTCTAGAAATGTTGTCTAAAGTTCTGTTATATGTTTTTAACATATTTTACAAAAACTTTGCACCTAGTTTTCGATGCTTTAGCAAACGATTTTTGATTCCTTCTACAATAGCTAGTATACTCTGGGTACTTAGAAACCATGAAGAAAAATTCTAAAGAGCAACTTGTGACGACCCGCAAATCCATACCCTTTGAATCGACAATAACCCACACATGTCCGACCCAAAAAACACAGACTGACGGAAAGTCAAGAGAAAGAAAAGAAGAGAGAAGAAGAGAAGAGAAGAAAGAGAGAAGATAGAACTAAGTAGAACAATACAAAATCTCACATCGCAGCGGAAAATATATAATATCATATCAATGATCTTTACAAAACAGAAACTGTATATATACATACATCAATTGGAGTTCAACAATCAATCAATAGTTATCAGCCTAAACAGTTATAATAACCTGTCCTTACAAAAGCTGATAATAACAATAACTAACAAAGAAAGCCAGATAATCAAAATAAGTACGTGTATATGAAAATGAAGATCTCCAGCTCTCCTGCTGAAGCTCCAAAAGCACTAAATCTGAACCTGTAAATATACTCGGTCTGACCCGAGCATTGAAAGGGGAGAACGTCCGGATCAGTCTGGTAAACCAGCGTGAGAAACACACTCATCTGAATTTATTAAATTACCAAACTTTTCCTTTATCAAAACAAAAGTATCTCGTAAGACAATTCCACACATAAACACAGACATGATTTTACCTTACAATAGCTAAATCATTTCTTTCATATCAAATCCTCTTATATTATACTAGTGTCTAGTATATACAAATAATATTAATCATAGTCGAAATGTTTACCCATATAGCATTTCGAGGCTATTCATTACGCCTTTACAAACAAAATCGCAGCTCGTAGTAGGTTTTGGATTTCCATGCAAATGACCAGGTGAAGGGACTACCTTTCGGCAGTACATGTCCAGAAGAATGTACCGAGAACCATCACAAATGATCCTCTACCAACACAAGATCGGCCCATCTCTATAACTAGATAGTACAGAATATATCATCCTTCGGTCGTTACCGACCTTTACCGAGGGTCCTCTAGCATACAAACCACAAAAATCAGATACACGACGTCATAGCGTGCAAAGATATATCTAGAAGAGGATGATCATATCCTAATGGGAATGACCCATTTAGCCCTGCTGCATCTAACCCTGTTTTGGTCATTTCCGGTTGATGAGGCTAGAGATAACGATTACCTTTCACAATCACATATCGCATCACTTAGAATGCCACACGGCCATTTCCGTTGACTACTAACTGCCTTCCACAAAAATTCAACCCTTAAGCTCATACGTCTCAAGGAGGGTGTTAAGCTAAGAGAAGTTGCCTTCTCCGCCACCACTGATGTACGTTTGTAAAAAGCAATGTACGTAATCTGTAGAAATGCAATGTCAGACAAACATCCATACAAGTTGTTCAGGAACAAGACAAACCAAAGGTACTTTCCTACCACATCCTGTCGGGAAATCCCTAAGATTAGTAGCGAATAGTCCTTACATTGGATATTTCATAATGAAGAGACCACTGCTACTGGATGTATATTGGGATTTCAAATCCAAACGATCAACACGCAGTCCTCCACTGTGAAAATCCGGAATAACAATATCATCACAAGCATTCTGCACAATCGTCACATATACGTTGGTCCGAAGTGGTTTTCAGATAAATCTGATCCCAGTCTCTTCGCACCAACAATGCAAAAGCGTTTCTCAACCTCACACAGAAACCAAGTCTTATAGACTTTTCACGTCTCCAACTTTCAACTTGCTATCCTTCGGGCCAAGAAGGAAGCTCGATAGATTGGAGCAGTACTCCACACTATACGAATCAACATCCTCAACACAAATGATAATCAAGCCTACACAGAAGGCTACGTACTAAGTGTACGACTAAATAGTTCCCACATTAAGTTGAGGAACTAAAATTTTGCAAAGTTTGATAGTCGGTTATTTAACTATCAAAACAAACAAACAAATATTCAGCACCATATGCAATCACTAGGCCCTTTTATTAATCTTTTATTTATTAAACTATTTGCCAAATATTCACTTTAGATTATCTTTAAGAGGATATATTCTCAAAACCATTTCAACATTGGAAAAACTTTCTAAATACTTATTTAATAATAAGTAATTCACAATTCAATTTATATTTTCAACACTTAGAAAATATTACATATACTTAAATTAGGATTAAGTATATATTTATTCTTTTAAGGAAAGTATTCTCTTAAACGCATTTATTTGGGTCAAAACGAATGTTGCGTAAAACATCGTTATGACAACCTAAAATCACTAGTATATGGATTCGAAATAAAGATAGATATATAAATCCCAATACTATACAAAATATTTCCTTTCGAAAATCATTTACTATAGCAACAGTGTTATAGTCCATCAATTCCTTACTTCTCGAAAACGTCTGTTTCAACAATGAATGTTGAAATCTATGGTTTCGATACTTAACATATTTTAAAACATCTTTGAACCATCTACCTCCATTTTAAAATGTCACTTTCCAAAATATTTCTTTAATATATTATTTACTGTCCAAAATCGTGAATATAAATCGTTTACCAAATTTAATATTATTTCAACGTTTAATTTAAAGGATAATTCACTGTCAAAATCGTGAATATAAACCTCTAACCAAATCAATACTTCTACATATTTAATTAAAGGATTATCCACTATCCAAAATCATGGATATAATTCCTTTAATAATCTTCTATATTTAACTTATCAAATTCAATCATTTTTGAATTTATAGATCAATGTTTATAAATTCCATTTATATATTATAAAAACATTCATATACAAAATTCCTTTATAAATCAATTCCATTTAATAACTTAATAATATGCCAAAAATCTAATTATAATTTAATTACTTATAATCTCTTTATTTACAAAATCATTCTTTTATAACTTCACCAATTCATAAGTCTATACATCTTTTTTACTTATAAAATCCATTTTTAACTCGATTTGAACACTTTTGATTTATAAAAATACAATTTTATAAATCTTATAAATAAACCATTTATAATAATTCAAAATCTTATTTAAGACTATTTTACAAAAAAATCAACTTCATATTTTAAAAATCACATTTCAATTATATTTCGCAAAATTTATAATTTTTATAACATAAAAATTATAACTTTTATTTATTCAAAATAAATTCAATTCCTTTACATTTCAAAAATCAATAAAATGTTTATTTAAAAAATCACTTTTAAAATCCTTTTAAATTTGGAAATCATCACTTAAAACATTTTTTTAAAATTCCAAAATAGTCCCAATGTTGCAACCGCACTAAATACATCAATCACGACATCCAAACATCATATATTATACGATAACAGAATATATAACAATATCTGTCAATAAATCAATACGGATAAGGAATCTAGTTGGATCCCTCTAACCTATCATCTGCAATAAATATACATATTAGAAATATGTGTACAATGTCTGCTTCGAGGCAGACGTGCTTACAAAGGGTCATCCGCTCATACACGGGAAAGTATAGGGTCATCTGCTCCACTAGGCATGTACATATATTCAAATACCAATCAATATATCACGTATCATCCAAACAATCATCAGTCATCATAAATAATATTTATTCTCACTTATATAAAGATAACAATGAGCCAGAAAGAGTGAGTTGTACTCACATTGCTTGTAGTCGTCGCGTTAGCGATTTGTTTTGATTAACATTAAACGAGCGTTTAATTTCAATCAAAATTTTCACTAGCTCAAATAAATCCCAATCCAGCTCCATAATGTTGTGCTCGTCAATACGGATCTAATGCAATTCGTTTCGTGCGAAAGGACCTCGTATCAAAAAATTACAGCGTTTTAAACATTAAACAAATTTTAATATAATTTATTTCACAATTTTTTTATTTCTAAAACCTTGCTTCACCAGAGCCGTTTGATTTCATACCTAGGATCTAGGTCGTGCGTACGTTTCTTCCTTCTCTAGGCATTTTTCAAATGCAAGAACCTATTGTGGCCACCATTTTAAATCGAATTTTCACGACCAAAACGAACGTCGTGACGACGATCAGAGAACTCCCCCACCTTTGCGTACACGTGTGCCACCTACGGCTGCAATCATGACAAACTCGGTCGTCACTAGGCCATAAAAATCGTGCGTGAATGTATTGCCTTCAAACTGAAATTGTCGTTGATCCGCCTTAAATTTGATCGTACCCGTTGGATTGAACGATCTCGTTGTGCTCTTCGATGTTGTAGATGGAAGTTTTTTGAATCGATTGACGAATTTGGAGATAATCGAGGGGGAAGGTTAGAATTTTCTAGCCATTGAAAAGCTAGAGGCGGCTAGCCCTAACCCGTTAGCGATTTGTGAAGAATGGAGAAAGTTAGGGGCTTTTATATAAAATTTTAGGACACTATTCATCCGAAAATTTTCCAAACTCGAAATGAAGCATGCCGCCTGGCGTTTATAATGTTTTACCCCTATTCCGAACATAATGGAATATATATCGGGAGCCAATTCAATCGTGTTTGGAAGATAAGTTTTCGAAGCGACTATTTAAATTTAAAATTCACTTAAACTAATTTCTACGGATTTTAGTTTGCTTCGGACAAACCGTAAATCCGATTGACACGAAATTTAAAATATTACAATAATACGACATTGTGGATCCGATGAAACTGGTTTCGTCGAAATCTGGGACTGTTTGAAAAATGGCTATTTTTACTTGTCAATTAAATACTAAAATATTCAATTTCTACAATTCAACTTTTAATTCAATTTTAAAAGTTCTGTAACATCGTTCTAATTCAAATATGATTTAGTTTAACTTTATAAATCATTTTCATTCACATTAAATCCAAATCTCAATTATTTTAACAATTTCAAATATTAAACTAACAATTTAATTATCCAATTAAATCATTATATTCGAAATATTATTTATTTCGCTTATAAACTTAACTTTTAAATATTTAAAATTAATTAAATATATGAATTTCAAATGCCTGAAATTCTGGGTCGTTACATTCTCCCCTACTTAAAAGAATTTCGTCCCCGAAATTATCAAGTAAGAAAAAGTCACAAAATCCATTAAATTTTCAAAAACAATCGTTCAAATTAGATTTACCAAATCTCTAAGTGTTTAACTTTCCCAAATCCATTAGTTAAACTTTCAAAAACTTTTCTATGTTTCAAATCCATTTATAGTTATCTTTCCAAAACCAAACTATACCGTTCAACCTTTAATTCAAAAACCAAAACTTTAGTTACCAGATGTTTTCCAATTTTCTCAAAAAATTTCTAACGCCTTTGCGCGGTTCGATCCAGAAAAAGATAACAATATATATATCATAAATATACATCTCACCTACGAGTATGCGACATCCTGAAGGAAAAAAAGCATAAAAGTACGATATGTAATCTGAGATATGTACCTTATATATTATTAGCGAGCATATATGGCTAATATGCCGCGAAAGCGAGCTCCAAATGCGAAGCAAGCGCCATACACACCTACTAAACACTCAACAAACAATGAGAACATGTATATATGAAATTAATATCAATATACAACATATACCAACCACTATATACGCTAATATAGCAAATGCAATCAATAAGCAACAAATCCAACCATCAAACATCTATCATCCAACAAATATCCATAACCAAATCAATATACATTCACTTTTCATTAATATTCATTGAATTGATTTTCAAGTTAATCACATTTGATTCATTAATATTGGATTTTACTACCATTAATTCATTCATATTCAATTAGCTTACATTAACTAAATTTACATTCAAGTTAGTTTACTTCCAAATCAAATCAAGTTCAATTCTATTTAAATTTACTTCACTTTCAATTGAAATTCAATTATTTTACTTTTAATTGACTATCATTCAGTTATTTAATTCACAGCTTCTTAACTTAAGTTTTATTCAATTCTTAACAACATCATTTCTAATGTTTACTCATTTTACAATTAAAGTTGAATTTCTTTTGTCTAACTCAAGTTCATATTCTTCACTTCATTTTCATTAATTCACTTATTAATTTACTTCGATACCAAAATCAACTTCATTCAATATAACTTAAGTCATGTTTCATTTCATTCTTACTTCCATTTACTTCCATTATACAACTTAAGTTCACTACTAATTTAACTCAAATTCTATTTTATTAACTTTTACTTAAGTCAAATTTATATCCTTATTCAAATTCAGATTCTGTTTTGCTTAACAAAATTTGTTTAACCATTTTAATATTTGGTTTTTAGTTACATTATCTCATTTTATAAGTTATACAACTTATTTATTCATAATTCCATGAACATCTACCTAAGTTCACTTCCATTCACTATACTCATTTCACTTATAAATATCAATTTCAACTTGGACTTTAAATTCAAATTTGTTTATCACAACAAAACTTCAATTTCAATTTACTATTGGTAGCAAATCCATCACACAGAAACTCGAAAATGAAACTGATGATGCTGCAGTCATCATCCTTATTATTTTTCAACAACAGTAGTGAATTTAGTGCTTTATATTCTTTTATATTTACAGATCACATTTATAAATTCTTTTACTTATATAATTTCACTGTTCACTTTACTTATATAAGATCATTTCAAATTTATTTATCTTATTTATATTTATAATAATATAACCTCTTTTATTTTTGAAAAATAACTTTCAAAATAAACGGGATTCAAATTTCCAAATTCTTAGTTTAAATTCATTTTCATTTACAACTCATGTTTATAAATATACTCAGGTTGTTCCATTTCTTACATATAAGATTATTTCGCAATTGTAAATCATATTAATTATAATTCCATACTTTATGATTCATTTGCTTATATAATTTTATTCTTTTATAATTGTTGCTTTCATTTAGATTATTCAAACATCTTTTATTAACTTATATATATTAACATTTTCAACAACCAAACAATCAACTTATGTACACTTTAATAATTCTGAAAATTAAACATTTACATATAAAATATAATCGAGGTAAAATTATTTCGTTTACCAATTTAAAATAATACTATGTCGACTTGCCTTGTTTAAGTGTTTTGAAATCCCTATCGATAACATGGCGTCCCACATACCAACCAGAATTCACAAACAGCTCAACGGATAAGCAAACACAATCTAAAATATTTTATATTCACTAACAAATGTGCGCTCATATTTATAATACACTCAACTCAATCTAGGGTGCTACTGTCCCTATCTATATTGAGTACACATCAAAGTTTAGGAATATAGAAAATCTAAGCTCTGATACCACATGTGATGACCCGCAAATCCATACCTTTTGAATCGACAATAATCCACACATGTCCGACCCAAAAAGCATAGACTGACGGAAAATCATGAGACAGAAAAGAAGGGAGAAGAAGAGAAGAGAAGAAAGAGAGAAGATAGAACTAAACAGAATAATACAGAATCTCACAATGCAGCGGAAAATATATAATATGGTATCAATGATCTTTACAAAAGCTGATAATAACAACAACTAATAAAGCACAGCGGATAATCAAAATAAGTACGTGTATATGAAAATGAAGATCTCCAGCTCTCCTGTTGAAGCCCCAAAAGCACCAAATCTGAACCTATAAATATACTTGGTCTGACCCGAGCATTGAAAGGGGAGAACGTCCGGATCAGTCTTGTAAACCAGTGTGAGAAACACACTCATCTGAATTTATTAAATTACCAAACTTTTCCTTTATCAAAACAAAAGTATCTCGTAAGACAAGTCCACACATAAACACGAATATGTTTTTACCTTACGATAACTAAAACATTTCTTTCATATAAAATCCTCTTATATTATACTAGTGTCTAGTATATACAAATAATATTAATCATAGTCGAAATGGTTACCCATATAGCATTTCGAGGCTATTCATTACGCCTTTACGAACAAAATCACAGCTTGTAGTGGGTTTTGGATTTCCATGCAAATGACCAGGTGAAGGGATTACCTTCCGGCAGTACATCTCTAGAAGAATGTACCGAGAACCATCACAAAGGATCTGCTACCAACACAAGACCGACCCACCTCTATAACTAGATGGTACCGAATATATCATCCTCCGGTCGTTATTGACCTTTACCGAGGGCCCTCTAGCATACAAACCACAAAAATCAGATACACGAAGTCATAGCGTGCAAAGATATATCTAGAAGAAGATGATCATATCCAAATGGGAATGACCCACTTAGCCATGCTGCATCTAACACTGTTTTGATCATTTCCGATTGATGAGGCTAGAGGTAATGATTACCTTTCACAATCACATATCACATCACATCGAATGCCACATGGCCATTTCCGTTGACTACTAATTGCCTTCCACAAAAATACAACCCTTAAGCTCATACGTCTCAAGGAGAGTGTTAAGCTAAGAGAAGTTGCCTTATCTGCCACCACTGATGTACGTTTGTAAAAACCAATGTACGTAATCTATAGAAATGAAATGTCAGACAAGCATCCATACAAGTTGTTCAGGAATATGACAAACCGAATGTACTTTCCTACCACATCCTGTCGGGAAATCCCTTGAATTAGTAGCGAATAGTCCTTGCATTGGATACTTCATCATGAAGAGACCACTGCTACTGGATGTATATTGGGATTTTAACCCCAAACTATCAACAAGCAGTCCTCCACAGTGAAAATCCAGAATAACAATATCATTACAAGCAACCTGCACAATCGTCGCATATACGTTGGCCCGAAGTGGTTTTAAGATAAATCTGATCTCGGTCTCTTCGCACCAACAACGCAAAAGCGTTTTTCAACCTCACATAAAAACTAAGTCTCAAAGACTTATCACGTCTCCAACTTTCAACTTGCTATCCTTCGGGCCAAGAAGGAAGCTCGATAGGTTGAAGTAATACTCTACACTATACGAATCAACATCCTCAACACAAACAATAATCAAGCCTACACAGAAGGCTACGTACTAAGTGTACGACTAGATAGTTCCCACATCAAGTTGAGGAACTAAAATTTGGCAAAGTTTGATGGTCGGTTATTTAACTATCAAAACAAACAAACAAATATTCAGCACCATATGCAATCACTAGGCCCTTTTATTAATCTTTTATTTGTTAAACTATTTGCCAAATATTCACTTTAGATTATCTTTAAAAAGATATATTCTCAAAACCGTTTCAACATTGGAAAACATTTTCAAATACTTATTTAATAATAAGTAATTCACAATTCAATTTATATTTTCAACACTTAGAAAATATTACATATACTTAAATTAGGATTAAGTATATATTTATTCTTTTAAGGAAAGTATTCTCTTAAACACATTTATTTGGGTCAAAACGAATGTTGCGTAAAACATCGTTATGACAACCCAAAATCAATAGTACAGGGATTTGAAATAAAGATAGATATATAAATCCCAATACTATATAAAACATTACCTTTCGAAAATCATTTACTATAACA
Source organism: Allium cepa (assembly GCA_030765085.1). NCBI lineage: Eukaryota > Viridiplantae > Streptophyta > Magnoliopsida > Asparagales > Amaryllidaceae > Allium > Allium cepa. The sequence continues at coordinate 780,941,406 of CM060941.1, read as the reverse complement.
ACTGTGTTATAGTCCGCCATTTCCTTACTTCTCGAAAACGTCTATTTCAACAATGAATGTTGAAATCATGATTTCGATACTTAACATATTTTAAAACATCTTTAAACCATTTAAATTAATCATTCATAAGCAAGATTAATTTGTTACATCATTTCTAATTAATTTAAATAAATTAAATTAATATGTTCGGTCATCTTTTAATCCTTCTTTCATAACATTAATTAATTAGCCTTTAATTAATTAACCATTCACATTAATTAACCTTTAATTACTCTCATAATTAATTAAAAATAATTTATTACATTGATCCTTAATTAATTACTCTAATTAATTTTCCTATAATTACTTACTTTGTTTAATTATCCTTTAATTAATAATATTCATTAATTAACTAATCTTTTAATTAATTTCCCTTAATTAATCCATACTTTAACTAATTACACTAAATAATTAATCCTCAATTACTCCCGTTAAGTAATTATCATTAAATAAATCAAATTTAGTAATCACCCATTAATTACCCTCCTTAATTAATGACATTAAGAAATTATCCTTTAATTATTTTCATAATCATAAATCAATTTCATTAAGTTCAATCTTATTTCTATTTTATTTCAGTAATGGACGTATATTACCAAAATCCATTACCAATTTCCAGATCTCAAACCCTTTTGAGATCACACATAACTTCTTATTTAAACCAATCATTTAACTTCCCTAAGTTAATCTCAATTTCATCTTGAAATTCTCAATTTAGGTGGTTTGTTAACTTATTTAACTTTGTTTATGCCAAAATAATATTCAAGCTTGATTACTTTATAAAGTCACTTACCATATTACTTACTTCCATAAAGTAAAATTTTACCACAGAAATATCAAATTTTCACTTTATTTAATCATATATTTCACAAAATATACTTTTTATTTCAAAAACCATTTTACAGTTTTTATCCATAAAATTTCAATATCAGTTCAATTTGAATTAACTTCAATTTCTATCCTAAATTCAAATCAATTTCCTATTTGAATTTGAACTCATTCACTTCAATTTCACTTAAAATTAATTCAATTCAAAATTTCCATTTGAATTTTATGCTTATCCATCTTCAATCACAATTTCAATTAGTTTAAATCGAATTCAATTTGAACTAATTTTAATTCCAGCCTCAACTTTAAAACCATCTCGAATTTCACAAATTCGAGTTAAATATTTAAATGTTGATTTAATCCCTTAAATCAAATTAACCTTTATTTTTAATTTAACAACTTATAAAAAAATTTAAACCGATTAATTTTGAGTACAAAATTTCAAAATTCCATTTTAAATTACCTTTACTTAACTTTTATTAATTATCTAATGATTAAATAAATTAATTATTTCCTTAATTGATTAAATTAATCAATTAACCATCCCAAATACATTAAATAATTAATACTTTATTAAATTTCATTATTAAACAGAATAACCACTTATATAAGAAGTAACAAGTACGCTCTCATATGTGTGTGTGTGTCTATATATATAGACACACACACACACACACTCTCAACTCATTCTAAGGTATCACCGGTTGTCACGGTCTAGGATTTTCAACCATCGACAGCGGCCACTCTCGACTGGAAGGCTTTTCAACTATCCCAGCCCCGTCGTGGCAGACACTAGTACCCTGACCTTACTTTTACGGCCAGCCTTTCGACTTCTTCACCTACCTGGTTAACCAACCCCTCCCCGGGGACATGTAGGGGTAAGAGTCTCCCATTCGCCACCAAACGCGAAGCGAGAACCCCCTATCACGTTGTATTAAGAAAGGTCGGTCATGGGGCTGGTGTGAGATCTTAAAAATAGTTATTTTCACAAAGAAAATTAAAAGAAATCCGCTATGCTTTTGGAAAATGAAACTACCATAAGGCCTCCCTTCACACACATAATGCAAACGCAGAATTAGAGGAGATTTCTTCTTATGATAGTCAGATATGCTTGACACGCAAAATCTCTTTGATACAATTATTATTAGTGCATAGTACAGAAAACCTTTCGAAAATAAAATATAAATCTTAACCAGCATAGATATTTCATACTATGCCTACTATAGCTACCATCGAAACAGTGGGTCACCACCATAAGTAAATGGTAGGTTCTACAACTAAAACCGTACAAGGCGCTTATTGGTGATTGGATTTCCAACAAATGGTAAGATAAAGGAACTTCATGGGCCACATGGGTTCGCCTCTGGAGGGACGCTTTGAGAACCTAACCGGATTTCTGCCAACACAAGGCCGGATTACCTTTGTAACTAGGTAATTACTACACGAGCGTGCCATCCCCAGTCGTTAGCGACCTTTATCCGAGAGCTCTCGACCATAAAGCAACAACCACAAAGCAATAAATTTGCAGTAACCACATAGGTTAAATATCTGGGCTTCATACCATGATACCACCCTTTTCCAGAAACATGCTCTAAAGAGCGCGACCCTCATAACCTTGCCGCATCTTTCTTGTTTCGACCGTTTCCGGGTTGTGAGGTTCCGATGCAGTCTCGTCCACTAAGCTACGCTTTTCACCAAAGCCATGCTTCGATCAACAAATGATCAGCAGCGCTTAGTACGCCACATTACCAAATTGGAAACGTACTACTAGTAACCATCAACTACATAACCTCTGAGCTCGTAAGTCTCAGAGAATGGTTTTAAGATAAGAGAATAAATTCTCCGCCACAAACAGAAATGTATTTGATAGAAACCAGCTTTACATCTCAAAGTGTAACGTCAGATACACATCCATACAAGTCCGTTCCGGAATCGAACAGAACCGAAGGCACTTAAAAGAAGCCCTTGTGATTCAGATATTCACTAATCACGTCTAGACTTCCCATCACAAATGGTGATAAAATCTCTATACCGGACCAACTCGGTGTAGAGACATTCGACAGATAATTATTTCGCTTTCGAAAATACCTGGTCTTCAAAACCACCTTCAAATGCAAAACCATTCTCGTATCATTATTCGGATTGGGTTTTATGACACAAAGTCCTCTCCCGGATAATTTGAATAACCAGTGCTTATTTTTAAAATAAGTGTTACATTCAAATTTCATGAAAATCACAACAAATTTCTACTTTGAACTTTTAGACAAAAGATCCATCACAAAGATTCAATGTGGTTATCGAATATCCATTTAAAATCTGACCCCCGGTCGCACGAAATTCAAATGTCGTTTAAAGGCCAATATAATAGTCGTTTATTTAACTATCAATCACCATTCACAACAATCACCAGATTTCAAATAATTTTCCCCCAATTATTTATTTTCAAAAATATCTTCGCAAGATATAATTTTAACACTTTAACACTTTGAAAAAAAATTCAAATCACTTTTCACATTTCAATCCTTTGAAGACAAATTTCAAATCACTTTCCCCACGTGGAATGAATTTCCAAATATTTATTTAATTCCACTGAAAATTTTTCCGAGTTCGAATACTTTAAAATAATTTAAATCACTTATCCAAAAATATATAATTGGAAACATTCTAAAATAAAAAATATTTATAAACACTTATTTTGGATATTTGCTATGAAAACATTATACCAATATCTTATATAAAACTTCAAATCCAAACTAATTTAAAATTAAATTATTAATTTAAAAAAAATTAACAAATCATTTGTTAAGTAATTTATTAAATGGAGGTTGATTGTCCAATTGTTTAAATATTAATAAATTGTATAAATGTTACATAAGGTCTAAAAAACTGTGAAGAAACAAGCCGGAATGGAAAATGGGTTGCAAAATAAAAGCAAAGGTGAGATCTTCTCACTCAAATTGAAATTAGAATTTCAGTTATTGATTGATTGTCTGAGTGTGATAGTATATACAGATAGTATGTGTGTGTGTGTGTATTTGGAGTGATTGATTTCCCACATTATATAGCGTATGAGACCATATGCGCCGCATAATAGCGGATGATATTATATAATCCCATATACCGCGATATTCCACCTCGAAGTGGAATTGGTATTTAATTGTTGTGCTAACATCTGTGGATGTGGGGAAACATGTTGGAGGGATCCAACTATATTCCTCAAACATTTGAATTTGTTTCAATGTTGTGTGTTGATTTGTTTATAATCTGTATATGATTATATTTGTGATCGAAATCGTTGTAGCTATATTTTAGCCGAATATATTTTTGGTATCGTAGGATACCAAAAATAAATAAAATTAGATTTTTGAAATTTGAGTAGGAAATTTATAGTAAATTAAATTTTGAAGATTGGATAAATTTAGAGGAAGGAATTTAAGAGTATAATTGTTGACTTTTGTAATCCTATCGAATAAATTCCAAAATATGAGAAAAGTTTTTAATAAATGGATTAAAAGTTGGAGAATTTATTTAAAATTTAGATTTTAAATAGTTTGGAAGAAATAAAGGAATTTGATTTGGTATTTGAAAATAAATCTTTGGGAAATCAATTTGAAATTTGATTTGGTGATTTGAAAATAAATTGGGAAATCAATTTGGAAATTGATTTGGTATTTAAAAATAAATCTTTGGGAAATCGATTTGGAAATTAATTTGGTGTTTGGAAATAAATTTTGGAAATCAATTTGGAATTTGATTTGGTGTTTGAAATAAATTTTGGAAATCAAACTGGAATTTGATTTGGCATTTGAAAATGAATATTTGAAAATCGATTTGAAAATTGTATACCAATGAATATTGAAAATTTAAGTTCACAAAGAGACTTTTATAAAGGAAAGGGAAGTTTGTTTTAAAAATAAACCAACCATACTCATTATTTAACTTTTCCTTAGTGAATTCTTATTTTACAATTATTTTTGGAATTATTTAACTATTATGCATCTATTTTATAAACTAATAACTATTTTTCAACTACTTATAACTAATTACTACTTTAAACTATATTGCAATTATCTAACTATTTTATAACCATTTGACTATTTTATAACTATTTTACAGCTACTTAACTATTTTACAGCCATTTTACAAACTAATAATTATTTTTAAACTACTTATCTATTTTTAACCTTTTAAGCTATTTTCTAAATTTAAGCTGGTCATAGTGCAAAAGGTTTATGATTAATTACCAATTGAGATAAGGATTAAAGTGATAATCCAAATGGAATTGAAACAACTATGAATGCGTGGATAGAAATTAAAGTGAATGTGAATAGAAAAAGAGATTGATTTAGCTAATAATCAATAGAGATAAATATGTAGAGTGACGTTTATTATTCAATCCGCATAGTGATTTGATCAAAATCGAATACAGAATTTCGAGATAATATATCGATCCGAGTTGGGATTTTTCACTCGATTTTCGACGGCGAACCTAGATATGGATTTTTTATTAGTTTTGGATATTCTCTATCATAGTTATGGCTATGCAAGGAGAATGATGGTTTCTGATCAAGAAAGCAGATCTGAGTCCGCACTAGGAAGTCGGGTGATGATACTAGTTCGGAAGAGAAATTGTGTGATCGAGTAAGCGATCGGATTGATATAACATACGATATGTGTACATCGTATGGGTTTGAATGAAATTGATATTGAAATTTTATGGATAAGAAATGTAAAATGGTTTTTGAAATGAAAAGTATATTTTGTTAAATATATGATGAAGTAAAGTGGAAATTGGATATTTCTATGGTCGAAATTTACTTTATGGAAGTAAGTAATATGGTAAGTGACTTTATAGAGTAATCAAGTTTGAATATTGATTTGGCATAAACAAAGTTATGTATATATAATTGATAAACTTCCCTTGTTGGATCTATAGACAGAATAAAAGGGTTTTTGAAATTATTTGAAGTATAAAAAGGGAATTTACACAAGTATGAAGTGGTTCAAAGATTTTTCAAGGTTATATATATATATATATATATATATATATATATATATATATAAAGGATTTTATAGAATGATTTTGCGAAAAGGTTTTTAGAAGCTATGGACATCGAAAGGCTTTTGATTTTTGGGAAAAATCAATTTTGGAAATTTGAAAAGCCTAGTTTGAGAATTATCGATTTTGGGATAATCGATTTTGAGAAAGGAGATTTATATGAGATTCATACTAGGTGTATGATTTGGAAGATACTATATGCGTACAGCATAAAGTATTTTGAAAATGGCTCTAGAGAAAAAGGCGCTCTCGTGAAATGAACTTCTTAGGAGTACCATAGGTTGGTACTTCCTTGAGCCTCAAAGGGGGGAGGCTCTAAAGTGGATCCTTTGAGGAAGTCCGGGCAAAACTGAAGTTTTGTAGGATTATTGGGTAGTGAATGTTGAGGGCGCTGATGCCTACAGAGAAATTTGGGTTATTCTGTGACGATAGTGTAACTCGATGTTGCTCTGATCTACTGTGACCATGGCGAAAATCGTGTGGAGGTGAGTGTCAACGGTCTATGCTTGATTTTGTCGGGATGGCAACGTAATATCGGTAGACTGAGATCTATGGTCGACGGGAGAAGTTTCATTCTTTTGGCAGCGAAATTCGAGAGCGCTGATGCCTATAGTTATAAGGATTTTTGCTATGATAGCAACGTAACCCCAGATGTATCTGCGATCTGTAGCGGGTTCCATGGCATAATCGAGGGGCGCGGAGTGCCTACAGTTGCCTATGAATTTTGCCGGGATGGCAACATAACCATCGAGTTAAGTGCGACCGTGGATGGGGTGATGATTTCCAGAGCATTCTCACAAAGATATTATCTCTATTTTCAAAAATGTTTTCTTTCAACAAAATATTTTCCAAGTATTTTCACTAGGTATTGAAAACGGGTCTGCTAAGTACTCATAGATCTTCAGTCCTATGCCTGATCAACGTATGACCAAATTTCTCTAAGAACAGGGATGGACTGGTTGAGACATCGAGTTATACAAAGTATTTTTATAAAACTATTTTTGTAATACTATGAAGATTTTTAAAGTGTTTTAAAAGGTTCTTAAATAAAAGGGAGTTTATAGTTTAAAAATGTCCAAAGAGTAATTTATCTGATATAAGTATTCCAATAAATACTGGCATCGTTCCTTTTCGAGGACCAAAAGATTCAAAGAGGGGAGGAATGTGATAACCCAGATTTTGGAATAGGTGTTAATTGGATAATTAACTGATTTTCTCTATTGAGATATTAATTTTATTTAGTTGAAAAAATAAATTCTGATAATATAAATTTCTATTTCAGAGAAAAATAAAATATGAGTTTAAAATGAGATTAAAAATGGGTTGTATATATATAAAGATATTTTAACTTGAGTTTAAAATTCAAATGAGATTAAATAAAAGGTTTAACTTAAATATCTTATGTTTGGGTTGAACATAAAACCTGATTTGTAAAAAAAAAAAGTTGATCATATGTAAATAGACAATCTACATAAATAAATAAAAGTTTAGCAAAGGGGTTAGGCATAAAATACAAGTTTGTGACAAATGCTTAATAAGTAAGACATAAATAAACAAGTGTTGAGTTAAATGAACAAGTGGCAAAATTAGTATTTCCTTTTAATTTGAATTATGTAAAAATATATTTGAGAATAAATCAGGCTATACACATTTTACTCAAATCCTCTAAAAAGGTAAAAATGAAAAAAAAGAAGGCAAAAGCCTGTAACATAACCAGTAAAAAAAATTAAAGCGAATTCTAACAATTTTCTCTAATTTCTCAAACCTGAATGTAAGCAATACAAACTCAAAATCCAACAAGAAAATCAAGTTTCCAAATCAATTTAAGCTTGTTGTTCCAGTTATCAAATCATTTCCAGTTGCAGATCAGTTTACAAGCTTTCTCTATTCATACATAAGGTGAGTAAACATATTATTAAAAAAAGGCTTAAGTAAAACTAAATCTGTGCTTGTGATTCTGGGATTATATTGTGCTTTGCATGTGTATATATAAATGTGAATCTCTGTATATATGTATGTTTGATATGTGCATGTTTGGTATGCTTGTTCTCCTCTGTTTCCAAATTACAGAGTTTAAAAACAAATCAAAAAATTCTAAACTCTTTATCTAATTACTGTTAGGCTTTGAATTTCAAAAAAGATAAGTTTGTGTAAACATAATCTAGGCTTTAAAAATATGTTTAAGAGTTTTAAGTTTGAAGATCTTTTGGAATTGAGTAAATACACTAAGATTTTTTAGAAACGTTGAAAATCAAACAATTTAATTTGCTGATTCAAGTATGCAACTTGAATCATTTCTAAAAAATATGATTTTTAAAATAAAAATCATGAATTTTAGTTTGGGTTTGGGATAGTATTTCGGTGATGACCAGAAAAGTGTTTTTGAGCAAATTCTGGTGACTCGAGAATCTTTGGTGGTTGGGAACTTCACAGGAGGGGGTCGAGGTGTAGGAGAGCTCGGTAAAAATGCCAGGTGGATTTATAATCCACCGTGGTGTCGATGATCGATCGATTTATGTTTAAACCTTAAATTGGGTCATGTTCGGAAATTGGATGACTATGTCACCTCTGGTGAATCGAGTGGCATCGGACTGGGAGCATTGGTGTCATGGATGTCTGACGAGGCCGAGGATGGGATTACACCACCTCGGGTGGTCGGCGTTGGGGATTCAAAGGGTTTTCAGGCGAAGTTGTTGTTCCAGGATTGCTCGAATTACCTTGATTTCGATATTGAGTTTGTGATCATGTTCGGAAGGTCGGAATCTGGTGTAGAGGCGAACGTTGATGGAGTAAAGGTGTCGACGGTGAGCGACATCGTCGCAACCACCTGTGCAGGTGTACTAGCTTGGTCTGAGTGTCAGTATATTGGAAGAGAGAGGGTTGGACCCGAAGGTAAGCTCGGGTCTGTAGGTTGTTTGCTCGAGTTCATTCTCGGGTAATTGTACGTGAGTGGATTCTTATGTCATTTTTTAAAACTTAAACTAAAATTTTGAAAAGAAAATGAAAGAAGATGAAGAATTCGAGTCAGGGCTCAAGCAATTGTAGGGTTGAACCCAAAGCAAAAGTTTGAATATGATTTAAAAGTTTTATAAAAAATCAAAACAAGTTTTAAATATTAAACCTAGCTTAAACTATTTTATGATAAATATTTTTTTAAAACAATCTTGATTAAAAGAAGTTTTTTGATTTGTTAACTTAAATTTGTGACTTAAGTTATTTTAAAAAACTTAATTTTTAAAAGTAACTAAGTACTAATTAAAAGGATTAGACTACAGGTGGGTTGGTGCTTTGTGGGTTGAAGTTCTTGAGAAAATAGGGATAGAGCTCGGGCTTGTTTCGGCTTAGATTGTGAGTTTTGTTGTATCAGGTTTTCACCTTAAAATTAAATCCAAGTTTTAAATTGAAAAGAGAAAATAGAAAGAAGGCATCGGTTTCGGGTGAGGGATCGATATTATTCGGGTTTGACGTGTAGTAAATTTTATTCAATTTTAAGTTTAAAAATAAATAAGTGTTTAAATTCAAAATTGAATCTGGTTTTGAACCCTTTCTTAAAAAAATTTCCTTTATATTATAAATGTCTTAAATAATTATTTAAGAATATTATATATTTTGTTTAACTTAAATTTGTTAACTTAAAATGCATAAGTTATTTTGAATTCAAATTAAATGGTTTAATTCAGTAAAATAATTATAGGATAAATGGTTTATCTTATAATTAATTTAAACCTTGGATGATTAAGGAATAATTAAATTAATAAAGAAAATAAAGAGTAATTTACTTAATTAATTAATGATTTTAGGGGTATTTAATTAATTATGAATTAATTAGAGATTTGATTAATTCATAATTAAGGATAAATTAATTATATAATTAGAGTTTAATTACATAAATGATAGTTATTTAATGAAAGTAATTAAAGTATTAATTCTATTGAGGGTTAATTAATTTAATTAGCAATTAAAGGTTAAATTAATTAATGATCAAGGTTAATTAATTGAGGATAATTAACCAATGGGATAATTATTTGATAAAAGTGATTAAAGGAAAATTACTTAAGGGAAGTAATTAAGGATTAATTACTTAGTGTAATTAATTAAAGGATTGATTAATTAAGGAAATCAATTTAGGGTTAGTTAATTAATGAGTGTGATTAATTAAAGGATAATTAATCAATATAAATGTTTGTAGAATAATTAATTTGAGTAATTAATTAAGGATCAATGTAATTAATATGAATGGAAGGTTAATTAATTTACGATTAATTACTTAATATAATTAATCAAGGGTGATTAATTAAGATGGATAATTAAAAGATGATTAATTAATTGATTTGTAATTAATTAATGTTAAGTAAAGGTAATCTATGTGATTAAAGTTAGCAATTAATTTAATTAGAGATAATTAAATTAATTTTAATTAAATTAATTGGGTAGTGGTCAAATTTTGCTTATGAATGATATTAAATACCTTGAATTGGTTGATATCTTTGATATGAAATGTTTTGTGATATGGTATGATTAGGTGGACAGTGACAATGTTATTATTTATCGATGATAAATTGCTGTGTAAAAGTGACATCCTATATTTAAAGTTTAATTGTATTTAATGGAATATCTTGGGTTAAGATGACATAAGATTCGAAGGGACCAGAGTCGGGTATTAGTTAACGCCCGAAACCACTTCGATTCTTTATAAATTTGAGTTTAGAAGTAAACGTGCTGGAATGAAATTAGTTAAGTATCATGGATATTTAAACTGGATAACGATTCTTGGATATTGATTTGAGATAAATGATTGACTTACACTACGACATAAATGGCCTTCTGCAACACAAAAAAATGTTGGCTCAGGCCCGAAAGATGTTGCCATAGGTCTATGGCAACACTTTTAGGGTGATGCAATTTTTGCCGTTGACTTAGACCTCAAAGGCAACATTTTAACTATCTAAGGCAACATAAGTAATATTGTTGCAATAGAATCCTATTTGGGTCTATGGAAATACCCATAGGTATCTGTAGCAACATTCCAAAAATGTTGCTATAGATATTAACTTTCTGAAGTTGTGGGGCCCACAATGTGGGGCCCACGACCCAACTGGGTCCATCCCTATGGCAATACCTTGAATGACTATTGCAATATTATTTTAAGCAACATTGATAACCCGGTGGCAACACTATTATGAAGCTACTGCAACACTAATCTGAAGCTACTACAATAATATTCTGAAACTACTGCAACATTATACTAAAGCTACTGCAACACTATACTGAAGAGACACTAAGAGCACATAGAACAGTACAATATCACATAGAACACTTGCATAATACACAGTACAATATCACATAAAACACTTGCATAATACACAGCATAATACACAGTACAGATAACAATTCATACAGCAGTACACATCACAATTCATGTCAGTTACCCCAAAATATCTGGTTACCCCAAAATACTACAAAGCTACCCCAAAATATCCGGTACACATAACAATTCATAAATGAGACTTAAGAGCCGGTGCCTCCAGTCAGATTATCAGTCTCACTGGACATGATTGTGGAAGTTAGATCCTCTACATTGATGTTCATCTCCGGGTTGGCATCACCTAATTTCTTAAGCACCCTAGCCAAATTCTCTTGTACCTTCTGATTTACCTTGGATTTTAGCTGTGCTTCCATTTCTTCGGCAAGCCTTTGTCTTAAGTCATGTACGTAAGCATTTGTTAGAGCCTCGGTTGATTGTTTTGTACACTTTGCACGCCTCCCTATAAGCAAAGGACGACCCTGTGATTTTCCATTCGAAATTACTGTTTCAACAGTATTTCCTCCTTCTCCACTGGCCATTGCCTTTTGAACTAAGTCCTACAAAATAAAGCCACATCAAAATTACCCTACAGTAAATGCGGAGAATGCAGCAAATGCTTACATATGGATTGTGTACAGAAAATGCAGAGAAAGCCACATTTTGGAAAACAATTTGTTTATGTGCATGTAATTAGAAAACAATTTGTAACATATATACTAGTAAAAACTGGAAAACAATTCCGTCGACAGCCAGCTACAGCTTCGTCATCTGGATTCTGAGGCTTCAAACGGCCATTCATTTTATTTATGCACATATGTGTATTACTATAGACATGTATTTTTATATAAACCAAGTCAGTAATCCCTTTAACCAAATTCATTCTTGGTTTCCAGTTTTTGTGTCATTTCTAGCCAAACGCAAAAGCAAGTCCTCTTCATTCAACTAGAAAAGGAAAAAAAGTGGCCGAGGGATCAAAATTCTTAATCTCACAATATACTCAATTACAATTTCCAAAGCAAATATCTTTGCCATTAGTACGTTTGCGAAACTCAGGTTCAACAAGTGTTTCAAGGACAGTTTCAAGGACATGAGCATACATGCACATGAGCAAGACATGAACAATGTGCAGCATGTGCAAAAAAGAACAAAATTATTACAAAACAGAATTATTACTTACAAGTTTGTAATTCATTACTTGAGGATTAGACACATACTCATGTCCATCTGTTCTCTTACGACTTTTAAGAAAAAGTGCTGCACCAGATGGTGTCTCCTGATATAAGTTCAATAGATAGTTTAGCATACAATCTCTTCAGTCAAAAATGTAAAGTATCACATACCATCTTATGACAAAGCTGGGCGAACGACTTTGGACCAGCGGTGTGTGTGTCTTGATACGACTTACGACTATCAGAATTTTTCAGGGCTTTTTGCTAAAAAATACACAAAAAACAAAGTACTCGTTTATCTCATAAAAAAAGTACTCGTTTATCTTGCGAAATAAATAATATGTACGTATACCTGAATCTCATCATCTGCCCAATACCACAAGAGCACTTTAAAATCCTCCACCGGGATGTTGTCCGGCTTGTTATCTAGCCTCTCCTCATCAGTCTTATAAGCTTTATAATGAGATGTTTTTATGCGACTCTTGTACCCCCTCCAACAGTCACGAATAGACCTCAACACCCAGTTTTCACATTCATCCGGAATAATATACCGTTGCTTAAATATAAATCAAAGATAAAAAAGAATAAATAAATCAAAATTCAGCTACATTATAGTTAATAGATCAATATTACTTATTAAAGTAAAATTCAGCAACATTATAGTTAATAATAGATTACCTTAACATAATCCCATAGAGATTTCTTCAACTTTTCCGGAACATCGGACCAAGATTTATACGTAAGTGGCACAGACCTTTTCAATGTTCCTAAAATGTTGCTCAGTTCAAAACGGGATGAAGGACCTTCCTGATGCCCATTTCCTGTAAATCAAAACGAGCATTCAAATGGTCTTTTGACTTGCCACTAATATTTAGCAAAGTACCGAGTATGTTGTCGCATATGTTTTTCTCTATATGCATAATATCAAGGTTATGTCGCAATAAATTGTGGCTCCAATACGGTAAATTGAAAAATATTGACTTCTTTTTGAAAGGGGAATCCTTTTTCTTCCAAAATTATTTTCAAAGTCACGCAACAGTTCTTCAATGTCTGTTCCTGATAAATTTCCTGGAATCTGTCCTATTTCAACTTCACCATTGAACCACCTCTTATCAAACCTCCACTTATGTTTCGGATCCATAAATTTTCTATGATTCATGTAGCACATTTTTTTACTATGTTTCAAGTACATTGAAGAAGTCTCATAATGGCATACAGGACAACCCAATTTACCCTTTGTGCTCCGACCGGATAACATTGCATACCCCGGAAAATCGCTAATGGTCCACAACACGCTTGCACGTAACATGAATTTTTGATCAGTAAAGGCATCATAAGTTTCTATGCCTAGATCCCATAATTCTTTCAACTCTTCAATTAGAGGCTGCATATATACATCAATTTTATTCTTTGGAGACTCTGGACCGAAGATGAGTGTTGAAAGAATTAGATTTTCGGGCTTTATGCACAACCAAGGTGGAAGGTTGTAGTTAACTAATATAATTGGCCATGTACTGTAAGTTGTACTCATTGTACGAAAAGGATTGAATCCATCAGAGGCTACACTCAATCTGATATTTCTATTTTTTGATGAAAAATCAGGATACATAGCATCCATCGCCTTCCAAGTCTCGCTATCAGCTGGATGTCTAAGTTTTCCGGTTTTTTTTCGGCCCACAGAATGTCATCTCATAAGTTATGAATACTCCTTGCATATAAACAGCCTTTGCAGCCTTATTTTTAGCGGAAAGTAACGCATTACTTTTGCCGGGACTTTTTGAATCAACTTCTTTGGACCATTGTCATGGGTGCCTTTCTTTTCCTTTTCCCACCTCGAAATACCACAAGAGTTACAGACATCTTTATCTTCATTTTCTGCCCAATAGAGCATGCAATCGTTTGGACATGCGTGTATTTTTTTGTAATCAAGACCTAAATCTTTAATGATTTTCTTCGCGGCTCTAAAAGATAAAGGAATGTGGGCCTGTGGAAAAGCCTCTCTCATCAACTCTAGTATATCCCCAACTACAGACTCTGTAATTCCATGTACACATTTTAAAGAATAAAGCCTGATGATAAAACTTAATCTCGAAAATTTTGAACAGCCAGGATATAATGGCTGCTTTCCATCTTCGACAAGGCGATGAATTCTTTTAGCATCGGCATTTGGTGGATCAGCATTCTCATCTTCACAGTTCTGCATATTTCCACGAGTACGGTGCAACATTTCACCTAGATTATCTCCAAAATCACCAGCATCACAGTCTATATCTTCATCACTCCTTCCAAAATTTGGGTGAGAAACCTCACAAATCCATTTCAAATACAATGGAGATGGACCATTGTAGATGAGATGATCATAAATTATATCTGGATGACGCCACTTGCTATTTTTACAATTCTTGCATGGGCACGTCATTTCATCGCCTACGGCCAATTTAGAAAAACCGTTTTGTATAAAGGCTCTTATCCCGCAAATATATCCTTCACTAAACTTTGGAAGTTCTATCCAAATGTTTTCGCTGTCCATCACTACAATTATGAATATGAGTATTTTAACATAAAAAGATAAAATTTATGTGTGTCCAACAAGAGGAAACCTAGACAAGTCGAATTGTTAATTCAAGCCGAATTAATAATTTATAAGTAGTTTAAATCGAAACCTTAAAGTGATGGGAGAGAGTGTTATACTCCAAAATCGAAATTGAACCCCTAAACTGATGTGAACAATGCTTGAACCCCCAAGTCGAAGCGAAATCGCTGAACAAAGCTTGAACCCCCGAATCGAAGCCCTAATTGAACCGAAATCGCTGAACCCCAAATTAAGAATGTTCGCTTGAACCTTGGTAAGAAGACATATCGATGCCTTGGTAGATGAGGTGTCACGTTCTCCAACGTAGGATTTGCCTTGGTAGATTGGCGCGGATCGGTGCAGAAGATATGCAAAGGTCTGCTATAGCAACACTATAAAAAAATGTTGCATCAATTACACTTGTTTAGCTAGAGCAACACATTTTTATGGCTAAGGCAACACCAAAAATTCAACGTTGCAGTAGGACCAAAATAGTATAGCTATCGCAACATTTTACCTGGCAACACCTTGCAAAAATGGTGCAGAAGACCATCTATGGCGTAGTGTTAAATAAGATTAGAACTCATAGAAAAGTACGAGTTACCCTGGTAATCCACTTAAGTTATAGCTTGGTATTTCATATTATATGGGTTTACCCACGCTGGTTTCCAGCCTGACCCGGGTGTTACTTTGATGTAATACTTGGATCAGACCGAGTATTACAGATTTTCAGGTAAGGACGTTCTAGAGCTCAGGAGGCGAGCTGGATGGAAGGAATGTATGGAGTATATTTCGCTGTGATACATTGTTATTTATCTGGAACAAGTTATTTTATCTGTTCAGTGATTGTGAAATGTTGTAACTCTGATGTATTGTATGTAAATTAACCGATATAGTTTTTCCTTTGTATAACTGCTATTATTTGATGTTATATTTTGATCCGCTGCGAATGTGAGATTCTTTGTTTCATTTCTGTTTCTTCTTCTATCTCTTTCCTTCTTTCCTAACTATCTGGAATTTTCGGGATCGAAAATTTTGGGTCGTTACATATATCATCCATACGCAATACCAAATTCGATCGCTCGCTCGATCACGCAATTTCATTTCCGAACTAGTATCGTCCACTGACTTCCTAGTGCGGACTCAGATCTGGTTTCTTGATCAAAAACCATCATTCTTCTTGCATAGCCACAAACTATGATAGAGAATTTTTAGAATCGATCAAAAATCCATATCCAGGGTTCGCCGTCGAAAATCGAGTGAAAAATCCCAATACGGATCGGTATAACTACCTCGAAATTCTTTGCTCGAATCTGAATCAAATCACTATGTGAATAAAATAATATACGTACATCCTACGTATTTTTTTTCAATTGATTATTGGCAATATCAATTCTCTTTTATTCACATTCATTTTGATTTCTATTCACTTATTTACAACCATCCCATTTCATAACTTCCAGATTAAATTTCATCCTTATTAACTTAGTATATTTCAATACAAAATATACTTAAGAGCTTCACCCTTAACTTTTCTTAAGTTTAATATAAGCATTTATATACTCTTATATTATTACATTCACTTTACTACATGGTTTTTGTCTACAGTTAATCATTTTGGATTCCAATTCCATATAGATTCAATTTGCATCAATTTACTAATTAGTTTCAAATCTTAATACTTTTGCCCAATTTCATCTAGAATTTCATTTTCAATTCTGCTTGAATTCAATTCATCTTCAAACTCTGAGTATTGAATTTTATCAACTATCTTCCATTCACAACTGATTCATATCACTATTTTAAATCAGTTCCACTTAGTAATTTATTTTAAATCTCAAGTAATTTATTATTTCCAAACTTCTATAATTTTAGTCACT
This sequence comes from Allium cepa, assembly GCA_030765085.1. Lineage (NCBI taxonomy): Eukaryota > Viridiplantae > Streptophyta > Magnoliopsida > Asparagales > Amaryllidaceae > Allium > Allium cepa. Next base: position 780,924,554 of record CM060941.1, on the reverse strand, counting down.
TCGAATTAATTTTTTTAACTTAACTTTTTTTTACACATTTTAAATTAAATACCATCCTAACATACATCATCTGCTTACCCTCTTGAATCAATTAGTTTACTCACTTATTTTATTCCAGTTCTTTATTTTATTTAGTCAAATCTTGACAAACTTCCATTACACACAATTCAAATTAATTCCCAATATTCGGTTCCAAATTTTATTTACTTACAAATGCTAATTCATTTGTCTATCCATAAGAAAAAAAAAATTCTAAATTTTTACTCCTTTAGTTCCCTGGAAAAGAATTCTACCATTTCCATTTAAATTTTTAAACTTCCTTAAGTTTCCAACTATTTAAATTCCATAAACATTTTAAATTAATTTCCAGAGTTTAAGCAATTCTTCAATATTTCGAAATAAATTTTGAAGGCATATATATCTAAATCAAACTATTCTTTTGCATTTTCAAAATCAAACCCAATCTTCGCAAACAAACACTAATCCAAAATATCCAATATTCCTTTATATTCCAAAATCAAAACGGTTTTACCAAACCAAAACTTCAATATTTCAAAAATCATTTTTGAAATCCATAACTCAATTTCATATCCAATTAGTCCTCGAATTTTTAAAACCAACCCAGTTTTGCAAACAACTTCAATTTAAATCATTCGAGTAGCAATTCCTTTCTTGGAAACCCGAAAATGAACATCGATGATGCTGTAGTCATCACCGAAGTTATTTTCCAGTGACCGAAAAGAGTTCAATGCTTTTATTCCTTCCAAAAAGCCTTTCCAAATATTTTTAAATTCTAGATCTCACCACAAATCCAATTTAAAAATATTTTTTAAATAATATCACCATTATTTCTCTAGAATCATTGAAAATTATTTTCAAACCCAACAGAATTCAAACTTTTCCCAAAATTCCAAATTAAATTTCTTTCAATCTATATTCAAACATTACTCTGGAATTTTATACCATTTCAATTACGAATCATTTTTGTAATTCACATTTACAAATTACATCCTGTTATATGAAATAAATTTCTTAACTTTGGTTATGTTTTTCAATTCCTTATTCAATTTCTACACAATGATATTAATTTAATATTATTATTCCCCAACAACTAAGCAACCAAATACTATAATATTTTACAAAAATTATTTCTTTTATATACAAAGTAATTTGGGTAAAATTATTTCATTTACCCTATTTTAAAACAATATTTATTCGGTTTATCTTGTTTAAGAGTTTAGATATCCTACCAATCATATGGCGTCCCACATATCGACCAGAATTCATAAACACTCAACCGATAAGTCAACATAACATAAGAACAATTTTATATTCACTAACAAATATGCGCTTATACTATTAATATAGTCAACTCATTCTAGAGTACTACGGACTCTATTTCAAATGAGTAATCCCCACTAGAGCCAAGGTTCTTGCTTAACCTTCAGCTTTGATACCAAGTGTAAGGACTCGATTTTTCGACGCCCGAGAATCGACATTAATACGTCCACTGTATCAAATGCCAAACAATAGAATGCCGAAAAATCGAACCATTAGGGTTAAAGAAGAAGGAGATAGAAGAAGAAATAGAAAACAACATCAGAATCTCCCAAATGCAGCGGAACAATATATAATAGATAAAAGACTAATCCTTTAAACAAAAGAATTTTATCTATTTATACATTACAACTTCAACGTTCAATAAGATCTATAGTACACAACTGGATAGTTATTATATCCTGTCCCCACAAATTTGACTATATAGATAAACATGCACAACAGAATATTTATCTAATAGGGGTGATACGTCTCGCCACTCAGCTCGTTTCCTGAGCTCCACAACATCCTTTTCTGTACTCTATAATACTCGGTCTGACCCGAGCATTATAGTAAAATAACACCCGAGTCAGTCTGGAAAACCAGCGTGAGAAAACACACTCAATTGGATTATTAAAGTTTACAAAATCCTTTGAAAACAAAGGTATCTCGTAAGACCACGCCACAAATAAACATGCCGAGTTTTTACCTTACGATAACCAAAACATTTCTTATAAAATCCTCTGATATTGTAGTAGTGTCTAAATACAAATACATATTCAAATAGCCGAAATTGTTACATTCATTAAATTCAAGATACCAGCCACAAAATGGGTTCTACAAACAACAACCGTAAAGGCACGTAGGGAGAATGGATTTCCATCAGTGGCAGGGCTACTGTGGTACCGCCCGTCACAGTACGTGGTCTAGATCACCGTACCGAGGATCCACCCTAATCCCATGCATCACAAGACCAGAGCTACCCTTACTGAATAGTTCGAATAAGTTCACCCCATGGATGGGATCAGCAACCGTCTATACAGCCGAAATTAATTGACATCTAGACAGGGGTGACCTTACCTTAATTGGTTCCTAGCCACTTAGCCTTGTGTGAACCTTCCCTGTTTTAGCCATTCCCGGTTGATGAGGCTCGAGGCTGTGCGTTACCTTTATAGCACATATTCACTTAGAATGCTCATCGTACTCCTGACGATGTTCTGAAAGCATTCATCCGTACAAGTCCGTTCCGGGTTCGAACTGAACCGAATGCACTACTCCTGCTACATCCATTTTGGAATCACCCTCGAGATTAGTAGCGATTAGCCCTTGCACTTCACTGCTCCATCTTCGACTCCTAGCTCTTGTCTTCCTCATGAGAACATTCAAACCGGATCGAAGTGGTTTTCGGAAAATAAATTCTGATCCCGGTCTCTTTGAAACGATTAGCGCATTGGCCAATATTGATAGTCGGGTTATTTAACTCTCGAATAACATTTACAAACAACCATCGGATTTAAATAATTTCCAAATTATTTATTTCAAAATAACTTCGCAGGTTATTTTCCTTACTACAACCCTTTGAAACAGTTTCAAACCTCCTTTCCCTCATGGAATAAATTCCTAAATATTGTTTATTTCCCTGAAAATAACCAATCCAAATACTTAAGGTTTTAGAATAATTTAAATCACTTTATTCTAAAATATACCTTAAAACACTTAAATTAAAACTACTTAATCACTTTATTGAAAAATATATACTTTAAAAATATTTAAATAAAACTACTTTATAAAAATACAAAACTAATTTTTTTTTAAATAAAGTTAAGCCAAACTATTTTTTTAAATAAGAGTTACAAAATTCTATACATGATTTAAAGAAAACTTTAACCAAACTATCTTTAAAATAAAACTACTTTATATAATATAAATATTTACCCTTTAAAAATTTAACAACTTAAATAATAATTTCTCAAAATCATTCCTTTAAAAACAACTTTAAAACTTTTAAATTATACTTAAAAATCTATTTTGAAAATATACTTGGCTTTCTAGGGAAACACACTTCTCATTTACACCTTTTAAAAATAAACCAGTATTTATTTTTAAAACAAATTACTCATTCCTTTACCAATTCCCACCCTGAATTTATACTTCCAAATATTCACTGATATCTTACTTCACTTTATAAACCTCATTTATAAATTCCATGGTCTCATTCTTTTTTTAAATCATAGTTTTCAAACACTAAATCGATTTCCAAATCGATTTCCAAATTTACTCCATTTTAAAATAAATTCCTTTACTTACACAATTTATTTCAAAACCCATTAATTCTAGATTAAACTTCCTTATTATATTTTAAAACTTCATTTAGATTGAAAATATCAGTTCCATACTTTTCCCCAATTTCTTCTTTATATTTTTTTTCAAACAAATCTAAACCTTGAATTTAAAATAAATTCTTCATTCCTTAAAATAATAACACTTAATTTTAAAAACTCACTTATTCCTATTTATTCAATAAATCACTTTCTCATACTCGAAATTTATTTACTAGAATTCAAAAATCACTTTCATTCTTTTCAAATCATTCTTTAAATATCCAAATTCTCTAAAATTATTTTACTTAAAAAATTTCTCTATTTATTTTCCTTCAAAATCCAGTCTATATATTTTTGATAACTCAGTATACCCAAATATATTCAATCAAACCATAGCATCCAATATTTTCAATCACCAATATAATCTATCTCAGATTATCAAATAAATTATATGACAGAATATTAAAATAATCTAAATATTTTAAGGAATCCAGTTGGATCCCTCCAATCTGTTTCTCTACATCCGCAGATGTTAGCACAATATAAAAATACCAATTCCACTTCGAGGTGGAATACCGCGGTATATGGGGTCATATTATCTCATCTCTATTATACGACGCATAGGGTCCCATTCGCTATATAATGCGGAAAATCAATCACTCCAATATATATACTACTATATAATATACCACATCCACTAAATTCAATCATTCAACCAAATATTTAAATTTAACTATTTAAATTTAAATAATAATCCAAATGAGTGAGATTAACTCACCTTCGCCCTTTTTAATTTACAATTTGTTTCCATTCCGGTTTGGTTCTTTCATATTTTGACCTTTTATAAACATTATTTGGTTTATTACTACTTTTGGCTAATCGAACAATAAATTATCATTTATTAATTTAAATTTAAACTGATAATTGAATTTTTTTTATATATATTGGAAATCATTTACTTCTCTTTCTACCACGCGTGAGATTTAATCAAGCAAAAAAGAACACGTGTTTTAAATTTGCCTTACATGGCTGCAGGCTGCTGCAGTGTTTTCAAAGTAAATTATATTACCTATATTTAAATTTAAATTCAAATTTAAATCATCTCGGTTCCCGCAACTAAAAATCTCGATCTCCAATCGAGGCGTGCCGCTAGGCGTTCATAATGTTATACCCTTATTCTGAACGTAATGGAAAAGGTTTCGAGTCCTAATTCGATCGCATGGAGAGGATAGCTTTTTTAACCCAGTTATTATTTTAAATTTTCGATATATATTTCAATGTGTTTATCTATCGTACGGCCAAACGGTCGCTCCAAACACTACGAAAATTAAAATTCGATAATAATATACTATTATGGATCCAATGGAACTGGTTTCGTCGAATTACGAGACTATGCCTCGGAAGGCTATTTTAAATATTGATTTAAACGATGTAAAATTCAAAACTGAACAAAACACCCTCAAACTCAAATTTAACACTTCTGTTGTCTTCAGTATAATCAATATAAACTTCATAATTCATTGAAATATTTTTACCTAGCTTAAAACTCAAGATTTAATATTTTACCCAATCTCTAATCATTAAATTCAATAAATTTAATTACCAAATAATAATGATATTTGAAATTCAAGTTAAACAACCTTCCAGATATTTAGAATCAATTAAATAATCCAATATTAAATATCTAAAAATTTTGGGTTGTCATAAAATATCTGCCTTGGATCTTAAAATATTCTTTCTCAAGCCTTGTGGGCCCGCATGATCGATGTGGGATCGTTTGGGATTGGTCCTTGATCGACCCGTAGCATTTCATATCGATCAAGAAATGCTCCAATCAAGCCGTGATCGATCATGGAGGCTTCTGAAGTGTTATGTAACTTGCTGTAAAAATCTAGTAGCATTTGGAGTTATGGTTGTGGAGTTATTGATCGATCGAGATCGCAATTATGGAGTAGCTGAGGCCGTCGTATCGATCTATATCAATTCTGTATCGATAAGGGCACTTGTCACATAGTTATGAAACTTGATTGAGTGGGTCCCTAAAGGATCATGAGCATTGTGTGAAAGTTTGAGATCGATCCAGTAATTTTTGCTATCGATCCTCAATGAGATGGGCGTTTTTTGTATCCATATGATCGATATGAAAATGATCGATATGGAAAATATTTTTATGTTGAATTTTGGCTTGAGATCGATTATTCAAGCTTTTTAGAGTATTCTAAGCATGTCCTTGGAGTTTGGAGTCATTTTGATCCGAAATGAGTGAGATATACCTATTTCGTGTCAAAATGCAACATTTTCGTATCCATCAGATCGACACGAAAATGATGGATACTAAGGATTTTTCAACTTCATTTTTTGACCTGTAATTTTGTGGGTACGCTTCCTACGCTATTTTATTGACTTTATGAAATTTTCTAGTTGATTAGCTTTGTGGATTTTGAGATATTGATTGCTCCTTGCTAATTTGTACAGTTTCTAGTATCGATCCTAGATGAAGTACATGAGTGCTTGTTTTGCTTATAACTTGACTATACGAACTCTGATTGACTTGAAATTTGAAATATGAATTCCTAGAGCTCCATAAATCATTCAAAACTAATTGCACTCATATCGAAGCTAGGGTCCCAGTCGGCCATAATTCATTTATAGTTTCGAATATACTTGTTTTCTGAAACAAGTAAACAACTATAATCAGTCAAATTACTTATTAAATCTATATGTATTTGTGGTCCAATTTCCAAAACACAATGAAGGTCAGTTTAAATGTTAAGAATTACTATAACTTTATCAATAATGGTGGTTAGTAAATTCTTTTATACTAAAAATTGTTTAGATCAACTGCGTAAATCATCTTGCATAAAATACTTATATTTTAGTTGACCAGATTACTAGCAAAGATAATATTTTTGTTAGGGTCATATTTCTAGCAAAAAAAACTTTGATGGTACATTTAAAATTACCTTTGTTGTTTTGCCTTTTTCTCACCATTTAATTTTAAAAAACCATCTATAAATAGATAAATCAAATTTCATTACATTTACAACTGTTGTTGTACTCACTTGTATTAAATATCATTTTCAATTTGTATCAACCATTGCAAAGAGCATCGCCTAAGGAAGAGATTTGAGAAGGGGAAAAGAAAAGTAAAGAAAAACCAAAAATAAAGAATAAAAATGGAGAATTCTAATTCATCCAGTTATATGCATGCTTAACTTTTAACTTTTGAGAGAATATAGTTTTCTTTTGTAAATCCATAGCAGTCCACTATAAGTCGAAATATCAGTAAAATAAACTGAATGAAATCTATATAAATTTGAATATATGAAGATAATGTAATAAAATTAATTCACCAATGTAAAAGGATGATAAAATATATGTGTGTGTATGTGTGTGTTTACAATAAAAAATATTGATTACCATTATACTCCTGCCATGGCTATCTTCCATAATGAATTTTACCATGATGTAAATACAGTTAGGTAAAGTGAAACCATACTCAAACTGAAGACCTTTAAACTCTACTTCAATTTGATCTTCTCTTGCTAATGTATTACGAAAAAAGATGATATTGCCAAAAAACAAGTCCACTGAGTAAAATTTATACATTAGTGAAAATGATGCACTTTCACTTAGTTGTGATATTTTGTTTTGTATTTCACATCATGTTAAGTTTTGCAAGGTGAAATAACAGGTCAACAATTGTAAATCACTGCCAAACATGTAAATCACATCTGATATAAGTTGTTATTCCTGCAATAAATTAGGAAGTGCTTCAAAATATTTAAAACTGAAGTACAAAGACTAAAATTGGTGCAGATTTAGACTTGATATGAAATGTTATCTGCAGGTTCAACAGTTAGTGAATTCAGTTGTCAAAGAAGTAAAAAATAAATATTTCATAAGTAACTAGTGCATTCAATACCATAACTAATCTATTTAATACCATAATCTAATTAATGTTCTTTAATAATCAAATAACCTATATCCATCTTTATAATTAAACTAAAAGCAAGATTATTACATTAAAAAAACCGAAAATAAAATCAATTCATAAACTCATAGGAACGTAAGAAAATATATGGGCATAAAACCATAAAATCTCATTAATAAAAGTAGCATACGAAGCTATATAGTGTGAGCAGCAATATATGAAGACATGATTCAATAAATAGAAATATATTTATAACTGTTTATGTGAAAACATGGTTTTTTTCTTTTAGGGAGAATTTTTTTCAAATCTAGTACACTATATCAAAAACACAATAACCATTGACTAAAATTTATTCTTTAAATGAAATAACTCAAACATTAACGAATAAAATAGGCATTGCTTTTAAAATCTCAACTTTATAGAAATGTAACTGAAATAATATAATTAAACTATCAGTCAAATGACTAAAGATACAATAATCGAATGGGTGCATACTTTTGAGGGACCTAAAAGAAAATTTCTTCATCTTTATCCTTTCTTGCAGCTTCAATTCAGTCAACAGCGAGCATATATGACATAGCCATCGTGCTTTGTAGCCAAATCTAAATTTGGGCAAAATTCATGAGTTTACATAAGTCCTCTTTAGATGCACAGCTCAATCCCCAAACTTAGATTAAATTAAAATTTGGAACACTATCAAAGAATCAATAAATGCAAAATGGTCGAGTAGTTTACTAACAAAATAAACTAATATTTAACCATAAGAATCTATACTTGAATAAAACTAGGTTTGGTTAGACAATCTTTTACCTATAACTAGATTAAGCAATTCGTATAAACTAAAAGCTATTAATCATACCAGCCAAAACAGTAAATAAACCAAACATAAATACAATAAACAAAATTTTCTCGAATTTAGGACAAACATATCAGAATTTGAAAATGCTACTACAAAGCGCTAAACCGCTTAATGATTAGAAAGTTAGCGTTCTAGAATATACCTATTGTTAGAGTTAAGTATAATGTTTGGAAGACCTATGCTGCCATAGTTCAACTCAATTGCGTTGTACTATCATTCTCGAAGTACTCAGATTAACAGTAACCAAGTTTTCATTAATCAAAATTATTGACTGTATTGATTTTTCCTTTTTGACCTAATTTACTTTTCTTTTTTTGAGGCTCGTGAGGATGAAATGAGAATATGGGAAGAATACGTGTTGCGAACCGAATTAGGAGTCTCATGGAGACTGCAAAGACTAATATAACCTTATTACATATTTAATGAAATAATTTGATAAAGGACATTTTTGGAAATTCAAAAAAGGCTTCACTTCTCAGATATTTGCTATATATATATATATCTATATATATATATATATATATATGTGTATGTGTGTGTATGTATGTATGTATGTACATGTATGTACGTATATCAATATATATTTATAGTTTTACTTCAACATAATATAAAAAGTTAAAATTAATATTATAATATATATATGTATGTATGTATGTATACATCACAGTATAACTATTTCGAATTTGAATATTTATAATTATGTAATTAAATATAATATACTTGTGATAAATTTGCTTTCGACATATTTTAAATAAAACATTTTATGCCGAAACTATTATTATAATAATTTTAAATATTTTGTAAGATAATAATATCATTTCCAATTTTAACATTTGTGTTTACATAATTAATTTAAATATATTGATTAAATGTTTTCGATAAATTAAAACAGTTCATTTTGGCCAAAAAATTATAATATTTAACAATATCTTATGTTTAAATGATTATATATAATATGTGTGTATGTGTATTAATTTATTATTGGAAATTGTTTTTGTTATATATATACACTGTTTTTAATATGTTTATGTTTTATCTAAAAATGAATAAAGATAAATTCAAGATATTTAATAGCCCTTAATTTTAGATCTCGGATCTAGTTTAAATAAGTTCTTTACTAATTCAAATTAGATATTTATATAAATTTTAAATCTTGAAATACCGGCTTAGTCAGAACTTATACTTTATTTTTCCTAAATTGATTTTATACATACAAGTATATAGTTTATATTCAAAATTTTAACTACGGAAAATGACATGCGCTTAAACACATACACACATATATATATCTCTACTATTAATAAAGAAAATTCGTTGAACTAATTTACTCGGTGTCTTTTTGAAATTTCAAAAATACCCTTGCTTTCCATTTACATATTTGCACTCAAACAAAATATCAACGTATACTATAACACAAACAACCCATGTACGAAGCACGGGCCCATACTAGTATATATTATGCGAAGTATATACATAGTAGATGTAAATCCCACCATACACTTATGTATAAACTTAACCATGTACACTCTGTAACATGTTGCATGTGCACGTCATACATATGAGTATATCATTATACACTTATAAACTATATATATTATCTTCTTTTATAAAATTAATAAAATATGATTTTATTCAAATTTCTTTGATCGGATCTAGTATAAAAATTTAGACTTTATGGGACCAAAATGATCCTAAATTGAAAAAAAAATTGAAATCTTCCTATTTTACCCATTTTCGGTCAGCCCAGTTTCGACCATGGTATCAAAGCGAAACTAGTTAATGTGTTCACATGGTACACTGGATGTCCCACATTCAATCCCTACAACTAGCTTGATAGGGGTTCTTACAATGTGATCTATGATGAAGCATTACCTCTTACCCCTATATGTCCTATGATGGTTGTACGGGTCGAAAGGCTCGAAAGGCTAAATGTAAGACTTGCTCATGTGGTACCTAGTTGGGTCACCCTAAAGACGTTTGGGTTGGACTAATAATTGTAATAGAGTCATAATGGTCTATGTGGTATAAATTAGCAACTTTTAGGCTAACTAATAAAGCCTACCTACTATTTGGATGTCTAGTGTAACAACCCTAGATTTTTGAAATATTTTTAATTAGATTTATTCCATTTTGAAAATATTTTTAAAATTGATTTTTTTCAAGATTTTATTTTTAAAACATTTTAAAAGTGTAGTGGTAATTTCCAATGTCTAATTGTATATTGTTTACAAATTTTAATTCTAGTTTCAATTAAAATAACTATTTTCTTAATTATTTTCTATTTTCCTAAAAATATTTATTTATTTTCCTTTCTACTTTATTTTTTTTCATTTTATATTTTATTTACATACTTTTTAATTTTTTAATTTGAAAAAAAGAAAGTGGAAATTTAAAATGACAAAACCTTTTCATTTCTTGTGACTTTTCATTTACCTTTGGCTTTTCACTTTCTTTTGACCTTTCGTTTTGTTTTGGCCATACACTCTTATCCTATAGCCATGTATTCTTTTCATCATTCATGTAAGAAACTTTCTTATCTTCTCAAAACTCACAGCTATTTCCACCTGAGAAATTTTTTGTAAGTGATGGTTTTCTTTTCTTACTTTTCTTCTTATTTCATGGATTTTTGCCTTTGCTTCCTCTTGTGTTTTGCTCGGCCATTACCCCATCATCTCCACAGACCACCACCATCACCATCCACGGTAGCCACCACTTCTTTTTCCCTTGTCCATACCTCCACATGCAGCAATCACCACAACTTTGCACAAACACCCCTTGAACAATGCCTAGCCGACCATGATTTCACCCTACCCTTCATGTATCACTTCGGCCACACCCTTAGCCACCACCACCAGCTAGTACACCACCTCTGACCATCACTTCAGCCATCACCTGACCTGACCTAACCTATACCAAATATGGCCGAGATCAAATAGTGACATGGTCGAGCCTAGTTGTGCACCATATTCCACTCTTTTCCCTTGTCCCTTTGTATTCTTCCCTACCTTATAACCCCTACCCCTTCATACCCTCTAGCCGTGTGTTTTGATGCCAAACCGAGCCTAACACCATTATAGGCAAGCATATGAACCCATAGGACGAGCACTTGAGTGGTTAAGGCAAGGTCAGATTATTTTGTTCTTTATTGCTTTTTATTTCAAATTGATTCAATGTTGTTTTGTGTTGAAAATTTATGTTTATATTGTCTTGTTTTATTGGTTGTTTACAAGATCAACATCTTGGCTCTCCACTCACTTGAATCAAATGTCGTGTTGTATCATGCTTTTTGGAATTTATTTGTGTAGTTTGTGTTGATACACGAAGATTTTGATCACTGACAATGAGCTTCAACAAATAGGAAGAGAATGCAAAAGCTAGAAGAAGATTGATGAAGACCAAAGTATAAACATTAGTATGATTTTCTATTTGTCTTAGTCTAGATTATTTGTTAAAATCTATCCTCAAGAGATTTGCACGAACATTAGAACACATTCATAAAAACTTCATTCACATGTTCACTGTGCATACTTTTATACTTCAGTCAACTGAACAGACATGGCCAGTCGACTGAAACTGTACACATATACAAAATTGCACAGTTTTAGTCGACTGAATTAACTGCGTAGTCGACTGAAATTGTTCCTGAAAATTTTTCTTTGTATTTTCAGTCGACTGAATCTCCTGCTCAGTCGACTGAATTTAAACCTGCGAATTTTCTCTGAAAAGACACCTTCTTCTTCCCAAGAGTTGCAACCATTCATCAATGGAAATGGAAGCATCTCTTGTTTGCAACTTTTGACAACTTATGCATCTCTTCTACAAGTATATATACATGATTCTAACATCATTTAATTCACCGAATTCTCTTGCTTTAATCTTACTATTCTCTTGTTCATATTTTCTAGATATTCTCAAAGCAATCACTAATTTATTGCTTGAATCATTGTTTTTGTTTATAACATTCTTTTGATTCATAGCAATTAACATTCCTAAATCTTCACAAACACATTGCATACTCTCGAGGATAAGATTATAGGAATATTGTACTACATTAGACTCATTAGTGTTGACAAGAACACAACAAGTCAAATATTGTATTTTAGTAATTGGGTTGAAGTCCTCTTCGGTAGTTGAGGCAAGAAATCCCGTTAGGTTGTTCGGGTAAGTTGTAAACCTATTCCTCCGGGTGAAGTGAGGGTGTTACTTAGTGAAATTCCTAAGAGGAGCTTAGGGACTGGACGTAGGACGAGAGGTCCGAACCAGTATAAAAGTCTTGGTGTCTCCTTGCATTTACCTACTTTATATACCTAGACTATTTCATTATTCCATATTACACGATCCTACCGCATAGCCCCCTCTTTCAGTTTGATTTGCTTACTCTAGCTTGAAAAGGTGAGTATTTCACTCATGACATTTATACTTATATAATTTGTGAAGTGACAATAAGTGAATGTGTAGAATTGTTATATCATGTTATACCTGCCTGTGATGTGAATGATATGATGTTAAACCCTGTTATAAACTCGTCACATCATCTGCTATGTTATATTCTGTTATATTGTTTATTTTATTCTGTTCTCACATTGCAAGTTCCCGGTAAAATAGAATCACTATGGGTTTGAATGATACATACCCGAACGGACTTTAGAATAGGGAAAAATCGTTATGGGATGAAATGATAGGCCTGAGCGATTTTTATTTATTTTATTTAACTTGGGATTGTAGGTTTGAAATGATAGAACCTGGATTTTTCTTTGTAAATTACAGATTGAAATGATATATTATCCGTATCACTTGACTTAGGTTAGAAAGTTTTATAAAGACCCGTGGTTATTTTATATATTTTCTTGGAAATTTTTTAAGTATTTTTAAAATTGTATATTTATGATATTTTGATTTAAATTGAATTAAAAATGAAATTTGTATAAAGCGTTAATGATTTTTCTACAAGTTAAAATGTGAAATAAATGAATGGTTAAGTTGAAATTTGAAATATAAATTAAATTTGAAATTTTAGATTTTGTTTAAAAATGAAGTTAAATTATGTAAATAAAATGGAAATTAAGTTTATATTTTGAAACAGAAATTAAAACTTAAAGTGTTAAGTTAATTTTCAAAAATGCAAAGAATAGAAAATTGCATGCTTGAATTTAATAAGTGAATTATAAAAAAAATTGATTTTATGCATAAAATTTTTCTTTATAAAAATCATAAGTTAAAGGATATTCAAATGAACATTTTTGAGTGGAAAAATATGATTTTTATAAGTTAAAATGGCTAAAATCAAAGTTTAATTGTTTTTTATATTGCATTGAAAATCTGGAAATTGAATTAACAGCACTTTAGAAATGCTATCATTTCTGAAGTTAACTTGAAATCTGAAGTAAAGGATATTACAACACTTTGTAAGTGATGTGGTTGATGCAAATGAACTATAACTAAAATTTAACTAAGTAATATTACAGCACTTTGTAAGTGCTATGGTTGCAGAATGAAAACTAAAATCTGAGACTAATAAAAGGGCTACAGTAGCACTTGTTAAGTGCTGCAGTTGCCTGAAATGAGATTTTTTTTGAATATAATTGAACTACTGCAGAAATTCTGTGACGACCTAATATTTTCAACCATTCGCATCCGCACATGTCGGACTTGAATTGCTCAAAATACCGCGTTGTAAATAAAATTTGGCAAATCTCAGAATATACAGTAAATAAATAGTCACAGAACACAGACACAGAGTATTTAATAATGCAGCGGAAGTAAAAGAGATAGTAGTTCATGAAGCTACTATATATATAAGATACATCAGAGTTAAACAAGATACAATAGAAGAGTAACAAAATACATCAGGTACAAATCAGAATACATCACTGAAATCACTGGATACTGAAAGCAAAATAGATAGCTAGATCTTCAAGCAAAGCTCCAACTCCGAAGGTGAGTCTTGGATGCTGAATCACTCAGTCTGACACGAACGTAAAGCAAAACACAAAACACTCGAGTCAGGACATAAATACTTATGAACTGTAAATTAACACAAGTGAACAGCAACAAAATGCATCAGTAACTTAAAGGATGCTTGGGACCGCCCATCCTCTAAGGATCCCTTAAACTATTTACTATGTAGTAATATTGCGCTATTATAATAATGTCTACAGTAAAATAAACTTACTTTTAAATAGCGTTGAAGGGTTACACATATAGCCCTCAACACGTAATAGTCCCAGTAGTCCATCCAGTATCAGCGTACCTCTAGATCGGGAGGCTACCCTAAATACTCCTTGGGCTACGGGAGAAAAACAAACTCGTAGTAAGACTCGCTATGGTAGGTGACATGGCACACAAGGCAATGCCAGGGTAGATATACCAATTACGCACACAGGCTGGCGGTAACGTAGCAGCCACTACGCCCACCTCGGAACACACTCCCAATCAAAATCGGAGGATGGCCATCAAATCAACCACAAGTAAGAGTATAGAACCGAAGAAGTATGTCCGATAGGAGGAATGACCTCACTTGACCCAAGATCGCTCCGGTTTTAGCCACCTTATGCCAACTCACGGGAGTCGGGTCCACGTTCATACTTCAATAGGATCGTCACCACCATCCTACTTCATTCTGGAATCTCCACCACGTACACAGTTGTTAAAGTGGTTTTCAAAGTTAGCAGAGAGTATGACAACTTCTGATCTCGGTCTCTTTAATAACCAATCGTTATTATAACGCTGTGGTCATTTCAAAATAGTTCATACTTCAAAATCAAATCATTCCATTTCCAAACTATATCCCTTTCAAAATAGTTTATACTTCGAAACCAAAACCATTTTTATTTCAAAACTATATTCAAATCAAAATAGTTTATACTATGAAACCAAAACCATTTTTATTTCAACCATACATTCATCTTTCAAAAATCATAATACTTTCAAAGTTATAACTCTTTCGAAACCAAAATACATGGAATCATTACACTTTGAAAATCATAACATTTAGAAATCATACATTTGAAATCATGGTACCTCTAATTTTTTACATTTTACAAATTTATTCAATTAAACCAAAATTTTCAAATTTCCAATTTAATTTAATTCAAACCATCAGCTTCAATTCAATTTAGTTTTCCAACAAAACATTTCAAATCTTATCAATTTCAAATCTAGATTTGATCCACAAAATAAACTATTCAATTTTTAATATATTTTAAAGCTTTAATATCCCACATTTCAAAACTAAATTTTATAATTTCATATATCTCAAATTTAACTTCATTATTACTTAATTTTGAAATATTCATTTCATAAATCCAATATTATTTAAATAAACTCAAATTACAAATAAAAAAATATCCTTACATACTAATATAAACTTCAAATATTCATTTATCAAAATCAAATATCATTCCTAATTCATATTCTTTATCAAAATAAAGATCAAATCATTTCCAAACCATTTCAAAATCATTAAAATATCATATCCTTTCAAAATTTCATTTATCAAATCATTATTTGAATTTAAATTCAAATACTCAAATTTAATATCATTTTAAAATCAAATATGTCATTCATTTATTATTTCATATATCATTACAAAACACATTACAAAATTTCATTCAAAAATTCATTTATCTGATTACATTTCATTCCACTTAACACATAACCAAGTAAACCTTATTTAAATTCAAATTCAATTTAATTTCCTTTGAAATTAAAATTTAAATATTAAATTATATTCGAAACTCCTGAAATTTCACAAATAATCAATTCCAAAGTTAAATCATTAAAACTTTAAAATTAACTCAAATAGTGTTAAATCTTTAATATTTCGAAACATTGTCAAATTATAGCAACGATGACATTTATAAAGTGCTATCGTAGCTTATAGTTTCCAAAATAGTTTAGTTCAGGAACAACGACATTTATAAAATGCTGTAATAGATATTTAGTTATTTCAAAACTTAGTTAAATTCAAAAAAACAACAGCACTTAAAAATGCCGTCATAAGACACAACATTTTTGGAAATGCTATTAATAAAATTCCTGATTTTTATAACTTCAGAAACATTAACACTCCAAATTTTCTTTATTTTAAACTTATAAATCATATTTCTGGACTTCAAAAGTTTACATTCAAAAAATTTTAACATATGATTAATCACAAAAAAAAATTATAATTAAACATCCAATTAAAAACTCAATTCATTTGTTAAGTCAAAATTCACTGTTTTCTTAACTTACAAATTAAATAAAACTTAATATTTTATTTCAAATATCATTTCCAAACTTTAACTTTAATTCCCATTATTTATTTACATTTTAAAAAATAAAATTTAAAGTCATAAATTACATTTACTTCAAATTTACATACTTAAATTCACAAATCAAAACTTAATATTTAGCCTTCTTAAAACCATAAAATATATATTTTACATCAAAATTTCATACTTCTAAAAATACATATCTTAAGAAAAATCGTTTAAAAATATACCATGGGGTCTGTATAAAATTTTATAACCTAGGTCAAGTGATCCGGATATGTATCATTTCAATCCACAATTTAAAAAGAAAACCCTGGTTCTATCATTTCAAACCCACAATCCCAAGTCAAATAAAATATAATAAAAATCACTTGAGCCTATCATTTCAGCTCATAATGATTTTTTCCTATTCTAATGTCCGTTCGGGTATGTATCATTTCAACCCATAGTGATTCTATTCTAATAGGAAACTTGCTGTGTGAGCATATGCATAAACAATATAAACAATGACACTAAAATATCAAAGTCACAATATCAGTCATATATCATATGTTAGGTGATAATTAACAAAGTTAACATGGTAATAACATGAAATAACATATCATATAATCATCATTAACTTGCATAAACGTTTGAATTACTAATCATTTGTCATCAATTTACCATTTCATAAATAATAATGTTAGAGTGAAAAGGACTCACCTTTATCAGAGCTAGAGACCACTACGACACATAAGAACGATTCCAAAGGCACGACAAGCATGATACAGCATGACTTTTGATTTGAACGAATAGAAAGCCTTGATGTCGCTCTTGTATACAACAAACAAAACAAGACCACATAAATATATATATATATATATATACAATACAAATATGAATTGAAACGAAATGGAAATTTAAATCAACAAAGAACATTACCGAGCTTTAACACAAAAGTGCTTGACCATGACTCAACATAGGCTCGGCCACCTTCAATAATTTGCTCGGCCATGGTGTAAATATGGTGGTGAGGCTCAGTTTTGGCATCAAAACACATGGCTACATGGGTATGAAGGGTTAGGAGTTACAAGGTAGGGAAGAATACAAAGGGACAAGGCAAAAGAGTGGATGGTTTGGTGCACACTAGGCTCGGCCATGTCACTATTTGGGCTCGACCTTGCATGGTACAGGTCAGGCCAGATCTGAAGTGATGTCTAGAGGTGGTGTTGGCAGGTGGTAGTGGAGCTAGGGGTGCGGCCAAGGCAAGATATGAAGGAGATAGTGGAGTTTATGGCTCGGCTAGTCATGATTTGGTGGAGCTTTGCAAAATTTGAGGCGATGGCATCCTATGGAGGTCACGTCCAGTATTGGCCAAGGTGAGAGGGGGTTTTGCTATCGTGGATGATGAGATGGTGGTCAATGGTGATGGTGAAGGGGTTAGGCCGAGCAAACTTGAAGAAGAGGAAGGCAAAAATCAATGAAAAATAAGAAGAAAAAGGAGAGAAATGAAGCCATTAAAATTATTTTTTCAAGAGAGATAGCCATGAGTTTTTTGAAGAGAAGGAAAGTTTCTCACGTGAATTAGTAAATGAAAGACACGACTATGCATAGGAGTGTATGGCCAAAGCTTGAAAAATGAAAACGCAAAAGAAAAATGAAAAGACAAAGGTAAATGAAAAGTCATTAGAAATGATTTGAATTTCCATTTTCTTTTAAATCAAAATAAATAAAATAAAATTCAGTAAATCAAAATAAAAGACAAAAAAGATAAAGTGAAAAAGAAATAAATAATTATTTTAGGAAAATAAAAATTAAATAAAGAAAATAGTTTATTATATTGAAACTAGCATTAAAAATTGTAAACAAAATACAATAAACATTTGAAAACTATAACTACACTTTTAAAATGTTTAAGAAAATAAAATCTATACATAACATGTCATGTTACACATATATACACAAATTAGAACATGATATGAGAAACAAAAATATTATTTATATAAATTAAAATAAACATTTTTGTTAAATAAACAATTTACATACAATGGTGTAAAAAGCATAACTTTCACAATATTAATCGGATTTCAATGAAACGAAATGAAGTATACTTAAAATTTTATTTATTTTCATAGTAATGAAAGATAAAATTCAAAATTCAAACTTTTAAAATTTTAAATTAAAAGTCAAACTTTGACCACATTGACCAAAATTCACATTTCTGGAAAATATTCTATTTATTCATGTTTGGAATTTTAATTCACATACAAATCAAAATTTATATTTAAATAAAAAAAATTATTCATTTTAATAAATAAAATAAAAGTTTTTTAGATCAAGAATTTCAATTTAAAATAGTTAAAATATATAATTAAAATAATAACAAAATATAAGGTTGTTACAAGTTTTGTAAACGCTTCTTTGCTGAATTGAATTAAATCTTTTAATTTGAGCGCTGAACTATTACAGCAGTTTTGTAAATGCTGTCTTTGCTGAACTGAACTATTTTTCAACTAAAACTAAACTATTACAGCAGTTTTTAAATGTTGTCTTTGCTGAATTGAATTGTTTTCAAATGTAACTTACCATATCATTTTCTAAGTGCTACGAAAGCTGAAATTTCACTGTTTTAATGTATTTACGTGAATAAATGAGCTCAGAAAAGGCTAAGTTTAAGAAATTGAATATTTGATTTGTAAGTATAATGACTTCACTTTTAAATAGTTTAAATGAAGTATTTTGATTTGAAATATAATATTTTTGAAATTTATAACCACGGGTTATAATAATGATTGGTTGTTAAAGAGACCAGGATCAGATATGGACATACTCTTTGTCGATACCGAAAGCCATTTTAACAACTATGTACGTGGTGGAGATTCCAGAATGAAGTAGGATGGTGGTGACGATCCTATTATGGTATGAATGTGGACCCGACTCTCGTGAATTGGCTTAAGGTGGCTAAAACAGGAGCGATCTCGGGCCAAGTGAAGTCATCCCTCCTACAGGACACATTTCTTCGATACCATTCTATTACTTTGTGATTGTTTTGGTGGCCACCCTCTGATTTTGATGGGGAGTGTGTTCCAAGGTGGGCGTAGTGGCTGCTACGTTACCACCAACCCCTGTGCGTAATTGGTTGATCTACCCTAGAATTGTCTTGTGTGTCGTGTCACCTACCATACCGAGATTTACTACGAGTTTCTATTTGTGTCATACTTATGCAGTATTATGGTAGCCTCCCAATCTAGAGGTTCGATGGTACTATATAGCCTATTGGCATTATTTTGTGTTAATGGGAATATTGGGTCACTCCTTAACGCTATTTAAAAGTATGTTTATTTTACTCTTAGACATTATTATAATAGCAAATATTACTACATAGTAAATAGTTTAACGGATCCTTAGACGATGGACGGTCCCAAGCATCTTTTAAGTTACCTGTACATTTACTGCAGTTTCCTTGAGTTGGTTTACATTGTATAAGTATGTATGTCCTGACTCGAGTGTTTTGTGTATTGCTTTATGCTCGGGTCAGCCTGAGTATTCTCGACTTTGGATTTCTCTTTCTTGAGCTAGGAATCGCTGGAGATTCTGCTTATCTAGTTATTATTCTATTTCAGTTTCAGTTGTTCTATTTCAGCTTTTGTATTAGTGGACTTTTATGTATTTAGGATTTCTATTGTGTTTGTTTTCAGACTGATATTATGTATTTTGTTTTGAGACTTTGTTATTGTAGATTCATGAACTACTATGGTATTTTAATTTCCGCTGTGAGATACTCTGATATTTCTGTGTCTGTAATTCTGTGATTGATTTTATTTGCACCAAATTTTATTACAATCTGTTATTTTGAATTATTCAAGTCTGACATGTATGGATTATTGTTGATTTTAATGGTCCAAAATAGTGGGTCGTTACATCTAGAATATTAGTATTTAGACTTAAGATTGGATAATCAAGTATTCTCCCCTCCCTAGCTACTGAGTTAGCTCAATGACATAGTAAGTCCAAAAAATTGGCCCAATTGTAAAGCCCTAGATTTATTTGTACCTTAGCTTAATTTTCAAAATCCAACTTGAAAATTCGAATTATATTTTAAATTTAAAAGTTAAGTGCAAAATATAAAATAAATTTTATAAAGTAAAATATTTTCAATTTTTTTGAATTAAATAATTTCAAAATTATTTAACTTAAATTAATTAGATTAATTAAAGTAAATTAATTACAATAAAACATATAGATTGATATGTATATATGTCTAACTATAAATATTATAGCGTAGTATATATGTGTGTGTGTGTACGTGTATCTTAAAATATTTAAGGTCAAATAAAGTAAAATTTGAATTTATCAAAAAATTAATCAAAATTTTTTAACTAAACAAAAATAATTATTTGATAAATAAATAAATTAAATATTTGTTAATAATATATATATATTATGATATTTGTGTATATAACTATAAATTTTACAGTTAATATTAGTCTTAACTTGCTTCGGATGAATATAGTAAATTTAGAATTTTAAAATATTTTTATTAATATTTTAATTGCCCACCAACACGCAGTTGTACGAATGAATCGATACTTAGTCACAGATCTAAAACAGTATCTTATATAGAGAATATAATATGAAAAAAAAACTAATTACAATGAAAATAAGTAAAAAGAGACGAGATTTATAGTGATTCCGCTATACGTCAACTTCAAAATGATCCTTTTTATTATATTGTAGTTTGTTTACAGTTACAATTCGAAATTTAAGAATAAAATTGGCAGAGTATAGCCTAGGTTAAAGATAAATAGAAGTAGAAAGAAGATCATTTCTCTAACACCATGCCTGCTACATTTATAAGGGAAGACGTGCATGGATCGAGCTAAAATTTTGATAGAAGTTACGAGAGAACAAGACAAGGCCACCAAAACTTTTCCAGGCCCATCGAGGCCTACAGTAGGGATCCGTATAGATCCCTATTAGTATCTCCAAATAGGCTACGCTCCCTATGAGGGGTGCCCCATGATGTTAGCTACCTGCTTCCCAAGTTTTGTATAATTCCGACGTACGATTTTTGAGATATCATATTTTCCTTGAAGTAGTTTTGCTTGAATTCTGATTTTTGCCGATCCCTCCAACTTCATCCGATTGGAATGAAATCTTTAGTGGGTGTTCCACATATTGTAGTAAGCTTGTGCTTTAAGTTTCATGTTAATTGGATGTATATAAGTTGAGATATTGATTGATCTTTTCAATAAAGTTGGGTTCAGCCGATCCGTAAGAGGGAAGAGGGTCGATCCCTCCAAACTCCTCTAAATGTCATACGAACCTTAAGGAGCTTCTCCATGTTTTATTTTGCTTAGCCTTCAAGTTTCATGCTAACTAGATAAGTAGAATTCGAATTATTGATCAATCGTTATTGCAATATGTTGTGAAGTTTGATTATAACTGATCCCTATGAAGTGAAGAGCGTCAATCCCTCCAACTCGCTCTATTTGATATGTGATCCCTAGGATAGACTCCCTAGGGTCCCCATATCTTGCTCATAAAATTTTATATGCATTGGACTTATGAACTTTGAGATATTAAATGTTTTCTATTGAGATGTACTTGCTTGATTGAAATGTGCCGATCCCTTTTTATATCGATCCCTTTTTATATGATCCCTTTCTTAAGCGAAGTAATTTTCCCATAACTTGCTCATACAAACTCTAAACGACTTGATATTTGAAATATAGTCTCATGGGGCCTTCTTTGTCACTTTATAGCAGTCTCACCCAGTTTAGGACAAAAATTAAGGACGTGTACTGATCCTCTACGGGAAGGGATAGGCACCGTTCCACTACCTATGTGAGGTACTAATCCGTACCTAGAATATTATAGATAACCTATATTTTGATCTCGGTTAATCGTCGCTTCATATCATTTCCTGCGCTTGATTTTTGGACCTCACAATCATCGCTCTTGGCTATTGGCCTTAATAATCGTGAAGTCTATTGGGTTAAATCTACCTGTATAGTGCCTTGGTAAAAGGTGGCAAAAGGTGGATTAAAATTATGTAATATGAATGGATAAAACTCAAGTGGAACTGTAAGAAACCAACTTAGGTTTAAAGATCATGTATATATGTATTTACATATACCTTGATTTCAAATATGTCCGACAATTGAATCAGATAGTACTTCATAAAAATACATTGTTCCTTAAATCGATATCACTCAATGTATACATATTGGGTTAATGTCCAACTTAGGTTATTCGTGAAGTATATTGGGTTAAATCCACCTGTCTGCTGCCTTGGAAAAAGATGGGTTAACACTTTGGCCTCCAAAACATGCCTTGCGATAGGAAGGTGTGTTTTGAATTGCCGTAAATCCAAAATTCGAAATCCATAACCCATTGATAGGTGTATTCTCTAATCTAGAATCCAATCCAAATCCAGGTTCTCTTCGGATCATTTTATCCGAATCCGCATCCATCCAAAGCCAAATCCATGGTGGTTCGAAACTGATATCCAAATCTATGACATCTCTAGGTTGTTATTCTAATTCAAATCCTCAATCTCATCGGATCCTTGTCGAGCACAATTCGTACTCGACGACCTTAGTAGGCTAATCCATTGCATTCTAGCAAAGCAACCTACCCCTTGCTAGGCATAATCCATACATAACGACCTTAATCTCTCCGGATCCTTGTAGAGCACAATCCATACTCAATGACCTGAGTAGGTCGATCCATCGTGTTCGAACGGAGCGACCTACCCCTTGCTAGACATAGTCCATACGTAGCGACCTTGTTGGGTTTTACTCTTCGACCTCGACACCCAGTTGAAAACTTAGTCCATGATGAACGAGTCCATTTCATCGTATTTTCTCGACGAACAGACCCGTACCTTGCGATTGTTATCCTTCTCTCCAGACAGGACCATAATCGCGACATGTGTTATCTATTACATTGAACCAAATTTAATCATTCCCATGTCTATTTGCCAGAATATAACATAAGAGTTCATACAACCAGAGTTCAAATAAAAACTAGAAAAACAAGAGTTCGAAGCAAACAAGAAGAGAAATCAAATTTCACAAACCCGAGCACAACGGTTTATCATCATCTCAGTACATGCCTAGGGACCATCCCCGTCTCGTACATGTGTAAGTCACTTAGCTATCCTACTATAGAGTTTATTACTTACTCTATGCCTTTTAGATCAGTTGATGACAAGTTGATGATGATGCCTTGATCCAGTGCCATTTTCATTCGAAATGGATGATGGCTGCTCCTATTCCACCGCCACAGCCCGAGTCCTTACATGTTGTTGTGAATGACCATTCCTCACATGTTCCTCAATGATATCCTTCAAATGATGTAGTAATTTGCATTATGCCCATCCAGCTCTTGGAATAGGCAGCGCTTTCCTGATGTCCGTTTGCATTAAAAAGATTCCCTCCTTGTTGGCCTTCGATATAGAAGGCGTCCTCGAGTATCCGGATATATCTATTCTTGGATTTCATTAAATTATAAGTAAAAAGAGAATTTGGGTTCTCCCCTCACTCGCTTCGATCCATCAAAGCTATTGTCTATGTGTCGTTTACCCTTGTCCTTTCCTGAGCTTTCACTGGGAGGTTCTCTATGATGTACCGTATTAACTTCCATTGCCTCTTTATCAGCTTTTGCATCTTCTTATTGCAGAAGTCTTTCTGCTTCATTGGTAGAATTCCCGAAGATCCATCGGTGTATCCTATATCAAAAGATATCTTAAAATCTGAATTACCTACAACTCTTAACACTGTCACCATCAAAACCATCGATGGATCTGGTCGATCCATCGAAACAACTGCCACATTGAACTTGGTTAAGAAATCTTGAGTGATTCTCCTTCCCTTTGCTTTACTGATGTCAGTGTTACATTCTTCGGTCTTGTAATGTGACCTGAAACTGCTTCATAAATCTTTTGACCAATTCCATCCACGTGCTAATGGAACCGCTCTACAGCTGCCTGAACCATAGCGCTGCTACATCCGTTAAGTACAAGGGGAAGCATCATGTCAGGACTTCTCCGGTGCCTCCAGTACTTCAATGTGTCATGTATACCTCATCATATGCATAGTTGGATCTGACTTTACGCCATAAGCTTCTAGTGTGGGTAGTTTGAATTATGGTAGATTCCTAGCATTCCTGATATTTGGAGCGAATGGACTTCTACTTACATCCTCCAGATCCCTGTTCACTAATCCTCTATGCATAGCTCACCTGATGATCTCTGCAAATCTGTCATTGTCTTCCAATGATAGTCTCCTATCATCGTGTCCAAGCTGCCTCCGAGTCTACGAGGGAATTCTGGAATGTATTTCTCCAACCGAGCATCCAAATTCCAATTCGCACCGAGCTCCATGGGATTGATTGTAGGTCCTCCTACATCGCGATAAACCAAACCCAAGGGGATGCCCCACAACCTTTAGGGATCAGTGTCGTTCCCTCTAAGATGGTTGGGTTTTCCCCCAACTGCTCTGTTCTATTCCTTTGTCTATTGGATCCATTTCCATTTTCCTAGTTATGCTTTCCAACAAATCCTACTATTTCAACTCCTTAATCTAAGTTGCCATTAGCTCTCGCTACTCTATTCCTTTGATTCTTTGCTCCAGTTTGTCCAGTCTGTCAGAGTAAATTTTGCATCATCTACTCCTGTCTCTTCAACATTCGCTCATGCATAGTGTTTAACATTTTTTCCATCTCCTCCCTCGTGATGTAGGAGGAAGTTTGATTAGCACCAGCTCCTGAGAAAGCCTCCTGACCCCTTTCACAGTGGCTCCTATCTATTACCCATCTTCTTATAGATTGATTCACCATTGCTTTAAATCCAAGCTCTAGAAGTTTTCCAAACTCTTAATTCAAGATTCCAAATCCACTGGGGCAAGCTTTCTCGGTGAAAACACAAAAATGTTGGCGTCAAAATTGGCCACCAACACCCAGTTGTATGAAATCACCAATATCCAGTCACAAATCTCAAATAGTATCTTATGTAGAGAAAATTATATGAAGAACAAACAAATTAAAAATGAAAGCAAGTAAAAAGAGACGAGATTTATAGTGGCTCAAGTAACTCCGGCTTATGTCCACTTCAGAATAATCCTTTTTATTATATTGTTGTTTGTTTATAGTTAAAATCTAAAATTCAAGAATAAAATTGGCAGTGTATAGCCAAATTTGAAGATAAAGAGAAGTAGAAAGGATCTCCGTCAAATCCTGCTATATTTATAAGGGAAGACGTGCACCGATCGGGCTGAAACTTCGGTAGAAGGTTAGGGAGAGGAAGACCCGACCACCCAAAAATTTATAGGCCCATCGGGGTCCAAAATAGGGATCGGCACCGATCCACATTAGTTTATCCAAATGGGCTACGCTTCCATTAGGGGTCCCTATGATGGAAGCTACTTGATATCCAAATTTCATGCAATTTCGATGTATGATTTGTGAGATATCGCATTTTCTATGAAGTAGTGTTACTTGAATTCTGATTTTTGCCGATCCTTCCAAAGGTAGCTGTGCCAATCCCTCAACTTCCTTCAGTTGGAATGAAATCCTTATGGGATATTCCAAATGTTGTAATAAGCTTGTTTTTAAAGTTTTGTGTCAATTGGATGTGTAGATGTTGAGATACTGATCGATCTTTGCTCTAAAGTTGGGTTCAAATGATCCCTAAGAGGGAAGAGGTCTGATCACTCCAAACTCCTCCAAATTCCATGCGATCTCTAGGAAAGCTTCTCTATGTTTTATTATACTTAGCCTCCAAGTTTTACGCCAATTGGATTAGTAAAACTCAAGTTATTAATCAATCTTTATTGCAATATGTTGCGAAGGCTGATTATAGATGATCCCTTTGAAGGGAAGAGGGCCGATCCCTCCAGCTTGCTCTATTTGATGTGCGATCCCTAGGGTCCCCACATATTGATCACCAAACTTTATATGTATTTGACTTATTGATTTTGAGATTTTATTTTTTCCCATTGAGTTGCACTTGCTTGGCTAAATTATGCTGATCCCTTTTATACCGATCCTTTTTTTTACGATCCCTTTCTTAGGTGAAGTAATTTCCCATAACTTGCGCATATAAACTCCAAACAACTTGAGAATTTAAATATGCCTTATAGGACCTTCTTTGTCACTTTATATCACTCTCGCCTAGTTTAGGACAAAAATTGAGGACGCGTATCGATCCCCTAGGGGAAGGGATAGGCACCGATCCCCTATGTGGGCGAGGTACTAATCCATACTTAGAATATTCTAGAAATTCTATCTTTTGGTATCGGTTTTTCTTCGCTTCATATCATGCCTATTGTGACGCCCCACCTCTATACCCACGCTAGCCAAGAACACTACGGTGTAGTGCTGTCAACTAGCGTGGAGAATAAGGCTGTTGAGGAGCGACCATCCATGTAATTTCTTATCACACAGTGGCTATAAAATAATCTTCGGAAACAAATATAGAAGTAAGCATAACATGCGAATCAATCACAGATATCCATATCACAAAGGCGGAAAGAGATATGAATATATATCACATAAAAGTGTACATCAGAGTAGTGGTCTAAAAAGATCCACGATAATACAAAAGAATAGCAACGCGTGCTATACAAAAGAATACAACTATGAGTCTATATCTCAAGTGTAAACAACAAAAGCTGCTAATCTAAACAAGTAGCCAAAAGTCTGAGTAGTGAATCACTGGGGAAGGAGTCAAGCAGTAGCACCTGTAACATCTCGGTCTGACCCGAGTATTATTTATAAGAAAATAATAAACGGATCAGTCTAGCTATAAATATCAGATGACATGATATAAAATAAAAGATATGGCATAAACATAAAATATCCATACTGACATACTACTATAAGTATGCAAATAATGATCAACAGGAGATCAACCGATAAGAGATAAATCAATATCACAAGAATCTTCTCAAAGATCCGAAGAGGGCATCATACCCTAAACTTGTACTCATGACAAGTCAAAGAGATAAATTCCAGAAATCAACACAAGAAATCCAGAAATCATAAAAAGGGAAAGAGGCCTATCACATGACAGTCCGAAGACCATGGGGAGCTACCCCACATGTGTGAGTGGAATCACACAGATTGAGGTCAAGACTAACCAAAAAGCAGAAAGGTATGTGTGAATGGAATCACACAAGTGGTGTCTAGTCTAACCTTGCAATGAAAGAGACATCGCGCAATTGCTAGTCTAATTCATAAAGCGATCATCAAGATCAACGAAAAGTGTCAATTACACTAAGCTAGTAAATATAGAAGTTTAGCTTCATGTCCCATAACCACTTGCTTAACTTAAATATTTACGAACAAACTGTAAATCTTCACTAATGAAATTGTCACAGGAGGTTCAATCGAACAAGTCCAAGAATTAACCGACGAAGTGAACGCAAGCGTTTCATACCACTTGTTTTACTAAGTCGTTTAATTAGATTTCTCATCCGAGTGAGGTAAAGGCTTGTATATACTAATAGATTGGAAAACGGTTTAAGGAAAGAGCTTTGTTGTTAAAAATAGAGTTGAAATTGTTTGTTAAAAGAGTTTTGATATTTACTACTAGTATTGAAACCTTTATATTATAAAGTGACAAAACACAGAAGCAATTGTAGAAACAATCAGTCCCAAAAATCGCATACGGAGATGTGAATAAAATCCACGGAAATCAGCTCAATGTTTTTCAGATAAGATCCCCTACGGAGAGGGGGTCCAGGGGGGGTGGCAACCCCCCAAGGTGGGGGTGCGGGGGCAACGCCACCGCTTACGGGGTTCGACCTGCCCGGTCAGGTCGCGGGGGTCCAGGGGGCAGCGCCCCGTCCAAAACGGTACGATTTAGTGAAGACAAAATGAGGTCTAACGACCTAAGAGGTTCACGCGACCTAACACAATGGCTGAGCGACCTAACTAAGTGCGCGACCTGGTGGGTAAGGAGGTCGAGCGACCTAATGTTCTTTGCGACCTAACGAGGTAGAGGGGACACGCGACCTAAAGGTACGCGACCTAAGAAAGTTCGCGGGCTAAGGATGAGCGACCTAACAAGGTTCACGACCTAACGGAGAAAAGGCAACCTAGGTCTAACGACCTAACTGCTCGCGACCTAAGGGTCTAAAGGCCACGCGACCTAGAGGGAAAACAAGGTTAAGCGACCTAAGTGGGTTTGCGACCTAACGATATAAACGGTTGAGCGACCTAACGGTGCAACGACCTAAGGCCAAACGACTTGAGGGTTCCAGTGGAGAGCGACCTAAAGGAGACGCGACCTAAAAGAGGCGCGACCTAAAGGAGACGTGACCTAAATTAGGCGCGACCTAAAGGAGACGCGACCTAAAAGAGACGCGACCTAAAAGAGGCGCGACCTAAAAATATAAAGGTCATGCGACCTAGCGACCTAAGGTCATACGACCTAGCGACCTAAGGTCCATACGACCTACGACCTAAGGTCATACGACCTAACTCCGAAGACGTTAGAAATGGCCAGAACGACCTACGACCAAAGGTCCATACGACCTACGACCTAAGGTCATACGACCTAACTCCGAAGACGTTAGAAATGGCCAGAACGACCTACGACCTAAGGTTCATACGACCTACGACCTAATGAGATAACTCCGAGCGACCTAAAGGTATAGGCCATTTTAAGGTCGGAAACGACCTAACTCCAGTGCGACTTTTCACACAGAACGACCTAACAAAGGCAGAACGACCTAGGGGCAGTTTTTCACCAAAAACACTAAAAAGTGGAGTTTTTCGCCAATCCAATCCAAACCAAATGCAAATGTGCGTGCAAACATGATAGGGAATCATTCCCAACAGTCCAAGATAGATATAAACTAGATTTGTGAGATAAAAATCTCACCTTTGCACTAAAGTTTATGAAGATGAAGCTTGAAAGCAAGGAGAAGCAATCCAAAGCTTGAATCCAATATCTTCTACTTGAATTTGGAGTTGAATGTTGGATTTGCAATTGAATTTGTGCTTGGAGTTTTAATTTCCCATTCTTTTCACCATTAATGCCCAAGCTTGAGTTAGTTAGGAAATTTATGAAGAGTGAGGAGAAGGGGGTTGGAACTTGGGCTTAATAGGCTAAACTAACCCAAAGTCCAAAGCGGGAAAAGTTAGTGAAATTTCACTAACTCCAAACCTATCGATGTTCATACTTAAAAAAATTGTAAACGACATTTCGAACTCAATGGAAGTGGTCTCGAGTCCTAATTTGACCGTTTGCAAAAGGTAGTTTTTCGGACCAAAATCCGATTAACGAGTTAATATTTAAATAAAATATTTAAATACAAACTCAATAAATATGCGGGTTGTTACACCTATACTTGATTTTTGGACCTCACAGTCATCGCTCTTGGCTATTGTCCTTGAGAATCGTGAAGCCTGTTAGGTTAAATCTGCATGTCTAATGCCTTGGCAAAAGGTGGGTTAACAGTTATATAAGTGAATTAAACTAAAAACGCTTATAAATGGATTATACTTATATAATACGAATGTATAGAACTCAAGTGGAACTATAAGCAACCAACTTTGGTTTAAGGATCTTGTACATATATATTTACATAAACCTTGATTTCAAATATGTCCGACAATTGAATCAGATGGTAGTTCATAAAAATACATTATTCCATAAATCGATATCAGTCAACGTATGCATATTAATGATTATGAATCCTACATATGTAAATTATCATCTACCTTTTATATATCAAAGATTACTTGCATATTCTTTAGTTGTCAAGAAAACACAAGCTAGGAATGTTACGTGTAGTACTAATAATATATTGATTAAACGAGATAAGATCCATGCATATATTTTTTGATCTTCCTCAAGGTTTGTGCATTATACTTAGTCCATTATGAAATGATGGGTACGAGTGAATAATCTCTACCGATTGGTTGACCATCCTCAAGGTCGAGATGAGATTAGGGCAATGACCATGGGTTAGGAGTTGCAAATGGTACAACCAATATGTTACCCATCACATGTGGGCCTATGATTGGTTGAGCATCCTCAAGGTCAGAATTCCAAGGTAAACAAGTCCTAACACCCAATTGAAAAATTGAAAGATTTCTATGTTTTCTTTAAGGTTATGAGAGATATAAAAGTCTAGTAGGAGATTATTAGAAAAATTAAATGAATACATCTAACCATTCTAATATTATAAGGAACATATGTTATATAAAGTTAAATAACGTACTTCGATGTAACGATACCGTTTTAAAGGCGAATTTAAAATTGTAATTAAATTAAGTTTTTGGGGTAAACTGTAGATTTGTTTGAATTTTTCAAATTTAATAAGATGTATTTACTTATTTATTTTATAAATTGGATTTGAAACTTAAATGTAATTGAATTGGATTAGAAACAAAATTTTGATTTGGAAATTCAAAATGAATTTTCTATAAAGGGTTATACTTGGTTAAAAAAATAAAATAATATTTATAATTATTTATTTAATGTATATATTGTGTTTTAAATCCATTTTTCTTTATAAGTATAAGAAGTATATTATTTATCTTATCAATATTTAATGTAAAGTATAAAATAAAATATATGTAATAAATGTAATGTTTGGAAATTAAACTATAAAATGATAACAAATGTAATACATATACGTTAGGCAAGCAAGAAAATAATAAAACAAAGATCTGCATAGTCAAATAGAAATACAAAATAAAGAAAGGTAATGCAGGCTTGTAAAGGAAGAAAACAAGATAAGTATCTTTTGTACAAACATAATTCAAACAGTATAAGCTTGTAAACAGAATAGGACTTGCATTTAATGCCACATCTCCTCAGCACGAATTGATATCTTCTCAGCTGAAAATAATAGCTTTAGTCAACAAAATAAGTAAACCTATACTAGATAACACCCTGTACAACATTGTTTCTCTTTATATACATCGACTTCATTTCATTTCGTTCAAACCAAACTTAGCAAGCCTGAAAGAAAACTATAAAAGCAAATAGCAAAACCCAAAAGAAAAAGAAAACATCACCATTTACAAGCTCAAATATCATTCAAGTTCGACAAAAGCAAAACAGGATTCAAGGAGAATCAACTGCAGTTTCAAAACAACAATGTTCTTCTCCGTTCCTCTGTCTTCATTGAACATGTGAGCAAATATTTCTACCCAGAAATTTCTTTTTTGTTAATGCCTGTGAGTAAAACTTTAAGAATCTGAAGCTCTAAATGTTGTTTTGTGATGATGTCTGAAATTAATTGTGAAATATTAACATGCATGCAAATATGTATATTGTTATATGCTGAGGAAAATATGCATGTTCAAGCTACAGGCACATTTGCCTATGTTCATTCCTAGGTTGCTTAAACCTGTTAAAATTTCAATTCCTCTTTATTTGATCCTTATCTGACTTTATGATCTGAACAAAATTTGTTTGTTTAGACTTGGATTGAAGTTTTAAAATATACTTGAGTGCATGTAAGCTAAGTTTTTCGAGAAATGTTAAAAACAACAGGCAAACTAAAACCTGTTGAATAATTTGATGTTCATAATCTTTGAATTTGGTTACATCAATTGAAATTATTTAGGAAACAATGATTTTAAAAAGAAAAATCAAAATTTTTAAATCAGTATTTACTGAGAAATTGTGAAACGAACAATTTTGGGGTTTTTGCTAAATTCCGATGATCTGAATCATTTTGGATCTCGAGATTGAAGTCGAAGCTTGCTGGTAGGTTGAGGACCATCAGAAAAATGATAAAAAAATTTCTAACTCGCTGTGGTGGTGCGGTGAATCACTAGTAAGGTTTAACCCAGTATTTTTTTCGATCGCATGCTTGTGGCAATGGCATCGACCACATCGCATCGGGATGCATCGCGGCCAGGAAATTAGAAGGAGGGGACTGAGGCGATGGTTCAGGCGAGATCACGTGATCTCTGGTGCTCGGGGTTGTCGTGGCGTGGAGGATGTGGGTTGATCAGTTTTACGCCAATGAATCCTGGAAACTCGATTTTGATTTTTGGGTTGTATTTTAGTTTGAGTGGCCGGGATTAAGGATGCTGGTGATCGTCGACGCGCGAGAAGGGTCGGCGATGGTCGAAGCCTCTGCCGTCGCTTGTGCACGCGCATGGCATGGGTGTTGGTATCAGGTGGTTAGCGTGGGGGTGACTCGAGTAGAACTCGAGCAAGTGGAAGTTTTTCATGGGTTCTTCTCGAGTTCGCAGAGGGTTTTAATTAACAGATTTTGTCTAAGTTCAAATGAATGACTCGAAGTAACACTCGAGTAGAACGAAAAGAAGACTCGGGTTTGCTTCCTTTCAGAGCTGCAGTTTACAAATCATAGGAATATAGTTAAGTAAATTTGTGTTCCAAAAGGATTCTTAAGCATTGTAATTTAATAAATGTTTAACAACTTAAGTTAAAAAAATGTAAATACAAGTTAAATTTATTTAGTTAATACTTTAACAATGTTTTTAACATCTAATTATTATTTTTAATCAAGTAATTAAGTTAAGTATGAAATTAATTAACATTTAAAGATGTAGTTAATATTAAATTGATTTTCAAAGTTTAAAGAAGATTTCTTTGAAAATGTTAATTAGTGAATAATTAATATTAATTGATTATTTTCTGAAAGTAATTAAGAATAATTACTTTTTAATTGTAATTAGTAATGAATTAGGTAACTTAATTATGAATTAATAGTTAATTAATTAAGTAATTTCATTAAGAATTAAGGATTTATAATTGATTAACTATGTAATTAATGATTAATAAATGAGTAATTAAGTTTGATTAATAATTAAGATTTTTACTTAATGATTAAGGGTAATAAGTTAAGTAATTAAGACTTAATAATTGATTAAGAATTGATTTGTTAAGTTATTAATTTGAAATGAAATAAGTAATTAATTGATAATTAATGATTAATTAAATAGGGTTAAGGAATTAACTCTCAAGTAATTAATTTTAAATTGAATTAATTACAATAAGAATTAAAGATGATTGCTTATGGATTATGATTGGTGATATTATTCTGTATTGATGAGAAAACCCTTGACTTTTAAAACGACATTTGAATTTCGATGCGACCGGAAGTCGGATTCTAGTTGGTTATCCGAAACCCACATCGAATCGTAATGATGAATCTTTGTGATTGATACATTTATTTTATCTATGAATCTGTGAATAAAGATAAGCGTTATAATTCATACCGCTTATCGATATTGATATATCTGTGATGATTGATGCTGTGCACTGTTGTGTAAAACCCCCTGGACTACACTTATACACACACAATATGGATTGCACGTGGAAATCGGTTAAGTCATTGATTTTAAATAGTTTTGAATTTGAATTTTTAATTCAAATAGTTTTGGAAATGAAATTGAATTAAATATAAAAAGATTTCGAAAAAGGAATTCCAAAAATAGAAGTTATTCTCAATAACTTGATAAAGATTTGAAATTTGAATAATTTGATTCAAATTGAAATTCAATATTTGAAATTGAATTTTATATTTGGTATTCATGATTTAAAAAGGATTATACCAGTTTATATGAGTTTTAAACCATTTTTAAAGTATTGTTTTGGGGGATTGAATTAACCCGAAGTGCTTAACTTGTATAAATAAGATCGGGTTTCTCTGAAATAAAACTGGTGGTTTCAAATGATAAAAGCTTTCCTTTAAGAAATGAACTTTCAAATTTATATTAAAGGAATTCCAAGTTTGAATTAAAATAGTTTTCCAAATTATGGATGAATCTTGAAAACGAGTTTTGAAAGCTATGAGATAAATCTTGATTCAAAGATTTAAATGAATTAATCCAAGTGAAATGGAAATTGTTTTTGAAATCCGTAGATGGATCTTTGTGAAATCTGGGTAAACTTTGTGAAGTGAATTTTTTTTGTTTTAAAGATTTGAAAAGAAAGTTTTGGGTGATAAGTTGTGACTTAATGGAAATCCCAATATCCATATGTTTTTAAATATTACGCTCATTATTCGGTTTAGCGGGAAGAGGACCTTTGTGTCATATAACCCATTCCGATTAATGATACGTCGTTATGGATAGCATTTGAAGACCGGTGGTGAAGACCGGGTATTTGCAAGAACGATAGGATGACCTATCGATTGTCTCTGCACTGAGTAGCTACGGTATAGAGATTTCCTAAGTGATGGGAAGTCCGATCGGGATTGTGAATACCCGGATTGCAAGGGCTTCTTCGGAAGTGCCTTGGGTTCTGTTCGAACCCGAGACAGACTTGTATGGATGTGTGTCTGACACTACGCTTTGAGATATAAAGCAGATTTCTTTCAAATACATATCAGTTGGTGGCGAATAATTTATTCTCTTAGCTTAACACCCTTCTCTGAGACGTACGAGCTCAGAGGTTATGTAGTTGAAGGTTATTAGCGATATACTCCCAATTTCGTAGTGTGGCATGCTAAGTGTTGTTGTGTGTTGATGATCATTGGTTGATCATTTGTGATCAAAGCATGGATTTCGTGTAAAGCATAGCTTTGTGGACGAAACCTCGTCGAGCTTCACAAACCGGTAATGGTCGAAACAGGAATGATGCGGCAAGGTTTCATAGGTAGCTCCCCTAGGGTGTGACCATTCCTTCTGGAAAAGGGTAGTATCATGGTATGGAGCCCAGATACTTACTCATGTGGGCACTGTAGTATATTTATTACTGTTTGATGTTATTGGTGTTGAGAGCTCTCGGATAAATGTCCCAAAGGACCAGGGATGGCATATCTGTTGGTAGTACTCCCGGGCAGGGAGGAAACTGGCCTTGTGTTGGCAGAGAGCCGGGTAGGTTCTGGAGGCATCCCGCCAGAGGCGTTCCCATGTGGTAGTAGGAAGTTCCTTTGCCTGACCATTTGTTGGAAAATCCAAAGAAACAATACGCGCCCTGTACGTTTTTAGCTGTATAACCTGCCATGGAATGTGGCGGTAACCTGCTATTGAACATGGTAGCTATAGTAGGCATAGTTCGAAATGTCTATGCTGGCTAAGATTAATATTATACTTTCGAAATGTTTTCCACTATGCAATAATAATAATAATAATATTAAAATGGTTTTTTTACGTATCAAGCATGGTTGACTATCATAAGGAGAAATCTCCTCCAATTCTGCATTTGCATGGTGTGTGTGGTGGGAGGCCTTATGGTAGTTTCATTTTCCAAAAGCAATGCAGATTTCAAATTTAAATATTTTAATTGTTTTTAAAAGACCAAATGTTTTTGTTTGCTCACACCAGTCCCATGACTGACTCGGAGTTTATTGTTCCTTTCCTAAACTCTGGGTGCCCACAATTTTCCACACGGGCAGTCTAGAGTTTGGTTTTTCTGATAGTTAGGGTTAGTGGATTATTTGGAGCTAGTTCAGTCCTTGGACGACTGACCTTGCTTGCTTATCTTGGTGCAAATCTTGATGGTGGATCAAGCTTGAAGTTTTGGAGCTTTTGGATCAGAGTTGCAGTATTGGATTCTGTGAAAACTTATCTCATATTGTATCGTGTTCCACTATATTATATGTTGTATATTCTCTGATGTTGATGGTTATCATTGTATCAAATTGATGTATCGGATTATTGTATTCATGTTATATCAGTGATACCATCTCTTATTTCCACTATTTTATTTATCATCTAATGGGTGTTGCAAGCTCCCGCGATACGAATTTGACGTTGTTTGTCGGACGTCGAGTTTGGGTCGTGACATTCGATAAATTTATGCAACTAGTACAATTGATAAAATGATTATCATTTCAAATATATAAGTGAATTAAATTAAGTTTGACATTGAAATATAAAATATTCTTACCAAAAAGTCTTTTGGTATTTGTCACTTCACAATCCATGCAAAAGCCAAATTATACAACTACTAAAATATTCATGCCTTGGTTGTTTAAAAATTTATTTGTCCTGTGTATTGTCTTCCATGAGTTTTGGACTCTAAAAGCAATATAAAAGTATGGATACTTGATCTATAATGGTCACGCATAAATGTTATATGGTGAACAGTCGCAATTCTTAATGTACGAAACCTCGATAAAATTAGTTCACTCAAATGAGCAAGCAACCATGGTGCAATATCATGTGTTTAATATGATTGATGTCAGTAAGGATCTTGTAGTGATAAATGTTACAGTAGAACGAGTGCTTCAAGATAGACCTAGGAATTCGATAACTGAAATATCTGTTTGACTAGTTTGCTTACAGTGCAACTTATTCAGGATCCTTAATTCTTAAGGATGACCAATTGCATCTATTAAAAAGGTTTGGTGCAGTCTTCTAATTAGGGTTTCTTTTGAATGGTTCGACCATTTAGAAAGGAAAATGAACGTATAAGAGTGTATATAACTTAGGCACAATTGGAATGAAGGAAGTGAATGGTCTGGTCTGCTTCATGAAGAGACGTCGAAAATGTGAATTGTCTAAAATACTAGTGGATACTTAACAAAGAATAAGAAATGCGATTTCTATTCTAAAATGTAACTTTAAAAATTGGAAATCATTTTCAATGAGAATTACTCTAAGTTCAAGATATTTGATATCAAATTCTCAATTATAAACTAGTTACAGTAGATGAAATAAAAAACCTTACTAAATAGTCAAAGGAGCTTCACATTTCAAATGTTGTTATAGTAATGGAAGAAATTATGGGATCCTACCATGTGACACTTATTAAGGTTCACATCAAGTTAGAAAGAGTGTCTTCATGAATATACCAAATATCATTTATGAAATGATAATTGGTTTTCAGCATTGACTGAAAATAGGTATAGTTCTAATTTAAAATGAATATTATGATAATCCTTATAAAATAAATCAATAATAGCGGTATTGTTTTCATAAAAAATTGATGCATACAGAAGTAACTAAAACTTTGTATAATTATTTTGATATAATACTAAGCCATATCCTTGAGAAATAATTTTTATCATATGATTAAGAAACTAGCGAATTTTATATCAAACGATTAAGGCAAAACCGTCCGTTCGGTGGGAGCAACAAAAAAGTTGGCAAATTCTTTGGATTGATTTGCAGATATATGCATTTCAAGGTCCAATAATACAAAAATGGCATATACTTCTTTAAATTCACAAATGAATTATCATAGAAACGAACATGTGTATTTTTACACAAGTAGTGTATTTATGGTAAGTTCATAGAATAAAACAGAAGTAGCAAAAATTACATGCTAAAAGAATTCAATTTGGTCGAATCAGTAAATGTATGGGAAAAAATTCCAAAAGTACCTAAAACGATTCAATCTCAAAAATCACTCCTCCTTATGATATATAATTATGCATCAGTAAGGAGTAATCAGACTTTATTGGACAAAGTATGATTAATGATGAATGAAGTTGAGTTAGCTTCTTTCTTTAAGGACGTATACTTAAGAGAAAGTACATATGTTAAATTTAATTTCATCTAAAGTATAGTTCACGAGATAATACAAATAAGAGTTAGTAAAAATCCTTACATATTCTAGGTTAAGTAGTTAAAGGATTATGTGAGTCAAAAGGCTGCAGGTAAAATTCGTTCATATGGAATCTTCTATGGATAACCCCAAAGGAGTTTGGGACCGATCAATATTGATTGACTATTATATGTTATAAAAAATAAGTTTAGTAAACCAAAAAATAAATCAGTTTTATACATATATAATGGCAGTTCATAAAATATTTACGAATATCTATTTAGTTGCACTGAGAAACAATTATTGTTTCCATAAAAGCGAACATCATGAGGAAGGAATTTCTTATAGAAATTATAAGTAGTAAAATGGATTTGGATACGATCTAAAGATAAAATGATTACATAAGATGAAATAAAATTAACCAAGTCAAAAATACACACAATAAATTAGAATGTCTAAAAAGAATTCTCGCAAGTTAAAAAGAAAATATGATTTTCCATATCAATGTTGAGAAAAGAATTTACTTTCAATAACCGACCAAGAGTATTAACCCTACCATACGGCACAATTCAAAAATCTGGAATGGATTCCAAGTACATTACCAAAATATAATTTTAAAAGTGTACCAAAAAGGATATGATCCATCAGCTGCAAATATGTCTAAGACAGGAATACCAATACAGTTGGAATATAGTAAGAAACGTTGATAA
This sequence comes from Allium cepa, assembly GCA_030765085.1. Classification (NCBI taxonomy): domain Eukaryota; kingdom Viridiplantae; phylum Streptophyta; class Magnoliopsida; order Asparagales; family Amaryllidaceae; genus Allium; species Allium cepa. Next base: position 780,885,740 of record CM060941.1, on the reverse strand, counting down.
GAATTACATCATAAATAAATTAACAGAAAAGATTTGTCACTCAATGTGCTTAAGTTAATTTGGCTTTTACTCGCAAAATTGTTGCCAATATAACAACATTTGTGTTAAAACAAAATTCTAAATAAATATTTAGAATGTTTACACATAACAGCCAAAGAATCTCCAAGTCTGTAGGAAAGAGACCGAGTTTGTGGATTTCAGATAGGAACTAAGAGCTGATACAAACGTATCATTTAGCAATCATTAAAACTGAGAAAATATTTTGACAAACGAATCAAAAGGTTTGATTTTCAATCAACGTGTAGAGCAAGCATGTGTCTATGAGAAAGAACATTAAAGTACTAAAATATTTCTAAATCTATAAGTAAACGTCAAACTTATAATTATTAACAATGTACCCGTGTTAAAATCATTTTAGTTGGGTTGTTTAATACTCGACATTAGGTTTGAAATGAAATCTTTTATGATTAGTATTAAAAGATGTCAGGGGTGTCCCAAACGACATACATTATACATAGACACCATATTAAACTGTTTAATATGGAGCACATAAGATGGAATCCTTATGCATTAGAAATAAGAATTATCGTACATGTTATATTGTTTACAATATCACATTTCTCTTATGTATTTGATATATGAAGTAAGTATCAAACCGAGTAAAGATCACTTGATGATAATTTAGAGTGTTCTTGGATATTTACGAAATACTAGAGAACTGTTTATAGTAATAATAACATCCTAATGAGGGACTATTTGGAATCAAACTTCGTAAGCGATATCGAGTTCAGTATGTCAATCCCAAATTCATGATCAAACTTAGTTAAGGAGCCTTAGGTTGGAAATGTTCCAAACATCGAGATTGTGGATTATTCAACCAAAAGGCTACATATATCATCTTGAATAGTGTTGCAGCAAAAGATGTACGTATTTATGTATACATATCATATATATAATCTAGAAATTTATGATTAAGTTAGGGGTGATTCCAAACGTTGAGATTGCATAACATTGTTGTTTAATAACAGTGCCACAATACAGATCGCAAAAGACCATAAAGATCAATAGAAGTTAAGAAACGTACTTCAAAATGTTTCACATGATAATGGCAGTTCATCAGTATCGGAGAGAGTTGATTGACAGAGTAGATAATTAAGACAATATAGCATATTCATTCACTAAGGGACTAGATTGATCATTTCGAGAAAATTGATTGAATTGAAGCAATAAGATTCAATAATCGAACCCAAGTACAAGTGAGAGATTGAGAGAGTTGGGGGTATGCCATATGGGAAATTATGTAATTTTTTAAATATATCTAACTCAATAACCAATCATGTTCTTAATAAAGGCACTTGATTTATATTATATACTTTATTATATATAGATATATTGACATAATTAATTAAGTAATTAATTTGAAGTGAACTAAATAGAAAATTCTTAAATGATATGATATTGTAACGACCCGGAAATTTCGATCCCGAAATTTCCAGATAGTTAGTGAAAAGAGGAAAGAGAAAGAAGAAAGAGATAGAAGAAGAACAGAAAAGAAACACACAATCTCACATTCGCTGCGGATAAAATATAATAGCAAATAAATAACAGATTACAAAGCAGAACTATATCAGTACATTTACATTTTACATCAGAGTTACAATAATCTCACAACACTGGACAGTTTAAAAAAACTTGTCCCATATAAATATCAATACATATCACAGCGGTTAGACACCTCATACGTTCCTGCCATCCAGCTCGCCTCCTAAGCTCCAGAACGTCCTTACCTGGAAATCTGTAATACTCGGTCTGACCCGAGCATTACATCAAAGTAACACCCGGGTCAGGCTGGAAACCAGCGTGAGTAAACTCATCTAATACGGAATACAAAAGCATACAATATAAATAAACCCGGGGTAACTTATATCAATTTACAACTCCACAAATTGTTATAGGCATCGCTTATCACACATCAATTTCTAAGTGTTCAAACTTAGATTAAATGGTCAATTATACTTAAATCATCTCATTTCATTCTATTGATTCCTTACATCAAATTATAAAAAAATCGAAGTGGTTTCGGATATTTACTAATACCCAACTCCGGTCTCTTCGAAACCAATATCATCTTACTTAAATTATTCAAGGGAAATACAATTCAACTTTAAATATTGGATGTCATAATAACGCATCATCAATAGATAACCATAACATCATAGTTTAAATCAAACATGTCATATCACATAGCAACACGAGCTACTTATTAGAGATATTAATTAATCAAAGGGCTTCCAATATCATTCTATTATCCCTTGATAATTTCTCAAGTTAATTTACCCTTATCCAAATATAGTAATTAACCTTTAATTACTTCGTTAATTAATTATTAACCATAATTATTAATCACCCTTGATTAATAACATCCCGAATTTAACTACCCTTAATTACTTCATTGAATAAATTAATCCTTAATTTATTCTCTAATTAATCCTTGGATTAATCCCATTCAGTAATCAACTACCCTTACTTACTTATTTCAAAAATTAATTATCCTTAATTAGTTTTCTCAATTAATCCCTTGATTAATTACATAGGAATTTAATCCCAATTACTTTCATCATCAACATCTTTAATTACATCCAGTAATTACCATTAATTACTTCCTTAAGTAATTACACTTCTTTTAATTACATTAGAAATTATTCATCTTAAATTAATTAACTCAATTAAGTAATTAATGCTTAATTACTTTCATTAAATAATTAAACTTAAACAGTTTCTCCATTGATTATTTTCAATTAATTAATCTAATTAATTATTTAAATTAATCATATTAATTAATTGTTAAATAATCTTAAGTTAATGACCATCATTAACCATTAACCATTCTTTAGTTACTTCTCTTAAGTAATTAACTTCATTAATCAATACTAATTTCAAATTAATTAATCTTGAATATCTAATTAATCGACCTTTAATTAATTAATTAATTAAGTGTTAACTATAATTTAATTAATTCCAAATTACTTGATTTATCAATCCTTAATTGTTAATTAAAATCTAATTAATAATCCTTAATACAAATTTAATTATTCCTAATTAATTAATCTTAGTTATTAATTAATTAGTTTTAAACCTTTAATTACCTATTAAACATTCAAATAGTTTAAATCATTTTAAGTTTTAAAACTTCCCTATATTTCAAAATGAAAATACATATTTAAATTTGAATTCAGATAAATCTTCTGATTTTAAACCTCTACTTATATTTTAAAAAAAATTCAACTACTTAATCATTTCAAAGTATTTAACCATTCAAGTTTAAAGTCTTAATTTAATTTTTTATCTAAGATTTAAAATTAAATTGAATTCAAGAATTTTAAACTTGGATTTAAAATTTAGTTTAAACCTTTGCCTTCAACTTAAACTTCAGTTTGGAATTTTTAAACAAACATTTAAATTTTACTTTTAACATAAAGTTGTTTTTAATAATTTAAATCTATAAAACTTCCTAAATTCCAAACTAGATACAAAAGTTACTTGGATCCATTTCCAAAATCTGTTTTAAACTTTATTTATTTATTTATTTTTAAAAAAAAACTGTTTAAAATCTGTTATAACAATAACAGACAGGTTTCTAAAAAAGCTGTAACCACTGCCTTTACCCGAGTCAACTCGAATCCTGCTTCGAGTCCTCCATCCATAAACTTCGAGCAACCCATCAATTTCCTTCAAGTCAATCACAATTGCTCGAATACGAGACAGTACCACTACCTCACCACGACACTGTGCTCTGTACACATGCACCAGCACGACGACTAACTTCGACCATCAACGTTGATCCACCCAGATCGCCAATCATCCTCCTAGCCAAATCCAAACACTAAAACAAATTGCACCATCACGACAACGAATTTGAGTATTTGACTCAAACCTGGAATAACAGAAGTCCTCCCATCCCAACCTGTCAACGATGCTCGTTCACGCGCCTCCGGCCAGCGTTACCCCTCAAACTTCGGCAAAGACCTCATCAACCCACTAACTTTCAATTCCCAAGGTATTGTTGAACTCGATCAACAGAGGAAGTCAAACCAATGCAAAAACCCAAACCCGTAAAAGCTAGGGTTCAAAACTTCAAATCAAAATCACAACCTCCAAGTTGAAATGCAACCCCATCTAATAATTTCCCCCATTCTCCTATTAATCCTCCACCTCTAGGAAGTCCCACAACACCCCAATATCACTAGGCAGTTTGAAAAACCCAAAAACCCCAATTTGGTTCAAGCCAGAAATGCACATTCAATAGTTAACTAAAAATTCTAATTTTTATTCTAAAAATCATGTTTTGATCTTAGTATTTAATTCATAATACTGAATTCACAAATTATTCAGTTTGAATTTTCACATATTTTTACATTCACTGATGTTTTCTGCTTCCAGAGAAAACTAGGCTTTTATCTTGACTATCTTAAATTTTAAAACATTAACCTATGATAAACCAAACAACATTTGTTTGTAAATCAAACCTTATCAGAAACTAGATTAAGTGATAATAGATTTTAAATTGAAATTTTGAACCTGGGGATAACAAAACAGAACAGAACACAATATAAATAGCATACATATCCAAACACTCATATATACACACAACATATTTCATCATAGTGATTTATTTCATCAATATTTGCATGCAACCATAATTTATACTTAACTTTTAAAATAAAGTTACTCACCTTATAAAATCAGAAGACATAGCCTCAGGTTGTTTGAAAAGCTTTTTGAAAACTGAAAATCCCCTTTGCTTTTAAACTTTGAGTTGCTTTTTAGAAACTGAGTTGCTTGAGCTTGCTTCTTATTTTATTTTTTTTGAAATTGCATGCATGCTACTTGAATCCAGATTTTACAAACAATGCAGGTCTTTAGATTCAAATATGGTGACAGGATGATTTTTGAAATGCAGGCTGCCTTGATTTAATATGCAGTTTTAAACAGTTTGGCTTGTTACTGAATTCTTGCATGCATGCTTGCTTACATTCCAGATTTAAGAGAAATGCAGGCTTCCACATTCATTTGCATGCATGTTTGTTTCCAGGTAAAGAAATTTTAGGCATTGTTGATTTTAAACAAAAATGCAGACTTGTTTCAGGTTTGATTGATTTCTTTTTTTTTTCTCTGTTTTGAAATGAAGAATATGAAAAGATTTGAAGCAAAAGGGGAAAGATGCATATATAGATTAATTTGAGATTTATTAAAATATAAAAGACAATAACCTAAATGGTTGACACTTGTTATATTTCCTTGATATTTAAGCATATTACACATGTTACAATATGAATTAATCTATTAACATCTGTAATTATGCATTCTTAATTTTCTTTTAAATGGTTTTATAAAGCTTTTATTTTTATTTTTCCTATTTAATAAATACTTCCTTAATTTATGTAAATAAAGTTCTTTATGGAATATAATATAAAACAATTCTTATTCATATATTTTAAAACCTAAAATATTTAAAATAATTATCTTTTAGATTTTAAATTTAAATCCAAATTCAAATTCATTTTCAATTTAAAGTCCAATTTTGAAATCAACTCAACTATATTTAAGCAACACAAATTAAATTTGTAATCAAAAATTTAATTTAAAATATATGCATATATATATACACAAAACAATTACAAACATAAATATTTATTCGATTAGATTCATTTTTTCAATCTATAAATTAAGTATATTATTCTTTTCTTTTTATGAATTAACCCAATTATTTTTCGATTATAGAAGTCTATAATTCCGGGATATCACATTCCTTCCCCCTTTGAATCTTTTCGTCCTCGAAAAGGAATGAAGCCACAATTTATTAAATATCTTAAAACTAGTTAAAATATTCTTTGATCATTTTAAAACACTTTTAAGATCTATAATATTGCTAAATAGTTTTATAAAAATACTTTTTATAACTCGATGTTTCAACCAGTCTATCCTTGTTCTCACAGAAATTCGGTCATACGTTGATCAGACGTACGACTGAAATTCTATAAGTACTCAGCAGACCCATTTTTAACACCCAGTGAAAATATTTGAAAAATAATTTTAGTTGAAAATATAAAAAAACAGTTTTTGAAAATAGAGGATATATCTTTGGTGAGAATGCTCTGGAAATCATCACCCCCATCCATGGTCACAGTTACATCCAAGGTTACGTTGTCGTCGCAGCAAAAGTCCATGCAACTGCAGGCTCTCAGCGGCCTCTCGATTACGCCATGGATCCCACACATAACAGATCACAGTTACGCCCAGGGTTACGTTGCCGTCGCAGCAAAAGTCCATGTAACTGCGGGCTCTCAGCGGCCCTCTGATTTTCGCTGTCGAAATGAAACCTCTCCACTCCTACATATGTCGTAGTCTGCCGATATAAAATCAAACGCAAACTGTTGGCTCTCGGCGGCACACACGACTTTCGCTATGTTATACCATAGATCGTGGTCTACCGATATAAAATCAAACGTAGACCTTGGCTCTCAGTGACACACACGACTTTCGCTATGGTATACTCTACTCATAATCCCCAGGAACTAGTTTCGTCCGGACTCCTCACAGGATCAACTTTAGAACCCCCCATTGGGGCTCAAGGCAGCACCACCCAGTGGTACTCCTGAGAAGTTCATTTCAAGGGAGCGCCTTTTTCCCCAGAGCCATCATCAAAACATTTTATACTATACATAATATAGTATCTTCAAATCATACACCTAGTATGATCTCATACAAAGCTCCTTTACACAAAATCGATTATTCCAAAATCGATAATTTTCAAACTAGGCTTTCCAAATTTAATATTGATTTTACCCAAAAATCAAAAGCCTTTCCAAATCCAAAGGTACCCAAAACCTTTTCCAAAATCCTCATATGATCCTTTATATTAATATATATTCAGATATATAAAATCTTTCAAAACTTTGGATCATTTCAAATTTGTATAAAACTCCTTTTATACTTCAAACACTTTCAAAATCCGTTCCTTCTGGCAATAGATTCATCAAGGGGAGTTTTATCTTATAAAACAAAGATATTTACTTTGTTTACTCAAAATCAAATACTCCAATTTGATTAATCTTTTCAATATCAATTTCATTCATATCCGTACGATGTACACATATCATTCGTACGCCATACCAACCTGATCGCTCACTCGATCACACAATTTCACTTCCGAACTAGTATCGTGCACCCGACTTCCTAGTGCGAACACAGATCTGATTTCTTGATCAGAAACCGTCATTCTCCTTGCATAGTCATAACTATGATAGAGAATATCCAGAACCAATCAACAATCCATATCCAGGTTCGCCGTCAAAAATCGAGTGAAAAATCCCACTCGGATCGATAAAACTATGTCGAAATTCTGTGCTCGAATCTGGATCACATTACTATGCGAGTAGAATAACATACGTACACCCTACGTATTTATCTTTATTGGTTATTAGCCAAATCAATTCCATTTCTATTCACATTCACTTAAATTTTCATTCACTAACTCACAATTGTATCAATCCACATTTGGATTATTCGTTAAATTCTTATCTCGATTGGGTATTTAAACAATAACAGTTTAAACGCCGACCAGTTTATTAAGAAAATAGCTTGAAAAATTTAAAAATAGATAAGTAGTTGGAAAATAATTACTAGTTTGTAAAATAGGTGTAAAATAGTTTGAAAATAGTTAAAATAATTATAGAAATTTTCAGATAATTGCAAAATAATAGTAAGATAATAATTAGTTTATAAAACAGTTGAAAAATTGTTAAACAGTTTCAAAAATAATTGTAAAACAAATATAAAATAGTTTGGCTTTTAAAAGAAAGGTTGCTTCTATAATGAATAGCTTGAAAATAGGTTTATATTAAAACAATTTATAATAAAAATAGTCCAGAGTCAAAACTGTTCAATTCCCAATCAATTCAATTTAAATTCCACTTTCATTTAAATTGACTTAACTCCAATTTAAATAACTTCAGTTTCTATTGAAATTGATTCAACCCCAATTCAAGTTGAATTAATCTAAGTTTCTTTTCAAATTTAACTTTATTCAACCTTGATCTCAAACTCCACTAATTCAAATAAATTTTAATTGAATTAGTTCCAGTTTTAATTCATTTCAACTCCAGTTTGAACTAATCTCAATTTCAAACTCCATTTCCAAATCAAGTTGACTTATTCTTGATTTCTTTCCAAATTCAATTCAAATTCCATTTGAATTTAAACCTATTCAACTTTAATTACAATTCCAAATTATTCAAATCAATTTGGACTAATTCAAATTGAACCTACTTCAATTTCAAATTGCTTCCAATTAATCTAATTCAAATTTTCCATTTGAATCTTATACTCGCAAATCTTCAATTACAATTTCAATTGATTCAAATCAAATTCAATTTGAACTAATTCAAATTTCAAATTTAAACCATTTCGAATTATATACATTCGAGTTAATACTTCAAATGTTGATTTAATTCCTTTAAATCAATTTTCCTTTTATCTCAACAATGGATTACCATACTCCATCTCTCATTCATTTAAACAAATTCAATTCAAAATTTGAAGATTATTAATAGCAATAGGATGATATTATCCAATTTATTTTAAAACATCCATTTATTTCAAATTTCCAGATCTCAAACCCATTTTGAGATCACACAAACTCCCAATTCAAATCAACCATTTAACTTCCCAAGTTAATTTTAATTTACTTAATCCAGTTAACCTTACCCAGTTTGAACTTCAAATTTCAAATTTCAAATTGTCATAAATAATCTTCCACTTATTAAGTTCAAAACTTATCACTAAAACTCAAAACACAACATTTAGAGTTTATTTCCAACCACCTTTGATATTATGTATATCAACATGTATACATATTAATTTCTTTTACATTCCAAGTTATACTTTAAAATTTTAAACCACCTTTGGTTTTAATTCAAAACAAATTTCTTTTTAAATTTTCAAACAACTCTTGTTTGAAATAGGACCATTTCATTCATATGCATTAAATAATATTATTTATTATTTCTTTAAATTAATTACATCATTAATTAATCACATTCGGTAATTAACTTATTTCTTAATTACCTTTATTAAGTAATTGTCCCTTAAATTACTTATCTCCAGTTATTTCATTAAGTAACTCCCTCTTTATTCATCATTTCCAATTATAATTATCTTATTCTAAAACTCTTCTCCAATTCAAGATTTCAATTTTAGTTCGAATCCATTCAAACTTGTCTTTAATTTCAATTTGGTTGCAATTCTATTACCATTAATTCTTATTATTACTTTTAATTTAATTAATACTACAACCAATTTCCTTAATATAATAGATAATCTATTTCTTATATAAGATTCATTTACTTTTGAAATCATTTAAAAACCTTTACATAAGAAAATAACAAGTACGCTCTCTCATATTTATACACTCAACTCATTCTAGGGATCCACTTACCCTATCCTTAATGAGTAATCCCACCAGAGCCAAGGTTCTCGCTTAACCTTCTGCTCTGGTACCAAATGTAACGACCCGGAAATTTCGATCCCGAAATTTCCAGATAGTTAGTGAAAAGAGGAAAGAGAAAGAAGAAAGAGATAGAAGAAGAACATAAAAGTAACACACAATCTCACATTCGCAGCGGATAAAATATAATAGCAAATAAATAACAGATTACAAAGCAGAACTATATCAGTACATTTACATTTTACATCAGAGTTACAATAATCTCACAACACGGGACAGTTTAAAATAACTTGTCCCATATAAATATCAATATATATCACAGCGGTTAGACACCTCATACGTTCCTGCCATCCAGCTCGCCTCCTGAGCTCCAGAACGTCCTTACCTGGAAATCTGTAATACTCGGTCTGACCCGAGCATTACATCAAAGTAACACCCGGGTCAGGCTGGAAACCAGCGTGAGTAAACTCATCTAATACGGAATACAAAAGCATACAATATAAATAAACCCAGGGTAACTTATATCAATTTACAACTCCACAAATTGTTATAGGCATCGCTTATCACACATCAATTTCTAAGTGTTCAAACTTAGATTAAATGGTCAATTATACTTAAATCATCTCATTTCATTCTATTGATTCCATACATCAAATTATAAAAAAATCGAAGTGGTTTCAGATATTTACTAATACCCGACTCCGGTCTCTTCGAAACCAATATCATCTTACTTAAATTATTCAAGGGAAATACAATTCAACTTTAAATATCGGATTGTTGAGTCAAAGCTTCTATGAAGATTTTGATTGCTGACAACAATATAAAGGCAATCGACAAATCAAGACCTACATATGGTACTCTAGATTATAGGTTGATTATTTGATGTTGTAATAGTGATAAACTTGTTAAAATCTATCCTCAAATAATCATGCATCTCAAATATAGTCGATATATATACATTTAAACATCATTGCACATTCACTGTGAAAATTTACACAGACCGGTCGACCGGTTGAAAATGGGGCGGTCGACCGTTTCTGGTAAAGTTGCACAGTAAACGTGCACACATGCACATAACGACTATATATTTAAAATCCTGTCTACCGGTCATTTTTTTACCTGTCGACCGTTTTTAAACAGAAAGCAAGTTTTCCAAACGACACTTCTCTTCTCCAAAAGTTGCATCTCCTACCTTTCACCAATAATCACAACTCTTAATGGCAACTGTTTCACCAAGAGTTACAACTATTTCTTCTTATATATACTTATCTAAATCGTTGATTCAAACATGAATATATATGATTATTATATGCTTTCTCTGATCTTACTTTCTAACATTCTTGCATTCTAAAAGCACTCATTTAATTAATAGCTTATTGAATCATTGAAACTATTTTATACCTTTTGATTCAATAAGCAATATACCTTCTTTAATCTTCACAAAACATCAGTCATATACTTTGAGGATAAGATTATAGGAAGGGTGTACTACTAGTGACAAATCCGTGTTTTCAAGAACACAAGTTGTCAACAACAATTGTATTTGTTTTTGTTGAAGTCCTCGTGTTGTAAGAGGCAAGTGTTGAAGTCCTCGGTGTTGTAAGAGGCAAGTGTTGAAGTCCTCAGTGTATTAGAGGCATGAAATCCCGTTCGGCTGTTCGGGTATTGTAAACCTGTTCCTCCGGGTGAAGCGAGGTAGTTAATAGTGAAAATCCAGATAGGAGTCTAGGACTGGACGTAGGACGGTGCTCCGAACCAGTATAAAAATCTCTGGTGTGATTTTTCTATTTTTATTTTCGCTTTGCTACTATCATCTATTTTCCGCATTTATATTATAGTCCATATTACACGATCCGTGTGTACTATATTAGTACGTGCATTAGTATACTCACCCCCACTTTCATTTGGTATCAGAGCACGGTCATCATATAACCGTAACACAGTTATTTGATATATTCTTGTAATATGGCAAATAACGCAAGTACTAGCACTCAAAACACCACTTACACAGAAGGGCAATCGACACAAAGACCTCCATTTTTCAATGGTCTTAACTATAGTTATTGGGCAACACGTATGTCATTCTTTATGCAATCAAGTAGCTATGATGCTTGGAATGCTACTCAAAGAGAAATAGTGAATCCAACAACTGATTATTCAGAATGGACTGTGGCTGAGAAAACGGCAGCAGCCGTAAATGCAAGAGCAATAAATATGTTGTTCTGTGCATTAGACCAAAATGAATATAACCGTGTTAGTATCTGCACTACTGCATATCAAATTTGGCAAACGCTAAAAATCACTCATGAAGGTACTAACAAGGTTAAACAAGCCAAAATAGCCATGCTGAAAAGTCAATTTCAAAATTTCAAAATGAAACCAAATGAAACAATCAATGACATGTATTCACGGTTTCAAACTATTCACCATGCACTTATTGGGTTAGGACAAAAGTATTCTGATTTTGATGTTGTTTCAACAGTCCTACATTCTCTGACTAATGAATGGGAAGGAAAAGTATTAGCAATTGAAGAAGTTAATGACCTTTCCGTCATGAAGCCAGATGAATTGATAGGAAATTTAATGTCCTATGAAGCAAGTTTGCAGGCTAGAAAAGAACAGAAAGAAGAAAAGAAAAATGTAGCATTTCATGTTGAGAAAGATGAAAATGAATCAGATTCTGAAGATGAAGATTTGGCGTTCATTGCAAAAGGATTCAAAAAATTCCTAAAATATCGAAAAGCCAGTCGCTACAATAAAAGGAAACCTGGATCAAATAAACCATCTTCATCTGCTATAGAATGTTTCAACTGCCATAAAAAGGGACACATGCAGAAGGATTGTCCAGAACAAAAGAAGAAGTCAGAAAATGACAAATTCAAATATAAGAAGGACAAATCAAAGAAACGAGCCTTCTCAGTAACATGGGATGACTCAGAGTCATCTTCATCAGAAAGTGAAAGTGATTCGGAGAATGAACAAGCTAATGTTTGTTTTATGGCAACAGAAGATGAGGTACAAATTCCTACATTTGATGAATTACTTGATATTAATGCTGAATTGATAGTCAAATATAAAGACATAAAACGTCAATTAAAAGTAGTCAAAGCAGATTTAAGTAGAGCAGAGTTTGAACGAGATATGTTAAAAGATGAGAAGAAAATATTAGAAGAAGAACTTGGAAATATTCAAGAATCATCATCTAATGTTGACTCTCAAATATCTCTTTTGAGTCATCAAATAGAAGCTCAAAAAGAGAAAAATAATGCTCTCACTACTGAAAATCATGAACTTAAAGCAAAAGTTAAAATTCTAGACCTAGAAAAAGCTAGTTTACAAACAAAGTTTGATGACATTACTCAAAATGTTTCTAACTTTAACAAAGGTCGAGAAAATTTGACTAAAATCATTGAAAGTTCACAATCTATTTCAGATAAACAAGGTTTGGGATATAACAAACATGAAACTAAGAAACATCTTAGAAATAAAAGGAAGAAAAAAGTACAAAAAACTGAAGCTAAGAAAAATTTTAGTTTATTATATTTCAAACCAAAACCAGTTGTGAAATTTCAAAAGAGAAATGTTAAGACTATCAAAATATGGGTTCCTAAAACAAATAATAATTTGATTAGGAACAAATACATTTAGCATTTCATGAATACTGTACATTTTAATAACAATTATATATATAAAGGGGATACCGGACCCAAATGGGTTTGGACTCCTAAGACCTAACTCTTAGGACCCTATAAAAAGTGGGTACGATGAACTTAATTCTATTTTTTGCAGGTCCCACTGAAGAAAAGAGGAAAGTGGATATTGGACAGTGGTTGCTCAAAACATATGACGGGATACAAAAGCTTATTAACAAATATTAAATACTCAGATGGTGGCTCAGTCACTTTTGGAGACAATTCAAAAGGTTATATCATCGGCAAAGGCGATGTGAGCAATTGCGGTACATCTAACTTACCTCTTATTACTAATGTCATGCTAGTTAGAAATTTAAAACACAATTTACTTAGTATTAGTCAGTTATGTGACAAGGGTTTTATAATTTCCTTTTCAAATAATAAGTGTAGTATTTTAGATAAAGACCATAATTTAGTTTTTGAAGGTTATAGAGACAGAAATATATATATATTCTAAATATGAATATTAATCATAATTCAGATATGTGTCTTGTGGCTAATGACAATGATCCATGGCTATGGCACAAACGTTTCTGTCATATAAACTTCAGAAATATTGACAAGTTAGCTAAAAACAATCTAGTTAGAGGACTACCCAAAATGAGTTTTAAAGTTAACAACATTTGTGATGCATGTCAATTAGGAAAATTGACCAAATCATCTTTTAAATCCAAGAAAGTTATATCAACATTACAACCACTTGAGTTACTGCACATGGATTTATTTGGACCTACTAGAGTTCAATCAATAAATCACAATCAATATGTGCTTGTAATTGTTGATGATTTCTCTCGTTATACATGGACAATTTTCTTAAAAAATAAAAGTGATACTTTCAATCATTTCAAATCCTTCGTTAAAAGAATTCAAAAATCAGAAGGGATTAAAGTTAAAAATATAAGAAGTGATCATGGCGGAGAGTTTGAAAATAATGAATTTGAACATTTTTGTACAAAGAAAGGTATATATCATAATTTTTCGTTTCCCAGAACTCCACAACAGAACGGAGTAGTAGAACGAAAGAACCGAACTTTACAAGAATGTGCAAGAACATTATTGAATGGAACTACCTTACCAAAACATTTCTGGGCAGAAGCTGTCGCAACCGCCTGTTATGTTTTAAATCGTGTGTCCATAAGACCTCTTACCAAGAACACTCCTTATGAATTGTTTAACAAAAGAAAGCCCAAAATCTCATACTTCAAAGTTTTTGGTTCTAAGTGCTTTATTTTAAATACGAAAGACCAGCTTGGAAAATTCGATCCAAAAGCCGATGAAGGAATATTTGTCGGTTATTCGGAACAAAGTAAGGCCTATCGGATATTTAATAAACGAACCAAAACTATTGAAGAATCACTTCATGTATCTTTTGATGAAATCTATCAGCATCCTCACACAATATCAGATGATGACGAATCAATAGTCATTAATAATCCAATCATCTCAAATACTGATTCTGACTCAGAAGTAATTATTGAGAATGCTCCTCAAATATGTGAATTACAAACACCACCAAGAATATTAAGAGACCATCCGGCCCAAAATATAATAGGTGAAATAACATCACATGTCAGAACAAGGAGTCAACTCAATCAAATGGGTCATGTCGCTTTTCTCTCAAATATCGAACCCAAGAATCCAAAAGAAGCTGCTACAGATGATTACTGGATCATTGCCATGTAGGAAGAACTAAATCAGTTTGAGCGCAATGACGTTTGGGAACTTGTTCCAAGACCAACTGATCAGTCAGTAATTGGTACTAAATGGGTCTATAAAAATAAGGCTGACGAACAAGGAAATATCACCAAAAATAAAGCAAGATTAGTAGCACAAGGATACAATCAAGAAGAAGGTATCGATTATGAAGAAACTTTTGCACCAGTTGCTCGACTAGAAGCTATTAGAATTCTATTATCTTTTGCTTGTCATCATAATTTCAAACTTTATCAGATGGATGTCAAAAGTGCTTTTCTCAATGGATTTATCAAAGAGAATGTCTATGTCGAACAACCTCCGTTGTTCGTACATGAAAAATATCCTGACCATGTGTTCAAACTTAAGAAAGCTCTGTATGGTTTAAAACAAGCACCTCGTGCTTGGTATGAACGATTACGTAGCTATCTTATTAATTCAGGTTTTGAAATAGGCAAAGTCGATCAAACTTTGTTTATTAAACATTCTCGAAAAGATATTCTGGTTATCCAAATGTATGTAGACGATATAATCTTTGGTTCAACAAACGATAAACTCTGCAAGGAATTTGCAAGTATTATGACCAAAGAATTTGAAATGTCTCATATGGGAGAACTATCTTATTTTCTTGGACTTCAAATCAAACAACTTTCAAACGGTATTTTTATCAATCAAGAAAAATACTGTGAAAATCTTATCAAACGCTTCGGATTACAAAATACATCTGGTAAACCAACTCCTATGAGTACAACTACACATCTTGAAAAAGATGAAAGTAGTAAGAATGTTGACCAGAAATTATATCGAAGCATGATTGGTTCTCTTCTTTATCTTACAGCTAGTCATCCAGATATATTAATGAGTGTTTGTTTATGTGCTCGTTTTCAAGCCGATCCAAAGGAATCACATTTACGAGCAGTGAAACGTATAATTCGTTATCTTAATAATACCAAAGATTTTGGTCTTTTCTATCCAAAAGAATGTCCATTTGAATTAGTATCATATAGTGATGCTGATTTTGGTGGCTCACGAACGGATAGAAAAAGTACAAGTGGTACGTGCCATTTTATTGGAAAATCACTTGTCTCTTGGTTTAGTAAGAAACAGAATTGTGTTTCACTATCAACATGTGAAGCTGAATATATATCAGCGGCTCTTGCTTGTACTCAAGTACTATATATGCAACAAACACTTCAAGATTTTGATATTCATTTATCAAATTCTATTATATACTGTGATAACACAAGTGCTATAAATCTTTCTAAAAATCCAGTGAATCACTCTCGAACTAAACACATTGATATCCGTCATCATTTTCTTCGAGATAATATTGAAAAAAGAAATATATGTCTTGAATATATCCATACTGACAATCAATTAGCAGACATTTTTACTAAGCCGCTGCTCGAATCTAATTTTATTAGATTACGAAGAGAGCTTGGTTTAATTTCAAGAAAAAAATCTTGACTAAGCAATTACTAATGTACACTTTCTCTTTTGGTTATTCTCTTTAATTATAATTTTTTTTTAAACTAAACTAATGTCTTTTCTCCTAGTAACCGTATCTTTTACTTAACCTATTTTTTATATTAAATATTAGCCATTGCTTTATTTAAATGGTTAAATTTTATTTACTCATTTTATAACTTCAGTTTTAAAAACAAAGCTATTTTTAGAATAACAATAAAATTTCTGCTTATATTTTCGTGGTTAAAAGTTATCATTAACTCACATCCATAAGATTATATATAAGAAACTTATATATAAGCTTGCAAATTTTTTATACTTTGATCATCTTTAATTCTTATCTATCCATAATAATATATTCAACTTACACTATGGCTCATATTTGTGACAAATGTGCGCAAGAATCTCACATTTCTATTACAAGCTCTGAGTCGGACGAATATTATTCTCCTACTACTCCAAAACAAAAATCAAGCTGTCATCATCAATGCTCCTGTATGTCTGATAAAACTCCAAATTCAAAACGAGTTAAAAGGACACTATTCTATTCTCCTCGAACCAAAGCTCAAATTGAAGAGATACACCACTACCAAAAACATCAAATCGACCTTCAGAGACAATTGCATTATGGACAAAACCAACTGTATCATGAACAACAACGTACGTCGGCGCGATTATCCGTCTTAGAAAGAATGGCATCGTTCTTCTGCGGATCAAACAAGCACGATGTTCATGAACCAATGCCATCCAGGCCATCGACTTCAACGACTCCAAACTCTTGGGATAGAAATTATAACGAGAATGAAGGAGCTCGAAATAAGTGGAGTCCAAGGGCTAAACCTATTGAAGACAACAAAAATTCTAATGACAACTCTCCTTCTCATTAGAATTTCATAATGTATATTGTTTTGTTTTCATATATATTTCTTGTCATATCACATATCCTGTAATAATAATATAATATAAAATATATGCAATCGATTTTTTTTCAAATTTTTTTGCAAATTCAAGCAGTTTTCAACACAGAGCAAAACCGGTCGACCAACGGAAATATGACCGGTCGACCAAAAATGCTCTCGGGTTGAAAACGGTCGACCGGTCATATATAGGCGGTCGACCGGTCGCATGCATTTACAGTTTTTTTTTCAGTTCACGTATATATTTTATACCCCACACTCATTTCTTTCTACTTCCTACTGAAAGCTTTCCCAATTCCCAAACCCTAGTTCATATTTCTCAAGCTCCAAAACTCTCAAATCCTCATCAATGGCTCCACCACAAAAGAAATCAAAGAAAAGAGCATCTTCAGAATCTTCATCTCTAACTCTCTCTGCCAGAAAGTGGCTTGAAACTCCAGTTGCCGTAACTCGATGGAATCAAATGACAAATTATAAGTTCCATCCGGGCTCATTCATCAAATTCGAAGACTTCACTTCATACGGTATTCGTCGTTTAGCAAACAATTCCAATATTTCTCCTCTAATAGATTTTTCAGATAATAGCGTAGAAATTAATCACTTAATGATTAAATTATTCTACGCAAATATGAATTTAGAAGAATATACACCGGATAATCCAAATGGAGTTATTTGGTCGGTAGTTTGCGGCAAACGAATTTATCTTACTCATGATAGAATAGCTTCTATTCTTGGAATACCAAATCGAGGTGAAGAATTTTCATCGACATTTTGTGAAGTATTCACCCGAAATAGCACTAGCCATAAGTTTATAGAAGATAATAGTGACGGCACCAAATCGATTGGGCTACGACCGACAGCAAGGCTATTACATCGTGTCTTGATGCACTCTCTATTTCCTCGATTAGGAAATTATGATGCCGTCTACAAGGAAAATTTCAAGGCTCTTTATGCTATATACGGGGAAATCGAAATCAACTGGGCTCACATGATTTTCGATGAAATTTTAAAAGTGAATAACTCCACTCGACCTCATTTCTTCTATAATGAGTATATTATGCGCATATTGCTAGCATGTGGAGTAACAGCCCCTGATTCAGCAACATCTACACCAAAATGCATTGACTCCACTACCATCAAGCGCATGAAACTTCCTCCTCCCTATGTTCAGATTATGCCATTCGAACAATGGCAACAACGAGGTACACAAGCACAACGAGCTCCATCTTCCTGACCTCGTTCCGGAGAAGTTAGGTTGTTGAAATCTAAGTCGTCTACAAGAGAATCTCTTGAAACCATCGCTCGTAATCAATTCTTACTTGAAGCGAGACTCAAACGTATGGATTCAAAAATTGACAAACGATTCAACAAGGTCAAGTCTTTCTTCAGTGCTATATGGGATGTTATATCATGTAGCACATCTGTCTCTACCCAACATCAAGACCCCGGAAAGCGTCCGGCTCCTCCCACTTTCACTTGGTCAACATCCGAGGAATCTGCTGGTACAAGCGGACAAGGTCATGGAGAGACATCTAGAGGTGATGACGATGACGATGATAACGATGACGATGATGACGATGATGATGATGAAGATGATGAGGAGGAGATTCAGTCGGACTAAAGCTAGTTTGTTTATTTTTTTAAGTTCTTTAAAAACATCTGTGACACTTGTACTAATTAGTGTCCATCTTATTGAACTATGGCATGTATGGTAGTTTTCAAAACATCTTATGTTTAAATATGTATTATGCATTGTTCTTTTTTGGTTCATATTCTCTTTTGTTTACTCCTTTTTGTCGATGACAAAGGGGGAGAAAGGTGCTAATAATTGTTTGCAGGGAGAAAGGTGCTAATAATTGTCTGCAGGAAATCACATATTCAGGGCGAGATTCAATACTTTAGCTATATATTGTCATCAATCAAAAAGGGGGAGAATGTTGAGTCAAAGCTTCTATGAAGATTTTGATTGCTGACAACAATATAAAGGCAATCGACAAATCAAGACCTACATATGGTACTCTAGATTATAGGTTGATTATTTGATGTTGTAATAGTGATAAACTTGTTAAAATCTATCCTCAAATAATCATGCATCTCAAATATAGTCGATATATATACATTTAAACATCATTGCACATTCACTGTGAAAATTTACACAGACCGGTCGACCGGTTGAAAATGGGGCGGTCGACCGTTTCTGGTAAAGTTGCACAGTAAACGTGCACACATGCACATAACGACTATATATTTAAAATCCTGTCTACCGGTCATTTTTTGACCTGTCGATCGTTTTTAAACAGAAAGCAAGTTTTCCAAACGACACTTCTCTTCTCCAAAAGTTGCATCTCCTACCTTTCACCAATAATCACAACTCTTAATGGCAACTGTTTCACCATGAGTTACAACTATTTCTTCTTATATATACTCATCTAAATCGTTGATTCAAACATGAATATATATGATTATTATATGCTTTCTCTGATCTTACTTTCTAACATTCTTGCATTCTAAAAGCACTCATTTAATTAATAGCTTATTGAATCATTGAAACTATTTTATACCTTTTGATTCAATAAGCAATATACCTTCTTTAATCTTCACAAAACATCAGTCATATACTTTGAGGATAAGATTATAGGAAGGGTGTACTACTAGTGACAAATCCGTGTTTTCAAGAACACAAGTTGTCAACAACAATTGTATTTGTTTTTGTTGAAGTCCTCGTGTTGTAAGAGGCAAGTGTTGAAGTCCTCGGTGTTGTAAGAGGCAAGTGTTGAAGTCCTCAGTGTATTAGAGGCGTGAAATCCCGTTCGGCTGTTCGGGTATTGTAAACCTGTTCCTCCGGGTGAAGCGAGGTAGTTAATAGTGAAAATCCAGATAGGAGTCTGGGACTGGACGTAGGACGGTGCTCCGAACCAGTATAAAAATCTCTGGTGTGATTTTTCTATTTTTATTTTCGCTTTGCTACTATCATCTATTTTCCGCATTTATATTATAGTCCATATTACACGATCCGTGTGTACTATATTAGTACGTGCATTAGTATACTCACCCCCACTTTCACGGATGTCATAATAACGCATCATCAATAGATAACCATAACATCATAGTCTAAATCAAACATGTCATATCACATAGCAACACGAACTACTTATTAGAGATATTAATTAATCAATGGGCTTCCAATATCATTCTATTATCCCTTGATAATTTCTCAAGTTAATTTACCCTTATCCAAATACAGTAATTAACCTTTAATTACTTCTTTAATTAATTATTAACCATAATTATTAATCACCCTTGATTAATAACATCCCGAATTTAACTACCCTTAATTACTTCATTGAATAAATTAATCCTTAATTTATTCTCTAATTAATCCTTGGATTAATCCCATTCAGTAATCAACTACTCTTACTTACTTATTTCAAAAATTAATTATCCTTAATTAATTATCTCAATTAATCCCTTGATTAATTACATAGGAATTTAATCCCAATTACTTTCATCATCAACATCTTTAATTATCCAGTAATTACCATTAATTACTTCCTTAAGTAATTACACTTCTTTTAATTACATTAGAAATTATTCATCTTAAATTAATTAACTCAATTAAGTAATTAATGCTTAATTACTTTCATTAAATAATTAAACTTAAACAGTTTCTCCATTGATTATTATCAATTAATTAATCTAATTAATTATTTAAATTAATCGTATTAATTAATTGTTAAATAATCTTAAGTTAATGACCATCATTAACCATTAACCATTCTTTAGTTACTTCTCTTAAGTAATTAACTTCATTAATCAATACTAATTTCAAATTAATTAATCTTGAATATCTAATTAATCGACCTTTAATTAATTAATTAATTAATTAAGTGTTAACTATAATTTAATTAATTCCAAATTACTTGATTTATCAATCTTTAATTATTAATTAAAATCTAATTAATAATCCTTAATACAAATTTAATTATTCCTAATTAATTAATCTTAGTTATTAATTAGTTAGTTTTAAACCTTTAATTACCTATTAAACATTCAAATAGTTTAAATCATTTTAAGTTTTAAAACTTCCCTATATTTCAAAATGAAAATACATATTTAAATTTGAATTCAGATAAATCTTCTAATTTTAAACCTCTACTTATATTTTAAAAAAAATTCAACTACTTAATCATTTCAAAGTATTTAACCATTCAAGTTTAAAGTCTTAATTAATTTTTTTATCTAAGATTTAAACTTAAATTGAATTCTAGAATTTTAAACATGGATTTAAAATTTAGTTTAAACCTTTGCCTTCAACTTAAACTTCAGTTTGGAATTTTTAAACAAACATTTAAATTTTACTTTTAACATAAAGTTGTTTTAAATAATTTAAATCTATAAAACTTCCTAAATTCCAAACTAGATACAAAAGTTACTTGGATCCATTTCCAAAATCTGTTTTAAACTTTATTTTTATTTTTATTATTTTTTTTTAAAAAAACTGTTTAAAATCTGTTCTAACAATAACAGACAGGTTTCTGAAAAAACTGTAACCACTGCCTTTACCCGAGTCAACTCGAATCCTGCTTCGAGTCCTCCATCCATAAACTTCGAGCAACCCATCAATTTCCTTCAAGTCAATCACAATTGCTCGAATACGAGACAGTACCACTACCTCACCACGACACTGTTCTCTGTGCACATGCACCAGCACGGCGACTAACTTCGACCATCAACGTTGATCCACCCAGATCGGCAATCATCCTCCTAGCCAAATCCAAACACTAAAACAAATTGCACCATCACGACAACGAATTTGAGTATTTGACTCAAACCTGGAATAACAGAAGTCCTCCCATCCCAACCTGTCAACGACGCTCGTTCACGCGCCTCCGGCCAGCGTTACGCCTCAAACTTCGGCGAAGACCTCATCAACCCACTAACTTTCAATTCCCAAGGTCTTGTTGAACTCGATCAACAGAGGAAGTCAAACCAATGCAACAACCCAAACTAAAAGCTAGGGTTCAAAACTTCAAATCAAAATCACAACCTCCAAGTTGAAATGCAACCCCATCTAATAATTTCCCCCATTCTCCTATTGATCCTCCACCTCCAGGAAGTCCCACGACACCCCAATATCACTAGGCAATTTGAAAAACCCAAAAACCCCAATTTGGTTCAACCCAGAAATGCACATTCAATAGTTAACTAAAAATTCTAATTTTTATTCTAAAAATAATGTTTTGATCTTAATATTTAATTCATAATACTGAATTCACAAATTATTCAGTTTGAATTTTCACATATTTTTACATTCACTGATGTTTTCTGCTTCCAGAGAAAACTAGGCTTTTATCTTGACTATCTTAAATTTTAAAACATTAACTTATGATAAACCGAATCAAACCTTATCAGAAATTAGATTAAGTGATAATAGATTTTAAATTGAAATTTTGAACCTGGGGATAACAAAACAGAACAGAACACAATATAAATAGCATACACATCCAAACACTCATATATACACACAACATATTTCATCATAGTGATTTATTTCATCAATATTTGCATGCAACCATAATTTATACTTAACTTTTAAAATAAAGTTACTCACCTTATAAAATCAGAAGACATAGCCTCAGGTTGTTTGAAAAGCTTTTTGAAAACTGAAAATCCCCTTTGCTTTTAAACTTTGAGTTGCTTTTTAGAAACTGAGTTGCTTGACCTTGCTTCTTAAATTTTTTCTTGAAATTGCATGCATGATACTTGAATCCAGATTTTACAAACAATGCAGGTCTTTAGATTCAAATATGGTGACAGGATGATTTTTGAAATGCAGGCTGCCTTGATTTAATATGCAGTTTTAAACAGTTTGGCTTGTTACTGAATTCTTGCATGCATGCTAGCTTACATTCCAAATTTAAGAGAAATGCAGGCTTCCACTTTCATTTGCATGCATGTTTGTTTCCAAGTAAGAAATTTTAGGCATTGTTGATTTTAAACAAAAATGCAGACTTGTTTCAGGTTTGATTGATTTCTTTTTTTTTCTCTGTTTTGAAATGAAGAATATGAAAAGATTTGAAGCAAAAGGGGAAAGATGCATATATAGATTAATTTAAGATTTATTAAAATATAAAAGACAATAACCTAAATGGTTGACACTTGTTATATTTCCTTGACATTTAAGCATATTACACATGTTACAATATGAATTAATCTATTAACATTTGTAATTATGCATTCTTAATTTTCTTTTAAATGGTTTTATAAAGCTTTTAATTTTATTTTTCCTATTTAATAAATACTTCCTTAATTTATGTAAATAAAGTTCTTTATGGAATATAATATAAAACAATTCTTATTCATATATTTTAAAACCTAAAATATTTAAAATAATTATCTTTTAGATTTTAAATTTAAATCCAAATTCAAATTCATTTTCAATTTAAAGTCCATTTTTGAAATCAACTCAACTATATTTAAGCAACACAAATTAAATTTGTAATCAAAAATTTAATTTAAAATATATGCATATATATATACACACAAAACAATTACAAACATAAATATTTATTCGATCAGATTCATTTGTTCAATCTATAAATTAAGTATATTATTCTTTTTTTTATGAATTAACCCAATTATTTTTCGATTATAGAAGTCTATAATTCCGGGATATCACAGATATGTTATGTGATAATAATTACAAAGAGTTGTAATTATGAGAAAATTATCACAATACGAGATATAATATTATTTTAAATATTCCTGATCAATATGTTCGAGAAAGGATATTGATACATCCATTGAGCACACAGTGTGTAACACTCTACAAATGCTAAAAGTGTATTACTTCTGGCTATTGGAGGCAGCAAGGGGTTACATATTAGTAGTTAATGGAAAATTATGAATGAATTCTTCGATGGCTCTTGTTGGTTAATAACAACTAGGTCAATAGGAAACCTTAAGTGATGATGTTACACAGTTCTCTCGATTTGATAATACTGCTAAACATCAATGTGGATACTCCAGTTCGATTATAGTTAAATCATGGCATAATGACCATCAATTGAATATAGTTGGGTCTGAGTTGAAGCATTCGAAGTGAGATGCTATTCAATAAAGAATTCGTCTTCTCGGTTGTATGAGGTTACTGTCACGGTCAACAGTAGCTAGTCAATTAAAACTTGAAATTCGTAGCCAGAGTAGTACATTTAATAATATATGTTATTGTTGAACCAAGGACTTTTTTTTAAAGACTAATCAAGTTGAATGTGGATGATATTGGAACTTTGACTAAAATCAATTTCAATAAGTACTAAAGTGATATATTGTTGACGAAGAGAATTAGTGTATATAATTGTTACTAAAAGGTACCGCTTAGTTTGTAAAACTGGGTTCTCTTAATGAATTTTAAAGCAGCGAATTAATTCAAACTATCACACGATTAACCAAGGTGGTGTGTGAACATTAATATTTCAATTGTTCTAATATTAATCGTTAGCTAAATTCACATATGTGAGCCACACCACTGATTTAATTGGCTTACAATATTTATAAACAAATACAAATTAGTATTGCTTTTATTATATGGGGCATGTAAAGTAAAATGGAGTAGCCTCTAAACTTGTTTAGGGTGTTGCTTGTAAATTATTGGATGTCTATATAAAAGTTATATGTGTGCGTATCGATACATAATATCGATAAGAATTTAAATTGGGTTTAAATGAGATGATTTACTAGTGGGTTCGGAAGGAAATTTGGTCCATTTAGGGCCTCAGATATGGATGGAAAAATTAAGAGGAGAGGGCATACAAGTTTTGACTTGATATGGGAGAGATAAGTGCTAGATCTTTTGGCCAGCCCCCTATAAAAAGGATCCTAAAGCCTCTTTTTTTGGTTTAACTTTTTTGCCCCCACATTTCCTCTTTTATGGCCGCAAGTACCTTTGATACTCCATCTTAATTCCAAACTCCATTCACCTTGAATCAATTAAAACAAGTTAGATCTAGTGTTAACACATCGTCTATGTACAATAGTGAGTGTGGATTTGAGAGATCAAGGATACCATCAAAGTCAACTTGTAAATCATCAAAGCTCTCAGGTAGATTTTTACTTATATTTAATACGATGCTTATCTAATATTTGCATATTTATGTCACCAACTATAAATGTAAGTCATTGCCTTAATTTATTTGTATATACATGTATTGTTTGATAATCATTGATTAAAATTGCAAGATCTGATGCATATTTATATATGTGTGTACGTGTGTATGTGTATATACACACACATATTTTCGACCATTATAATATATACACACACAATTTTGGTGTATTTACATTTATTTAAAATTTATATTGCTTATTTCGAATGATATATATATACACACACATGGGTAGTTTCGCTTTGACATATTAAATAAATTAAAACCAATTATAATTATTTTACATCATAATATAATTATTCAAATTTGCATATTTGTATATAAATTATTGGATTTAATATATTTATAACAAAATTTCTTTTAGTGTATTATAAATAAAAAAATTTATGCTGAAATTATTATTTCAATAATTTTAAATATTTTATAACATAATAAAATCCTTCCAATTTAAATTTTTTGGTTTACATAATTAGTTGTAATACATTAATAAAATGTTTTCAACAAATTTTTTTATTCTGATCGAATATTGTGTATGTATATATATGCGTGTATATGTATATGTATATGCATATGTATATTTCATAATATTTGACAATATCTTATGTTTAAATAATTTAATATATAAATGTATACATGTAGTAACTTAAAAAAAATTCAGCATATACATAGACCCATAGATATTGTTTTTAATTTACTTGTGATTATAGAAATGAATAAAGTCAAATTTAAGATCTTTAATAGTCTTTAATTTTGGATCTTAGATCTAGTTTAAATTTAAGTCGTTTAGTGATTTAAATTATATATTTATGTAAAATTTTACTCTTGGAACTTAGACTTTGTCAAAACTTATATTGTATTTTTCAAAATTGATTTTATACATACATGTATATATTTTATATTGAAAATATTAACTATAGCTAATTACATATGCATACATATTAACAAATATATATATATATATATGTGTGTGTGTGTGTGTGTGTGTGTTAATATGTATAGTATGTGTGTGCACGCACAAAGTATTTACATAGTAGATGTAAATCCCAACATCTACTTATGTATAAACCTAGCCATGTACACCATATGCTATGTTTCGTGTGCACATCATACATATATGAGCATATAAGGATATACTCATAAACCAAATAAAATCTTTTTAATTAAATTTATTAATTAAATAAAGTAAAAATTGAATAAATAATATTTAATTTAAATTTATTAGATTGGATCTAGCACAAAACTTTAGTGTAACGACCCAGAATTTTTATAAATTAAAATTTGGATATTTAATTAATTTTAAATATTAATAAGTGAATTTATAAGTCGAATAAATTTTTATTTGAATTATTGGATTAATTGGATAATTAAATTAATAATTTAATATGTTAAATTATGGAAATAAGTAAAAATTTTGTTAAATATGATTGAAAATAATTTGGAAAATTTTATTTTATCATATTGAAGTTAGAACGATATTTTAGAACTTTTAAAATCGAATTAAAAGTTAATTTGTGAAAATTGAATATTTTAATATTTAATAATCGACTGTAAAATAGTCAATTTTTGACCAGTCTCAGAATTGAACGAAACCAGTTTCATTGGATCCGTAATAGTTAGTTATTACCGGATTTCAATTTTCGTGTCAATCGGAGCTATCATTTGATCGTGGCAGCTCGAAACGCATCGAATTATTTTTAATTTAAATTTGGCGAGTCAAAATAGCCATTTTTCAAAAAGTCTCGGATTTCGACGAAACCAGTTTCAACGGATCTGTAATGTGATATTATTGTAAGGTTTCAAATTTCAAGTCAATTGGATTTACCGTTTGTCCGGTACGAATTAAAACGCCTAGAAATCGACTTAAATCGGTTTAATTCAAATTGAGCGTTTTCAGCCATAACTCGCACAGATGTCCGAATTAGCTTCCGAAACCTGTTCCATTGTGTCCGGAACGCGGGATAAACCCTAGGTACGCTGGTTACGGCGCCTAAATCGGAGTTCGAAATTCCCGAGATGAATAGTGTTTACGCTTGCTTTTTCCTATAAATATCACCTTAAATCTAAAAAAAAAAAAGAAAAAAAACCCTAACTTCCTACAGGCCGCCGCCACCCATGTTTCAACGGCCAGGAAACGATCTCGTTTCTCCTCGATTTTCTCTTCATCCACTCTCCGATAGACTTCGACTTCAACTAGAAACTTGTAGATCTCGTCAAGACGAAGGGATTCAACGGCTGTGATGTAAAACGGAGCGATGTGGTGGCGTATAGGGGGCCGCGTTCACTGGAGCCTGCGCACGCATTTCCACGCAACCAGGGAGGCCGAGCTTGGGGTGTTTGGGGCCGAACGTGGAGGAGGTGAGTGGCTTCGAGTTGCAACTACTTGATCGAAGAATCATCGAGTATGGATGAAGTAATATAAAACCCTAGGTTTGAAGAATGGGTTCGGCCTCATATGCGTTTGCCTGGAGATGAATACGTGAGTGAGGAAGAAAGCAATGTGCGGCTGTGATGAGAAGTTGAAGGATCCAGTGGCTCTTGTTGAATAGGTTGATAATTATATATATTAAATGTTGTAATTAGTTTAAGTATAAACTCGTGTAACTTCAAAAATTTATAACTTTTTCATACGAGGTCGAAAACGCGCGAAACAAGAAGCGTTGGAATCGTATGGACGAGCACTACGCGATGGAGTTGGTTTGGAGTCATTTGGAGTTAGTGAGAATTTCGGGTAAAATTAAACGCGCGTTTAATTTTATTCGAAATAAAAGCTAAAACGGAAATAAAACCAAGGTGAGAATTTCTCACTCAATCGAATAGATTTCGATTTTATTTTAAATAGTTAGATTTAAAATATTTGAATGCATGTTTGAATGATGACTGTAAATTATTGATTGTTAAAATAGACATTATGCGCCGTTAGTAAGCGGATGTTATTTAATAAAAACATATACCGCGAATATTTCATAAACAGTGAAATTGGTATTATATATAATATCAATATATATATATTGGCATATGTATATATTGCAGTTGTTGATTTTCCGCATTTTTTGTTTAGCGGATGAGACCCTATTACGCCGTTATTAAGCGGATAATATTTAATAAAAACATATACCGCGATAATTTCGTACTGGAGCGAAATTGGTATTGTGCTAATGTTTTTGGATGCAGGAAAACAGGTTGGAGGGATCCAACAGGATTCCTCAACAGTTTTTATTTTATTTCAGATATTTTGATATTTGATGGATTATCATATCGATATATGATATCGTTGTTAGTCGTGATTGACTATTTGGTGTGTAGCATCATTGGACCAAATTTCTGGTATTTTAAAAATGTTTTTAAAGTAATTTTTGAAAAGATAAAATATTTTGGAATTGATCCATTTTAAATAAATGAACGTTATAATTCTTAAAGTTATAAAAATTATAATTTTTGAGAAATACGGTTAAAAGCTGATTTTTGAGAAATAGGAATTAATGACTTTATAAAATAGTTTAAACTGGATTTTTGAATTTATTATCAAAAGTTTAAATATAGGATTTATAAAATTTGATTATTTTATAAATCAAAATGGTGAAATTATAAAGGAATTTAAAGACGTTTTAAAAGAATAATATAAATTGATTTATATTAAGAGATTTATAAATGGATATTTATAAATTGAAATATTGACATTATAAAACGAGTTTTTATAAGTGTTTGAATGAAGTGAAAATGAATTTCATAAATAAATGAAATTTATGGAATTATAAACTGTGAAGTTATAAAAGAAATTTATAAATAGTAAGATTTATAAATTTGGTGAAATTATTTGAAGAATAGATTGGTTAAATAGGAATCTTATAAGTTATAAGATTTATGATTTGGAAAGCTTTTAAAGGAACGATTTTGTAAAATAATCGTTTTATAAGGATTTAACTTATAATATGAACTTTTAGTTTATGATTAAGTTATAAACTGGAATAGGTTAATAAAGGAATTTATAAAAGGAAGTTGTTATAAAATAAATAAAATGGAATTTATAAACGTTGTTTTATAAATCCGCAAACGACTTATTTTGATAAGAAAATTGTTGAAACCTATTAATGGAGTTATATTCACATTTTTGAATAGTGAAAAATCCTTTGAATTAAAATGAATAAAAGAATGAGATTTGTTAACGAAGTTTATTCACGTTTTTGAATAGTGAATAACACGTTAAAGAAAATGGTTTAGATTTGATGTTTTAAATTGAATTAAAACGATCTAACGATGTTTTAAATGTGTTGAGATTCGAAACCATAGATTTCAACATTGATTGTTGAAATAGACGTTTTCGAGAAATAAAAGGAAATAGTGGACTATAACACTGTTGTTATAGTAAATGATTTCCGAAAGGAAATGTTTTGAATAGTATTGGGATTTATATATCTATTTTAAATTTCGAATCCCTATACTAGTGATTTTGGGTTGTCGTAACGATGTTTTACGTAACATTCGTTTTGGCCCAAGTAGATATGTTTAAGAAAGGATTTTCTTAATATAATGAAATATATACTTAATTCGATTTAAGTATATTGAATATTTTCTAAGTGTTGAAAATAAAAGAGATTTGTGAATTACTTATAAATAAATAAGTATGGAATTGTTTTCCGATATAAAGTGAATATTTTGAGAATTTATCTTTTTGAAGATAAATTGAAAATGAATAATTGAAATCGTATATGCACGAATATTTTGAAATATAAATTCATTATGGAATTTATATGTGAAAAGTGAAATTGGTTAAAAATAAATATTGATTTATTTTTGAAGTGTTGAAATTATATATATCTTGTAAAGATATTTTGGAAAATAAATAATTTGGAAAATTATTTGGAATCTGGTGATGTGTGCATATCAATTGATAGTTCAATAACCGACTATCAGTATTTCCCTTTGAATGGGTATTTGATGTGAATTGTTTGAATTTGAATGCACACTTATTTTTGAATAAGCGCTTACTATTCGGGTTAACCGGGAAAGGACCATGGGGTCGTATAACCCATTCCGAATACGTGATACGTCGTTGTGAATTGCATTGAAGATCGGTGTTGAAGACCCGGTATTTGCGAGAGCGATAGGATGAACTGTCGATTGACTCTGCACCGAGTTGCTCCGGTATTGAGTTCTCCATATGTGATGGTGAATCCGATCAGGATTGTGGATATCCGGATTGCAAGGACTTCTTTGTAAGTGCCTTCGGTTCTGTTCGAGCCCGGAACAGACTTGTATGGATTGTATGTCTGACATTACAAGTTGAGATATAAAGCCGATTTCTTTCAAATATATTTCTGTTGGTGGCGGAGAATTTATTCTTTGCTTAACACCCTTCTTTGAGACGTACGAGCTCAAAGGTTATATAGTTGAAGTTATCAGCGATATATTCCCAGTTTGGTAATGTGACATGCTGAGTGATGCTGAAATGATCATTGTGTTGATTATTTGTGATAGGATCGTTTATTTGATCGTCTATCCTTGTGATCATTGTGTTGATCATTTGTTGACCCAAAGCATGGCTTTTGTATAAAGTATGTTTTGTGGACGTGAATTCGTCGAGCCTCACACCCCGTGAATGGTCAAAACAGGAAAGAAGCAGCAAGGTTATGAGGGGTAGCACCCTTTAGGATATGTGCATTTCCTTCTGGAAAAGGGTGGTATCATGGTATGGAGCCCAGATACTTACTCATGTTGAAAACACTTTATGATTGTGTGAATTGATTACGAGCGCTCGGTAAAAGGTCCCAAAGGACCAGGGGATGGCATATTCGGTCAGTTGTTACTCAGTTAGGAGTAACCCGGCCTTGTGTTGGTAGAGATCCGGTTTGGTTCTCGGGGATGTCCATCCAGAGGCATTCTCATGTGGCAATGGGAAGTTCCTTGGCCTGATCATTTGTTGGAAATCCAAAGAAACAATACGAGACTTGTACGGTTTTAGTTGTATAACCTGCTATGGAATGTGGCGGTAACCTGCTATTGAACATAGTTAGCTATAGTAGGCATACGATAATGGTCGTATGTTGGCTAAGATTTATATTCTACTTTCGAAATAAATTTTTCCTACACTATACACTAATAATAATATCAAATGTTATTTTAAATGTGTATCAAGCATCTTTGACTATCATAAGGAGAAATCTCCTCCGATTCTGCGTTTGCATTGTGTGTGTGTGCGGGAGGCCTTATGGTAGTCTCATTTTTAAAAGCATTGCGAATTGACTTAAAAATATTCCTTTATTTTGATTTTAAAGATAAATAAACTGTTTTGAGTTCTCACACCAGTCACATGACTGACTTGGAGTTTATTGTTTTCCTTCCTAAACTCTGGGTGCCCACCAATTTTCCACACGGGCAGTTAAGAGTTAGGTTTATCAGGATATTCAGGATATTCAAGAGTTGCTGGAGGCAAGCTGGATGGCATGGCGTATTACTAGTATATAGTATTTCTTTTTCCGCTGCACTGTTTGTTGTTGTATGATGTTGTACACTCTGATGATATGATGTAATGAAATGAAATGTAATGTAATAACTGATATAGTTCTTTGTTTAAAGATTATTCATTTATTATTATATGTTGTTCCGCTGCGAATTGTGAGATTCTGTTCTGTTGTTTCCTTTCTGTCCGTTCTATTTTTAAAATTCTTCTTTTCCCTCTATTTTTCTTTTTCTTTCTTCTTTTTCTCTCTTCTTTCTTTTCTTCTCTTTTTAAAACCCATAACATTCCGGTTTTTGACCTTCGAATTCTCGGCAGTCGATAAAGTGAGTATCGATGTTGAATTTTCGAAGAACGAAAAAATCCGGGGCGTTACATTTGGTATCAGAGCTGATGGTTAAGCGACAACCATGGTTCTGTTGGGTATTACTCGTTAGAGATAGAGTCAGCAGTGCTCTAGAATGAGTTGAGTGTAATAATAGCTATGAGAGCGTATTTGTTAGTGAATATAAAATTATTTTATATTGTGATGATTGGTTTATTGAGTGGCATATGAACTTTCGTCAGCACAGCCTCGAAACTGAGCCGAAGGGGTTTCTAAACACTTGAATAGAACAATTCGGCACAATATTGTTTTAAATTGGGTGAATGAAATAATTTTACCTTGATTATATTTTATATATAAAGAAATAATTTTTCAAAATTATTAAATTGTATGTAAGTTGATTGTTAGGTTGTTTGAATAATCTAAATTAAAGAATAATTGTATAAGTAAAAGAATTATAAGAATTGAATTATAATTAATGTGATTTACAATTGTGAAATAAACTTATATATATAAGAAGTGAAACTATATGAATATATTTATGAATATGAGTTGTAAATAAAAATGAATTTAAGGTTAATGATAGATATGAACTTAAGTTATGTGAATAGAAATTCAACTTTTGTAATTGAATGAATAAATTGAATGTTAATCAATTGAATGTGAATAAATTGGAATGGAATAATTAATGAAAGTGTTAATTCATTAAAATCTAATTTTATTGGAAGTTGAATAAAATTGAATGAAAATCAATTTAATAAAACCAATTGGAAAGTAAAGATGTTAAACCAAATTGAATGAATATAAGCAAAGGAATTTGGTTGAAATTAATATACTTTGGTTGTTATATGATTGTTGATTGGTTGTATAAAATTCATTAAGAGTTAATGAAATTGAAAGCTAATGTAATTGAATTCAAATTAGAAGTAAATAAATTTGAATAGAATTGAAAGTGAGTTGGATTTAAATAGTAATGTAAACTAATTGAATTGAGAATGAATGTTAGTAAATCCAATGTAAATGAATCAAATGTGATTTAAAGTGAAAACCAATTCATTAAATATGAATGAGAATATGAATGAATGTTTATTGGTTATGGATGTTAGTTGGATGATGGTTGAATATATATTGCAATTGTTGTTTAGTTGCATTTGCTATGTGACATATATAGTTATTATGTTGCTATATGTTGTATATTGATACTATTTTCATATATGCATGATTCTCATGTTGTTTGTTGAGTGTTTAGTAGGTGCGGATCGCGTTTGCTTCGCATTTGGAGCTCGCTTTTGCGCTATATTAGCTGTATATGCTCGCTAATAAAATATAAGGTACATATCTCGGATTAAATATCGCACTTTTATACTTTTTCCCTTCGGGATGCCTCATTACTTGATGAGATGTATATTTGTGATATATATATACTGTCATTTTTTTTTCGGATCGAGCCGCGCAAAGGAGACTATGGCGAATTTTTCCGAAAATTTAAGGCGTTAGAAAATTTTTGAGAAAATTGGGAAAATTTTGAAAACTTTAACTTTGATTTTGGAGTTGAAAGTTAAACAATAGTAGTTGTTTTTGAAAAGATAACTAAGTATGATTTGAAAACTTAGTAAAGATTGTAAGAAGTTTAATTATGAATTTTGGAAAATTAATAGATTTTGTAACTTTCTTACTTGTAATTTCGAGGACGAAATTCTTTTAAGGGGGGAAGATTGTAACGACCCAGAATTTTTATAAATTAAAATTTGGATATTTAATTAATTTTAAATGTTAATAAGTGAATTTATAAGTCGAATAAATTTTTATTTGAATTATTGGATTTAATTGGATAATTAAATTAATAATTTAATATGTTAAATTATGGAAATAAGTAAAAATTGAGTTAAATATGATTGAAAATAATTTGGAAAATTTTATTTTATCATATTGAAGTTAGAACGATATTTTAGAACTTTTAAAATCGAATTAAAAGTTAATTTGTGAAAATTGAATATTTTAATATTTAATAATCGACTGTAAAATAGTCAATTTTTGACCAGTCTCAGAATTGAACGAAACCAGTTTCATTGGATCCGTAATAGTTAGTTATTACCGGATTTCAATTTTCGTGTCAATCGGAGAGATCGTTTGATCGTGGCAGCTCGAAACGCATCGAATTATTTTTAATTTAAATTTGGCGAGTCAAAATAGCCATTTTTCAAAAAGTCTCGGATTTCGACGAAACCAGTTTCATCGGATCCGTAATGTGATATTATTGTAAGGTTTCAAATTTCAAGTCAATTGGATTTACCGTTTGTCCGGTACGAATTAAAACGCCTAGAAATCGACTTAAATCGGTTTAATTCAAATTGAGCGTTTTCAGCCATAACTCGCACAGATGTCCGAATTAGCTTCCGAAACCTGTTCCATTGTGTCCGGAACGCGGGATAAACCCTAGGTACGCTGGTTACGGCGCCTAAATCGGAGTTCGAAATTCCCGAGATGAATAGTGTTTACGCTTGCTTTTTCCTATAAATATCACCTTAAATCTAAAAAAAAAAAAAAAAAAAAAAACCCTAACTTCCTACAGGCCGCCGCCACCCATGTTTCAACGGCCAGGAAACGATCTCGTTTCTCCTCGATTTTCTCTTCATCCACTCTCCGATAGACTTCGACTTCAACTAGAAACTTGTAGATCTCGTCAAGACGAAGGGATTCAACGGCTGTGATGTAAAACGGAGCGATGTGGTGGCGTATAGGGGGCCGCGTTCACTGGAGCCTGCGCACGCATTTCCACGCAACCAGGGAGGCCGAGCTTGGGGTGTTTGGGGCCGAACGTGGAGGAGGTGAGTGGCTTCGAGTTGCAACTACTTGATCGAAGAATCATCGAGTATGGATGAAGTAATATAAAACCCTAGGTTTGAAGAATGGGTTCGGCCTCATATGCGTTTGCCTGGAGATGAATACGTGAGTGAGGAAGAAAGCAATGTGCGGCTGTGATGAGAAGTTGAAGGATCCAGTGGCTCTTGTTGAATAGGTTGATAATTATATATATTAAATGTTGTAATTAGTTTAAGTATAAACTCGTGTAACTTTAAAATTTTATTACTTTTTCATACGAGGTCGAAAACGCGCGAAACAAGAAGCGTTGGAATCGTATGGACGAGCACTACGCGATGGAGTTGGTTTGGAGTCATTTGGAGTTAGTGAGAATTTCGGGTAAAATTAAACGCGCGTTTAATTTTATTCGAAATAAAAGCTAAAACGGAAATAAAACCAAGGTGAGAATTTCTCACTCAATCGAATAGATTTCGATTTTATTTTAAATAGTTGGATTTAAAATATTTGAATGCATGTTTGAATGATGACTGTAAATTATTGATTGTTAAAATAGACATTATGCGCCGTTAGTAAGCGGATGTTATTTAATAAAAACATATACCGCGAATATTTCATAAACAGTGAAATTGGTATTATATATAATATCAATATATATATATATTGGCATATGTATATATTGCAGTTGTTGATTTCCCGCATTTTTTGTTTAGCGGATGAGACCCTATTACGCCGTTATTAAGCGGATAATATTTAATAAAAACATATACCGCGATACTTTCGTATTGGAGCGAAATTGGTATTGTGCTAATGTTTTTGGATGCAGGAAAACAGGTTGGAGGGATCCAACAGGATTCCTCAACAGTTTTTATTTTATTTCAGATATTTTGATATTTGATGGATTATCATATCGATATATGATATCGTTGTTAGTCGTGATTGACTATTTGGTGTGTAGCATCATTGGACCAAATTTCTGGTATTTTAAAAATGTTTTTAAAGTAATTTTTGAAAAGATAAAATATTTTGGAATTGATCCATTTTAAATAAATGAACGTTATAATTCTTAAAGTTATAAAAATTATAATTTTTGAGAAATACGGTTAAAAGCTGATTTTTGAGAAATAGGAATTAATGACTTTATAAAATAGTTTAAACTGGATTTTTGAATTTATTATCAAAAGTTTAAATATAGGATTTATAAAATTTGATTATTTTATAAATCAAAATGGTGAAATTATAAAGGAATTTAAAGACGTTTTAAAAGAATAATATAAATTGATTTATATTAAGAGATTTATAAATGGATATTTATAAATTGAAATATTGACATTATAAAACGAGTTTTTATAAGTGTTTGAATGAAGTGAAAATGAATTTCATAAATAAATGAAATTTATGGAATTATAAACTGTGAAGTTATAAAAGAAATTTATAAATAGTAAGATTTATAAATTTGGTGAAATTATTTGAAGAATAGATTGGTTAAATAGGAATCTTATAAGTTATAAGATTTATGATTTGGAAAGCTTTTAAAGGAACGATTTTGTAAAATAATCGTTTTATAAGGATTTAACTTATAATATGAACTTTTAGTTTATGATTAAGTTATAAACTGGAATAGGTTAATAAAGGAATTTATAAAAGGAAGTTGTTATAAAATAAATAAAATGGAATTTATAAACGTTGTTTTATAAATCCGCAAACGACTTATTTTGATAAGAAAATTGTTGAAACCTATTAATGGAGTTATATTCACATTTTTGAAGAGTGAAAAATCCTTTGAATTAAAATGAATAAAAGAATGAGATTTGTTAACGAAGTTTATTCACGTTTTTGAATAGTGAATAACACGTTAAAGAAAATGGTTTAGATTTGATGTTTTAAATTGAATTAAAACGATCTAACGATGTTTTAAATGTGTTGAGATTCGAAACCATAGATTTCAACATTGATTGTTGAAATAGACGTTTTCGAGAAATAAAAGGAAATAGTGGACTATAACACTGTCGTTATAGTAAATGATTTCCGAAAGGAAATGTTTTGAATAGTATTGGGATTTATATATCTATTTTAAATTTCGAATCCCTATACTAGTGATTTTGGGTTGTCGTAACGATGTTTTACGTAACATTCGTTTTGGCCCAAGTAGATATGTTTAAGAAAGGATTTTCTTAATATAATGAAATATATACTTAATTCGATTTAAGTATATTGAATATTTTCTAAGTGTTGAAAATAAAAGAGATTTGTGAATTACTTATAAATAAATAAGTATGGAATTGTTTTCCGATATAAAGTGAATATTTTGAGAATTTATCTTTTTGAAGATAAATTGAAAATGAATAATTGAAATCGTATATGCACGAATATTTTGAAATATAAATTCATTATGGAATTTATATGTGAAAAGTGAAATTGGTTAAAAATAAATATTGATTTATTTTTGAAGTGTTGAAATTATATATATCTTGTAAAGATATTTTGGAAAATAAATAATTTGGAAAATTATTTGGAATCTGGTGATGTGTGCATATCAATTGATAGTTCAATAACCGACTATCAGTATTTCCCTTTGAATGGGTATTTGATGTGAATTGTTTGAATTTGAATGCACACTTATTTTTGAATAAGCGCTCACTATTCGGGTTAACCGGGAAAGGACCATGGGGTCGTATAACCCATTCCGAATACGTGATACGTCGTTGTGAATTGCATTGAAGATCGGTGTTGAAGACCCGGTATTTGCGAGAGCGATAGGATGAACTGTCGATTGACTCTGCACCGAGTTGCTCCGGTATTGAGTTCTCCATATGTGATGGTGAATCCGATCAGGATTGTGGATATCCGGATTGCAAGGACTTCTTTTTAAGTGCCTTCGGTTCTGTTCGAGCCCGGAACAGACTTGTATGGATTGTATGTCTGACATTACAAGTTGAGATATAAAGCCGATTTCTTTCAAATATATTTCTGTTGGTGGCGGAGAATTTATTCTTTACTTAACACCCTTCTTTGAGACGTACGAGCTCAAAGGTTATATAGTTGAAGTTATCAGCGATATATTCCCAGTTTGGTAATTTGACATGCTGAGTGATGCTGAAATGATCATTGTGTTGATTATTTGTGATAGGATCGTTTATTTGATCGTCTATCCTTGTGATCATTGTGTTGATCATTTGTTGACCCAAAGCATGGCTTTTGTATAAAGTATGTTTTGTGGACGTGAATTCGTCGAGCCTCACACCCCGTGAATGGTCAAAACAGGAAAGAAGCAGCAAGGTTATGAGGGGTAGCACCCTTTAGGATATGTGCATTTCCTTCTGGAAAAGGGTGGTATCATGGTATGGAGCCCAGATACTTACTCATGTTGAAAACACTTTATGATTGTGTGAATTGATTACGAGCGCTCGGTAAAAGGTCCCAAAGGACCGGGGGATGGCATATTCGGTCAGTTGTTACTCAGTTAGGAGTAACCCGGCCTTGTGTTGGTAGAGATCCGGTTTGGTTCTCGGGGATGTCCATCCAGAGGCATTCTCATGTGGCAATGGGAAGTTCCTTGGCCTGATCATTTGTTGGAAATCCAAAGAAACAATACGAGACTTGTACGGTTTTAGTTGTATAACCTGCTATGGAATGTGGCGGTAACCTGCTATTGAACATAGTTAGCTATAGTAGGCATACGATAATGGTCGTATGTTGGCTAAGATTTATATTCTACTTTCGAAATAAATTTTTCCTACACTATACACTAATAATAATATCAAATGTTATTTTAAATGTGTATCAAGCATCTTTGACTATCATAAGGAGAAATCTCCTCCGATTCTGCGTTTGCATTGTGTGTGTGTGCGGGAGGCCTTATGGTAGTCTCATTTTTAAAAGCATTGCGAATTGACTTAAAAATATTCCTTTATTTTGATTTTAAAGATAAATAAACTGTTTTGAGTTCTCACACCAGTCACATGACTGACTTGGAGTTTATTGTTTTCCTTCCTAAACTCTGGGTGCCCACCAATTTTCCACACGGGCAGTTAAGAGTTAGGTTTATCAGGATATTCAGGATATTCAGGAGTTGCTGGAGGCAAGCTGGATGGCATGGCGTATTACTAGTATATAGTATTTCTTTTTCCGCTGCACTGTTTGTTGTTGTATGATGTTGTACACTCTGATGATATGATGTAATGAAATGAAATGTAATGTAATAACTGATATAGTTCTTTGTTTAAAGATTATTCATTTATTATTATATGTTGTTCCGCTGCGAATTGTGAGATTCTGTTCTGTTGTTTCCTTTCTGTCCGTTCTATTTTTAAAATTCTTCTTTTCCCTCTATTTTTCTTTTTCTTTCTTCTTTTTCTCTCTTCTTTCTTTTCTTCTCTTTTTAAAACCCATAACATTCCGGTTTTTGACCTTCGAATTCTCGGCAGTCGATAAAGTGAGTATCGATGTTGAATTTTCGAAGAACGAAAAAATCCGGGGCGTTACATTTAGACTTTATAGGCCCAATATGATCCAAAATAGTTTTTTTTTTTAAATCTACCTATTCCACCCACTTTTCATTGGCCTAGTTCCAACAATCATAATACTCCTTCAGCAAAGGAACTTGAAATGGATTCATGCCGCTTGTCATCTTTCCTTGATTAGCTACCCGCACTAATACCAATGTTAGCAGTTTCTTAAGAAGAAGAATAATTAATTTCGATAGCAAGTAAAAAAATAGTGATGTGGATTTTACAAAAGAGGAAGTAGAATTTTATTACAAACTTTAACTATAATTATTTTTTCTTCGTTACAAATGGGAGAAATCAATCATATTTATAGTGCCATGTCCCCTAAATTGATGGTGGTGATATATTAAATCCTAGGGGCAACAATCATTTTCTAAAATTTAATATATGCATAATGGGAAACATATAAGACATTTTCTTTATATAACTCAAGGTTAGAGACTCTTTACAGCGACTATATATTCCTAGAGATATTTTTAACTAACAAGTTTTAGCCCAAATTCCAAATCTAAGCCCCAATAATAATTAATCCCAAAATCAAGTTTAGCTTTCAACAAAATTAAACTATCACATATAGAAGGCAAAACATAGAATTCAATAAATGAACAAGAGTATCATTGTTTTACAAATGGAGGTAAATAATATTGCTCAAATTAGTGCCAAAATAAAATCTCGGTTTGAGCAGAAAAAACTACTAATATTTTAAAGGGTCAAACCGTATTGGAGATCCATAATTTTAAATTTTACTTTTACAATACTGTAGAGAAAGGGTAATATTATTTTTATTTTGTCTGTAAATATTCATTTTAAAGCTTAGAGATAATTTTCTCACTAGGCAAATATTCTCGTTATTTAGTTACAATCTATATTCGATTAACAATCCAAAATCCTAATTAGGAAAATTTCATATATGTAAACCACATTGAAAACAAACATTAATTGTAATTATGAAAAAAAAATCTCATTAGAATTTATTTTTCAATACTCAATCTATGATCCAATTATTTAATTGAATCACTAATGAATCTTGCTTAAGCTATAGTTCAATCATTAATGAAAATTTCCAATTAAAAAAATTCTAATATTCTTCTCTTTACTTCGACAAACATTTAATCACGTTACTTTTAGAATCAAATCCATATTATGATTGTATTGAAATTATTGAATCACATATTTTGATTCATGAAAAAGCAATGAAATATACTATATTAATAAGCGACAAAAAGAAAAGGAATTATGTTGTTCAAACTACAAAGGAGACAAGGCTACAAAACTATGTATAGTATGTTGATTTTATTGAAGTTTTTAGTCTTAGTAATGTTAAAATTTATCCTCAAGTAGTTAAGTTGTTTTAAAACTTCAAATTTCTTTAAACTATGCAAATATGCTTTGACTGTCAGGTCAGTCGACTGACTGTATATAGCCAGTCGACTGAACCTGTACAGGTGCACAGAAACGTTCTGTGTTTTTTAACAACTATGAATATTCAGTTGGTTGATCGTTTTGGGTCAGTCGCCTGAATTCTTTCAACAGCTATTTTTTCTGAATGGACACTTCTTTTCGCCAATAGTCACGTTCTAATATGAAGAGGTATGGATGCTTCTGTTGATCGGTACTCTTCATGAACGATTGCATCTCTTTAACTATTATATAAACACACAAAATCCACTTCACAAATCACCAATTTTATGATTACATTCTGATCTTACTTTCTACTATCTCTGTATTCTAAAAACAATCACAACTTTCATATATTGCTTGAATCTCTGAAACAATTAACTTATTCTTTGATTCAAAGCAATATTTTGCTTTCTAAATCTTTATACACACATATATACTTAAGGAAAGATTATAGGAAGGTTGTACTATCAAAGACAAATCAGTGTTGTTAAGAACACAAAGTGTCAAAGCAATTCTATTGAAACTGCTGAAGTCCTGTTCGGTTGTTCAGGAGGGTAAAGTCCTCTTTCGGTTGTTTGAGGCGGAAAAATCCTGTTCGGTTGTTCAGGTGTTGTATACGTATTCCTCTGGGTTAAGAGGTATTATTGTGAGAAATTCCAGAGGAAGTCTGGGACTGGACGTAGAACGGGAATTCCGAACCAGTATAAAATTTCCTGGGGTGCTCATTTTTATTTACTTTGCTACTATCATCTATTTTCTACATCTAGTTTTAATATATTCCATATTACACGATCCTAAGTGATAGCTAGCCACAGTGGTGACTTTCATTTGGTATCAGAGCAAGGCATCTTATAACCATTACAAAGTTATCTGATATCTTGCTAATATGGAAAACAACACC
This sequence comes from Allium cepa, assembly GCA_030765085.1. Lineage (NCBI taxonomy): Eukaryota > Viridiplantae > Streptophyta > Magnoliopsida > Asparagales > Amaryllidaceae > Allium > Allium cepa. Next base: position 780,843,893 of record CM060941.1, on the reverse strand, counting down.
AACAATACCACTAACACTAGTTTTATTGAAGGTCATTCTACGAAACGACCTCCATTCTTTAATGGTTTGAACTATAATTATTGGTCTACTTGTATGAGAATATATATGCAATCTAATTGTCTTGAATCATGGAATATCACACAGAGTGAATACACTCTTCCTACTGGAAAATATTCCACTTGGTCAAACACACAAAAATTAGATGCTACTGCCAATGCTAAAGCTATGAACATGTTATTTTGTGCACTAGATAGAAATGAATTTAATCGTGTTAGCATGTGTCAAACTGCTTATGAAATATAGAGAATGCTTAAAATCACTCATGAAGGAACTAACAAAGTCAAACAAAGCGAAATCTCCATGCTCAAAAATTAGTTTCAAAACTTTAGAATGAAACAAGATGAATCCATCAATGATATATATTCTAGATTTCAAGATATCTATCATTCACTATTAGGATTAGGAGAAAAAATTTCTGATTTTGATATAGTATCAAAAATCCTAAACTCTTTAACGGATGAATGGGAAAGAAAGGTCCTAGCTATTGAAGAAGCAAACGATCTTTCAACTATGAAACCAGAAGAGTTAATAGGAAATCTAATGTCAGATGAAGTGAATTTGCAGGCAAAAAAAGTTCAAGCACAAGACAAGAAGAATTTAGCGTTTCAAGCAGAACAAGATGACTCTGACTCAGATGAAGAGGATATGGCATTTATTGCTAAGAATTTCAAAACGTTTTTGAAATTCAAAAAGAATAACAAGGGCAAGAGCTACAAAAATAATTCTAGCAACAATAGTAGCAAGAAACCATCATCATCTGTCATGGAATGTTATGAATGTCATAAGAAGGGTCCTATGAAGAAAGATTGTCCAGAAAAAAAAAATCAAGAAGAATAAATTCAAGAAGAAAGCATTTTCTGTAACATGGGATGATTCAGATTCTTCATCATCAGAAAGCGACAGTAACAGTGACACAGAGTAAGAAAATGTATGCTTCATGGCTACAAATGATGCTGTACCACTTAAAAGAGAGAAAAATGGATTCTAGACAGTGGTTGCTCAAAACACATGACTGGTGATAAAGACATGTTAACAAACATAGTCTACTCAATTGGAGGATCAGTCACTTTTGGAGATAATTCAAAAGGTTATGTCATCGGAAAAGGCAATGTGAAAAATAATGGTACCTCTAACTCACCTCTCATTACTGATGTTCTATTAGTTAAAAAATTAAAACATAATTTATTGAGTATAAGTCAGTTATGTGATAAAGGATTTAATATATCTTTTTCAGAAAATAAATGTAATATTTCTGATAAAAATCAAAATTTAATTTTTGAAGGAATAAGAGATAAAAATATCTATATTTTAAATATAAATATAAATCATAACACAAATATGTATTTAGTAGCTACAGAAAATAATTCTTGGCTATGGCACAAAAGATTTTGTCACATAAACACTAACGCTATTAATAAATTAGCTAAAAATAAACTTGTTAAAGGATTACCTGATATGAATTTTAAAATTGATAATATCTGTAATGCATGTTAGTTAGGAAAATTAACAAAATCTTTCTTTAAATCTAAGAAAATCATATCTGCAACACAACCACTTGAACTATTACATATGGACCTTTTCAGACCTACTCAAGTTCAATCTATTAATCACATAGATATGTGTTTGTTATTGTAGATGATTTTTCAAAATATACATGGACTATTTTTATGAAACATAAAAGCGATACTTTTGAAAATGTTAAAATTTTTGTAAAAAGAATTCAAAATATAAAGAATTTTAAAGTTAAAAACATTAGAAGTGATCATGGAGGTGAATTTGAAAATGAAGCTTTTGAACATTTCTGTAACAAGAAAGGAATTAATCATAATTTTTCCTTTCCTAGAACACCACAACAAAATGGAGTTGTAGAAAGGAAAAATACAACATCATAAGAATGTGCACGATCTTTATTAAAAGGAACAACTTTACCTAAGCATTTCTGGGCAGAAGCTGTTGCAACTACTTGCAATGTTTTAAATCGTGTTTCTATTCGACCATTAACAAAACATACTCCTTATGAACTTTTAAATGGTAGAAAACCAAATATTTCATATTTTAAAGTTTTTGGTTCAAAATGTTTCATACTTAACACTAAAGATCAGCTTGGAAAATTTGATCCAAAATCCGATGAAGGTATATTCATAGGATATTCAGAAAGAAGCAAAGCTTATCGAGGTTTTAATACAAGAACTAAAATAATCGAAGAAATACTTCATGTTTCATTCGATGAAAATGTCAAAACTTCTTCCAATCCTACAAATTTGAAAAATAATACAAATAAAATTCTAACAAATAATTCAGAAGATGATGATATCATTATTCAAAATAGTAATTCAGAAGTTTTAGAAAATGTAAATACTATCAATAATGATAATATAGTAAGATCTTCTCCAAGAATTCTTATAAATCACCCTGTTCAAAATATAATTGGAGAAGTGAATTCAAATGTAAGAACAAGACATCAATTAAATCAAATGGGCCATGTATCTTTTCTCTCAAATATAGAACCTAAAAATATTAGGGAAGCCTCAACTGATGATTATTGGATTATAGCTATGCAAGAAGAGCTAAATCAATTCAAAAGAAACAAAGTTTGGGAATTATTTCCTAAACCAAGTGATCAATCCGTCATCGGTACAAAATGGGTTTTCAAAAACAAAGCTGATGAGCAAGGTAACATTTTAAGAAATAAAGCTAGATTAGTAGCACAAGGTTATAATCAAGAAGAGGGAATAAACTATGAAGAAATGTTTGCTCCAGTTGCAAGACTGGAAGCTATACGTATTCTACTGTCCTTTGCATGTTTTCATAACTTTAAATTATTTCAAATGGATATTAAAAAGTGCCTTTTTAATTGGTTTTATAAAATAAAATGTTTATATTGAACAACCTCCTCTGTTTACTCATGAAAAATTTCCAGATCATGTTTATAAACTTAAGAAAGCTATATATGGCTTAAAACAAGCACCTCGTGCTTGGTATGATCGACTTAAAAGCTACTTATTGGAACCTGGTTTTGAGATTGGGAAAGTTGATCAAACATTATTTATTAAGAAAACTAATCAAGATATTTTAATTATTCACATATATGTTGATGATATTATTTTTGGTTCAACAAATGAAAAATAATGTCAGAAATTTTCGACTATCATGACAAATGAATTTGAAATGTCACATATGGAAGAACTATCATATTTTCTCGGGTTACAAATCAAACAAATGCAAAATGGGATTTTTCTTAATCAAGAAAAGTATTGTAGTAATCTAATTAGACGATTCGGTATGGAAAACACGTCTGCCAAACCAAGTCCTATGAGTACAACTATACATCTTGAAAAAGATGAAAATGCTAAGAGTGTTGACCAAAAACTATATCGTAGTATGATTGGATCACTACTTTACTTAACTGCTAGTCGACCTGATATTATGATGAGTGTTTGTTTATGTGCTCGATTTCAAGCAAATCCTAAAGAATCACACATGCGAGCAGTTAAACGTATAATTCGTTATCTTAATAAAACCAAAGATTTAGGATTATTTTATCCAAAAGAATGCCCTTTTGAATTAGTATCATATAGTAATGCTGATTTTGGAGGAAGTCGAACAGATAGAAAACGTACAAGTGGAACTTGTCATTTCATTGGACGATCCTTAGTATCTTGGTTTAGTAAGAAACAAAATTGTGTTTCACTATCGACATGTGAAGCAGAGTATATATCTGCAGCTTTGGCATGTGCTCAAGTAATCTACATGCAACAAACATTACGTGATTTTGATATAAAATTAAATAAATCTATAATATATTGTGATAACTCTAGTGCAATAAATTTATCTAAAAATCCTGTCAATCACTCACGAACTAAACATATTGACATTCGTCATCATTTTCTTCGTGATAATATTGAAAAGGATATAATAAATTTAGAATTTGTAAATTTTGAAAATCAATTAGCTGACATTTTCACTAAACCTTTAAATGAAAATTGTTTTATAAGATTAAGAAGAGAACTAGGTACAATTTCTTTAACAGAATTATAAAAAAATTACTGTTTAATTTAATTTAATTTAAAAAAAATTGGTACTCGAACTCTGCACCTTGGGTTTGATAAGTCTATGTCTTTACCACCTGGTCATTCAATGCTTCACATCTACATCTTTACATCTGTTTCTTTGTATTTTTTTAAACAAATGATAATTTTCAGCCACAAGTTCTTTTTGGTTCATTATCTTCCTCTCCTTTTTCAAACTGCACGTTCAACCATCATTTTTAACTGTTTTTGACTCATATATATTCCAGCTCTCAGCTCCCATATCTCCATCAAAAAGAAATTTATATTTCAAACATATTTGTTTCTTTCTCCACTACATAAACTTCTAAAATCAAAATGTCTTCATCACATAGTTCATCAGATGGATCATCCTACTCTTCTATCAACTTTGAGACTCCATTATCTGCATCATCAAACCTACCTACACCTACTCCCACCCATGAACCTGCAAGACCATCAAGTTATCGAACGGGTTATACACCCGAGAAAAAGAAAGCTAAACGGTTCTTTTTCTTTGGTTCTCCTCAAACCAACAAAAAATTGATGATCTTCATCATTACCAGAGGGAATCGATAACGCTTCAGCGCGAAATGTATTATGAACAGAAAATGAACTCTAGACGACTAAGTTTTCTTGAACAAATTGGATGGAAGTTCCATGGTTTATCTTACTCTTCGGCTCATTAACCTACACCATTGTCAACTCGGAATCCATGGGATAGGTCGCCTCAACCACCGCCTGTCTCTCCAAACTCATGGGAACGTGGAAACCGATGGTTACCACTACAACTACTTATAGAAAAGACAAAGGATGAACCGACAAACTCTAAATCTTCGTCATCTTCTTCTTCCAAATAATTTTGTTTTTTGTCTACTTTTAAAATTGTTTTTTTAGTCCTATATTGTATAACATTTTATTTATATATAAAATATATTACTCTTTTGTGTTCAAATATGACTGATTATGCTGAATAACTCATTCAGTCGACTGAAAAATTCGATCAGTCGACTGAAACTGCATATTGTATGTTTTCATACACTATTCAGTCAACTGATTGAATGCAATTAGTCGTCTGAATAAGCAAACAGAGCAAAAATTTTACTTTGGTCAACTAGACCGGTCGACTGAATCTACAGCACAACTCTCGAGAAAGTAGGTCATATACTATTCAGTCGACTGATCGAATGCAACCAGTCGACTGAATGACCAAACAGAGAGCATACTAGTTATTTTAGTGGACTATAGTAGTTGACTAAAACTACTGCAGAGCTCTTGGGAAAGTGGTTCAATCGACTGACCACAAATATTCAGTCGACTGAATTCACAGCTAAAATGTCCTTTCCACTTTTTTTTACCTACTTTTTACCCCTAAAACCCTCACTTCCTCTTTTACTTTTGCTTTTACCTCCAGTCTCTAGAATTCCAAAACCCTAGTTCCTACAATTTTTCAAAAATTTCTTCAATTCTCTTGATAAATTCAAATGGCACATCGATAAACAAAGAGATCTAGGCCTGCTTCTTCTTCCTCCGAGCCAATTGATTCACAAATCGCTCAATGGCTATACGATGCAACTGCAGTTCAACGATGGAATAAGATGAAAGAAGCTCGTTTCTTTGAAGGTTCTTTTGTTGTCTTTCCTGATTTTACGTCGTATAGGATTCAAGAATTAGCAAGAAGAAGCCACTTAGAATCACTTTTAGATCGTAATCAAAACAATATCAAGATAAATCATATCTTGGTGAAACTCTTCTATGCGAACTTGAACTTAGGCCATCAAAACCCATGCAATCGTGACAATTGTGTTTGGAGTTTGGTATGTGGGCAAAAAATGTTTCTCTCTTTAGATAGAATCGATCATATTCTTCGTACTCCGATAAGGGGTGTTGAATTACAAGAATTGAATGTTGTCGTAGGTGAAAGAGACGAAGTAAGTCATCGATTTCTAGAAGATGATATGACCGAGCTTAAGTCTATTGCATCACGACCTACTACCAAAATAATGCATAGAGCTTTGATGCACACAATTCTACCCCACACTAGCTCATACGAGCTTGTCTATCCAAACAACTATAAAGCATTATATGCTATTTGGGGAGAAATTAAAGTAAATTGGCCAAAACTCATTCTAGATGAATTTCTGACATTCAACCAAGGTCGTATGAATATTATTTATTTTGGTGAATATATTATGCGGCTGCTTATGAATCTCCAAGTTCCTATTCCGGAATCTGACACCTCTATTCCTAAAACCTTAAATAGCCGCACCATTAGTCTTATGAAACTACCACCAAGACCTCTCACTATTATGAGCTTTCAAGAATGGAAATCTCGACCTCGCTAAGAAACTACTTCTCAACAACAGCATCAATCATGAGATGACATCCGTATGCCAACACCATCCCAAAGTACTCAGGAATCTATTGATTTAATAGTCAAAAATCAAGTTATCTTGGATTCCCATATTAAAAATCTTGAAAAGCAAATTGACAAAAGTTTGGTAAAATCAAGAGTTTCTTCGGGATTTTATGGGATGCAATATTATGCTCCTCTTCCACCGCTACGTAGACTTCTCAACGCGATCCAGGCAAAAGCCCAGCCCCTCACTTTACGTGGTCAACGTCGGAAGAACATACTAGTTCCGACACAGGTTGCAATGGAGGTGGCATACAATTTGAAGGGATTTCCTCCAAAGGAAAAGGACCAATGCAAGTTGAAGAAGAAGAGACATAATCTGATTCTAAATGAGGTTTTTATTTTTTTAGTGGTAGTAAGTTAGTTATTTCTTTGTTTCATACATTCTATAAATCTGTATTCGTACCATTTGAAATTTGTTGTTTCTGTGATTCCATTTAGTATTTTATTATGCATACATTATCTTTCCTTTTTGTCGATGACAAAGGGGGAGAAATTTAGAAACTAACCATTTTATGCAGGGATTAAAAGTATCACCATATATTCAGGGGGAGATATATAACGTCCGTTATATATTTCTCAAAAATAGTATCTTATATAACAGGTGTTGTCATCGATCAAAAAGGGGGAGAACGTCGAATCACATATTTTGATTCATGACAAAGCAATGAATTATACTATATGGATAAGCGACAAAAATAAAAGGAATTATGTTGTTCAAACTACAAAGGAGACAAGGCTATAAAACTACGTATAGTATGTTGATTTTATTGAATTTTTTTAGACTTAGTAATGATAAAATCTATCCTCAAGTAGTTAAGTTGTTTTAAAACTTTAAATTTCTTTAAACTGTGCAAATAATGCTTTGACTGTCAGATCAGTCGATTGACTGTATATGGCCAGTCGACTGAACCTGTACAGGTGCACAGAAACGTTCTATTTTTTAACAACTATGAATATTCTGTTGACTGATCATTTTGGGTCAGTCGACTGAATTCTTTCAACAGCTATTTTTTCTAAATGGACACATCTTTTCGCCAAGAGTCACGTTCTAATATGAAGAGGTATGGATGCTTCTGTTGATCAGTACTCTCCATGAACGTTTGCATCTCTTTAACTATTATATAAACACACAAAATCCACTTCACAAATCATCAATTTTCGGATTACTTTCTGATCTTACTTTCTACTATCTCTATATTCTAAAAACAATCACAACTTTCATATATTGCTTGAATCTCTGAAACAATTAACTTATTCTTTGATTCAAAGCAATATTTTCCTTTCTAAATCTTTATACACACATATATACTTGAGGAAAGATTATAGGAAGGTTGTACTATCAAAGACAAATTAGTGTTGTTAAGAACACAAAGTGTCAAAGCAATTCTATTGAAACCGTTGAAGTCCTGTTCGGTTGTTAAGGTGGGTAAAGTCCTCTTTCGGTTGTTAGAGGCGAAAAAATCCTGTTCGGTTGTTCAGGTGTTGTATACCTATTCCTCCGGGTTAAGAGAGAGTTATTACGAGAAATTCCAGAGGGAAGTCTGGGACTAGACGTAGAACGGGAAGTTCTAACCAGTATAAAAATTCCTGGTGTGCTCATTTCTATTTACTTTGCTACTATCATCTGTTTTCCGCATCTAGTTTTAAATATATTCCATATTACATGATCCTAAGTGATAGCTAGCCACAGCAGTGACTTTCAGAAATATGAATAAATTTCTTTACCAAACGTGGTAGCATGCATTTGTTCATTTTTTTCAAAAAATTACCAACTCCTAATAGTGATATGTATACACACACACATACATATACATATACTGTTAGTCCCTGAGAAGTAGGTTTTGATGACAACAACCTTAGGAATTGTTATAAAATATAAATACTAAAATTATAGTTTAGATATATATGTACATGCAGGATTTAACCATGTAGGTACCAAGAATAAAGACTGTAAAGTATAGAGATTCAAGACTGAAGATATCAAGATTGAATACTCATGAGTATTAGGATTATCAAGAGTTCAAGATTTCAATAATAAGTAATTTAATTAGGAATTTTGTTAAAACTCTTAGAAAAGCACTGGCATCTTAAAATCCATTATATTCGTGGAATAGAATCCACTTCGAGCCCGTTAAAGGGATGTAACCCTAAGCAGGATGGAACCTACGAAAAATCTAGTGGAACATTGTTTTATATCCACTAACTTTTATTCAAATTTTTTACGAAACTATATCTTGTTTTCAAAAATCTTCCTTTTAAAAGAATCAAAAACATCTATCCTGGTTTTAAAATACTTTATCCCACAAAATAATCTTTATCTTCAAAATCAAAGTATCCTTGGTTTTAAACTATCTTTAATTAAAATATATTTAAATTTTAATATTTATACTTAGATTTAAATATATAGTAAAATTTTATATATACCAAAATATTATTCTCTATACTTATTTTAACTATAGTTAAGTGTAGTTATAAAGTTTAAAAATAGTTTTAATACAAGATAGAAGTTATTTTCAAAGAAAAAAAATTACCAAAAATTACTTAGGCCTGTCAACAACCCCTAGGGACCCTTGTCGACAAGGTGGTAGTTTATTTCAAAAATTTGAATTTCAGAGGAAATGTCTATTCATCATATCCTTTCACGAATGGACATGGCTATTGTACTACTACAAATAGGGGTTGTTTTAAATGAATTTATATTCATATATATTCTCTAATTTCATTCCACTTCTTCTTCCATATTTCTTTACATACATTTTTACCATTACTCTGCCGAAATCACATTGAATCTAACTAGATCATCTCTGATTTGATTCTCTATCACTATCTCAACAAGATCCCAGTGCTATTCCGAGTTATAGATTTCTTCATAATTAATTGAGTGAGAAAAGATGTGATTGTAGCCTGTAAAATCAATCAAGCGAGAAAAGGTGTGATTGTAGCCTAGGAAATCAATTGGGTGAACTGGTTGCCCGTAAAATCAAGTATCTCTACCCAGACGATTGTGAATCCGGAGTGGTATACCTCGTGGCCTTGAAATCGAGGGTGTAATAGTAAAAATTGATTTTGAAAGGAAATTCGTACTTGTGTTGCGGGACTGGATGTAGGGTAACTCCGAACAAGTATAAAATCCAGTGTGTTCTTTCCTTTATTGCTTTTACTTTATATCTGCATCTTTGTTTGATTCTATGATCATATCTGTGTCTGAATATTGCATACATTGGTATTCAAATTAATATAAACTCAAAAAGAATTAGTAATCCCTTAAAACACTATTCACCCCCTCTCTAGTGTTAATTCTAGCCTTAAGATCTGTAATCCGCATTTCTCACATTTGGTATCAGAGCAAGGTTTTCAAAGTTTCATAATATGATTTTTGAAAAAGCTTTTAAAATGGATATGTTTAAAAAACTAGTTAATACTAGTTTAGAAATATTCAGATCATCATTGTCTCTTGAGTCTGCATATAACCAATATTCAAATTCAAGTTGTCTGCCAAAATTGTATGATGTGCAGGAAACATGTATTATTGGTGTTGAGCAATCAATCCACAATGGACAAATTGTGCATATCAAAAAGAATAAATGGATACTTGATAGTTGATGCTCTAGACACATGACTGGTAATGCAGATATTTTGAATGATATAATATACAAAGATGGAGGACTGGTTAAATTTGGAGACAACTCAAAATGATATACGATTGGCATCGGCAAAGTCGATAACTTTGAAACTCCTATTATTACTACTATTTTATTAGTTAAGAATCTGAAACATAATCTGCTAAGTATTAGTCAACTTTGCGATAAAGGATATAAAATTAAATTTGAAAAAGATAAGTGTCACACTGAAGATAATAATTCAACCATAATATTTGAGGGAATTAGGAAAAAGAATATTAAAGTTTCAAATAATAACCTGTGTCTTTTGGAAAATACAAGTGACCTTGGATTTGGCATAAGAGATTTAGGCATTTGAATTTCAAAATCATATCTAGAGTGTCAAAACATGATCTAGTAAGAGGTCTCCCTAAAATGAATTTTAAAGTAGACAGTTTATGTGATGCATGTCAATTAGGAAAACTTAGAAAAAACTTTAAATTAAAAGATATGATTTCAACCTCAAAACCTCTTGAATTACTTCATCTTGATTTATTTGGTCCATCTCAAATTCAGTCAATAAATCATAGTAAATATGTTTTTGTAATTGTAGTTGATTATTCTAGATTTACATGGACAATATTTTTGAAACATAAAAGTGATACTTTTGAATGTTTTAAGAACTTTACAAAAAGAATTCAAAATCAACTTTTTGTAAAAATTATAACCATCCGTAGTGATCATGGTGGTGAATTTGAAAATGAAAGTTTGAGAATTCTGCAATAAAAAGGGAATAACTCACAATTTTTCATTTCCAAGAACTCCATAACAAACGGAGTAGTAGAACGTAAAAATAGAACGATTCAAGAGTGTGCGAGAACTATGCTTTTAGATAGTAAATTACCAAAATATTTTTGGGCAAAAGCAGTTGCTATCGCCTGTTATATTTTAAATAGAATTTTAATTAGACCTTTAACTGAAAAGACATCTTATGAACTTCTCCACATAAAGAAACCTAAGGTATCTCATTTTAGAATTTTTGGAAGTAAATGTTTTATTTTAAATAGAAAAGATAACTTAGATAAATTTGATCCTAAATCCGACAAAGGTATCTTTGTTGGATATTCTAACAGAAGTAAAGCATACAGAGTGTTTAATTTAAGAACTAACACCATTAAAGAAACAATGCATGATTCATTCGACGAAAGTCTCAAAATTTTTGAAGATACAAATGATGAAGAGGATTTAATACTCAAAATCAAGAGTCATCTGAAACTAATAATGAAAATTATCATCCTAATAAAAAGATTAAACTTTTAAAAGATCATCCTAAGGAAAATATACTTAGAGTGTGATGACTCGGAATTTATAACAATTTAAATTGGAATATTTAATTGATTGTAAATATATAAAAAAATTAGTTAATGTTTAACTTGAATTTCAAATATCACCATTATTTGGAATTTAATTATTGGAAGCTGCGTAAAATATGGAGTTTTAAGCCGATTAAAATAATTTGAAGGCGTGTGAAATTATTATTGATAATACTGAAGATAGTAAAAGCATTAAACTTGAATTTGGAAGCGTTTTGTTAAGTTTTGAAATTATATTGTTTAACTCGATATTTAAAAATAGCCTTCCAAGGCACAGTTTCGGATTTCAACGAGACCAGTTCCATTCGATCCGTAATAGTTAGTTATCATCGGATTTCAATTTTCGTAGCAATCGGAGTTGTCATTTGACCCTATTAGCTCAAAACGCTTAGAAATTATTTTAATCGATTTCATTTAAAATTGATCGTTTACTTCCGTAACTTGCGCATATGATCAAATTAGCATCTGAAACACGTTCCATTTTGTTCGGAATGCGGGTAAAGCCTTATAAACGCCTGGCGCATGTCTGATTCGGAGTTTGAGATTTCGAGTTATGCGAAACGAGATATTTTGGAAATAAAAGAAAAAAATTTAAAGGGACAACCCAGCCACCCTATAGCTTATACTCGAAGCCACCCATAAGAAATATCTCCTCGCTTTTTTCAGATAAGATGAAACCGAAATCGAATCAACTAAAAAAAATGGCCGAAAAGGGGGAAGAGAGTCGCGTGGATGTAGCTGTGTGTCGCGATTCGATTAGGGGTGCTCGCGATCTCTGGCAAGGAGTTCTCACGCTCGAGCTCGCGCGTACGGGAGGCTTCGGCTGCTCGTGTGGCGACGAGCGATGGATGGGATGCGGTTGTGGTGGCGATTGGCGAGTGGAACGCCGGTTTGTTTTGGGTGATTGCCGAAGAAGTCATGTGATTTGTAGGAGGTAGCGATGTCGTTTCTGGTCTGGAGGGTTTTGGGTATTAAGGTGGTTCGAGGAGGTGATGATAGTGAGTTCGTCAAGGGGTTTTTGAGTAAAGTGCGATGGCATTGTCCTGAATCGTAAGTCGATGTGAGGTATTTGTTGTTTATTTAATTTAATCTAATTTATATGTGTGTATATATATACATAGATTAGGAAATATATTTATAACACATCAGCTTACCTGTTTAAGATACAAAATATGTACAGAAGAAAAGGAGAAAAAAAAAGAAAGGTGTTTTTTTAGTATTGTAAAGTTTATATAAAAATTTGATTTTTTAAAACTATATAGATTATTTTATAAGTATATATGAAGTTTCAAAAAAAATACACACACACACATTATAAGTCTACTGGTTATTTTAAAAAAATGATGGATTGGTGATTTAATTTACAATTAACTTATTTAACTTATTTTAGTTACTCGGAAAAAAATTATTAAAAGGAAAAATAGATATACAAATACTCAAATTAAATTTACTAGTTTATTTAAAATATAATGGATTTTGGAAATTTACTTGTTCTTACTTAATTACTTTATGTCAGTTATTAAAATATTTTTAAAAGGAAAATTAGTTTAAAATTTAATTATTGGTTTAAAATAAATCACTGGTTAATTGAATTTATCAACTAGAAGTTTTATTGTTTGATTGTTCAAATATTAATAAATCGTATAACTGTTTATACAAGGTTTAAATCTGAAGGAAGCAAATCGGGATCTGATTTGGATTGCAATATCAAAGGTGAGTAAATCTCACTCTGTTGGATTTTTATTTAAATTTAAATGGTTAAATTTAAATAATTAGTTGAATGATTAAATTGATTGGATGTGCTCTGATGATGATGTGACTTTGGTTTTGGTTGGTTCTCGAGTTAATTGTGGTTTGACTCGAAGTATTTGGGTTTTAAATTGTTTTAAACTTAAGTCATAAATAAGAAAAATGTTTTCATTTTAAATGTTGATAAGGGCTTAATGATTTGTGATTCATCAAATTAGAAGGGTAATTAAAATGGATAATTAATTAATTCAATCAATTAATGATTGGGTTGATTAATTTAGTAATTAAGGGTTTGAATTAATTAACGAAGGTTTAAGTTAATTTATTAAGTTTAATTAATTTACAATAATCAATGGATGGTTTGATAGGTAATTACTTAATGTAATTAATAAAATATAATTACTTTGTGAAATTAATCAAGAGATTAATTAAAACAGTTAAATAAAGGAGTAATTAATTTATCTAATGAAGTAAATAAAAGATAGTTAATTATAGGTTGAGATAAATCAAGAATGATTAATATTTGTGGTTTAATTTATGATTAATTATTTAATGTAATTAATTTAGATTAGGATAAATTGAAATATAATTGGAAACCATTAGTTTATATAATTAAGGATGTAATTACAGACTGATTAATTTAGATGAATTATTCAATAATAAGTGACATATGAGAAGTTAATTAATATAAGTAATTAAGGATTAATGTAATTAAAATAGTTAATTAGTTTATGAAGTAATTAAGATTACTTATTGATTTTGGTTAAGAAGAATTAATATTGTGAAATTAATTAAAGTTAATTACTTGAATGTAATTGAAGGAAAATTTATCTAGGGTGATTAATTAAGATGAATAATAAAGGGATGATTGATTAATTGATTTAAAATTAATTTATGACAAGTAAAGAAATCTAAGTGATAGAGGTGAAAATTTTAATTAGAATTAATTAAATTAATGTTGGTAGCGATTAATCTTTGCTTATGAATGATTGAATGGTATTGGATGCTTTGAATGAGTTGATATCTATGATATAAAATGTTGTGAATTTTATTTGGATAACTTGGGTTAGGATGACTTGAGACCCGAAGAGATCGGGGTCGGGTATTAGGAAATGCCCGAAACCACTTCGAATTTTTATAGATTGATATATGAAATCTATAGGCTGGAGTGAAGAGATTTAAAGGAATTAGACTATTTTAAATCTAAAACTCGGTACTTAGAAAATGGATGTGTGAAATAAGTAATGCCTATAACAAATTGTGAATTTGTAAATTGATATGAGTTACCCGGGTTTTATATAAGTTGTTTGCTTTGGTATTCCACGTTAGCTGGATTTACTCACGCTGGTTTCCAGCCTGACCCGGGTGTTATTTTTATGTAATGCTCGGGTCAGACCGAGTATTACAAATTTTCAGGTAAGGACGTTCTAGAGCTCAGAAGGCGAGCTGGATGGAAAGAACGTATGGAGTGTTTTCTGCTGTTTTATATTGTTGTATATTTTTGACATGATAATTGTGTATATCCAGTGTCTGTATATATGTGTAACTATGATGTATTAAAAGTAATCGGCAGATATAGTATTCCTTTGTAAACTTATATTATTTATTATTATATTTTATCCGCTGCGAACGTGAGATGTTGATGTTTCTGATCTTCTTCTTCTTCTATCTCTTTCTTCTTTTTCATAACTATCTGGAATTTTCGGTTTCGAAAATTTTGGGTCGTTACAGTTAGTATCAGACCTGAAAGGTTAAGCGAGAACTATGGCTCTGGTTGGGATTACTCCTTAAATAGAGTCTGTAGTACTCTAGGATGAGTTGAGTGTGTGTGTATGAGAGCGTACTTGTTATTTTCTTATATAAAGATTTTAAACTATTTTATATAAAAATATATTTTTGTGTATAAAGCAATATTTCCTTCTAATAAATGTTTAGGTGATTGGTTGTTAAATTATTGAAATTAAATTAAGAAGTAATATAATACAACCAAATTGAAATCTTGAATTGGAATTAAATTAAGTAAAAACAGAAATACAACCAAATTAAAATTAAATAAAGGTAAGTTTGAAATGGATTCAAACTGAAATTTAATCTTGAATTTATAGAAGTAAGAATAATATAAAAAGGAATTGGTATCCAGATATGATAACCTTGGGTATTATCATAAATAGTTATTGTGTTTAATAATGATATATTTGCTATTAAGTAAGCCATATGAAGTAAATTTATAAGATGAGTTTAACTTCTAAATTAAAGAAGGTTTTAAAAATTGTGAAGTTTTAAAACCTAAGTCTAGAAGACAATCAATTGTTTCAAAGAGTTAAAGAAAATAACAAATAATATAATTCAGACTATTTTGAATATAGTCTTATTTTAAAACAAGAAATGTTTGGAAGATTTTTAAGGGATTTGTTTTGAAATTAAACCAAGGGTGGTTTAAAATTTAAAGGTAACCTGGTGTGTAAAGGAAATAAATATGAAATTAACTCTAAGATTGAGTTTTGAATTTTCTTTGGAATGTGATCTGAAACCCAAAGTGAAGCAAATTTTAAACTTAAGTGGAAAGGTTATCAATATGAAGGTTTAAAATTTTGAATGGGAATTGGGATTAATTCAAGCAGAAACTGAAATGATTTGAAATTGAAGTGGGTTCAATTTGAAATTAGTCCAAATTATTTGAATAATTTGGAAATGTAAATAAAGTTGAATAAGTAAGAATCAAATGGAATTTGATTTGAAGTTGGAAAGAAATTGAGAATTAATTCAACTTGAACTGGGAATAAATCAAGTCCAATGGAAATTGAAGTTTTTCAAATTGGAATTGAGTCAATTTAAATGGAAGAGGAAATTTAAATTGAATTGATAGGAAAGTGAACAGCTTTGACTCTGGACTATTTTCAATATAAATTATTTTAATATAAACTTATTTTTTCAAGCAATTTAATATATACAACCTTTCCTTTTAAAGCCAAATTATTTTATATTTGTTTTACAATTATTTTTGGAACTATTTAACAATTTTTCGACTGTTTTATAAGCTAATTACTATTTTTCAACTATTTTACAAATTAATTACTATTTTACAATTATTTTCAAATTATCTAAAATTTCTGAAACTGTTTAACTATTTTATAGCTATTTTATAAACTATTAATTGTTTTCAACTACTTATCTATTTTTAAAAAAAATTCAAGCTATTTTTTTTATATAAACTGATCGGAGTTCAAACTGTTATTGATTAATATCCAACTGAGATAGGAATTGAAGTGATAATCCAAATGAGGATTAAGGTAAATGTGTATAATTGAATAAAATTGATGTAAGGATGGATAGAAAGGAAATAGGTTTGGCTAATGATCAGTGAAAATAAATACGTAGGATGTACGTATATTATTCTATTCGCAAAGTGATTTGATCCAGATTCGAGCACAAAATTTCGAGATAGTTTATCGATTCGAGTTGGGATTTTTTCACTCAATTTTCGACGGCAAACCTGGATATGGATTGTTGATTGGTTTTGGATATTCTCTATCGTAGTTATGGCTATGCAAGGAGAATGACGGTTTCTGATCAAGAAACCAGATCTGAGTCCGCATTAGGAAGTCGGGTGGACGATACTAGTTCGGAAGTGAAATTGTGTGATCAAATGAGCGATCAGATTGGTAAAGCGTACGGATGATAAGTGTCATCGTACAGATTTGAATGAAATTGATATTGGAAAGAGTAATCAAATATGAATATTTGGTTTTGAATAAACAAGGTTATATACCTTTGTTATATAAGATAATCTCCCCTTGTTGTATCTATTGACGAAACAAAAGGGTTTCGAAAGTGTTTGAAGTATAAAAGAAGTTTTATACAAGTTTGAAACGATCCAAAGTTTTAAAAATTATATATAATATATATATATAAAGGATCTTATGAGGATTTTGGAAAATGTTTTGGAAACCTTTGGGTTTGGAAAGGCTTTTTATTTTTGGGTAAAATTAATATTGAAATTTGTAAAGCCTAGTTTGAGAATTATCGATTTTGGGATAATCGATTTTGTGTAAAGGAGCTTTGTATGAGATCATACTAGGTGTATGATTTGAAAGATACTATATGTGTATAGTATAAAGTGTTTTGATGATGGCTCTGGGGAAAAAGACGCTCCCTTGAAATGAACTTCTCAGGAGTGCCACTAGGTGGTGCTGCCTTGAGCCCCAAGGGAGGGATCTAAAGTTGATCCTATGAGGAGTCCGGACAAAACTAGTCCCTGAGGATTATGAGTAGTGTATACCATAGCGAAAGTCGTGTGAGCCGCTGAGAGCCAACGGTCTACGTTTGATTTTATATCAGTAGACTGCGACCTATGGTAACATAGTGAAAGTCGTGTGTGCTGCTGAGAGCCAACAGTCAGCGTTTGATTTTACATCGGTAGACTGCGACCTATGTAGGAGTGGAGAAGTTTAATTTCGACAGAGGAAGTCGAGGGGCGCCGATGCCTACAGTTATATGGACTTCTGTTGCGATGGCAACGTAACCCTGGAATGTAACTGCGATCTGTTGTGGGTTACATGGCGTAATCGAGGGGCGCGGAGTGCCTACAATTACATGGATTTTTGTTGTGATGGCACGTAACCCTGGAATGTATCTACGACCATAGATGGGGGTGATGATTCCCAGAGCATTCACACGAAAGATATTTCCTCTATTTTCAAAATCTATTTTCTAAATTTTTAATAAAATTATTTTCCGAGTATTTTCACTGGGTGTTGAAAACGGGTTTACCAAGTACTTATAGATTTTCAGTCCTACGCCTGATCAACATATGACTGAATTTCTGTGAGAATAAGGATGGATTGGTTGAGACATCGAGTTATAAGAAGTCTTTTTATAAAAAGCTATTTCAATAATATTATCTAAATTTAAAAGCATTTCTAAAATTTTAAAATAAAAGAGTTGGAATTTTGGAAGATGAAAGAAAATCCAAACTGGAAGTATATAAAAAAAATTTGAACTCGCGAAAATTTAATAAAGTCATTTTTGTAATAAAAATCGAATATTGATTTAAAAGCTGGAAGTAAGCTTATTAGCTAAATAATTATTTGATAGAGTATGTTAATAAAATTTAACTTGGTTAACTAAAATGGATTGTAAGTTAATAATGGAATTTGGAAATGAATTCGAATTGTAAATTGAATTCGACTTGGATTTGATAATGAATTAAATAAGAAGAGATGCTGTAAAAAAATTAAAAAAAAAGTAGAGTTGGATTGAAATAGTGATGGTTTGAATTACAAATAAAATTCAAGTGTGATTTGAATAATATTTAACGAAATTTGCAAGTAAATTAGATATAAGAGAAATGTTGTCGAATGTAATGGAGCGAATTGTAATAGGAATGGTTTGAGTTACAAATAAAACCAGGTGAATAGAAATAAATTGAGAATGGCTTTGTATTAATAAAATAAATTCGGAAATGAATTAAGTAGGTGAATTAAAAATTAAAAATGGGTTAATTGAATTAAATAATAAATGGATGAAGTCTGATTGAATAAAAACTAAATCAAAGTTGTAATTGGAATTGGGTGATTAGAATGAACTTAAGTTGTGAGGTGTACTAATTTGAAGTAAAATTACTTAAGTCAATAAAAGCTTGGTTTCGAGTAAAAATGGAAGACCATTAAATAAAAATTTGGGTTAAATTTATTTGGAAAAATGGATATTAATGTAAGCATCGAATGTTGTCAAGCTCAAGGAAATAGTTTTAAATGAATCCAATGCGGAGATGTAATGGAATGCAAATGTATGGTTGGTGAATAAATCAGAAATGAAATGGAATAAAATATAAAATGAGTTGAAATTAATTTGAAGTAGTTATAAACTAAAATGGATACTCTATTAAGCAAATATCGCCGAATTTTCATAAAAATAGTTGTCGTTTGACATAAACGAGATCTAATTAAAATTTTATGAGTTGATAAAGATTAAATAAATTGAATTTAAGATCAATTGAATTGAATATGAGCTTGATTGTATTAAAAATAAATTGAATGTAAGAAATTGAGTTGTAAACCATTTAAAATTGAATGAAATGGCATATGAATTGGTTTGAAGCATTTGGATTAGCTTTAAATCCTATAAATCGCTTATGGGAAGCGTTTGGTGCTTGTTGTTTATGTAGTGCTTATGTTTAGCTATTGAAAGTAAGTGAAATGCTAATAAATTTTCTATATATGGCACATACATATTTAAATTGAGTAAGTATAGGTACCGGCAGCCGTTTGGCTGGATTTGGTTGCACTAATTGCTAAAATAAATAAGTCGCTTGCTTAAAATGCTAAATAAAGGTACTCCTACGCAATAAAAATAGGAAATATGAGCTGTTTTTTATTTTTCGACCGGGTGGCTCGATGTATATATATTTATATCTCTTGTCAAATTACAAAAGCTCCTCCGTACAAAGGAGACTCTGCCAAAATTTTCTGAAAATTTTGGGAGTTAGAAAATTTTTGAAAACAAAAATTTTTGGAAAATTTTCCGTTAGCAACAAAATGATTTCATATTGGAAATGGAAATAAATTAGTGAATGAAACTAATTTAAGATAATGATATGAATCAGTTATAAATGGAAGATAAAATTCAATATTCAGAATTGAAGAAAAATTAAATTCATATGGAAGTGGGAAAAACTAATTTGAATAGAAGTAGATATGAAAACTTCTAAAGGAAATGTATGAAATGATTTGAGAAGTTACGATTGAATGTTATTGCTAAGTAAGATATGCAGGTATTATAAAGGAAAAGGAAAATTGGTTTTGATTTCAGAAGATAAATTTGAATTGCTCGACAAAAAGGTATGTATTTAAATTTCTGTATAAAATTGGATTGGGTTTTTGATCTAGCCACTTGGCTTTTGTTTTCTTTTGGAATTTGGGAGCCCATAGAGGCATTTTGTAGTTGTAACGAGCTAGCCGCGCAAAGGAGACGCTGGCGAAATTTTTCGGAAATTTAGAGAGTTAGAAAATTTTGATAATTCAAAATTTGGTTTTAAATTGAAATTTGAATGATTGAGTAAAAGGGTATTGTTTGAAAACTGTGGGAGAGTTTGGGAAGTCAGTAAGAATAATAGGGGGTCTTTTATAAAAGATAGTTGGTAGGATGTTGAACTGTTGATTTTGGAGGAAAAGTAAACGGGTATTGGACCATTCTTCTTAACTAGTAATTTCGGGGACGAAATTCTTTTAAGGGGGGAGGAATGTGACGGCTCGGAATTTCTAACAATTTAAATTGGAATATTTAATTAATTGTAAATATATAAAAAAATTAATTAATGTTTAACTTGAAATTCAAATATCACCATTATTTGGAATTTAATTATTGGATTTAATTACTGGAAGCTGGGTAAAATGTTGAATCTGGAGTTTTAAGCCGGTTAAAAATAATTTGAAGGCTTGTGAAATTATTATTGATAATACTGAAGATAGTAAAAGCGTTAAACTTGAATTTGGAAGCGTTTTGTTAAGTTTTGAAATTATATCGTTTAACTCGATATTTAAAAATAGCCTTCCGAGGCACAGTCTCGGATTTCAACGAAACTAATTCCACTGGATCCGTAAAATTTAGTTATTATCGGATTTCAATTTTCGTACCAATCGGAGTTGTCGTTTGACCCTGACAGCTCAAAACGCTTAGAAACTATTTTAATGGATTTCATTTAAAATTGATCGTTTACTTCCGTAACTTGCGCATATGATCAAATTAGCCTCCGAAACACGTTCCATTTTGTTCGGAATGCAGGTAAAGCCTTATAAACGCCTGGCGGCATGTCTGATTCAGAGTCGAGATTTCGAGTTATGCGAAACGAGATATTTTGGAAATAAAAGAAATTTTTTTAAAGGGTCAACTCAGCCACCCTATAGCTTATACTCGAAGCCACCCTTAAGAAATATCTCCTCATTTTTTTTCTTCGGATAAGATGAAACCGAAATCAAATCAAATAAAAAAAATGGTCGAAAGGGGGAAAGAGAGTCGCATGGATGTAGCTGTGTGTGGCGATTCGATTAGGGGTGCTTGCGATCTCTGGCAAGGAGTTCTCGCACTCGAGCTCGCGCGCGTGGGAGGCTTCGGCTGCTCATGTGGCGACGATCGATGGATGGGATGCGTTTGTGGTGGCGATTGGCGAGTGGAACGCCGGTTTGTTTTGGGTGATTGCCGAAGAAGTCATGTGATTTGTAGGAGGTAGCGATGTCGTTTCTGGTCTGGAGGGTTTTAGGTATTAAGGTGGTTCGAGGAGGTGATGATAGTGAGTTCGTCACGGGGTTTTTGAGTAAAGTGCGATGGCGTTGGCCTGAATCATAAGTCGATGTGAGGTATTTGCTGTTTATTTAATTTAATCTAATTTATATGTGTGTGTGTGTATGTACATAGATTAGGAAATATATTTATAATACATTAGCTTACCTGTTTAAGATACAAAATATGTACAGAAGAAAAAGAGAAAAAAACAAAGAAAGGGTTTTTTTAGTATTGTAAAGATTATATAAAAATTTGGTTTTTTAAAACTATATAGATTATTTTATAAGTATATATGAAGTTTCAAAAAAAAAAATACACACACACATTATAAGTCTACTGGTTATTTTAAAAAAAATGATGGATTGTTGATTTAATTTACAATTAACTTACTTAACTTATTTTAGTTGCTAGGTAAAATTTATTAAAAGGAAATATAGATATACGAATACTCAAATTAAATTTACTAGTTTATTTAAAATATAATGGATTTTAGAAATTTACTTGTTCTTACTTAATTACTTTATGTCATTTATTGAAAGATTTTTAAAAGGAAAATTAGTTTAAAATTTAATTATTGGTTTAAAATAAATCACTGGTTAATTGAATTTATCAACTAGAAGTTTTATTGTTCGATTGTTTAAATATTAATAAATCGTATAACTGTTTATACAAGGTTTAAATCTGAAGGAAACAAACCGGGATCGGATTTGGATTGCAAAATCAAAGGTGAGTAAATCTCACTCTGTTGGATTTTTATTTAAATTTAAATGGTTAAATTTAAATAATTGGTTGAATGATTAAATCGATTGGATGTGCTTTGATGATGATGTGACTTAGGTTTCGGTTGGTTCACGAGTTAATTATGGTTTGACTTGAAGTATTTGGGTTTTAAATTGTTTTAAACTTAAGTCATAAACAAGAAAATTGTTTTCATTTTAAATGTTGATAAGGGCTTAATGATTTGTGATTCATCAAATTAGAAGGATAATTAAAATGGATAATTAAATAATTCAATTAATTAATGATTGGGATGATTAATTAGTAATTAAGGGGTTGAATTAATTAATGAAGGTTTAAGTTAATTTATTAAGTTTAATTAATTTTGAATAATCAACAGATGGTTTGATAGGTAATTACTTAATGTAATTAATAAAATATAATTACTTTGTGAAATTAATCAAGATTAATTAAAATAGTTAAATAAAGGAGTAATTAATTTATTTAATTAAGTAAATAAAAGATAGTTAATTATAGTTGAGATAAATCAAGATTAATATTTGCGGTTTAATTTATGATTAATTATTTAATGTAATTAATTTAGATTAGGATAAATTGAAATATAATTGGAAACCGTTAATTTATATAATTAATGATGTAATTAAAGATTGATTAATTTAGATGAATTATTCAATAATAAGTGACATATGAGAAGTTAATTAATATAAGTAATTAAGGATTAATGTAATTAAAATAGTTAATTAATTTATGAAGTAATTAAGATTACTTATTGATTTAGGTTAAGAAGAATTAATATCATGAAATTAATTAAAGTTAATTACTTGAATGTAATTGAAGGAAAATTTATCCAGGGTGATTAATTAAGATGAATAATGAAGGGATGATTGATTAATTGATTTGAAATTAATTTACGACAAGTAAAGAAATCTAAGTGATTGAGGTTAAAATTTTAATTGTAATTAATTAAATTAATGTTGGTAGCGACTAAGCTTTGCTTATGAATGATTGAATGGTATTGGATGCTTTGAATGAGTTGATATCTCTGATATGAAATGTTGTGTATTTTATTTGGATAACTTGAGTTAGGATGACTTGAGACCCGAAGAGATCGGGGTCGGGTATTAGGAAACACCCGTAACCACGTCGAATTTTTATAGATTGATATATGAAATCTATAGGCTCGAGTGAAGAGATTTAAAGGAATTGGACTATTTTAAATCTAAAACTTGGTACTTAGAAAATGGATGTGTGAAATAAGTGATGCCTATAACAAATTATGAATTTGTAAATTGATATGAGTTATCCGGGTTTTATATAAGTTGTTTGCTTTGGTATTCCATGTTAGCTGGGTTTACTCACACTGGTTTCCAGCCTGACCGGTGTGTTACTTTGATGTAATGCTCGAATCAGACCGAGTATTACAAATTTTCAGGTAAGGACGTTCTAGAGCTCAGGAGGCGAGCTGGATGGCAAGACATATGGAGTGTTTTCCGCTGTATTATATTGTGGTATAATTGTGACATGATAATTGTGTATATTCAGTGTCTGTATATATGTGTAACTCTGATATATTAAAAGTAATCGATAGATATAGTATTCCTTTGTAAACTGTTATTATTTATTATTATATTTTATCCACTGCGAACGTGAGATGTTGATGTTTCTGATCTTCTTCTTTAATCTCTTTCTTCTTTTTCATAACTATTTGGAATTTTCAGCTTCCAAAATTTCGGGTCGTTACATGGAGATATGCAATCTATTGTTACAACTAGGAGATATGTAATCTATTGTTAC
The DNA here is from genome assembly GCA_030765085.1 of Allium cepa. NCBI lineage: Eukaryota > Viridiplantae > Streptophyta > Magnoliopsida > Asparagales > Amaryllidaceae > Allium > Allium cepa. Next base: position 780,819,835 of record CM060941.1, on the reverse strand, counting down.
AACTAGAAATCAACTAAGTAAAATGAGCAATGTAGCCTTTATATCAACTATTAAACCCAAAAATCCAAAAGAAGCATCAACCGATGATTCATGGATTTGGGCTATGCAAGTAGAACTAAATCAATTCACTAGAAATGATGTTTGGGAACTTGTTCCTAGACCTAAAAATAAAACTGTAATTGGAACTAAATGGGTTTATAAAAATAAAATGAATGAACAAGGTGAGGTTGTTAGAAATAAAGCCCGGTTAGTCGCTCAAGGTTATTATCAAGAAGAAGGAATAGATTTTTATGAAACCTTTGCTTCCGTAGTAAGATTAGAAGCCATTAGGATTCTAGTTGCTTTCGCAAATCATAATAATTTCAAACTATTTCAAATGGATGTTAAAAGTGCCTTTTTAAATGGAATTATAAAAGTGGAAGTATATGTTGAACAACCACCACTTTTTGAAAATGAAAAATTACCAAATCATGTTTACAAACTTTAGAAAGCTCCATATGGTCTAAAACAAGCTCCTAGAGCCTGGTATGATAGACTAAGATCTTACTTATTACAATCAAACTTTGAAATTGGTAAAGTAGATAATACTCTTTTTATTAAAAGAAATAAAAATGATATTCAACTAGTACAAGTTTACGTAGATGATATCATTTTTGGTCAATTAATTTTGAAATGAAATAAGAATTTTCTGAAATAATGACAAAAGAGTTTGAGATGAGTCATATGGGTGAATTAAACTTCTTTCTAGGATTGCAAATAAAACAATTAGATAATGGTATCTTTATCAGTCAAGAAAAATATGTTAAAGACCTTGTTAATAAATTTGGTTTGACTACTGCAAGTGGAAAAGCCACTCCCATGGCAACCAATGAGTACCTAAGTAAAGAAGATCTCTTGAAAGACGTAGATCAAAAATTATATAAAGGAATGATTGGATCACTACTATATATCACTACTAGTAGACCTGATATCATACATAGTGTTTGTCTTTGTGCAAGATATCAATCCCAACCTAAAGAGACCCACTTAAAAGCTGTAAAACGTATCATAAGATATGTTAAACACACCCTTGATTATGGCTTATTTCATCCTAAAAATGATTATTTGAATTAATATCTTATTGTTTTGCTGATTGTGTTGGTTATAAATCCGAACGAAAAAGTATAAGTGGAACTTGTTGCTTTTTGGGGCATTCTCTGATTTTCTGGTTTAGTAAAAAGCAAAACACAGTTTCTTTATCAACAACCGAAGCAGAATATATTTATGATGCTTTGGCTTATTCCCAAGTAATATATATGCAACAAACTTTAAAAGATTTTGGTTTAAATATCTCAAAATCACAAATTTACTGTGATAATATTATTGCAATAAAATTATCCAAATATCCTACTCATCATGATCGAACCAAACATATTGATATAAGACGTCATTTTCTTAGAGATAATATAAGTAAGGAAGTAATTACTCTCGATTACATCAATTCCGAGAACCAAATTGCAGATATCTTAACGAAACCCTTAAATGAATCTATATTTAGTAAATCAAGAAGAGAATTAGGTATTTGTTCAATAACTGAAATATAGAATTTAAATAACAAAGTATAATTAAAAATTAAATTAAAATAAATCAAATAGTAAAAATATAGGTACCATATCGACAACCCTCCCTTACCGCTGTCGACATGTAATGATTTTTTTTCTTTTGAAATTTTCCCACCAAAATTCAAGTGAGTGGTTATATTTTCTTCTCATTTTGAAATTTTGTTCATTCTTTCTGTCCTTTCTCTAATCTAACTTCTGAAAACAATAAAACAATGGCCTCCTCCTCCAAATCAAATAAAAATTCAACCTTTTCTTCCCTTCTCCTTCTACAGGACCATTTCAACGAATTACGCTTGCACGAGTGATTAAAATGGAGGATTCCTTGAAGGATGCACTGCAACTAATGACTGAAATTCAAGTAGTGCAACTCAGAATGAACAAAAACAAGAACGGCAAGGCAAAATCCTTAGAAATTTGCAAAAGTTTCTAATGGACAATCACACCAATCCCATCTTGATTGATGCATAATATTCAAGAGATCAAGTGCAAGAGGACAGCGCGGAAGAAGAAGAAGAAGAAGCTTTCATGGAAGAAGAGCACGCTGAAGAAGACGACAAAGTTGTATGCGTTGGCCAAGTGTGCTTTGACAAGGATGGAAATCTAGTCAAACAACGTGGAAATTTCTGTTTCCACTACCTAAATTGTTCAGTTTATAGATGTCCCATTTTCAAGGATACACATTAGTTTCTTTTCTCTCTTTCTTATCGTTATATGATCTTACTTATGTTTTCTACACAAATGCGAATATAACAATATATAATTAATAAATGATTTATGTTCATATATTTGAATTCTCACATTATCACTGTTATAAGTATTATCATATATGGATTCTTGGTTAGGATCGTTAGTAATCAAGGACTAAGTTTTAGTTTTAGAATTAAGTGTTTATTATTTATGAAAACACTATCATTATAATCACATGTCATGTAGTACTAGATTAAGAGGGAGTTATATAGTTTGGAGTTAGTTTTTGTTGATGACAAAGGGGAAGAAGTATAAAATAGGATGGTTAGACATAGATTAAGGGGGAGTTATTAGTTTTAGGGGGAGTTATTAGGATAGAAGTAATATTGTATAAACAAAGGTTGTCATCATAAAAAAGGGGGAGATTGTTAGTCCCTGAGAAGTAGTTTTTGATGACAACAGCCTTAGGAATTGTTATAAAATATAAATACTAACATTATAGTTTAGATATATATGTATATGCAGGATTTAACCATGCAGATACCAAGAATGAAGACTGTATAGTATAGAGATTCAAGACTGAAGATATCAAGATTGAAGACTCATGAGTATCAAGATTATCAAGAGTTCAAGATTTCAATAATAAGTAATTTAATTAGGAATTTTGTTAAAACTCCTAGAAAAGCACTGGCATCTTAAAATCCATTTTATTCGTGGAAAGGAATCCACTTCAAGCCCGTTAAAGGGATGGAACCCTAAGTAGGATGGAATCTACGAAAAATCTAGTGGAACATTATTTTGTATCCACTAACTTTTATTCAAATGTTTTACAACATTATATCTTGCTTTCAAAATGATTTCAAAATCTTCCTTTTAAAAGAATCAAAAACATTTATCCTGATTTTAAAATACTTTTAGCTTCAAAATAATCTTTATCTTCAAAATCAAAGTATCCTTGGTTTTAAACTATCTTTTAATTATAATATATTTAACTTTTAATATTTATACTTAGATTTAAATATGTAGTAAAATTTTATATATACCAAAATATTATTCTTTATACTTATTTTCACTATAGTTAAGTATATTTATAAAGTTTAAAAATAGTTTTAATAAAAGATTGAAGTTATTCTCAAAGAAAAACAATTACCAAAAATTACTTAGGCCTGTCGACAACCCCTAGGGACCCTTGTCGACAAGGTGGCAGTTTATTTCAAAAATTTGAATTTCAAAGGAAGTGTTTATTCATCATATCCTTTTACGAATGGACATGGCTGTTGTTCTACTATAAATAGGGGTTGTTTTAAACGAATTTATATTCATATATATTCTCTGATTTCATTCCTCTTCTTCTTCCACATTTCTTTACATACATTTTTACCATTACTCTGCCGAAATCACCATTGAATATAACTAAATCATCTCTGGTTTGATTCTCTATCACTATCTCAACAAGATCCCAGTGCTATTCAGAGTTATAAATTTATTTGTAATTAATCGAGTGAGAAAAGGTGTGATTGTAGCTTGTAAAATCAATCAAGCAAGAAAAGGTGTGATTGTAGCCTAGGAAATCAATTGGGTGAACTTGTTGCCCGTAAAATCAAGTATCTCTACCTAGAGGATTGTGAATCTAGAGTGGTGTACCTCGTCGCCTTAAAATCGAGGATGTAATTATAAAAATTGATTTTGAAAGGAAATTCGTACATGTGTTGCGGGACTGGATGTAGGGTAACTCCGAACCAGTATAAAATCCGGTGTGTTCTTTCCTTTATTGCTTTTACTTTATATCTGCATCTATGTTTGATTCTGTGATCATATATGTGTCTGAACATTGCATACATTTGTGTTCAAATTAATATAAACTCAAAAAGAGTTAGTAATCCCTTGAAACACTATTCACCCCTTCCCTCTAGTGTTAATTCTAGCCTTAAGATCCGTAATTCACACATATACATACACACACTCATTAATAAATAATTTCCTCATTTCTTCAAAATTGTCAATTTTCCAACTAAAATAAAGGAGCGACTATTTTATCTAATTTTCTTTACTCTTAAGAAATCTTTTCTTCAAATAGGTTTAGAATTAGCTCAAATAAGAAACCGGCGACAAATTATAAGTAGAAATTTGTAGGAAGATGCCTTATATGGATTTAAAAGGTCAACAATTTAATTTAATAGTTCAGTAAAAAAACTAAATATTGATAAATATCGATAAATATCAATCAGTCGTAAACATATAAACATGTATGCTTGATGTTGCATAGGCATTTGTGCCAAAAGTTGCTGAGTTTGAAAACCTCACATATGTATTGACTTTTTTATATAAAAAATGGATGGGTCACAATAAAAACTGGTTTACTTTGCAAAAAATGAATAAAATCAAATTTAGATTCTCGCTTACTCTTTAGCCTCTTAATACCTTATTGTAAGTGGAATCACTCCTTTTTCAAATATGTCAACACTAATCCTAAATAAATATCCATTGATATAAATACCAAACTATACCAACCATGCTAAAACCAAAAGAGGTTCTAAATATATCAATTAGAACTAAGCATAAAAATTGAGTGAAATTAAATATGAAATTTGGCGTACTCTATAGTCTTTATATTCTTTGTTGTAAATGCAGTAATACATCTAATATCTAGATAGCAAATGGATTAAAAATGTTAAACGAATTTTTTTAACTTAAATAAACTAAACAACAGAAATATTTGTAAATTAAATAGAGTTGAGAAAAAATCAAATGGTTAATATATTGTTTTCAAAAAAAGAAAGAATCTTTAGCGGATCAACATCGGATTTTTTTATTAAAATATTTGTAAAAACAATATGTGAAACTAAAAAATCGTGTGTAGTAAATAAAATCCATATGCTAACTAAATAAAGCTATATAAAAAATACTAATATAAAATGGGTATGGACATACCATAAAAATGATATATATATGTGTGTGTGTGTGTGTGTGTGTGTGTGTGTGTGTGTATGTATGTATGTATGTATATATTGTGGGATAACTAATATATGTTTAGAGCATAAGTTTAGCATATAGAAAGTTCAATTGGTATTCTAAATCATAACAAACATATCGTCACTCTAGATTCCCAATGTGCAAAAAAAACTAATTCTCATAATAAATATCTATACTTAACCTAATAAAATTCAAAGATTTTAGGCATAACTAAAGAAAAGTGCTAACAAAAATTATTCATTTATCAACTAAAATAAAAAAAATAACATCTCATATTGATCTAAAAATTGAACGAGTTAAGGGTATGTCCTGTGGGCAAATATGTAATTTGTTACATATATCAGGCGCTATAACCAATCGTGTTCATAATAAAGGTATTTAATTTATACAATGTACTTTGTTACATATTAATATACTTAATTAAATAATATGAAATATATTAAAATATAAATTCATTAACGTTATGTTATATGATAATAAATACAAGGAGTTGTAATCGTGAAAAAATTATCACAATATATATAAATAACATATTATTTTAAATATATCTAGTCAAGATGTTTTGAGAAAAGATATCCATACATCCTTTGAGACCAAAGTATGTAACACTCTCCAAATATTTTATAGTGTATTACTTATGACTGTTGGGAGCACCAAGTGGTTACATAGTGACAGTTATTAGATAAATATGGAAATGACTTGTTCAAGAGTTTCGTGATGGTTAATAACAACTATGTCAAATAGGAAATCTCGAAGTGAAGAAAGTACACAGTTCTCTTGACTTAAGAGTACTATTGAATTTCAATGTGGAAAGTCCGCTTTGGTTACAGTTAAATCATGTCATGGCATCCATTAAACGACTGTAGTCAGATCCAAGTTTAAGCATTGGTTCTGAAACACTATTCAACTTAGAATCCATCTCCCCGGTTGTATGAGATTAGTATCACGGTTAATTATGGTCAACTTAAATTCAAAATCTTTAGCCATAGTGGTATGGTTAATAATAAATGTTATTATTAAACCAGGGGCTTTGTTTATGGACTAAGCAAGTTGAATTTGGATGATACTGGAATTTTGAATAAAACCAAATTCCATAAGTCCTAAAGTAATATAGTGTTGACAAAGAGAATTGATGTAAATAATCGTTGGTAAACGGTGCTGTTTGGATTCCTAAATTAGATTTTATCGATGAGATTTATAAGCGATGAATGAAGTCAAAATATCACACTACTAGTTAAAGAAACATATGAATATTAATATTTAAAGTGTTTAAATGTTAATCGTTGGCTAAATTCACATCTGTGAGTCAGACAACTGAATCTATCCAGTCTTCGATACACCGCTTGAATTAATTGCTTTATAATAGTTATAAATTAATTAGATTAATTAATATTAATGAAATATTAACTATTATTGTACTTGTTATATGGGTATGTTTAGTAAATGGAGTTGTCTTTAGAAATGTTTAGGGTACTGTTAGCAATTTCTTGGGCTTATATATAAATGTTATAGACGTGTGTATCGATATACGATATCGAATTTAAATTGGATTTAAATTAATTAAATAACTAATGAATCGACTAGAATATAATTCCAGAATAGTCTCTTCCTTAGACGAGGAAAAAAAGGTCTTTACGTTTGAATTGGTGAGAGAGATGTATTGAGATATTTTCTTTAACACGTCACTATAAATTTAGAGCTTAGCCTCCCCATTTTCCTTTACACATTTGCCTCCTACCTCTACATACTTGGCTACAAATTCCTATTTCCCTTATCTTCATTTTTGTCCTTTTAACACATCCCATTAACCAAATACTAACAAATCCGGAGTTAGCACATCGTCTGGTAGCATCAAAAGTGTGGATTTGAGATATCAATGAGGCTACCAAGCTCGATATTTGGATTGTAGGAAATATCTCCAGGTATATTCTTTTATTACTTTTATATTAATTATTTGATTTCACATATCTGATACAAAGCGATTTATATTAATGATTGTTGTCACCTTACATGCTAGATTTTAAATATGTCACTTAATCATTTATATATTGTTTAATATTGTTTTAGACCTATGTATAAGATTGTAAAAAATAGTTTTAGCCATATGCTTTATATTTATAATTTACTATAAATTTGAAAATTTTAAATTACATGTAAATAGTTTAAAATCGTATATATTTATTTTATTCATATATATATATATATATAATTAATTCAAAATTATATAAAAATATATATATATATAATTAAAAAGGATTCCGTCTATAAAAAAATAAATAATTTCCAAAACTATTTAATATAATATAATTATACTTAAGGGACTTTTAGGCTCAAGGGAAAAATTGAAGAAAAATTTAGTCTCAAGGATAAAAAGTTTGTTTTTTAGACTGAAGGACAGTTTAAAGTGTAAATCATAGAATGATAGTTGTAGCTATCATTTTCTGTTTACACTAAAAAGCGCCCTTCAAACTAAAAAACAAATTTGTTGTCCCTGAAACTAATTTTGTTTGCAACTTCTTCCCCGTGTCTATTTTCCTGTATATTTAAATTAGTAATACTTTAGTTTTGTACGTATATAAATATATAGTATTTATGGATTTATTGTAAGAATAATAAATGGAAAATTATTTTCGGATTTAGAAATTAAAAAAAATCGGTTGAATAGATTTTGATTTAAATATAATTTTTTATTACCATATGTGTGTGTGTGTGTATTAATTTTTATGTATTTTAAATAGTTTAAATTTTTTTTGAAAGATATTTATTTCAAATTAATAGTGTAAATTTATTTGTTTCGAGTATTTAAAAGACATTTTTAACTATCTTATACTTTTAAATTGTTTACTTGGAGAAATTAGATATTTTGTTTTTAAATTTTATTTTTATTTTTATTGACCTAAAAATCTATTTAGGTATTTTAAAATTATTTATTTCAATTAGTATATAAATTAATTTTGAATTATATAAATATTTACATATAAATTTAAAATGTTTTGTGACAACCATTATGTACATAAATTGTAACGACCCACCTTTTTCGACGGTTTAAATCGACAACAAACCACACATATCAAACTCAAACCATTCAAAAGGGAGGATTGCTATGGGGTAAATAAATAAAAAACAGGGAAAGGAAGAAAAACAAATACAGAATCTCACAATGGAATGACAAAATATAATAATCAAATAAACAGTTCATGAAGCTGTTTACAAATAATGTTTGATTATACTTTTACAATACAGATCAAAGTACATACATTAGTAATAAATAAATAATGCAGTGGAACAACATGGTGCGGTGCAAATAATATAACAAATAGTAATAGTACTAACTCTTCGTCCTCCAAAAAGCAGTCTTCAATACACTTAAAAGCTCAGATTGACCAGAGCGAATTGAAAAGGCACAACATTCGAGCCAAAACTAAAAGATCTTATGTAAGTTAAATAAACAGTAATTAAATATGAGTGTAACGGTCTTAGAAATGTTTACGGGTATCCAGTGTCTATCGTGAGTGTAATAACTTAAGAGATGTTTGAGATTTCCATCTCCTAAGGATCCATTAAACTATCTACATAGATAGTACAATACACTATTATAATAGTGTCTACAGTAAAGTAAAGTATTAAAATAGCGTTCAGGCGTTACCCATATTCCCCTTAACACATTTTGCATATTCTCATAGTCAATACACTACCGTATGCTCCTCCATAAACTGGAGGTTTACCCAGAGGGCACTATATAGGTATGGTACAAAACTAACTCGTAGAAGGCACGATATGGCATGTGAATACGGCACTCGAGGCAATGCCAAGGTAGGATTCTACCATTTGCTGCTCCAGACTGATGGTAATACATAACAGCTACTATCACCCACCTAGGAACACACTCCAATAATCAAAATCAAGGGGTGGCCACCAAATCATCACAAAATCATAAGATGGTATCGAAGGAATGTGTCCGATAGGAGGAATGACCTCACTTGGCCCAGTGTGGCTCCTGCTTTAGTCACATCTAAGATGACTTATGAAAGTTAGGGTCACGTAAAAACCTCATATAAAATCGTACACCAAACCATCCTACTTCATTCTGGAGTCTCTACCACATACACAGTTGTTAAAGTGGTTTTCGGTATTGGCAGAGAGCACGACAATATCTGATCCCCGTCTCTTTAACAACCAAACGCTTATTTCACACCGGATGATTCCCTTACATTTCAGAAGTCAATTCATAATTTATATCAAAATATCATATTCAATTCAAACGATATTGCTTCCGAAATCATATTCACTTTCGAAATCATATTCACTTTTTAAAATTATCGATAAGATAGGTTAACTAAATACTTACTCCAAAATCATCATATTCGTTTAATTATATCATTAAATTCCAACTTAGATTATAACATCATTTAACCGAGTTTTCTTTTAAATCAAGGATTTAAGTATAACACTTCAACTTTACATGTCTGAAATTTAGAAATAGTTTAGATAGGTCAAAATAGTTTAAATAGTTTTAAATAGGTTTTAAATAGGTTTAAGGTAGTTAAATAGATTTAAAATAGATTAAATAGATTTAAAATAGATTAAATATATTTAAAATAGATTAAAATGGTTAATTAGTTTAAAATAGGTTAGAATAGATTTAATTTGATAAAATATATTAAAATAAATTAAAATAGCATAAATTGCTTAAAATTGATTAAAATAGATTAAATTAGTTTGATAGTTTGAAAATCTTAGTAATCAGGATTTAAAATAATATATTTTTAAACAGTTTATATAAATGGTAAATTTGAAATTAATATCAAACTTAAACTATTTCTTTCATTTCAACACATCTGGATCATGTCTATCTTTCAAATCAATAACTAAATTTTATCCTTCAATTCAAATTCTCATTTAAACCATTTAATCAATATCGGTTTCAAATCCAAGTGGGAATAATAAATCCAAACTATTTCAAATTTAGTAGATTTCAAAGTTACATTTTCAAACGTTTCAACAACTCAATTTCGATAAATTTCATTTATTCTTCAAATCTAACTCTTAAAATTTAAATTTAAACCTATCTAATTTCACATTTGAACTCGGATTTTCAAAATAATTCCATCTGTATAAATCAAACTTTACTTCAAAATATATCATTTAACTACATTCAAAATTTAAGGATTTAAAATCATTTAATTTAACAAATTCGGTGTCCATATATAATTTTCTACCCCATAGTCTAGTGATACGGATATTTATCATTTTAATCCGCCATAAATTTAAATTTACGGGTATATATCATTTCAACCCGCAATCCCAAATAAAATTCGAAATCCATAAAAATCGCTTGAGTCAATCATTTCAACCCATAATGATTTTTCCTTAATCTATAGATCGTTCAGTTATGTATCATTTTATCCCATAATGATTTCTAATGATAAACTAAGGGAACTTACAGTGTGATAACAATATATAAAATAAACATAACATCCAGTCATCCAATATCAATAGTTAAACATCCATCACAAACACAATTGAAATCGACCAACAAACAATAACAATTTAATTGATTATCATTAATAGGTATTTAACTGATAATTTAAAAATCAATATTAAATTAGATGGTGATTCAATTCAATAAAAGTCAGATTTAACTGGAATGACAATTTAAATATACCAAACATCAACCAATCAATTTCTAAATATAAGAAATTCATTTTAACTAACATAAGATAATTAGTAGTTGTGAGCGGGTTAAAACACTCACATTTGATTTATCGACGATTAAAATTCCAAATAAAGACCCAAATTTGAACGGTCTAAAAATTCGTCCAAACTAGTTCCATAATGTCCATAATTTTGATACGATCACAATGGAGAAAATCGCACGTAAATCCGACCTTGTATGCAAAAGTTATACGCATTAGATGATTGAAATTTTAAGTTAAATTAAAATAAATAATAAAAAGAACGTACCATTCTTCGCCACGTCACTTCGTCCCTAAGCTCTCGAACTCATGAACTCTAGTTCAAACCCAGATTGGCTGCCACCTTCAAATGCCATTGACCACCCATCCCTACTACCACGGCCACCTATACCCTGATCAGGCACCACCATCACACTCCCCTCGGCCTGCCACACCTCCCAGCCCCATGCGCCATCACGACCGAGCCAAACATCACCATGCCCAAAAGTCAGATTTAACTGGAATGATAATTTAAATATACCAAACATCAACTAATCAATTTCTAAATATCAGAAATTCATTTTAACTAACATAAGATAATTTAGTAGTTGTGAGCGGGTTAAAACGCTCACATTTGATTTATCGACGATTAAAATTCCAAATAAAGACCCAAATTTGAACAGTCTGAAAATTCATCCAAACTAGTTCCATAATTTCCATAATTTTGATATGATCACAACGGAGAAAATCACGCGTAAATCCAACCTCGTATGCAAAAGTTATACGCATTAGATGATTGAAATTTTAAGTTAAATTAAAATAAATAATAAAAAGAAGGTACTATTCTTCGCCACGTCGCTTCGTCCCTAAGCCGTAGAACTCATGAACTCTAGTTCAAACCCAGATTGGCTGCCACCTTCAAATGCCATTGACCACCCATCCCTACTGCCATGGCCACCTATACCCTGATCAGGCACCACCATCACACACCTCTCGGCCTGCCACACCTCCCAGCCCCACGCGCCATCACAACCGAGCCAAACATCACCATGCCCAAACCTAGCCACCGCCCATTCCATGAATTTTCTGGTAAAATCACGGCCACCATGTAGCAAGCAAACACCACCGATGCAAAGCCCTGGTCCTCCTTTGCACAACGCAACCCTCCGATCGTTTCTAGAACGCAGATCCATCGTCCAATCCAACGACCACATATGAATGGCCAAGGTTTATCCCTCAAATTCTAGACACATAGAGGGCCAAATCAAAAAGCGAATAGCAAATCTAGCTTACGCTCGTCGAGAGCTTCGAATCGGCATATAATATGATAGGGTTTGGAGAGTTTGAGTTTTGAAATTGATTTCTAGAAGTTGAATTTGGATTTGCATATAGGAATTTGTTTCTGCCATTAGAAGAAAGAGAAAGCCAGAGAGAGTTGTATGTACAGAAATGAGAAATGAGAAACACTTAAGGTTTATAACTTCCTATACATAGACATATCTGAATTTAGAAATGATGGACCAGATCGATTCGGATTGAAACAATAAATAACCCGGAAAAGCTACTTTCGTTCCCGAATGAAATTGGGTCATCTCATATATCAAAATAGATGTTTTCGATAATTTTAAACTCAATGGAATAGGTTCCAAGTCCTAATTCCATCGTATGAAGAAGTTGGCTTTAAAATCGGCTCATTTCATATTGATTTCAATTAAATTGATTTCTGCGCGTTTCGAGTCCGTACGACTAAACGACAAGTCTGATCGCTATGAAACCTGAAATCTTATAATAATTCTCCTTTATGGATCCGATGAAACTAGTTTCATCGATATCCGAGGCAATTGCGAAAATGGCTATTTTCATGTTAATTAAATAAATTAATATTAAATTAATTGAATCACTTTTCCCATTCAAATTTGATAATTAACAAATTGTATCATCTTTGATCACTTAGACATTTACAATAGTTTAAAACAAATTTACATATCAATTCAGTGTTAAATATTACACTAATTATAGTAATTAGTTTCAAATGCAATTAAATCCAATTAATATAATTTAATTCCAATAAATTGACTTAATTTGGTTTCAATCTTTTTATTCAATCAATCATTACTTTATGGACATATTTAAAATTGATTTATATTTTATTACATCAAAATCTACCATTATCTTCTTTTACCACAGTAATTGCAATATTTCAATTATATTAAATTTTTGTCGATTTTCACATTAATTATAACTTAAAGTCCCAATAAATTCATCTATCATAATTTCACTCTTTTATTAAATAAATTATTGCCTTAAGAATATAATTGACATTTCTGTCCATTTTATTAACTTCACATTTTACAGTTATCATCTTAAATCATATTAACGTAATATTTCATTACATTTAACTGCAATTGATTTCTTACTTAATACAACATATTAAATAAAGTGGTAACAAATAACAATTGTTAAATTTTCTTAACTTCAATCACATTTATAAGTTTGTTATCTACACAAAAAATTTATCCAATTTCAATTTATTACATATTATTTCATCAATTAATATAACATTTAAATTTATTTCCTTATTTTAAATTTATAACCAATTATAACTTATGATTATTACAATTACTTGAGATTACATTCAAATAGCCATCTATTACATTAATTTACATTATTAAACTTCATTCTACTTACTTTTCTCATTCCTACATCATAAATTTATTTTTTTCCAACATTATCTTATAAACCTTATTAAATTCAATATTTTTAATTATCGAAAAAAATGCGGGTCACTACACTCTCCTCCACTCAAAACATTTTGTCCTCGAAAATGGGAAAGAAGCAATCAAGAAATTAATATATCTGATTCAAAATATTAAAGTTATAAAAAAATAATTTGCATAATTAAATAATTTAAATAAAATATCTCAATTGAAAAACAATTAAGTCCTTTTACATTTAAGTTAATAAAAGTTTGAAAAACATCTCATAAAATTTTTCTAAGTCCAAAATTCATAGAAAATTTCGGTAGAGTCTCCTACGGAGAGGTCTGGGAGAAATAGAATTAATATTAATAATAACAATGTATATCACATATTTCAAAATAATATATCTCAAAACATGGAAAAAATATATAATATAGCTAGAAAACAATAATCTGAGAACGTATCTATTTATTGGGCAAACAACACTTATTTATGAAACCATTCCATAACCTGTATTTCACTTATATAATCCAAAGAGGTTAGTTATTATATAAAAGAGAATTACGTAAGTTATTTCAACTAATAACAACAAAACAATAATCATTCACATACCAATAGTACAAACGCCATTTTCAACAAAGAAAACAATTAGCCATCCATAGCAACCAAAGAAAATGGTTTGTTCCGGTTCAGAAATTTTTAATCATGTAAAATGATAAATAATCTACTAAGTATACCATACACTCAAAAGACTTAGATAAAACTCAATAGATTATTTACACATTTTCATACAGTTAGAAGTATCCTTTCCCAATCATCTCATAAGCCAATACAAACAAAAAGTTCAAATATCAGTTAAGTTTATTCTTATAAATCTCATTTCATATTATTTATTGTTCTTCAATTTCATTCATTCATGCAATGTTTATTTAATTAATTTACATTCTCCACTTACAAAATTCAATTCCCATTTATACAATGTCATTTTCTCCTTTCATTACTTTACATTCATTGCTTACAGAAGTTATTTCCATTTCAATTATTAGATTATCCATTATTATATAAGTCTCTTTACAATTTATTTCACCATTAATAGATTATTTCTTTTTCACATTCATTCTTCTATATATAATATTACTGAATATTAAATCCATTTCTAAATCATTTCAATGTTTTCTAAAGTTATAATCATTCAATTAATATATTGCTCACTTTAATTATAAATGGCGTGAACATTAACTTAAGTTTATAATTATTTACTTACAGTGTTCACTTTTCTATCAAATTTTATTACTAGCTATTTCAAATTATTAACTTATGTTTATAAAAATTTACAACATCAGAATTCTTATTACAGAAGTAATTCCATTGAACACTTTCATTACTTAAGTTTTACTTATATAATATTCTGTTACATATTCTTATTAACATTTCAACTTTATATTTTGGTAATTTATATATATGTCTTTTAGAATGTAATGGGATATTACACATGTTCATCTTATTCATTTAGTAAATAAAATGTTCTGTAGTTATCATTTCTCATTTTCATATCCTTTTGATTTACAGTTTACAAAATTTCAATTTATTATATTTTCATTAATCACTTAGCATCTAGTTTCTAATTACACATACTAAAAGTTTTCAATTATTAAAATATTCAAGATTTCTTTTCATTATAATAATTGAAATTTCCAATTTGTAGAAAACTTAAGAACTAAACACCGGGTTCCTCTTTAATTATTTTAAATAAT
This sequence comes from Allium cepa, assembly GCA_030765085.1. Classification (NCBI taxonomy): domain Eukaryota; kingdom Viridiplantae; phylum Streptophyta; class Magnoliopsida; order Asparagales; family Amaryllidaceae; genus Allium; species Allium cepa. The sequence continues at coordinate 780,804,446 of CM060941.1, read as the reverse complement.
ACATATATAATCATATCTTTTCTATATATCAAATCATATTTGGAAATTAAAATTAAGATTTATTTATCAAAACAAATGTGTAGAAAACTACTATGCAACAGAAAATGAACGTCGATGATACGTGCACTCATCGCCGAAATTATTTTCCAACGACAGGGAGGGGAGTACAGAACTTATTTCCTTTCAAAATCCTTTAAAACATTTCCTTCAAATCATATTGAAATATTCGTATCAGAAATAATTCCATATTATATTCCAAAATCTTTTGAAGACAAATTCAAATCCCCGAAACTTAAGTTCTAAAATTCCAATTTATATTCATTTTATTTACAATCCCATTTTTGTAACAAATATTTATCAATTTCACTTCCTTATAAATAACCAAACATATTACATACAATTATATCATTTATAAAATTATTCTTTCATATATAAAATATAATACTAGGTAAAATTATTTCATTTACCTATATTTCAAAACAATATTGTGTCGGTCTGCCCTATTAAGTGTTTTGAAATCCCTATCGGCGCCACAGCGTCCCATGTACCGACCTAAATTTATAAATACAAAACAGAATAAACTAACACAATACAAAAACCCTTTATAACACTAACAAATATGTTCTCTCATATATACACTCAGCGACTCATTCTAGGGTATTACTACCCTACTTCTTATGAGTCAGACCCTACAAAGCTAAGATTATAGCTAAATCAAAGCTCTGGTACCAAATGTATCGACCCACCTTTTTCGACGTTTTAAATCGATAATAAACCATACATGTCAAGCTCAAACCTTTCAAAAGGGAGGATTTTTATAGAGTAAATAAGAAAAAAAATAGGGAAAGAAAGAAAAACAAATGCAGAATCTCGCAACGGAATGACAAAATATAATAATCAAATAAATAGTTCATGAAGCTGTTTACAAATAACATTTGATTATACTTTTACAATACAGATCAGAGTACATACAGCAATAATAAATAAATAACGCAGCAGAACAACATGATGCAGTGCAAATAATATAGTAAATAGTAATAGTATTAAATCTTCGTCTTCCTCCAGAAAGCAGTCTTTAATACACTGAAAAGCTCAGATTGACCCGAGGGAATTGAAAAGACAAAACACCCGAGTCAGAACTAAAAGATCTTATGTAAGTTAAATCAACAGTAATTAAATATGAGTGTAACGGCGCAAGAGATGTTTACGGCTTTTGACATCTCCTATCTAGTGTCTATCGTAATTGCAATAACTTAAGTGATGTTCGAGATTTCCATCTCCTAAGGATTCGTTAAACTATCTACATAAATAGTACAATACGCTATTATAATAGTGTCTAGAGTAAAGTAAAGTATTAAAACAGCATTAAGGCGTTACCCAAATCCCTCTTAACACATTTTATATATCCCCATAGTCTATATAGTACCGTACGCTCCTCCATAAACATGAGGTTTACCCAGAGGGTTCTCGATAGGTATGGTACAAAACAAACTCGTAGAAGGTGCGATATGGCATATAAACATAACACTAGAGGCAATGTCAGGGTATGATTCTACCATTTGCAGATTCAGACAGGTGGTAACGCATAGCAGCTACTACCGTCCACCTCGGAACACACTCCCATAATAAAAATCAAGGGGTGGCTACCAAATCATCATAAAGTCATAATATGGTATCGAAGAAATGTGTCCGATAGGAGGAATGACCTCACTGGGCCTGGCATGGCTCTTGTTTAAGTCACATCTAAGCCGCCTCAAGGGAATCAGGGTCACGTAAATACCTTATACAGAATCGTACACCAAACCATCCTACTTCATTCTGGAGTCACCACCACGTACACAGTTGTTAAAGTGGTTTTCAATATTGGTAGAGAGTATGACAATATCTGATCACGGTCTCTTTAATAACCAAACGCTCATTTCACACCGGATGGTTCCGTTGCATTTCGAAAGCCAATTCATAAGTGATACAAAAATATCATATTCAATTCAAACAATATTGCTTCGGGAATCATATTCACTTTCGAAATCATATTTGCTTTTGAAATTATCGATAAAATTGGTTAATTAAATACTCATTAATTTTCATATTCATTCAATTATGTCATTAAATACCAACTTAGGTTATAACATCATTTAACCGTATTTTCTTTTAAATCAAAGATTTAAGTATAACACTTAGACTTTACACGTCTGAAATTTAGAAATAGTTTCGACAGTTTGAAATAGTTTAAATAGTTTTAAATAGATTTTAAATAGATTTAAGATAGATTAAATAGATTTAAAATAGATTTAAATTGTTAATTAGTTTAAAATAGATTAGAATAGATTTAATTGGATTAAATAGATTAAAATAGTTTAAATTGCTTAAAATTGTTTAAAATAGATTAAATTAGTTTAATAGTTTGAAAATCTTAATAATCAAGATTTAAAACAATATATTTTTAAATAGTTTATAGAAAATGGAAATTTGAATTTAATATCATATTTAAACTATTTCTTTCATTTCAACACATCTGGACCATGTCCGTCTTTCAAATCAATAATTAAATTTTGTCTTTCAATTCAAATTCTCATTTAAGCCATTTAATCAATATCGATTTCAAATCCAAGTTGGAACAATAAATCCAAACAATTTCAAAATTAGTATATTTCAAAGTTACATTTTCAAACGTTTCAACAACTCAATTTCGATAAATTTCATTTATTCTTCAAATCTAACTCTTAAAATTTAAATTTAAACCAATCCAATTTCACATTTAAACTCGGATTTTCAAAATATTTCATTCTATATAAATCAAACTCTACTTCAAAATATTATTTAACTACACTCAAAATTTAAGGATTTAAAATCATTTAATTTAACTATCCCAGTGTCCGTATATAATTTTCTACTTCATGGTCAAGTGATACAGATATTTACCATTTCAATCCGCCATAAATTTAAATCTATGAGTATATATCATTTGAACCCGCCTGTGTAGTTAATGCCCCGCTATATCTTATAGCGGATTTCTGCCGCTACGATTTTTCCATATTGCCCCAAAATATATCCTTTCCTCTTTAATCCCCGCTATTTCCGCTATATCCCGTTATTTCCACTATATTTCGCTATTCCCGCTATATCTTTTTTAATAAAATGAATTGAAAATTGCATTTATACATTGTAAAACTAGGAAACTAATTTATTTGATTTAATTTTTAATACATTTTCAGAAGAAAATACTCTAATATTCTACCAAATTCAATTATGTTATATAACAGTTTTTCGTTTATTTGAAGTATATTCGCACATGTTTTTATTTAAAATTATTTATGTATTATTTATAATTCAATTGAATGATAATTTTTCATTTAATTATCATTTATATATTTGTAAAAACATTAAGTACGAGTTTTTTATGCTATTTTAGAGCCATCCGCTATATCCCGCTATATACTCGCTGTATCCCCGCTATGACTTTTTGTACCTCCACCGCTTTGAATCTAACGAGTGCATTAACTGCACAACAACCCGCAATCCCAAATAAAGTTCAAATCCATAAAAATCGCTTGAGTCTATCATTTCAACACATAACAATTTTTACTTAATCTATAGATCGTTCGGACATGTATCATTTCAACCCATAATGATTTCCAACGATAAACTAAGGGAACTTGCAGTGTCATAACAATATGTAAAATAAACATAACATCCAGTCATCCAATATCAACAGTTAAACATCCATCACAAACACCATTCAAATCAACCAATAAATATAAACAATCATTGATAGGTTTTAACTGACAATTTAAAATTCAATATTAAATTAAATGGCGATTAAATTCAATAAAAATTAGATTTAACTGGAATGACAATTTAAACAAACCAAACATCAACCAATCAATTTATAATCACATCATAAATTCAATTTAACTAACACAAGATAATGTAGTAGTTGTGAGTGGGTTAAAACACTTACATTTGATTATCAAAGATTAAAAATCCAAATAAAGGTCCAAATTTGAATAGTCTCAGAATTCATCCATACTAGTTCCATAATGTCTGGAATTTTGATACAATCGCAATGGAGGAAATTTTGTGTAAATTCAACCTCGTATGCAAAAGTTATACGCATTAGAAGATTGAAATTTAAAGTTAAATTAAAACAAATAAAGAAATAAATAAAAAAGAACGTACCATTCCTCGCCACATCGCTTCGTCCCTAAGCCCTAGAATGCACAAACTCTCGTTCGAACCCAGATTGACCGCCACCTTCGAATGCCGTTGACTATCCATCCCCGCTGTCATGGCCACCTATACCCTGATCAAGCGCCATCTTCACACTCCCCTTGGCCTGCTGCATCTTCCAGCCCCACGCGTCATCATGACCGAGCCAAACATCACCACGCCCAAACCCTAGCCGCCACCACTCCAGGAATTTTCTAGCGAAATCATGGCCACCCTGAAGCAAGCGAACACCACTGATGCAAAGCCCTGGTCTTTCTCTACACAGCGCAACCCCCTGATCGTTCTAGAACGCAGACTGTCCAATCCAATGACGACATATGAACGGCCGATGTTTATCCCTCAAATCTTGGACACACAGAAACCCAAATCGAAAAAAGAATAGCATATCTAGCTTGCGCTCATCGAGAGCTTCGAACTGGTATATAATATGATAGGTTTGGAGAGTTTGAATTTTGAAATTTATTTCTGGAAATTGAATTTAGTTGTATATAGGAATTTATTTCTGCCATTTGAAGAAAGAGATAGCCAAAGAGAGTTGTAAGTACAGAAATGAGAAATAAGAAATAATTAGGGTTTATAACTGCCTATATATAGGAAGATCTGAATTTAGAAGGTATGGAACAGATCGATTTGGATTGAAACGATAAATGACACGGAAAGGCCTGTTTCGTTCCCAAACGAAAGTAGATCATTCCATATATCAGAATAGATGTTTCCGATAATTAAAACTCAATGGAATAGGTTTTAAATCCTAATTGCATCGTATGAAGAAGTTACCTTTAAAATCAAATTATTTCAAATTGATTTCAGTTAAATTGATTTCTGCGCGTTTTGAGTCCATACGACCAAATGACAAGTCCGATCACTACGAAACTTGAAATCCTACAATAATTCACCGTTACAGATCCTATGAAACTGGTTTCGTCGGAATCCAAGGTAGTTGCCAAAATAGCTATTTTCACGTTAATTAAATAAATTAATATTAAATTAATTAAATCACTTTTCCCATCCAAATTTGATAATTAACAAATTTCATCATTTTTGATCACTTAGACATTTACAATAATTTAAAAAAAAATTACATATCAATTCAGTGTTAAATATTACACTAATTGCAGTGTTCAGTTTCAATTGCAATTAAATCCTATTAATATAATTTAATTCCAATAAATTGATATAATTTGATTTCATTCTTTTTATTCAATCAATCATTACTTTATGGACATATTTAACATTGGTTTATATCTTATTACATTAAAATCTACCATTATCATATTTTACCATACTAATTGCAATATTCCAATTATATTGAATTTTTGTTGATTTTCACATTAATTATAATTTGAAGTCCCAATAAATTCATTTATCTTAGTTTCACTCTTTTATTAAATAAATTATTTCCTTAAAAATATTATTGACATTTCTGTCCATTTTATTACCTTCACATTTTACAATTATCGTCTTAACTCATATTAACGTAATATTTAATTACATTTAATTGTAATTGATTTCCAACATAATTCAACATATTAAATAAATTGGTAACAAATAATAATTGTTACCTTTTCTTTATTTAATCACATTTATAAGTTTGTTATCTACACAAAAATGTTATATCTACTAACACAACACAAATTTTATCCAATTACAATTTATTGCATATTATTTCATCAATTAATATAACATTTAAATTTATTTCTTTATTTTAAATCTATAACCAATTATAACTTACAATTATTACAATTAATTGAGATTACATTCAAATAGTCATCTATTGCATTAATTTACATTATTATACTTCATTCGAGTTAGTTTTCACAATCCTATATCATAAATTTTATTTTCTTCCAACATTAACTTATACACCTTATTAAATTCAATATTTTTAATTATCGGAAAGAAATGCGGGTCGTTACATAAATGACTAATGTATATCATATAGACATAAATCCCAACATTTATATACGTATACATTAACTTTGTATGTAATGCAATGTTGTACTTACACATTATTTGCATTTGTGTACATAATGCTGTAGTCTTGAACTATACAATTTTTTTTTAATTAAATTCATCAATTAACTCATTCAAAAAATAAAATAAAATATGATCTTTTAAATTAGTTAAATTAGATCTAATGGTCTTTTAAATTTCAAAATGACTGTTGTTTCTTTAGTGCTATAACGACAATATGTTAATTCTTTTATATATAAGTGGTTATAGCATGAATTTTCTTATGTTCAATCGAACGAGTTATATGATTTTTATGGTATTAAGTTGTATCACTAATAATTATATAATAAAATAAGTATGTATTTATTAAGTTAATGTATATATATTTAGTGATAATCCCTAAACAAATAAAATAAACAAATATATGTATATTAACATATAATTTTGGATGAATATATAAAGCCTCGTCGTGCCTTGGACGGGGAGGGTTACTCTGATCCATATGAGTTTCAGGGACGAGGCATAAATCGAAACCCAAATCGGATCTATGGGGCCGGTTTAGGACATGGTTTAAAAACTCGGGACGGGTCTAGGCACAAAGGGTCCATTCGGACCCGTCCTATTGCAATCTATATACGAGACGGTCTTAACATTTATACATTTAGATACATTAATTGTCAGTGGAAAATATAACATCTAAAATTCATTTGCTTCCATAAATATAGATATCCAATATTTGAAAATAATTTCGGATACAATGGAATATACTGTTATCATGTCAAAGCATTCGTTGATGGTCCGATCCTTGGTTATGCATTTCCAGAGGCATAACATTTGATAGGCATGTGCAAGTAAGAGAGGATAGTCCAGTTTGTTTCCCAAGTAAAAGCTAAAATATACTTCATATTCGTATTGTAGATTCATTTGAAGTAGGCTTCTTTCCCTAACTTATAATATCTTGGTTCAATGTGTTGCCATCACAAATGTGGTGTTATTCTCTAATCTGTGATCTCCTCTATGCTGCTGTACATCAGTACAGATTAGTGTGGCTGAGGTGCTGGTTCCTACAAACGAATTATAGCGACATTTGAAGCGAGTACTAGTTACATTTTCCTAATTGCAAGTTGCAACTATCCCCATTCTGTGTGTCTATCAATACAGATGTAGTTCGGCTCATTACGATAATTATTTCCATTCAAACCAGCTAAATGTAAGGACGTTATTGTTTTTATGTCCCACCACTACTTTTTTGTCTTATTATATATCTTGTAGTGTTACAGGAGTGGAGGCTTGTAGAATCAATAGTACCAAGTTAGCATTGAATGGCTGGTCGTGTTCTACTTGGAACATTGTGTGCAACGAATGTAAAATTAACACAAGAGGTTGGATGAGACATTTTTTTGCTTTTCGGTGCAAGCCCACACTAAATTGATGGATTAAGGAAACAAGTAGCAGATGTATATGCTTCTTGATCATTAATTATTGCTTAAGGTCCCCACGGCGATTTCATGTATACCATCCAAGAACAACTGGTTGCGACGGTTGGATAGAGTACCTGTGGACATACTAGTCGATTTCAAGTGTAATTTCTTAGGAATTAGATGCATTAGTTAGGCTGTACTTTAGACCGTCACTATTTTTATTTGCTTCTTATGGAAATACTTGCTTTTTCCAGATCTCTGTAAAAAGAAGTCATGGATTACATCGAGTTTGAATTTATTCAAACTTGACAACGACCAGCTTTAATATTTACACAAGTAGATTATATATTAACTTTTTATGATTGTAATAGTTTGGTTCAAAGATGTAACTTATGTACACAAAATGATTTTGTGCTCTTCGGAAGATTACCACTGGTGACATTATCACCAACGCTTTTATGATAGTCCAAATCTAATGGTAATCGTTCAAACGGGGGCGCCGTTGACGGTAAAAAAATGTCAAGTTTCCGTTTGAAACACAGACGCATTAAACATCCAAATGATTGAATTACCCTTTCAGCCAAGTTTGAGTCGTTGGAGGAAAATGAGCTGTTGGAGTCGGAAATGTTATGTCGTTTTTTCCTCCAACGTCTCCTTCTCTCCCCCATTCCATATCCTCCATCTATAAATCCCCCCCTCCCTACTTCAAAACAACAAACAATATTTAAATTTCTGTCAATCCTCAACAGTATTTAGATATATTTTTACATCACCGTCTGTATATATTTTTTTCTCTGCATCATATATTTTTTGGATTATTCTTTACTTCTAGGAATTTGAAGTGAATACTATGAAATATAGAAAACCACCACTTGAAAATTTGAACCTAATGCAACAATTGTTGCAAGGGACGCATGCAACTGGATCTAAAATATCAAATCACATTTGTTATCGTTTAAAATCAAAACTCAATATCTCAAAAAGCGTGCAAGTTGTTCGAACCTCCACTTAATATATAAGAATTTAAAAAAATCGCTTAAATCATAAAACACAGTCTCGAAACAATAAAATATGTTTTACTTAAGTTGTTCATCCTCCTTTTCGTTTTCTAACAATGAATGATATGAGAAGATGCTATTAGGTATGACAAATAGGTTTTTATTTTATTTGTTTATTACACTTTAATTCGTTGTCTACGAGTGGTTATTTTTCCACCTAGTTTTTTCAAATTGTCCTGGGTGGGTCTCTGTAGTAGCTTGGATGAATTAATTTTAAAATACGTGGCATTATCAATAGCTTTGTGTGTCCAAGCTCGGGTCTCTCTACCCCTTACGACCGATCCCAAGCAGCCCGTCTCATCACTATGTCTCGACCCATTACTTCATGCTCCATTTTCAGTATTTTCAGCTCTGTTCTTAGCAAGCTTGGGTAATAACCAACCGACTGTCACTATGAAGAAGCTTCTCTGCAACCTTACTGTCTAGAGAAGTGTGTTAGATGTTTAGAAAGTACACCCTGGTATGACTTAGTTGACTTACTACTGCAGTGTGTCTGCCAAAAGCGTACAAACTCTTGTGGTGTGCCACCTTTCTCAACACAAAACACACACCCCATACGGAATTACAACTGGCATGCTTCTCAGCTTCATATCTCAACCACCTTTCCAACTGTTTATCATCCATCCAAGTGTGAGTGGATCAACAGTCGAGAATGATTATCGCATATTTGCAGCACGATCTCAGTCATCCACTTCCCATATCGGCTACTATAAATACCCTTTGCCATACAACATCAAAATGGTTGGTTTTTATGCTCATATTTCTCATTTGCAGCAATCAACTCCTTATAAGTTCTTAAGTTTAGTACCATTGTAAGCTAGAGTGATAAGTTCCTTATTGTTTTCATGTAGTTCCTTGTAATTATAAAATATAATCATATAAGAGATCTTCATAGTGGATATAGGCAAACTTCTACTGAACCAGTTTACATCTTATGCCATTTACATTATTTGCTTGCTTTACAATTCGGTTACATTTTCAAGTCTAGTATTAGTAGGCAACATTTACTAATTGTTATCCAGCATTGTGACCAAGCAATATTTGGACGAGTCAGATCGCTTATGTAGAAAAATAACCGAGCAGGAATCTAGAAAGATAACTGCCAAACTCAAACACCAAGTGAGATCAATGAATCTAATCAACTTTCCAAAAGAATCTCTTAGTTGCCTACATGCTAAGTCAATCCGAGAATCCAAGGACCAAAAATCAAAAGATTCAAGACAAGTTATGGTTCGGTACTGATCCATGGCCATAGAACGTACCAATCCATAATACTTACTCCAATCCACATATAATTCAAGCTACATAAAGTTGGAGTGATTATAGGTCAGTGCACACTATACGAGATGGTTCGCTGGCTATCCATGACCCAGAAAACCGATGGACAAATCAAGTGCTTTTATCCAACCTCTGGAGCCAGGAATTCACTCGAGTCCAAGCTCATATCGATGCAATCAAGTACCCAAGACAGACACAAATTAACCAAGCGTCCTCGAGAGATTGAAGAGGGTCCAAAGTTCAATCTTATGGATCGATGCCAATCTATGAGCATCATTTGGTACAACAAGAGCGGCTCCTTCAAGATGTAGGAAACATGGGGAAGAACATGGTTAAGAGAATTCCATCAACCTTCAGCCATAAATAGAGGGTGACGGGCATTGTTTAGGGATCCATTTTTTGGTTTATATTCTAACTCCTATTGTAATTTCGTCAGTCTATACCAATCCATAGACTATTGATCCATAAAATTACTTTTTTAATAATCTTTGTAATCATAAACAAAGTTCAAGTGGACGTAGGCTAATGATTAATCGAATCACTATAATTTCTATGTGTGATTTTCTTTCATTTTCATTTAATTTCTTTATTTTATTCTATTCTATTCTATAGTCTTTTGGGTGTTTGTTCCAATGTTTGGTATAAATATTTTAGTTCTTTCACTGAAAACGAATTGATATCAGGTTATTTCGATCTATTTTCTACTTTTGGATTGCCTTAGTCCACGAAGTAGATCTTTCAGTTTCATTCCGATGATCCATGACTATTCATATTGCTTCAAAATATATCATAGGATTAACCAAAGTAATAGCTTCGCTAAACACTAAAGAAAATTCTATCACCTCCAAGCATAACGACGATGTTGAAAGCACTGGCTCCTAACAGGTTGAAGAAGTCGGCCAACCCAATTCTGCTGAAATTTAAAGCCCATCAGATATGGTAACATGGGTTGAGATGGATTTGATGATGAAGGAGTTAAATGACAAGCTACATGAAAGTTAGGATGTAATGAGGAAGCAGATGCGGGAAAGTCCGGATTTGATGAACCAGTTATCCCACAGTTACAAAAGGAACAAAAAGGAATTATCATATTTTGATTTTGAATATAATAGTTCTTTGTAGTTTGATGAAAATCGTAGGGAAGGAAAGTAGAAGGTTAAATGAAAGGATCTTGGACCTAAAAAACTAAGCATAATAAATTTGGAAATGAAGTGGACCATTTAGTATGAACCATCATTAAGGTTTGGTACCGACCCCGCTTTTCCCAGGATAGAAGTTGGTGATGTACATATTTTAGAAGGTGATGTTGTTACTAGATGATCCGGTATTAAATGGTCAGAATACTAGATTTCAAGCTGTTGGTATTGATAACTCACATGCAAACCATAGAAATAAATCATCCGGATGAACTGCTCATCCAGAGACCAAAAAGTCCGAATATTGTGGAACTAACTAAGACAATTTGTAGGACCAAATACTTAGGGCAAGCAATTATTATCACCGTTCAGTTGACCCGGAGGAACTAGAATTTCTAATAGATATGGTGAGAAGGCCAGTGACCGAACATGTAGTCACAATGATGATTGGAGTTCCTCGCCCAGCAGAAATCCATTCACAGTAGAAGTTTTACAAGAAGGGTACCTAAGGCAATTCACTATGCCAACCGTATCGTCCTATAATAAGGCGATGGATTCAATAAGACCTTTACTGAAATATGAATGGCATATGGACACAATGAGGGCAATGAACATTGTTAGGTATCGGTGTTTCTTGATTTTCCTTGAAGGTTAGCTATGATGTGGTTCACCCGACTTTCATCGAGATCCATATCATCATTCATTCAATTGGCAATTAAGTTTGTCGAATAGTTTCTGTAACACTCCCACCTTTATACCCATACTACTCAAAAGTATTACTAAGTCATACTGTTGAGTAATACAGAGAATAAGGCAATGTGGGCCACACACATGAATATTCCCTTAGGCTAATGCTGGTACATATTTAAATATCGAATAAATAATTCACCTATACGTAAACAGTATCGTTATAAAGAAATAAACATGTGTGCCTCTAAGATAAAACAATACAAAGTATATAATAAATATAGAGAGGACACAATCAGAGTCGCCTCTATAATATATAATAATAAGTATACATAAATCCAATATACCTCAAATATACGTAGCCATTAAAACATGTGTGTGTGTGTGTGTGTGTGTGTGTGTAATGATATCCTATTCTCCATCTATGCTCAACATCCGTAAAATGGTCATCTTGTCGATGAACCTGAAATGTCTCGAATTGACCCGAGTATTATAAAAAACACAAGGGTCGGACTATGTCTATAATGATAGGTGATATTATAACATACAAGGATACTATGAAAAGTATGAAGATAATGATACAAAAACCTCAAAATATCTCAAAACCATGTTAAATCCTCATAGGAAAGTATCATCACCCATACAAACACATCAAATCAAAACCCACTAAATCCATATCGAATGGGTGAATCATCTATATTTTGTAATCGCCATCAAAACAATCAATGATAAGATATCCTCAAGTGAAGTTAGGAAGTATGAAGCAACGCTAACAATCTATTTCAATCTCATTTTACAAAATACCATTATCAAATCAATAAAATCAATAAGAAAGATTTGAGCCAACTCAGAACAATACCCAAATATAATCAATAATAAGTAGGCCATTTACTTGCAAAGAATAGGTCGTATGCCTAAGAAAGATACAGGATTGATCATACTCCGGACACAATCTCAGGTATAATCTCATATATATAAATAATATATGCCTATCTACCACCCAACAAACATACACATACACCGAAACCAGACAGGAGACTGACAGTGTGTTTAATTGCTCCAGAAGCCACATGTGGTCTATATGACATGACTTCTACAGTCATCAGTTACCATTATCTCTTCCCTCTCAGTTTCGTGACAATGATACACCATAGGCTCGACAATGCGTAGCCTCTTCGGCCATGACTACCAACATGTGCCCTATGGTAACTGACTGCCGGCCTATGCAACACAAGGAGTTATGAACTACTAATCTTGTGATGTGCATCGAAGAGCATAAACAACAACGATGTCACGAATCTTAGGCTCGACTCCACGACCGGGCCGCCAAGGTGGACACTAGCTAATCTGGTTCACTCTCGAAACGTAAAGGAAGCTGGACAATGGTAGACATACACATAGTGCATATAAACTATATGACTAATAAATAGCCTCCATAAGTGCTAACTGCAACAAGTCACAACCAACATATCCCCGTGTGAGTGTCATCCACGAGTAAAGAATAACTGAATAAATAACATAACAGCGTCTCATACCACCGTGTGTTACTGTCCATTTATTCAATGCTCACACATCACACTTGCTCTTCGATATTCTATATAATGAGTTTAACGAATAACTGGAAAAGTGTTACCGAAAGTCACACACTAGACGATATCACTAAACGTTTATTTGAAGTTCTCATCACACAAAATAAAGTCATGAAATCATATCAAAGATGTCATTATCGTATCATATTGAATCACTAAACTAAATCAACATCAATGGTGAATTAGCCATATATTTCAATTCAATTTATAATAAGAAGTAAAATTAGAAAAACCAGATAAAACAAATTAAATAAAAACATAAATATAAATAAAAATATAATCAATATACAATAATAAATCAATCGTAATGCATAATCTTATATAACAAAACCAATATGTAGAAATGGATAATAAATAATATATATATATATATGTATGTATATATATATATCAGAATTAACAGATAAATTATTAAACTCAAATACAATATATCATATATAATAAATAACTAATTCTCAATCTTAAATAAAATTAAATTATAGTTTAGTATTCATAAATAACATTTGAAAATTCATTTCTTTCTTTTAAAACCAAAAATTGTTTATAAAACTAAACTTTACACATATCAAATGTTTCAACTTTTCAGTAATTAAATACTTGTTATATATATATATATATTAAAATATCATAAAACACACTTTGATAATTATAGAATATCAAATAAGAAACATTTCTTATTTTTTTGATTGAATAATACTTTTAAACTCATTATGTTAATTTAATAAATTCTAAACTATAATTCCATTCATATATAAAATCAAAGTGTGTACGCATGTGTATATATATTAGGATTTAACTATATTTAAATTAATTTATTTTTAAATGGAAATATTTATTTTAATTATAAATTACTAACATAAAGTGTTGCACAAACATACATGAGGTGAAAACTCGATGACCGGCAAGATAAAATATAACTATTATTTTTCAATAATAAAATAATAAGCTAATAAGATTAAAACCTAGAAAAATACACAATTTTATGAAGCTAAGAACACAAAACATTTCAGTACCAAAACAATTAATAGCAAACTGCATAAGAATACACAAGCATTTTCACTAATGCGCATACACCCTGGTTTATGCATACTCGTGCACACACTCAAGTAAACACAGCCACACATGCATGAACACGCCAAAAACACATTGATGTACAGCAGCTCACAAAAACTCAACACACTAACTCACACAACCACAAACTCACACGCATAGCCACTATCAACTCACACACGCACACATAAGCCTGGACTCACAATTACACACACATCAATCTAAGTAACTTATATATGTATGTATTTATATGTATTTCAATGATTAGAGCATAAATCTATAAGTGAAACACTCACCCAAACATGCATCTCTTCCTTTCTTCTAATGCACAAACGTACGCAAAACCCCAACACCGCACTAATCTCAACTCATGCCATAGATGCTAAACGAGGCATAGAACCACATTTTTAAAATTAAAATTTTTCCATAATTTATATAATTCGATTTTTAATTTTTTTTCAAAGTAGTCCAAGTAAGTTTAATGGTTTTGTGGGAGAAGATGGATAGGTAGAGAAAACTTACATGAACCCTCTGGTGAAGTGAGGATAATTTAGGAAATATATTTTGAATTTGAGATATATGGGCTTGGACTTGATTTTATAAATATGTATAGTAATTATATTTATATATTTATATTTATTTTACATATAAAACCAACTCCAATTTAATTAAAATAAATATAAATTTCTCTATAAAATCATTTCATTTCTCAAACCAATGCTTTATTTCAATTTCAATCCTCTTACGAAATATTATCTGCAGTTGAATCCCATTATTAAATAATTTTAAAACCAATTTATCAAATAAACTGCAAATTCCAATTTCATAAATTAAATTACCATTATCAACTTTAATTAGTTTTTATTTAAAAAATCGGGTTGTCACATTTGTGCTTGCACACTACCCTTCCGAAGAATGTGTTGTCATTATTGAACCTTTTCCAGAACACTAGAGAGTCGCCAAATGACTTTTTGAGTAGATTCAATATGGCAGTGGAAGAAGTGAGTAATGCTAAGAAGGGCATGGTATTAGTGGCTTTTATCTGGTGGATACATCTAGATACCCATTTTGGAATATGGTTGAAGATGAAAGCCCCATCGACTATAGACGAATTCTATAAGAAAGCAACCAGTATTTGCACTTAGGAGAAAAATATATCAGCAAGAAGACTTAGTGGTAGACAGTCGAGTGAGGTAGTGCAGATTAATGTTGTAGTAAAGAAAACTGGAGAGTGTTTCAGGAACTTTGTGGAAAACATTGAAAAAGGCAATAATTAAAAGAGGAGTAACCATAGGAGTGGAGATCGAAAATAGAACTCTAAGAAATGCCCAAGATTCTTGAAATACAACGATTATACGCTATTGAACAGTTCAATTAAGAACATATACATTGCGACAAAAGGTAACGAGTGATATAAAAAGCTGGCTCTAAGAGAGAGAAAAGGTCCAAAATGTATACATGCTTTCAAGAGATCCATGGTCAATACAAATGAGTTTAGATATTTATGTGATGTGATTTAAGATCTAATTTGGGAGAAGAAACTTCAGTAGTATGTGAAAGCCACAAAAGATGGAGGGCAAGGAAATGTTCAACCCAGGGGGAACCGTCCCAATATGGCCTGGTTAGGCCTAGTGGTGGAAATCCTAGGCAGCTTGGGTAAAGACTTGTTATCAACACAATAATTGGTGGACCTCATCTAGCTAAGAAGAGTTGGAATGAGATGGAAAGGTATGGGAGTTCTTTGAAATGTGTTGTATAGGAAAGTTGCTTTCCTATCTAAGACAAAGCTCCGATATAGCAATTAAGGACTATGAAAGATGAAATTGTGTTTCGAAGCCAAGATGCAAATAGTATCGAAGCACCTACGCTTAATCTCTTAGTAATAATGACCATGATTGATCCAGCAACTATGAAGAAAGTGCTTGTTGATTGTGGAAGTTCTATCAATAAACTTCAAAAAAGCTCATGACCAGATGATGATGGATGGTCAAGATCTGAAGCCTTGTAAATCCTAGATTTAGGGAGTTACTAAAGAGGCTGTAGAACCTATGGGATGTGTAGACTTACCAGTGGTTTTAGGAGAAGGTGACCATAAGAGAGTGCGGGTTGTGACCTTCATGGTGATGGATTTTTGGCTTATAATGCCTATTTGAGCCAACCTCCTTCGCTAGTTTCCAAGTGGTCCTGGCACCATGGTGCCTAACAATGAAATTACCTATGGAAAATGGAACGAGGGTCATTCGAGGTGATCAGAATTTAAGACATGGATGCTACGTCGTGGAGCTAATAGAAGCAAAGCAATGTACGAAAGGAAAGGACGTAAAGAAGACTCTCTACATCAAATCACTGGACATATAGCAACCACCATCTAAGCCCTTGCTCGGTCGACATAGTAGTTCCATAAATCTATGGATCAAAGCAAAGAGCCAGAGGATGCAAGTGCGGCCCAATCAAATTAACAATCAGCATCTCGATCAGTCAGGATGATACTACACGGATCTTGAAAATCGGGTCTCAACTAAGCGTGAAGATGAAGAAAGAATTGACCAGTTTTCTCCAAGCAAACCTGTATGTGTTTTCTTGGAAACATTCTATCATGTGTGGAATATCGTCGAAAATAGCATGTCATGCATTAAATGTGAACCCCAAATGTCTCCCTATGAAACAGAAGTGGCATAGCCTGGGTCCATAACAATCCACTGTGTTGAAAGAAGAAGTGGATAA
Organism: Allium cepa; assembly: GCA_030765085.1. Lineage (NCBI taxonomy): Eukaryota > Viridiplantae > Streptophyta > Magnoliopsida > Asparagales > Amaryllidaceae > Allium > Allium cepa. The sequence goes on along the minus strand of CM060941.1, from coordinate 780,787,320 downwards.
GCTAAAAGCCAATGGCATCATCCATGACGCTCTATACCTAAGTTGGTATCCAATCCAGTCCTAGTCAAAAAATCCAACAAAAATTGAAGGAAGTGTATCGACAATTCAAACCTGAATAAACCATGTCCAAGGACAGTTTTCGGCTATAAAAGGTTGATCAACTAGTAGATTCAACCATCGGCCATGGATTACGATTATCCATGGATGCTTATTTTGACTATAATTAAATTCTAATGAATATCCTGGACCAGGAGCATGCCAACTTCATAACCAACCTGGGACTGTACTACTATTTGGTCATGCCATTCAATTTAAAAAAGGCCAAATCCACCCACCAGAGATTGGTAAATTCCATGTTTAGAGATTAGATCAGATGTTCAATGGAAGTCAACATGGACGATTTGCTAGTGAAGTCATGGAGATCGAAGAACCATTTAAAAGACATTTCAGAAAAGTTTGGCCTGCTTCGAAGATATGGAATGAAACTCAACCCACTGAAATGCTTATTCGAAGTTAAATTGGGGAAGTTCTTGAGTTTTATCGTGAACTCGAGTGGAATTGAGGCCAATCTGATGAAGATTGAAGCCTTGATAAATGTCGAAGCTCCAAAGATGATAAAGGAGGTGCAGTGTCTCAACGGGGAGATAGCCACACCAAGTCAATTTATTTCAAAGTCTATAGATAAATATATACCATTCTTTGATGTCCTCAATGTGGGAAGAGAAATATTGGCTGGATGGAAGAATGTATGGATGACTTTCAAGCCTTGGTTGACCATCTAGAAAGTCCGCCTATCTTATCAAAATCTTTGGAGGTAGAAGATTTTTTTGTTTATCTAGTAGTGTCAGTTCATGCATTTAGCGCTACCCTTGTACATGAAGAAACTAGAATTCAAAGGCTATTATATTGTATCAACAAGTGATTGGCAGGGGCGGAAAGATATTGCCGAAAATTAGAAAAAATGGTTTATTTCTTGTTGATCGCATCAAGGAAACTCGGTACCTACTTCCATGCTCATCCGATTAAAGTGCTGACTGATCGGCCTTTAAAACAGGTCTTATAACAAACTAAGACTTCTAGGAGATTATTGAAGTGGAACATCAAATTGAGTTAATACAATACATCGTCCTATCCCCAAAGATAAATCCAAGGCCAAGCAATGAATGACTTTATTGCTGAGTTCACCTCTTAGGATGATAAAAGGGAAGAGGATACGAAGTGGAATGCCCAATGGAAGTTATATATATGGAGCATTCCATGAACATTTGCTCAAGGGCGGGAGTTGGTTCGGTAACCCCCAAGGAATGATCGGCTTGTTATACCCTAAATTTTGAGTTCCTTGCAACAAACAATAAAGCTGAATACAAAGCATTGATCGTGGGGCTTGGGATAGCGAAATAATTGGAAGTTAAAGCTCTGCAATATATAATGACAATCAATGAGTGGTCTGCCAGGTGTGGAAGGAATTTCAAGCTAAAGGAGCAAGGCTAGCACCCTATCCGACGAACGTTTTAGAATTGCTCGATGACTTTGAGTATTAGACGATTACGCATATCCTAAGGGTGGAGAAAATGAAAGTCAATTCAATAGCCAAGCTAGCCTATAATAGGATAAGAAATTCAATGGTTTAGTTCCAGTGGAGGTTTTATAAGCTTCAACCATCGACTAGATAGATTTTTATTGTATCTTGGAGCCTAAATTTAAGAAAGAACCATAGATGACTCCAATAAAGGAATGTCTATTGAAAGGAACCCTTCTAGACTGAAGGAGTAAACAAAGAAAACTCTAGCTCCAAGCTCCACGATTCATTATTCATGAAGGAGTACTATATAGAAGGGGTCTCTCTATTCCCCTTCTATATGTGTCGCCAATGAGGAGGCTAAGAAGGTCCTTGCGGATGTTCATGAATGAGCATGTGGCGACCATACTAGAGGCAAACACTAGCGAAGAAGATTCTTCGCTATGGGTATTTCTAGTCGACTGTCAACGGAGACACAACCTATTTCACCAGAAGGTGTGATCGATGTTAAAGATTCATAAAAATTCCTGGAACCCCAATGGAGATTATGCAAATGGTTATCCCATGACCATTTGCAGTTTAGGGAATTGACATTATGGGTGTGTTACCGATGTTGAAAAGCGGAGCAAAATTTGCCATTGTTGCGGTTGATTATTTTATGAAGTGAGTTGAAGTGTAACTGCTCGCCACAATCAATATGAAGAAGGTGATCAACTTCATTGTCAAAAACATTATCTATCGGTTTGGTATCCCACAAAAAATCGTTTCTGATAATAGGACCCAATTTGACAGTGTACAATTCAAGAACTGCTGCAGCAAATATCGGATATAGAAAAGATTTTCTACAGCCGCACATCCGGAGACAAATAGGCGGGTGGAAGCCATGAACAAAATCATCGAGTCTCTTCTGGAAAAGCAATTGACAAGGGCCAAAGATAAGTGGGTCGAAGAATTGCCTCTGGCGCTATGTGCCTATCGAACGTCCTACAAATCCATGATTCACACTCCATTCACTTTAGCTTAGGGATTGGAAGCCATGATTCCAATTGAGTTGGAAGTGATATCTAATCGAAAGATCCATTACGATCCCAAAAGGAACAAGGAGCTCTTGCTAGTGTCCCTTGATAAGAGCAATAAGAAGTGCAATGAATCTGACTTGAGAGCTGCTGCTCAGTAGAAATGAGTAGCTCAGCATTACAATGAAAATGTCAAAAATTGGACCATTGAGATTGACGATCTTGTCCTTAAACGAACCTTCCCTGGTCCACTGAAAGTAGGCCGAATATGGGAAGGTCTACTTGCTATCAAACATAGGCTTAGAGATGGAACATTCAAGCTAGTAGTTGTTGATGGAATTTCACTTCCAAGGGTGTGGAATAGCGAACATTTATGATGCTATTTCGCTTAAAACTATCTTTGTGCACACTTTGTTGATTTCAATCCAACAAGACACGACTACCATTATGTGGATATAAAATGAATTCAGCTTTGGGATTGATGAACTTATATTCTCATTAGTTAAAACTTGCGCTATGAACAACCACAAAGTTGAACAGCTTACACTCACACAGTGTGTGTGTGTCTGTGTATACAGGTCCCCGGAGGAAGGTATCGATTAGACAGAGCAGTCCGTGACTAGACCTAAGGAACATGATTGTTCCAAGGCATTCAAAGTTCGACGCCAATTATCTCCTTTAACCCATGACTTGGGCATTGGAGTATAAACACATAATGGTCGAATGAGATAGTCTGCCCCAAGAACGTTTCCTAGGGATGGGTAAAACATCAAACCATTGCTCAAAGTTTGGCAAAAATGAAGATTAACATCGAGAGTTAGGTGATATCTGATGCAAACGTTCGAAGATAGATATTGCGATGCCTAGAGTTAGGCAAGTTCTAATGTGAATGTTCAAAGATAGGCGTTGCAACATCTATCCCCACGATTAGGGCATAAGTGATTAACACCTAGAGTTAGGCAATATTAGACAAAAAGCATCTAAAAATAGATGTTCAAAACATCACTCAAGGTGATCAATCTCGGTCGTTTCCTAGAGATGGGTGATACCAAACACAGATGCCTAGAGTTAGGCACCCAAGCTGTAACTCTATTAGCACAATGATATAAACTCTACCGCTAGTCAAATGAATCTCGGCTAAAAACAGGCAATGCAAACTATCAAGCTAGATAAATGAAAACATTTATCGATATATGCATAGATTGGAGCAAGATTTGAAAGAAAATAATTTTATTATTTATTAACATACTTCTTCAAAGCAAGAGCGAGGGCTGCACTCACTCAAGGTCAGCCTATTCACATGAGTTCTGAACAAAATAAAACATGAAAAAAAACCAAGAGAATACAGCTAAGTCTTCTTTTTCTTCTTATCCTCCTTCGCCTTTCTCCAAAAGAGTAAGCGCCAAACGAGCATGGTATCTTCTTACTTATCACTTTGCTTGTTCCTTCCTTGCGGAAATAACCTTTTGGATCCTTCTTCCAATCATAATCGCTTCCTAAGACTTGGGAGTCGTGCCTTAAACACCCCGAGAAGTAGGAATGGTAATGGGAGAAAAGATAGGTTATGTCGGCAGAATGTTATCAATTTTTTTTGTCTTGATCACCTTGGTCAGCATGGCTTTGATCTTTGCATCTCATGCATAGTAGGCCCCGACAAATGCTCAACGACTTTAGCAATGATGATGCCTTCATCTCCCTGGCTCTTATAAAGGTCACATGCAACCTGATCTTCTAAATTATGAATCATTTCGGCATCGGGACCATGGGCGATGCCTGTTGGAGGAGCGGATATGGATAAGGAGTTGATACAATGACAGATTCTATTAGAGTGGCCTATGTTCCCATTGGAAAGCTCACTTCTGGAAAAGAGATAATAACGGGTTGATCTAAAACTTGAAAAATGGAAAAGTAAAGATTATTGACGTCAACTCTATCATATGTGCCATTTCAAATACAGGCGAGGTTAGCGACATACGTCTAGGATATGTTGACTCGATATGAGCTCAAGTGCCACCAGAACCTCCTTCCAGAATAGGGCCTAAAATGGGCAGCATATGAAGCTGAGGCGCATTGGTGGTTGTAATGGGCATCTGAAGAGAGTGCCGAAATAGTTGAGACCCCAGAAGCTGCCCCGGCAGTAGAAACAATAGTAGAGCTAGGAAGAGGAGTGATGATTTCAATAATCAACGACTTTGAAGTAAAAGGAGTAGAGATGTTTACTATTGAATCATGAGAAGCGGATCCGGAACTTTCACCCTGATCCTTTTAAACCCCAATAGCCAACTTAGGGTATAAGGTAAGCTTATCGACCGTAACCTCTTCTAGGTCCCCTTCATTCAAAAGGTCGAGTTTGAACTTCTCCTCATTGACCACGACTCCATCAGAGTGGTCTTACTCCTGTCTCATGATCTCTTCCCAAGCCATAGACAAAGCCCGGGGATATACCTCATCCAACCATTTTAGATTTCCAAACTTGATAGTATTTGCATTGTACTGCATAAGAATAGGATTAAGTCCAAGTTTAACTCTATTATTCATTGCCTTAAACTATTCTTCAGTAACCTTCACTCGGGCCTCTACATCATCTCTCGCTTTGCGACCATCTAGTAACTCCTCATAGTAACCTTAGGCATGGGTGAGAGCATCATCCTTTTCTTTCTTCTCATTATCCAATAGCTTTTTCAACGTACCTATTTCTAAGGCCTGCTCTTTCACATTTTTCATAAATAGTTCATTTTCCAACGATAGAGTGTGGCTTCTATGATGAGCAACTTCGATTTTCCTTTGCTGGTTTTGGCAATCCTCCTCAACAAACTTAGTCAGATCTTCTTCTTGGCATTAACCAACAAAGCGTTAGGTCCCTCAACCTCCTTGTCAAGGATAGAGATGATGAGTTGTCCGATTCTTGGATTTCCTTCATCCAATCAAGCTTCACTTTTCTTTTGTAGGAGACTTCAAAATTAGCCTCAGTTATTTTCCTTCACTTGAAATATTTTTTGTATACATTGTCCACATAAGCCACGACATCGGACTTGACCCTCGAAAGGATATCCTTTAGATAAGGAATAAAGAAAACATCATAGAAGAAAATTTCTAGAAAAGCGCGCTTCATGGCAGCCACATAAGGATTGGAAATGGCTTTCCTTTCTATGGTAGTGGCAGAGGTTTCAATCGGTCTCTTATCAGATCTCAAATGAGGAAAATTAGAAGCAACCATCCTAGACGACTACTCAAGCGTCATCGCATATGAAAGGATATCATAGTTTGTTTTTAATAGAGGAACTGAAATAGGGTCGGTCGATATCTTAATGGACGGGACATGATCGGGTCTCACGAGTGCATATCCATGCTATTCGACAAGGATGAATGACCTGCATTGTGGAGATGACTCACGACACTTATAATCTTTGTCCCATCGGCTTGAGTGCCTTCCCAAATAAGAGTCATGGGATGAACTGTAATGACCTCGAATTTTCGATCCCGAAAATTCTAAATAGTTAGAAAAAGAAGAAAAGAGATAGAGGAAGAAACAGAAATGAAACACAAAATCTCACATTCGCAGCGGATCAAAATAAAATATCAAATAAAATAACAGTCATACAAGGAAAAAAGGTATCGGTTAATTTCAAATATACATCAGAGTTACAGCATTTCACAATCACTGGACAGTTAAAATAACTTGTCCCAAATAAATAACAATATATCACAATGGAATACACTCCATACGTTCCTGCCATCCCGCTCGCCTTCCAAGTTCCAGAACGTCGTTACTAGAAAATCTATAATACTCGATCTGACCCAAGGCTGATCGATCGTGGGGGAAAGGTTGCTTGGGTTTTCGGTGAGGCCGTGGGCGAGGTGGCGAATCCTTTGATGGTCGACATTGCCTGGACGTGATGAATTTGGATCGGAGATTTCTGTTTCAGTTTGAACTGGTAGGCACGATTTTGATTTCGAGCCTATGTTGGAATCTGGGTGGTTTGGATCGAATGAGGAGATGGCCGATGACTTGTTGCTGGAGGTAGTGGATGCCGGAGCGTCGCCGACGATCGGTGCACGTGCACCAGTTTCCTGTGCACTTGAGTTTGGGTTTTGGGACGATGGGTTTATCTTGAGTTTTCACTCGAGGTAGAGTAGGGTTTAGCTCAGGCTTGCTTCGTGTTGTTTGCGGGAGTGTTTAAGCATAACAGTTAAAATTTAAACAAGTTTTTTTTTAAAAAAAAGAAGGAAGGAAACTCAAGTAAAGGGTGGAAAATCTCGGGTATTAGTAAGGGGAAACTTGGGTTTGCCTTGGGTAATATGATTTATATTTTCAAAGTTTTTAAGTTTAACAAAGTCAAGTTTAAACTAATTATCTTTAAACTATTTTAAGTAATAATTGAGTATTTAATGTTTGTTACTTAAAGCTGAGAAATTTATTTTAAGTTTTAATTAATTAAGTTAATCCTTAAGATGTTTTAAAGAAAACTTAATTAAGCAGGTAATTAAGTAGTTAATTGAAAGGATATAGTGTTTTAATTTTTAACTTTAAGGCTTTTTAAGTTAATGATAATTTAATTCCAAGGTTATTAAGAAAGATTGTTGATGATAATTAAGAGGATAATTAAGATAAATGATTTATCATTTAATTAATTGATTGATTATTAATTAAAGATTAATTAATTAGTAACTAAATATTAATTATTGGTTAATTGATTGATAATTAAGAAGTAATTAATTAATAGTAAAAGGTTAATTAATCAAGGTAATTAATTAAGGTTAATATGATTAATTAAGGTTAATTAATCAAATGTAATTAATTAAGGTTAATTAATCAATGTAATTAATTAAGGAGTGGTTATAATTAATTAAAGTTAATTAAGCAGGATTGAAGGTAATTAATTTAGTCAAGGGATTAAATTTAATTAATTAAAAAATTTGACTATCAATCTGGCCTATAGATGATAAACTTGAATTGAATACCTTGGTTTGTCTGAATATCTCTAATATTGAATTGTGATGTATTGTGATATGATATGATGGGTCGAACTTTGATATTATGAGTTATGTATCGTTAATTGATTTGCTGTCAGAATATGGGAACCTATATTTAAATTTGATTTGTATCCGCTTAAACAACTAGGATTAAGATGACACTGAATTCGAAGAGACCGGGGTTGGGTATCAGTAATACCCGAAACCTTCGATTGGTAATTCTAAATTTGAGTTTAGAACCCAACATGCTAGAATTGGAATAAATTATGTAAATTAGCCTTTAATAAGCAATAATACTTAGATATTGTTTGTAATAAGTGATGGACTTTGAGAACTCGTAGGAAGGGTGCGAGTTACCTTGGTTTGCAAATAAGTATATAACTTTGTATTTCATACTATATGGGTTTACTCACGCAGGTTTCCAGCCTGACCTGGGTGTTACTTTGATGTAATGCTCGGGTCAGACCAAGTATTAAAGCTTTTCAAGATAGGACGTTCTGGAGCTCAGGAGGCGAGCTGGATGCCAGGACGTATGGAGTATTTCGTTGTGTATATCATTGATTGTATTTCTGGACAAGTTAATTTTAACTGTCCAGTTTTTGAGTAATGACTGTAACTCTGATGTATTGAACATAATTTAACCGATACAGTTAGATACAGTTTTCCGTTGTATAACTGCTATTATTTCATATTATATTTTGCCGCTGCGAATGTGAGAATCTATGATTTGTTTCTATTTCTTCTTCTACTTTTGTTCTTCTTACCCTAACAATCTCGGATTTCTGGCGTTCAGATGCTCAGCACTTATTCAGTGAACGTATTGGTGTTGAATTTTCGAGGTCGAAAATTCCGGTCATTACATTTGCTATTAGAGCAAGGTTTCGATCTTCGGACCTACGGGTTATGGGCCCACCACGCTTCCGTTGCGTGGATTTCTTTTCTAATACAAGTGTCAATATTCATTCATCATTCCTAAAAGCCCATAATTACCTGTCGAATGTCTCTGCACTGATTTTTCACTCGATTTTCGACGGCGAACCTGAAACGACCCAAAATTTTCGATCTCGAAAATTCGACACTAGTTCGTTCACTGAAGAAGTGTCGAGCATTCGAACCCCGGAAATCCCAGATTGTTAGGGTAAGAAGAACAGAGGCAGAAGAAGAAGCAGAAATAAATCACAGATTCTCACATTCGCAACGACAAAATATAATATCAAATAATAGTGGTTATACAAAGGAAAACTGTATCAGTTAATTTACATCAATACATCAGAATTATAAAATTTCGCAATCACTGGACGGTTAAAATAACTTGTTCAAAAAATACAATCAATAATATACACATTATAATAGAAAACATATTTATTTGTTAAAGACAAATTTTGCCAAATTGGATAATTATAAAGAAGATCACTAAACAAATATTATCAAATTTCAATAATTATATCAAGAGATTAGGAAACAAATATTTATCCAGATATTTATAATTCAGTAATTATTATAGCTCAAATCCATTCATATACATTTTTATATATTATTGATTGTATTCTAGGACAAGTTATTTTAACTGTTCAGTGATTGTGAAATGTTGTAACTCCGATGTATTGATGTATATTAACTGATACAGTTTTCTTTTGTATAACTGCTATTATTTGATATTATATTTTGCCGCTGCGAATGTGAGAATCTGAGATTTGTTTCTGTTTCTTCTTCTACCACTATTCTTCTTACCCTAACAATCTGGGATTTCTGGTGTTCGGATGCTCGGCACTTCTTCAGTGAATGAATTTTTGTCGAATTTAACTTGGACGAATTTTACAGTTCTTATCTCCATTCGCAGCGAAATATAACTTAAAAATTATTTATGATGATTACTTGTCCTAGATAAGCAAATTAGAGAAACAAATGTAATGCTCCGATACCAAATGTAATGACCCAAAATTTTCGACCTCGAAAATTTCGCACTAATACATTCACTGAAGAAGTGTCGAGCATCCGAACGCTGGAAATCCTAGATTGTTTGGGTAAGAAGAATAGAGGTAGAAGAAGAAATAAAACAAATCACAGATTCTCACATTCGCAGCGGCAACATATAATATCAAATAATAGCAGTTATATAAAGGAAACCTGTATCAGTGTAATTATATTCAATACATCAGAGTTACAGCCATTACATAAAAACTGGGCAATTAAAATTAACTTGTCCCATAAATACAATCAATAATATACACAGCGGAATACTCCATACGTTCTGCCATCCAGCTCGCCTCCTGAGCTCTAGAATTTTCTAACCTGAAAATCTATAATACTCGGTTTGACCCGAGCATTACATCAAAGTAACACACGAGTCAGGCTGGAAACCAGCGTGAGTAAACCCATATAGTATGAAATACTAAGTTAAATCATTCATACACTAGAAACCAACAAACATCACTAGCTATCCGGACACAAATCCGAATAAGCCTTCCTAAAACTATCCAGAGTCTCCCAGGTATGGTCTCTGGGATCCTCGCTCCACTGGACCTTTACAAGCTTCACCACGTTGCTTTTGAGTTGCCTCTCATCTTGATCAACGATCTGGACAGGATGCCTAACAACAGATAAGTCCGGTTCAATCTCTAAGTCTTCTTGCAAAAACATCTCATTCTTTTTTAGGGAAGTGTCTATGTGTCCTAGACCATAGCGAGATAGTTCCTTAAATTGAGTCTCATATTCTGCTATAGTCATGCTTTCTTGCATCAAATCCAGAAAATCTCTATATAAACGGGTCTTTCCAGCGGTTGGCATGAACCATTCCTCAAACAATTCCTTAAATCTACTCTAAAAAATGTCATCCTTTAAGATATTCACTGTAACTGCATCCCACCAAGCTACAGCTCCTTCTTGCAATTTCCATGAAGCGATTACTTTCTTCTGCACGTTAGACAAATCCAAACTCTTAAAAATGCGCTCGCATGAGCGTAGCCAAGCCTGGACCTCAATTATAGTCTCCGATACTTTAAAAGGTCTCCCTCCAAGGTTGGTGAAATCTTTACACAAAGCTGTAAAACTAACCCGAGGCAGTGCTAGATTCACAGCCTCGCTAGCATTCTGACCTCTTCCATCATTGGTCGACGTGCTTCCTACTACTATGATGTATAAGACTATGTAATGTTATGTGATATACTATATTTTGTTCCGTTTCCGCTGTGAGTTTCTGATGTTGTCGTTCTTTCTTTCTATCTTTTCTATTTCTACCTATTTCTTTTCTTATTGATGATGCGTCTTTCTATGGAACCTAAGGCGGGTCGTCACATTTGGTATTAGAGCGGAAGGTTAAACGAGAATCTTGGCTCTGGTGGGCGTACTCATTAAAGATAGGGTTAGTGTACCCTAGAGTGAGTTGAATGTGCGTGTGTGTGTGTGTGTATCTGATGGAGAGTGTACTTGCTATTTTCTTATATAAAGGATTTAGTTGATTTAAATTTGGATTTTACTTGCTGTTTGAAATCATGTTTGAAGTGAAGTGATAAGTTTTGTATGTATACAAATATGAATGTGTGTGTGTATGAATGTGACTGCACATGTCTGGAAACAAACATATGTATCTCTGTTCCCAAGTTATATAGGTTTCAAAGCTGTTAAAAATCAAAATCTCATCATCAGATCATCTATTGACTTGGATATCTAAATGAAACAAGTTTGAATTGGCAAGATCAAAATTTTAAAAATATTTTTAAGTGTTAAAAATGAATGGGCTTACTGTGTTTTTAAATTTTTACTGGAAATTTAAAAACACAGCAAACACATTCATTTCTAACACTTAAAAATATTTTTAAAATTTTGATCTTGCCGATTCAAACTTGTTTCATTTAGATATCGAAGTCAATAGATGATATGATGATGAGATTTTGATTTTTAACAGGTTTGAAACCTGTATAACTTGGGAACAGAGGTACATATGTATGTTTCCAGACATGCACAGTCACACACACACACACACACACACACACACACACACACATATATATGTATGTATACATTCATATTTGTATTCATACAACAGTTATCACTTTACTTCAACATGATTTCAAACATCAAGTAAAATCCAAATTTATGAAAGATTTACTCACCAATTTTTTTGAGAGAACCCTGTTTTTGACTTTTATCTAGAAATTTAGTTTGATGATCTGTATTTGAATTTGATTTGTAATGCCCTAGGTTTAGAACTGAAACTTGAATCTGATCTTGTTGAGATGATCTTTGCTTCAAGTTTGAGTTGTTGGATTTGGATCTGAAGCTTGCTTATCTTGCTTCCTTATAACGCAACCCCGATCACTCTAGAACCTTCGGCCATCATAATTTGCTCAAAAACCACTTTCTGGTCAAACCTCAATATCTCACTTGAAATCCAACTAAAAATTTGATTTTCATTTTAAAAATCATATTTCACAAAGTCGATTCATGTTATATTCCTGAAACAGCAAATTAAAATGTTTGATTTTAACATGTTTAAAAGAAATTTCACTGTCTTCCCATTTTTCAGATAAACTTCCAAATAATTTACTTAAATTCTTTTTTAAGATTATATCTATGACTAAGCAAACATTTATTATTTAAAAACTAAACCCTATCAAAAATCAGAGTAAGAGACAATGAATTTTGATCTAAACTTTAAAATCCTGTAACAAGAACAGGGAAGAACAAATATAACCCAGACATGTACACCTGTATATTAACTATATACATTCAACTTATATACAGAAATACCACTTATAGATACGTACACAAGCAAGCATCATTCATCTTAGAAATTTCACAAGCAACAGACAATTATTTACTTAAGTTTTTAAATAAATGTTTGCTCGCCTGTTATAGATCTTTTGAAATAGTTTTGAATTTTGAAAACTTGAATTGTTTTGATTCCTGAAAGCTTGTAACTAGAAATCCTTTTTTGTTACTTTGAATAATGAACTGGAATCACTTTGTTGTTGAGGAAGTTTAAATTTGAAACAGAGATGATCTTCTTTTGATTACAGGTTGCTTGCTTTGTTGATCTTTGTTACAGGCTTTGTTGTTTGAGAAGGTTGCATGATATTCCAGATTGAATATTTGATTTGGAATAAACAAAGATAAATAGATATGAAAACACTATAAGTTGGAAATTATAAGTATATAAGTGTGTATATACACATGTGTGTGTGTGTGTGTGTGTATCTGTGTGTGTGTGTGTGTCATGTATGGAAATTGGTTGTTTGGAAGGAAGTTATGTGTGATCTCAAACATGTTTTAGATCTGGGAAAGGGTAGTGAATGCTATTGATGGATGTTTTTAAATAAAGTGGATGTTTATTTATCCTAATATCATTCTATTATTATTAATAATTTTGAAATTGTGAATTGTGTAGTTTAAAATGAATTAAGAAATGGATTGGAATAATATATATCCATTGCAGAAAATTAAATGAAAATAGAACCTTACTCAAGAAATTGAACTTGTGGAGATGAAATTACTTTGAAATTAAGATTTAAATGTTCAAAAGGAACTTGGAAATTTAAATTGTTAAGGATTTGTTTCAAAAATTGAAATTGTGTAATAAATTGGATTTCAAAGATTAAATCTTTTAAAAAGGACTTGAATTGTTATTTGAACCTAGAAATAGGTATGGAGAAGTAAAGGTAATTAAGTAGTTAATTGAAAGGATATAATGTTTTAATTTTTTTAACTTTAAGGCTTTTTAAGTTAATGATAATTTGATTCCATGGTTATTAAGAAAGATTGTTAATGCTAATTAAGAGGATAATTAAGACAAATGATTTATCATTTAATTAATTAATTGATTAATAATTAAAGATTAATAATTAAAGATTAATTAATAAGTAATTAAAGATTAATTATTGATTAATTGATTAATAATTAAGAATTAATTAATTAATAGTAAAAGGTTAATTAATCAAGGTAATTAATTAAGGTTAATGTGATTAATTAAGGTTAATTAATCAAATGTAATTAATTGATGTTAATTAATCAATGTAATTAATTAAGGAGTGGTTATAATTAATTAAAGTTAATTAAGAAAGATTGAAGGTAATTAATTTAATAAGGGGATTAAATTAAATTAATTCAAAACTGTTGACTATCAATCTTGCCTATAGATGATAAACTTGAATTGAATACCTTGGTTTGTCTGAATATCTTTGATATCGAATTCTGATGTATTGTGATATGATATGATGGGTTGAACTTTGATATTATGAGTTATCTATCGATAATTGATTTGTTGTCAGAATATGAGAACCTATATTTAAATTTGATTTGTATCCACTTAAAAAACTAGGACTAAGATGACATTGAATTCAAAGAGACCGGGGTCGGGTATCAGCAATACCCGAAACCACTTCGATTGGTAATTCTAAATTTGAGTTTTGAACCCAACAGGCTAGAATTGGAATAAATTACGTAACTTGGCCTTTAACTAAGCAATAGTTCTTGGATATTGTTTGTAATAAGTGATAGACTTTGAGAACTCGTAGAAACGGTACGAGTTACCTTGGTTTGCAAATAAGTTTATAACTTATTATTTCATACTATATGGGTTTACTCATGCTGGTTTCCAGCCTGACCCGGGTGTTACTTTGATGTTATGCGCGGGTCAGACCGAGTATTACAGATTTTCAGGTTTGAACGTTCTGAAGCTCAGGAGGAGAGTTGGATGGCAGGACGTATGGAGCATTCCGCTGTGTATATTATTGATTGTATTTCTGGGGCAAGTTAATTTTAACTGTCCAGTTTTTATGTAATGGTTGTAACTCTGATATATTGAGTATAATTTAATTGATAGAGTTTTCCCTTGTATAACTGCTATTATTTGATATTATATTTTGCCACTGCGAATGTGAAAATTTGTGATTTATTTCTTTTTCTTCTTCTACCTCTGTTCTTCTTACCCTAACAATTTGGAATTTTCGGCGTTCGAATACCAGGGTAACTCATACTTTCTACGAGCTCTTACTTAATTTTAGTAAATCATTTATCACACAGTAGATCTTAGAATTAATGTATATGTTACTCAATTACTTTCCAGCCTGTTTAATTCCACATATCAAATTTATAAAGAATTTAGATTACAAATCGAAGTGGTTTTGGGTATTTATCGATAACCGACCCCGGTCTCTTCGAATCCAATATCATATTTAATTCAAATTATTTAAATGATTTCAATTCAATTTAAAATATAGGTTGCCCCGTTTACATAGTAATTCATCATTAACAGATAACCCACACCTCTCAGTTTAATCCTAACATATCATATCACAGAATATTACAAATTATCTGACAGATATTTATCTAATCATTCAATACAACTTATCTATTCATAAGCAAGACTTATAAGTTGAACAATTCCTAATTAATTTAATTAATATCCAATTAAATTAAATTAATTACTCTAATTACCTCTAATCTTGCTTACTCAACATTAGTTAATTACAAACCGATAAATAACTCAACCTTTAACTATCCATCTTAATTAATATTCCTTAATTAATTATCCTCTAATTACATTAAGTAATTAGCCATAGATTAATTATCCTTAACCATCCACATTAATTAACCTTTAACTACTCTCATTAATTATTAATTATAATTAATTACATTAATTAATTACATAAATTAAGTTCCTATGACTCGCTTAATTTACCTTAATTAATTATAATCCATTGGTTATTATTAAATTAATGAGATTAATTAACCATCCTTAAATTATTCTTATCAATTAATCTTCAGTTGTTTACATAAATTAATTTCATAATTTAATTTACCTTTAATTATTTATTTTAAATAATCGTCCTTTAATGGATTTTAATAAATAATCATCCTTATACATAATTATTCAAGTTAATCAAATTAAATTTCAAATCTTTGTCTCTATAATATATATTGCAAACTATTTGAAATCTTCATTACAGTTTACTTTGAAAAGCTTATTTAACAAATTTCTTTTATGCTTTAAAGAACTTGATTAATGATCTATATAGGAAACTTATCTAAAATCTCAATTAAATTTAAGCGGGCCGAAGCCCAAACCTGATAACCGCCTATCATCTTCCCCCAAATCCTCGAATGAACTCCGATCCTGTTCCATCTCCAAGCATGTAACACAAAATCGAACGTCACAACATCCCCACTTGAAAATCAATACTCTCGCGATTCAATTGAGACCATCACCGAGTCATCCGATTCGCACCATCTATCTCATTGAAGAACAACCCATCCTGCCTGAAATCATCATGCACGATGACATGCGTGCACATGTATGTCTCCATCACTGACCACCTCACCACCATGACACCACCACTCAGTCACCCATCATCACCCGATCTAGATTTGCCCCTTCGCCAAACAATAATCATCTCCTATCGAAATTCAACCTCTAGCGCAACCCAAACTCAACCCAGAAATCAACACTCTCCACTGATCGACCCATTGCATCGTCCACCGACCTTTACAGCACATGCCACCTACCTCCGGTGAAGGCCCTATCATGCAGCTACCTTCGAGCCAAAACACCCAACCTCCGGTTGCATATTCTCTTCACAAACCCCTCACGATTCTATCCTGGCCGAGCTACCTAAAAACCCTAGATTGCCATTGCCCTCTCACCACCACGACGTTCCAGAAAATTCTGGACTATTTTCCCGATGATCCTCACTTCACAAGCCACCTCTAGCCTCGACCACGACAACCACTTCTCCCCCGATTGCCGGTAATTTCCAAAAATCCACTTCCTGTTCAACTTCCAATTTCTCAAACGATACAAAACTAAAATCTCAATTCTTCCTTTAAAATTCATGATTTAATTTAACTAATTTAAATAATATATATCGTGCACGCTGATTTCATCATCCAGCAAGATTAATGACGAATGGATTTAATTAAGTTATTTTCAAGCAATAATAATAATGACTTTGATAAGATTAATTAATTAAACTATTGTAAAAAGCTTTGGTTGAATTAAAGGTAAAATTAATTAAACGTTAATTAATTTAGGATAATCAACCAATAGGATAATTACTTAATGGAAGCAATTATGGATAATTAATTGGTAATTAAAGGATGATTAATTAATGGTATGAAATTATTTAATGATTTGGTAAGTTGGATTAAAAATAAAGTAATTGAAGTAATTAGTTTAAGTTATTTAAATTAATTAGAGATGTGGTGACAAATTAATTTTACTTATGAATGATTGAATGATATTGTATGCCTTAGATTAATTGGCATCTTTGATATGTGATTTGTGATGCTATGTGATATGTTATGCTTGGGTTGAACTGTGATAATATGGTTTGTCTATCTGTGATGAATGGCTTTGAAAATATGTAATTCTGGATATAAATGGAATTGTTTAAACTTAAACAGAGTTGTTTTTAAGATAAATTTGGATTCGAAGAGACCAGGGTTGGGTATCAGTAAATACATGAAACCACTTAGATTTGGAATCTATAATAATTCTTTATGGATTTGATTTTGAAGTAATTAGGCTGGAAAGAAATAAATGATGTAAATTTGGTCATTTAATTTGAGTAATAATACTTAGATATGATTGTAAGATGTGTATTTGACTTTGGCAAGTTAAGAACTCATTGTGAGATACTAGTTACTCCAAGTTTTAAATAAGTTTTATGCATTAGTATTTCATGTTAGATGGGTTTACTCAGCTGGTTTCCATCTTGATCCGGGTCATTACATTTGTAACGACCCAGAATTTTCGACCCCGAAAATTCCAGATAGTTAGGAAAAAGAAGAAAAGAGATAGAAGAAGAAACTGAAAACAAGGGGAGTTTATCAATTATATATACATAACTTTGTTTATGCCAAATCAATATTCAAGCTTGATTACTCTATAAGGTCACTTACCATATTACTTACTTCCATAAAGTAAATTTTTAAACACAGTAATGCATCTCGATAGATAACCACATTATCACTGTTCAACCCAATCATGTCACAAAACATTTCATAACAGAAATATCAAATAACCCAAGGCATTCAATATCATTCAATCATTCATAAGCAAGATTAATTAGTCACACCATTCCAATTAATTTAAATAAATTAAATTAATTTCTCTAATCACTTTTAAATCCTGCTTACTTAACATTAATTAATTACAAACCATTAATTAATCATCCCTCAATTATCCTCTTTAATTACATTAAGTAATTAGCCTTTAATTAAAAACACAACTTAATTAACCTTCTCACATTCACATTAATTACATTTATCCTTAATCAATTTCTCAAATGAATTATCCTATAATCACTTACATTGATTAATTATCCTTTACTTAATCACACTCATTAATTAGCTACCCTTAACTAATTGCCCTAATTAATCAATCCTTAATTAATCAATCCCTTAATTAATCAATCCTTAATTTATTAATTGATGATTCTCAAATCACTTTTCTTAATTAATTATCATTTCAATTAATTACATTTATTAATTAACCTTTAATTAATAATCAATTAATTAACTAATTAATAATCCTATTCACCCAACACTAAATGATTTTAAGATAATTCATTCATCTTAATCACCTTCTTAATCATTATTAGAATTTAATAAACTTTGGAATTAATTCTCATTAACTTAAAAAGCATTAAGATTAATTTAAAATTTTAAAACACTTAATCTTTTATTTAAACTACTTAATTATTTGATTAGTTAAGCTTTTTTTTAAAACATCTTAAGGATAAACTTAATTAATAACTTAAAGTAAAGTTATCAACTTTATAAACAAACATTTAAAAATCAGTTACTATTTTAAATAGTTTAAAGCTAATAAATTTTAAACTTAACTTTGTTAAACTTAAAAACTTGTTAAAAAATTGATTAATAAACAGAGACTAACCCAAGGTTTACTCGAACAAAACCTGAGCGTTGCTCTTCAAATCCGAGTTCCTTCTTTTTTTAAAACTTAGTTTAAATTAAAAAACTGTTATATTAAAACACTCGCGCAAACAACACGATAACGAACCCACTCAAGTGCATATACATCTGGTGTACATGCACTGATCGCCGGCGATGCTCCGGCATCCACGACCACCACCCACAAGTCCTCGATCATCTCCTCCTTCGATCACTACCACCCAATTCCTAAAATGATCATGAAATCGAGATCTGACTGGATCGAACCCACTCGAACAAAATATTCCAACCATAAATCACCTCGTCCAGGTGACGCCGACCACCAGAGTTCTCCAAATTCCATCAAAAGCTTCACCAATGTTCTATGCTCGTTTCCCACCACGACTAGACAATTCCGATGCATTGACGATAGCGCGGCAGCATGATTTCCCTCCTCGACCAAAAATTGAGACAAAACCCTAGTTCGACCATCTCACGCCACCACGGTGGTCGTAAAATTCTACGACCATTTTTACCGTGACCTTCGACCTCTCTTCTTGCTTCCGTAAAGGCCTTGACCACCCAGTTCACTATGATCACCAGAAATCGACCCAAACATGAATTCTGTTCATCATAAAATTTCTCTTGAATTACCAACTTAAAATTCATGATTCCTCATTTAAAAATCCTAGTTTTTGATAACAATTCAGATGATATACCTGAATCCACAAATTTATCAAATCGAAATTTAGAGATATATAAGTTTTTACTGTAAATTCCACATCCTAGTTGAAACTGTCATCAAGTTCTATTCAAAGTATTTTTAAAATTCAAATCTTATTATTTCTAGCAATTTTGTTTAAACTCCATGACATATAAAGAATCAGAGAAATATCAATTGATTTTTGAATTATATTGCACCCAATAATTGAAGAATAGAGCAAAACACTGCAACATTGACATGCGCACAAATATATCCATATACACACACACATATACATATAACCATTTAATCAACCATGCCAACAATTATCACTGATTCTAATTTAAGTTTTACTACATGCATTAGGATTTTCAGTAGAGTTATATATTTCTTTGTTTACTCACCTGTAATTGGAAAACAAAGAACAGAGAAAGCTTCTGATGATGAACTGGAATTTGTCTTGCCACTTGATTTACATTTGCTTGCTGATCTTGATTTGAAACTAAGTTGAATTCACTTGAATTTTGTTGCGCTTCAGGTTTGAGAACTTGAAAAAAAATTTGATTTTTGTTTGATTGCTTTTCTCATATTTTTCTTTTCTGGTTTAGTTACAGGCTTTTGTTTTCTTACGTTTTGAATATGAAGAGATAAAAAAAATGAAAGAGAGGGATGAAGAAATATATAGCCTAGCTAATCTTTTATTTATTACTTAAAGGAAATAAAAAAAGAAAAGATTGACACTTGTTTGAATAACTTACACTTGTAATTACATGAATTCCTAAGCTTACATTTGTAATTATAATGTACTAATATGTTTTAATATATTTTTATATAATATCTATAATTTAGTTTACATTTATTCATGTCTTTATATTTAACCTTTTTCCTTATTTATCTATATATTACTTTAAAGACAATGATACAAAACTAATTATATACCAAAAAATAATCATACATACATATTATTTTTAAATCCAATTTATTTTTAAGATGTTTACATTTGAATTTCAAATTCAAGTTCAAATTCTAGTTTAAATCTACTCTTATATGTTTATAAACAAATAGAAATTTCATTTGTTTGAAAAAAGAATAAATTAGATTATTAAATTCATGTTGCCAAAATTCTGGGTCATCACATTCCTTCCCGCTTTGAATCGTTTTGTTTTGTCCCCAAAAAGGAATAAAGCCAGAATTTATTCCATACTTAAAATCAGATAAATAACTCTTTGATCGCTTTTTAACTATAAACTCTTTTTGTTAAGAATTTTTAAAACACTTTAAAATCTATATTACTAAAAATAGTTTTATAAAAATACTTTTTATAACTCGATGTTTCAACATGTCCATCCTCGTTCTCACAGAAATTCGGTCCTACGTTGATCGGGCGTAGGACTGAAAACCTACAAGTACATGGTAAATCCGTTTTCAACACCCAGTGAAAATACTTGGAAAATAATTTATTGAAATATAGAAAACATTTTTGAAAATAGAGGAAACATCTTTGATGGGAATGCTATGGAAATCATCACCCCTTCCATGGTCACAGTTAACCTGATGGTTACGCTGCCATCTCGACAAAATCCATATATAACTGTAGGCACTCTACGCCCCTCGATTACACCATGGAACCCGCTATAGATCGCAGCTACACCCGGGGTTACGTTGCCATCATGACAAAAACCCATGTAACTATAGGCATCAACGCCCTTGAATTTCGCTGCCAAATAAAATGAAACTTCTCCACGACCATAGATCGCCGTCTACCAATGTTACGTTACCTTCCCGGCAATATCAAACGTTGACCGTTAACACTCACCCCCACACGATTTCCGCTATGGTCCATAGTAGATCGCAGCGACATCGAGTTAGACTGTCGTGACAGCATAACCCAAATGCCTATGTAGGCATCAGCACCTTCGACTTTCGCTACCCAATAATCCTCAAGAACTGCAGTTTGTCCGAACTTCCTCACAGGATCCACTATAGAGCCTCCCTTTGAGGCTCAAGGCAGTACCATTGGTATGGTACTCCTAAAAGTTCATTTCAAGGGAGCGCCTTTTTCCCCAAAGCCATTCTCAAAACACTTTATACTACACACAAATAGTATTTTCCAAATCATACACCTAGTATGAATCCCATATAAATCTCCTTTTCTCAAAACCAATTATTCCAAAATCGATAATTCTTAAGCTAGGCTTTCCAAATTTCCAAAATGATTTTTCCCCAAAAATCAAAAGCCTTTCCAAAATCCATAGGTTCCAAAACCTTTTCCCCAAAATCATTCTCATAAGATCCTTTATACATATTAAATATATATAACCTTGAAAAATCTTTTGAATCACTTAATACTTGTATAAATTCCCTTTTTATACTTCAAATACTTTCAAAAAACCCTTTTTCTTCTGGCAATAGATTCAATAAGGGGAGTTTATCAATATAATACACATATATATAACTTTATTTTTTTGCCAAATCAAATATTCAAGTTTGATTACTTTATAAAGTTATTCACTACATTACTTTTTTTTATAAAATGGGTTCTAATCATAGAAATATCCAACTTCCATTTTATTTCATCATTTATTTATCAAAATATACGTTTCCATTTTAAAAATCATTTTACAGTTTTTATCACAAATTTTCAATATCAATTTCATTCAAACCCGTACGATGTACATATATCATCTATACGTTATATCAATCTGATCGCTCACTCGATCACACAATTTCACTTCCGAATTAGAACGTCCACCCGACTTCCTAGTGCGGACTCGGGTCTGGGTTCTTGATAAAAAACTGTCATTCTCTTTGCATAGCCATAACTATGGTAGAGAATTTCCAGAACCAATCAAAAATCCATATCCAGATTCGCCGTCGAAAATCGAGTGAAAAATCCCAACTCGGATCGATATGCTATCTCGAAATTCTATGCTTGAATCTGGATCAAACCGTTATGCGAATAGCATAATATACGTACATCCTACGTATCTATCTTCATTGATTATTAGCTAAATCAATTTCTCCTTTCTATTCACATTCCCTTAGATTCTTACTCATTTATCCACAATTGTCTCAATTTCCATCTGGATTATCACTTCAGTTCATATCTTAATTTGTAATTAATCATAAACAGTTTTCACTATGACCAGCTTATATTTAGAAAATAGCTTGAAAAGTTAAAAATAGATAGGTACTTGAAAAATAATTATTAGTTTGTAAAATAGATGTAAAATAATTAAGTAGTTACAAAATAATTGTAAAGTAGTTAGATAATTGTAAAATAGTTGTAAAATAGTAGTAAGTTTATAAAACAGTTGTAAAATTGTTGTAAAATAATTAAAAAGTTCCACAAGTAGTTGTAAAATAAGTATGAGATAGTTTTGGGTTTTTAAAAGAAAGGTTTTATAGAAAATAGCTAGGAAAATAGATTTAAAACAGTTTACTTTAAAACAATTTATTTAAACAAAAAATAGTTCAGAGCCAAACTGTTCTATTCCCAAACTCCATTTTCAATCAATTTCTTATCCCATTAAATTGATTCAATTCCAATTCTATTTGAAATAACTTCAATTCCTTTCCCAAATTCAAATCAATTCCCATTTCAATTTGAACTCATTCAATCTTCAATTTCATTTCAAATTAATCCAATTCAAAATTTTCATTTGAATTTTAAACTTATTTATCTTTAATCACAATTCCAATTAATTCAAATCAAATTCAATTTGAACTAATTCAATTCAAATCTCAACTTTAAACCATCTCGAATTATATAAATTTGAGTTAAATTTTTAAATGTTGATTTAATCCTTTAAATCAAATTAACCTTTACTTTTAAATTAACAGCTTAAATCTTTAAATCATTTAATTTTGAGTCCAAATTTCAAAATTCCATTTTAAATTACCTTTACTTAACTTATTTCAAAGTTCAAATCATAGTTCAAATCCTTTTTTAAACAATATAATCTTTCAATAACTAATTAATTACCCAAATTTAATTTTGAAACCAATTTTTAGCAATTTTAGTTGCAATTTTATCTTAAACATTCAAAACTTAAGTTCAAAGTGATTTGACTTTCATAAGTTCAATTTTTATCTTCAAAAATCAAAATTACTTAAATAATTTTAAATAAATTTTTTATTTCCATTTAATTTCTACAATGGATATAAAATATCACAATCCACTTCTTAATTCATTTAAAACAAACCAATTTACAGTTTCTTATTATTGATAATAATAGGATGATATTAGGATAAGTCAAAGTAAATAAACATCCAATTTATTTAAAACATCCGCCAATAGCATCTGTTACCCATTCCCAGTACTCAAACCCGTTTGAGACCTTATATATCTCCCTTGTAAATCAACTCATTTAACTTCCCTAAGTTAAATCTCAATTTCATCTTGAAATTTCCAAATCAGGTTGTTCATTCAAACTTATTTAACTTCCTCCAAGTTAAATTAAATTTAGTCCCGTTAACCTTACTCAAATTTGAATTCTTTATTTCAAGTTTTAAATTTCAATCAATATTCTTTCTTACTTATAAGTTTAAAGACTTATATCACTTTGGGTTTTTACATCACACTTCAGGGAAAATCAAAACTCAACACCTTAGAGTTTATTTCAAATCAGCTTTGATATTATGTATCCACATATATACATATTTATTTCTTAGCCCACTAAGCCATGCTTTAAAATTTAAACCACCTTTGGTTTTAGTTCAAAACAGTTTTCTTTAAATCTTTTAAACAACTTCTTACTTTAAAAAAAATAAGATCATATTCAAAAATATTCTGAATAATATCATTTCTTTTAACATTTTGAAAACAATTTCAAATGTTTTAAACTTAAAATTCAAAACTTCAAAATTTAAATCCTATCCCATTTACACGTCATTCTTACCTAAATGTTTACTCCCACAACACATTTCATTTTTGCTTTATCAATGTTTACTAGAAAACAAACATCCCATTATTAAACACAATAACCATTTCATATACTGGTTTGAAACCAATTCTAATTCATCTTATTTGTATAGTTCATTTTATTCAATTCCCATTTAGATATATATATATATATATATATATAAATATATATATATATATATATATGTCACTTAATTCTTATTCAATTTCAATATCCAACAACCAATTATTGCTTTATATAAAAATATAAGCTTTTATAAAAATCATTCATTAAAACCATTTTTTAAAACCACCCACCAAAGCCAAGGTTCTCGCTTAACCTCCCTCTCATACCAAATGTAACAAGCCAAGCCAGTGGCGACCGGTAGGCTTTTTAACCATCCCAGACCCACCGTGGCATACACGGGTACCTCAAATTAGCTTTTACGGCCAACCTCTCGACTCGCAACCAACCCAAGGCCTTATACTACCTCTTAGGGACATATAGGGGGTTAGAGTCTCCTACTCGCCACCAAACATGAAGGAGAACCCCCTATCATGCTGTAATATAGCAAATCCAATCCCGTCATCTTAAATCTAATATCCATGTATTAGAATATTGAAATTCATAGAATAGTTTGATAATTTAAAAGGTTGCCACATTTACATGCATACGCATTATTTGATGTAATGCTCGGATCAGACCGAGTACTATAGCTTTACAGGACAGGATGTTAAGGAGCTCAGGAGGCGAGCTGGATGGCAGGAATGTATGGAGTATTCTGATTATTTTTATTTATCTGGGAAAAGTTAATTTTAACTGTCCACTGTTTGTGTAAAGGTTGTAACTCTGATGTAAATAAATGTAAATTGATAGATACAGTTTTCTTTTGTATAACTGCTACTATTTGATATTATATTTTGATCCGTTGTGGATGTGAGATTCTGTGACTTGTTTTTTGTTTCTTCTTCTATCTCTTTTCTTCTTTTTCCTAACTATCTGGAATTTTCAAGGTTGAAAATTCCGAGTCATTACATTAATCAGAACAGGTTTCAAGCCCTCTATTTTCAAATCCAAGTGAGTAAACAAAACAATACACTGTTTAACTTATTTCATATGATGATTATTTGAAATAATGATGTGATAATTACGGTATAAGTGCAAAATTTTGCTTGCATGCATAACAGTTTTAGAGGTGGTGTGTATGCATGTCAGTGGATTGATTTAGGAAGTCCCTGTTCTTGTTCACGGACACAAAATTCTTTCAAAAATCAAATTGTCTTTTTCTAATCCATTTTTGGGTAAGGTCTTTAATGAAAAATGTTGGTATATAGGTAACATCATTCCTAAAACAGTTTCAAGCTAAGATATTGTGTAAATATTTTGGAATTTGAAATTTACAGTAGAAAATCAACTCAAGCCAAAATTCGATTGTTAGATTACCAGGCTTGAATTATATAATCAAATTCGCATTCTAAAATGAAGAATTTTAATAGTAACATTGGGATTAATTCAAACTGGAATTGAGATGAATTGAAAATGGTTCAATTTGAAATTTATTTGAATTAATTGAAATTGTGACTAAAGTTGAATAAGTAAATTCAAATGGAATTTGATTTGAATTTAGAAAAGAAATTGAGGTTAATTCAACTTGAATTGGGATTGGATCAATTTTAGTGGGATGGGAAATTGACTGGAAATGGAGATTGGGAAGTTGTACAGTTTGGCTCTTGACTATTTTCAAAATAAGTTGTTTTAATATAAACCTATTTTTCCAAGCTATTTACTATACAATCTTTCTTTTTAAAGCAAAAACTATTTTATACTTATTTTACAATTATTTTTGGAACCATTTTACAACTGTTTTATAAACTAATTACTATTTTTGAACTACTTTATAACTACTTACTATTTTAGAACTATTTTGCAATTACCTAAATATCCTATAACTATTTAACTATTTTCGAACTATTTTATTATTACTTAACTATTTTATTGCTATTTTACAACTACTTATCTATTTTAAACTTTTCAAGCTATTTTCTTAATACAAGTTGAATGATCTAATGATGAGATTTTGATTTTAACAGGTTTGAAACCTGTATAACTTGGGAATAGAGATACATATGTCTGTTTCCAGACATGCACAGTCACCTTCATATATATATATATATATATATATATATATATATATATATATATATATATATATATAGACACACACATTCATATTTGTATACATACAACAGCTATCACTATACTTCAAACATGATTTCAAATAGCAAGTAAAATCCAAATTTCTGAAAGATTTACTTACCAATTTTTTTGAGAGAACCCTGCTTCTGACTTTTATCTAAATGAAACAAGTTCGAATTGGCAAGATCAAAAATTTTAAAAATATTTTTAAGTGATAAAAATGAATGGGTTTACTGGAAAATTGAAAAACACAGCAAAAGCAGATTTTGTTCAAAAATTAGTTGATTTAAATTTGGATTTTGATTGCATGACCCTGTTCGTCTTCTTAAATCATGAATTTTAAAGGAAGAATCGAGATTTTAGTTTTGTATCGTTTGAGAAATTGGAAGTTGAATGGGAAGTGGATTTTTGGAAATTGCCGGCGATCAGGGGAGAAGTGGCTGTCGTGGTCGAGGCTAGAGGTGGCTTATGAAGTGAGGATCATCGGGAAAATGGTCCAAAATTTTCTAGAATATCATGGTGAGCGGGCGATGGCAATCTAGGGTTTTTAGGTAGCTCGGCAAGGATAGAATCACGAGGGGGGATTGTGAAGCGAATATGCAACTGGAGGTTGGGTGTTTTGGCTCGAAGGTAGCTGCATGATAGGGCCTTCACCGGAGGTAGGTGGCATGTGCTATAAAGGTCGGTCGATGATGCAACGGGTCGTTACAGTTGGTATAAGAGCAAAAGGTTAAGTGAGAACCTTGGCTCTGGTGGGTGTATCATAAAGGATAGGGTCGGTGGTGCCCTAGAATGAGTTGAGTGTGTATATATATAAGCGCGTACTTGTTATTTTCTTATATAAAGATTTTAAAATTGGATTTAAAATTGAATGATTTTTATATAAGTAAAATTTTCCATATATATATATATATATATATAGAAAATTGGTTGTTGGTTCTTGAAATTTAATAAGTATTTAAGGAATATACATACATATCCAATATAAATTGAATAGAATGAACCATACAACAATAAAGATAGTATATGTATAAATTTACTTGTTAAAGTTTTAAAGCTCAAAGTTTAAAATATAATTTAATAAGATTCCTACTTTCTTTAAATATATATGTATAAGATGTATATGTATAAAAGTATTAAACATATAAAATTGAAATTTCATGTAGATTAACAAGTGTAGATATTAAATTAAGACTTTAAACCATTTGTAAGCTTGATATACATACACTTAATAATTGTAACTTAAGTTAACATGCAAATTAACATGTGGCACTTTTGTTTTCTTTTTAAAAAAATTTATGTAATTAAATATGAAAGAATTATACCAGGTTTTATACAATTAAAAGCATCTTCATCTTCTTTCATTCTCTAAAAATCGAACTGAAAATTAAATCAAAGGAAAAAGAAAAACCAAAAGCTAAACCAACAACTTCTTTCAAAAAAAAAACCTGAAGCAAGATAAGCAAGCTTCAGAACCAAATCCAACAACTCAAACTTGAAGAAAAGATCATCTCAACAAGATCAGATTCAAGTTTCAGTTCTAAACCCAACGCAGTACAAATCAAATTTAAATACAGATCATCAAGACAAAATTCCAGATAGTTAGGAGAAGAAGAAAAGAGATAGAAGAAGAAACATAAATAAAACAGAGAATCTCACTTTCGTAGCGGATCAAAATATAATATCAAATAAAATAACAGTTATACAAGGAAAAACTGTATCAGTTAATTTACATTAATACATCAGAGCTACAACATTCACAATCATTGGACAGTTAAAATAACTTGTCCTAGATAAATAACAATATATCACAGCGAAATACACTCCATACGTTCCTGCCATCCAGCTTGCCTCCTGAGCTCCCGAACGTCCTTACCTGAAAATCTGTAATACTCGGTCTAACCCGAGCATTACATCAAAGTAACAGCCGGGTCAGGTTGGAAACCTGTGTGAGTAAACCCATACAATATGAAATACCAAGCTATATAACTTAAGTGAATTACAAGGGTAACTCGTACTTCACTACGAGTTCTCAAAATCTAACATTTATTACAAACAATAGCATAGAACTATTGCTCAATTAAAGGCCAAGTTACTCAATTTATTCTAATTCCAGCCTGTTTGCTTTTAAATTCAAATTTATAATGAATCGAAGTGGTTTTGAGTATTTACTGATATCCGACCCCGATCTCTTCGAATCTAATGTTATGTTAACCCGAGTTATTCAAGTGAAATACAATTCAAATTTTAAATACAGGGTGTCACCTTTACATAGTAATTCATCATCGATAGATAACCACATTATCACTGTTTAAACCAAACATATCATATCACAAACATTCATATCAGAAATATCAACCAATCATTCTTAAGCAAGATTAATTAGTCACACCATTTCTAATTAAATCAAATTAATTACTTTAATCACTTTTAATCTTGCTTACTTAACAATAATTAATTACAAACCATTAATTAATCATCCCTTAATTATCCTCTCTAATTACATTAAGTAATTAGCCTTTAATTAATTTACCCAAATTAATTTAACTTCCACCCATTCACATTAGTTATAATTATCCTCAATTAATTACTCAAATTAATTATCCGATAATCACTTACATTGATTAATTATCCTTTAATTAATAACTTTAATTATCTAATCCTTAATTAATTTTCCTTAATTGATCAATCCTTTAATTATTTACACTAAGTAATTTATTCTTAATTATTTCTCTAAAGTAATATTCCTATAATTACTTTCATCAAGTAATTATCCCTTAATTGTTAATTAAATTAATTAACCCTCAATAGATTAATCCTTTATTTATTTACATTAAGTAATCATCATTTAAGTAATTAATCTCTAATTACTTAATTAATACTTAATTATAACTTAATTAATCTCTAATCATTAATTCATAAGCTATAATTATCTAATTAATAATCCTTAATTATAAATTAATTAACCTCTAATTAATTAACTTATAAGCCTTAATTATCAATTCACTAATTAATAGTTAATCTTTAACTTGTTTCATTAATTAACCTTATACAATTAATCAATTAATTAAATACTCCTTAATTACTTTAATCAATTCGTCAATCTTTAATCACCTAAATCTTAATAAATTTTAAGATAATCTACTTATCTTAGTTAGCACTAAATTTTCATTTAAAAATCTTCTTTAATAAATCTTGGAATTAAATATCATTAACCTACTAACTTAAAAATTTAAGTTTATTTAAAAGAAATAGTTTTTAAGAAAATAAGTTATAATCTTGATTTCTGTTAAACTTCAAACTTGAAAATATCCTCACCCTTAAACCCGAGTCAAGTCTGGGAAAGACTCGCTCTAAAACCCGAGTCAAATCTTTTTTCCCTTTTTTTTCGAACTTTGCTTGTTTAAAATTTTATATTTCAATACAGTTAACAAACTAGACCCACACGACAACCCCGAAGCCAGACTCAAGCAATCTCTTCCTTTTCCCGAGACCAACCCCGCGAAAACAACATCATCTCCCCTGCCCAGATCCTCATCGTCATTAACGTGCACATACGCACATGTGCGGCCACTCTGATCACCGCTAGTCGTCGCCTAGGTCACTCGCAAATCGTCGGTGACCTTCCCCAAGCATCCCATCACCCAGAACCCACGCTCTACTCGAAAATCAAATTCGAGCAAACTTGAACCCATCAGACTTCTACGTGGAACCCAGCCACCATCAGACAATCGCCACACGCCGCCGAAACAAGCCACCAGTGACCACGAACCCCTGACCAGAGAAGCATTATTGACCTACGCTACGTTTCCCCTTGGATCGGTCATCCCGGATGCCCTATCGGTGATGAACTTTCCTCTTGAACCAAGCCGATCAAAACTAGGTTTAAAACCCTAGATCACCTCCATGCCATCACCACAGTGGCCTATAGGACCAGTCACCATTTTTTCCAAGCTCTCATACACACACACATACACACACACACTCAACTCATTCTATGGTACCACTGACCCTATCCTTAATGAGTAAGCCCACTAGAGCCAAGGTTCTCACTTAACCTTCTGCTTTGATACCAACAGTAACGATTCGAAATTTTCGATCCTGAAAATTCCAGATAGTTAGAAAAAGAAGAAAAGAGATAAAAGAAGAAACAGAAATGAAACACAGAATCTCACATTCGCAGCGGATCAAATTATAATATCAAATAAAATAACAGTTATACAATGAAAAACTGTATCAGTTAATTTACATAAATACATCAGAGTTACAACATTCACAATCACTGGGCAGTTAAAATAACTTGTCCTAGATAAATAACAATATATCACAGCGGAATACACTCCATATGTTCCTGCCATCTAGCTTGCCTCCTAAGCTCCAGAACGTCCTTACCTGAAAATCTAAAATACTCGGTCTAACCCGAGCATTACATCAAAGTAACACCAGGGTCAGGTTGGAGACCAGCGTGAGTAAACCCATATAATATGAAATACCAAGCTATATAACTTAAGTGAATTACAAGGGTAACTCGTACTTTACTACGAGTTCTCAAAGTCCAACATTTATTACAAACAATAGCCAAGAATTGTTGCTCAATTAAAGGCCAAGTTACTTAATTCATTCTAATTCCAGCCTGTTTGGTTTTAAATTCAAATTTATAATGAATCGAAGTGGTTTCGGGCATTTACTGATATCCAACCCCGGTCTCTTCGAATCCAATGTTATCTTAACCTGAGTTATTCAAGTGAAATACAATTCAAATTTTAAGTACAGGGTGTCACCTTTACACAATAATTAATCATCGATAGATAACCACATTATCACTGTTTAAACCAAACAGATCATATCACAAACACTCATATCAGAAATATCAACCAATCATTCTTAAGCAAGATTAATTAGTCACACCATTTCTAATTAAATCAAATTAATTACTATAATCACTTTTAATCTTGCTTACTTAACAATAATTAATTACAAACCATTAATTAATCATCCCTTTGATACCAACTGTAACGACACGGGATTTTCGATCCCGAAAATTCCAAATAGTTAGGAAAAGAAGAAAAGAGACAGAAGAAAAAACAGAAATGAAACACAGAATCACATATTCGCAGCGGATCAAAATATAATATCCAATAAAATAAAAGTTATACAAGGAAAAACTGTATTAGTTAATTTCAAATATACGTCAGAGTTACAACATTTCACAGTCACTGGACAGTTAAAACAACTTTCCCCAAATAAATAACAACATATCACAACGGAATACACTCCATACGTTCCTACCATCCAGCTCGCCTCCTGAGCTCCAGAACGTCCTGATCTGAAAATCTGTGATACTCCCGCTCGAGATTTGCCCCTTCGCCAAACAATAATCATTTCCTATTGAAATTCAACCTCCAGTACAACCCAAACTCAACCCAGAAACCAATCACTTCCCATCCCATTGAATTTATTCAAATTTAATTATCCTTGATTTCTTTCCAAATTCAAATCAAATTCCATTTGAATTTAAAACTATTCAAATTTAATCACAATTCCAAATTATTCAAATCAAATTTCAATTTGAACTAATTTCAAATTCAACCTCACTTTAAATCATCTCGAATTATATAAATTCGAGTTAAATTTTCAAATGTTGGTTTAGCATTTTAAACCAAATTAATATTTTTGTAAAGTCTTTAAATAATTTAATTCTGGGTCCAAATTTTAGAAGTTCCATGTTTTGGCAGCGAAATTCAAGGGCGCTGATGCCTATAGTTACATGGCTTTTTACTGTGATAGCAACGTAAAGCTCGGGTGTAGCTGCGATCTGTAGCGGGTTCCATGGTATAATCGAGGGGCACGGAGGCCTATAATTATCTATGGATTTTGCCGGATGGCAACGTAACCATCGAGTTAACTACGACCATGGAGAGGGTAATGCTTTCCACAGCATTCTCACCAAAAATGTTCCCTCTACTTTCAAAAATGTTTCTATATTTTCAATAAAATAATTTTTCAAGCATTTTCACTAGGTGTTGAAACGGGTTTACCAAGTACTTATAAATTTTAGTCCTACGCCTGATCACTGTATGACCGAATTTCTATAAGTACAAGGATGGACTTGTTGAGACATTGAGTTACAAAAGTATTTTTCTAAAACTATTTTGGTAATATTATATAGATTTTAAAGTATTTTATAGAGATCAAAGAGTAATTTTTATGATATTAAGCATTTTAATAAATTCTGGCTTCTTTCCTTTTCGAGGACGAAAAGATTCAAAAGGGGGAGGAATGTGATAACCCGGAATTTTGGACAGCCATTAATTTGTAACTAACAGGACTAAATTTATTAAAACACTGATTTATAAACTGAACAAATAAACCTGATAATAAATATATATGTATGTGGATATGTATATAGATGAATTAGAACTATAATAAATGCTGAATTATAAATATCTGAATAAATATTCATTTCCTAATCTCCTGACATAATTATTGAAATTTTATAATATTTGTTTAATGATCTTCTTTATAATTATTCGATTTGGAAAAATTTATCAATTACAAATAAATATGTTTTCTATTATAATGTCTATATATATTGTGTGACGACCCGCAAATCCGTACCCTTTGAATCGACAATAATCCACACATGTCCGACCCAAAAAGCACAGGCTGACAGAAAGTCAAGAGAAAGAAAAGAAGAGAGAAGAAGGGAAGAGAAGAAAGACAGAAGATAGACAAAATAGAACAATACAGAATCTCACATCGCAGCGGAGAACATATAATATCATATCAATGATCTTTACAAAATAGAAATTGTATATATACACACATCAATCAGAGTTCAACAATCAATCAATAGTTATCAGGCTGAACAGTTATAATAACCTGTCCTCACAAAAGCTGATAATATACAACAACCAATCAATAATCAGAATAATCCCCTGGTCGTTACCGACCTTTACCAAGGGCCAATAGCATACAAACCACAATAATCAGATACACGACGTCGTAGCGTGTAAAGATATATCTGGAAGAGGATGAGCATATCCTAATGGGAATGACCCACTTAGCCCTGCTGCATCTAACCCTGTTTGGGTCATTTCCGGTTGATGAGGCCTGAGGTAACGTTTACCTTTCACAATCACATATCACATCACTTAGAATGTCACACGGCCATTTCCGTTGACTACTAATTGCCTTCCACAAAAATACAACCCTTAAGCTCATACTTCTCAAGGAGGGTGTTAAGTTAAGAGAAGTTGCCTTCTCCGCCACCACTGATGTACGTTTGTAAAAATCATTGTACGTAATTTATAGAAATGCAATGTCAGACAAACATCCATACAAGTTGTCCAGGAATAGGACAAACTGAAGGTACTTTCCGACCACATCCTGTCGGGAAATCCCTAGGATTAGTAGCGAATAGTCCTCATATTGGATATTTCATAATCAAGAGACCACTGCTACTGGATGTATATTGGGATTTTAACCCCAAACGATCAACAAGCAGTCTCCCACTATGAAACTCCGAAATATCAATATCATCATAAGCAACCTGCACAATCGTCACATATATGTTGGTACGAAGTGGTTTTCGGATAAACCGATCTCGGTCTCTTCGCACCAACAACGCAAAAGCATTTCTCAACTTCACACAGAAACTAAGTCTCATAGACTTATCACATCTCCAACTTTCAACTTGCAATCCTTCGGGCCAAGAAGGAAGCTCGATAGATTGGAGTAATACTCCACACTATACGAATCAACATCCTCAACACAAACGATAATCAAGCCATCACAGAAGGCTACGTACTAAGTGTATGACTAAATAGTTCCCACATCAAGTTGAGCAACTAAAATTTTAGCCAAGTTTGATAGTCGGTTATTTAACTATCAAAGGAAACTAACAAATATTCAACACCATAACAATCATTGGGCCCTTTTAATTAATCTTTTATTAATTAAATCATTGCCAAATATTCACTTCAATTTATCTTTAAAAGATATAATCTCAAAACATTTCACTTCATATTGGAAAACATTTCCATACTTATTTAATAATAAGTAATTCACAATTATATTTATTTTCATCACTTAGAAAATATCAAATATACTTAAATTAGGATAAAGTATATATTTATTCTTTTAAGGAAAGTATTCTCTTAAACACAGTTATTTGGATCAAAATGAATGTTGCGTAAAACATCGACAACCCGAAATCAATAGTATAGGGATTCGAAAATGAGATAGATATATAAATCCCAATACAATACAAAAACATTTCCTTTCGGAAATCATTTACTATAACAATAGTGTTATAGTCCATCATTTCCTTATTTCTCGAAAATGTCTATTTCAACAATGAATGTTGAAATCTATGGTTTCGATCCTTAACACATTTTAAAACAACTTTAAACCATTTAACTCCATTTTAAAATATCACTTTCCAAAACATTTCTTTAATATATTATTCACTGTCCAAAATCGTGAATATAATTCTCTAATCAAATTCAATATTCCTACACATTTATCAAAGGATAATCCGCTGTCCAAAATCATGGATATATCTCCTTTAATAAACTTCTATATTTAACCTAACAAATTCAATTGTTTTTGGATTTATAGAACAATGTTTATAAATTCCATTTATATTTTTATAGAAGCTTCAATACACAAAATTCCTTCATTAACCAATTCTATTTATAACTCAATTATATACCAAAATTCCAAATTATAAGTTAAATACTTATAATTCATTTATTTACAAAATCATTCTTTTTATAACTTCTTAAATTATAAATTTTATTCACTTATAAGATTCATTTATAACTTCATTTTAACACTTATAAAATTGTTTTATAATTCTAATATTTCAATTTATGGAAATTCAATTTTATAAATCTTATATTTAAACCTTTTATAATAAATCAAAATTTTCAATTTATACTATTTCACAAAATAGTTAACTTCGTATTTCAAAAATCATATTCTTATTATATTTCCCAAAAATCATAATTTTTATAACAATAAAATTTATAACATTTATTTATTCAAAATTCAATAAAACGTATATTTCCAAAATCATTTTGGAAAATCCTTTTAAATTTGGAAATCATCACTTTAACATTTTTAAAATTACCAAAATAGGCCCAATGCTGCAATAGCACTAAATACAACAATCATGGCATCCAAAACATCATATATCATATGATAACAACACATATAACAATATCTGTAAATAAATCAATACAGGTGAGGAATCCAGTTGGATCCCTCCAACCTGTCACCTGCAACAAATATACATATGAGAATATGTGTACAATGTCCGCTTCAAGGCAGATGCGCATACAAAGGGTCATCCGCTCATACACGGGAACGTATAGGGTCATCTACTCCACTAGGAAGGTATATATCCAAATACCAATCAATATATCATATATCATCCAAACAATCATCAGTCATCGTATAATAAATTATTTCTCACTTATCTAAAAATATCAGTGAGTCAGAAAGAGTGAGTTGTACTCACATTGTCTCCAATAGCAGTTGTAGTGTTTAATTCCGAATAAAATTAAACGAGCATTTAATTTTACCCAAAATTCACACTAGCTCCAATCAACACCAAACCAGCTCCATCGTGTAGTGTTCGTCCATATGAACCCAACGCAATTCATTTCGTGCAAAATGGACCTCGTATCAAAAAGATATGATGTTTTAAAGTTTGTACTAATTTATAATATAATAATTTCTATTTCTATTTTTATTTTTACCCTCAAACGGATCTGATTCGTTTATTTCTTTGCTTGATGAAATCTAGGCCGTCGCCTTCTTCTTCTCCCTCACTTCCAAAATCACGATCAAAGAACCCAAAGCCACCACTTTTTTATCGAATTAACCCGGCTACTCCGATCATCTTCAAGACGATCAACTATCACCGTTCGACGCGCCTACGCACTAGCCACCAAGGCCTTGAATCTCGTATAGCGTGGTGGTCTATCCTCCTTGAAAAACGAGCATGAAGGCAGCACAAACACGGCTCGATTTCTCCTTCTACATTACGCCGATCACGATCATATCCGTATGGATTGGAAGCTCTCATCGTACTCTACAACTTCGTAGTTGAAGATTTTTGCCAATTGTCGATGGATTGTGAGATATTAGGGGAAGAAGATGGCAATTTTCTAGCAATTGAATATTAAACGGTAGCTAGGGCTTGAAAATCTAGGGTTTGTGAAAAAAGGAAAAAATGAGGGGCTTTTATAGAAAATTTGACAACACTATTCATTCGAATTTTTCCGAACTCCAAACGAAGCGTGCCGCCTGGCGTTTATAATGTTTTACACATATTTCGAACACAATGGAATATATATCGGGAGCCAATTCGATTATATTTGGAAGATAGGTTTTCAAATCGAATTATTTAAATTTAAAATTCACTTAAACCGATTTCTATGCGTTTTAGCTTGCCCCGGACAAACCGTACATTCGATTGACACGAAATTTGAAATCTTACCATAATTTAATATTACGGATCCAATGAAACTAGTTTCATCGAAATCCAAGACTGTTTGAAAAATGGCTATTTTTACTCGTCAATTAAATATTAAAATATTCAATTTCTAGAATTTAAATTTTAATTCAATTTTATAAATTCTGTAATATCATTTAAATTCAACTAGAATTTATTACAACTTTATAAATCAATTTTATTCACATTAAATTCAAATTTCAATTATTTCTGCAATTTCAAATATTAAATTAACGATTTAATTATCCAATTAAATCTAAATATTCGAAATATTATTTATTCAGCTTATAAACTTAACTTTTAAATATTTAAAATCAATTAAATATACGAATTTCAAATGACTGAAATTCTGGGTCGTTACATTCTCCCCTACTTAAAATAATTTCGTCCCCGAAATTACCAAGTAAGAAAAAGTCACAATATCCATTAACTTTTCAAAACAAATCGTTTCAACTAGATATCCAAAATCCTTTAAACATTTTAACATTTCTAAAATCCATTAGTTAAACTTCTTACAAAAACTTTACTAGGTTTTCAAATTCATTTATAGCTATCTTTTCAAAACTAACTATATCGTTTAACTTTTAACTTTAAATCAAAAACTTAGTTTACACAAATTTTTTCAATTTTCCTAAAATTTTCCTAACGCCTTAAATTTTCAAAAAAATTCGCCAGCGTCTCCTTCGCGCTGTTCGATCCAGAAAAAAGTAGGAATATATATATCACAAATATACATCTCATCATCGAGGATGAGGCATCCCAGAGGGAAAAAAGTATAAAAGTACGATATGTAATCCGAGATATGTAGCTTTTATATTATTTGCAAGCATATACGACTAATATAGCACGAAAGCGAGCTCCCAAAACGAAGCAAGCTCCCTACACACCTACTAAACACTCAACAAAATGAGAAAGATGTATATATGAAAGTAATATCAATATACAACATATATGAACACAACTACTACATATGCCAATATAGCAAATGCAACAGAAGGCAACAAATCCAACCATCAAACAATTATCATCAAACTAACATCCATAACCAAATCAATACACTTTCACTTCTCATTAATATTCAATGGATTGGTTTTCTAATTTAAAATCACATTTGATTCATTAATTAGTTTACATTCACCAATTTACATTCAAATTAGTTCACTTCCAATTCAATCAAATTCAATTCTATTTAAATTCATTTAACTTCCCATTTGAATTCAATTATTTAGCATTCAATTTTATCAATTCAATTTCATATGATTTTTTTATATAATCAATTAGCATCCATTAACAACCAATGTATAAGCAACATCACCAAATTTACTTAATTTACATTCAACATTCAATTCGGTTCAACACTTTTAAGTCCAATTGGTTTAACATTCAATTTTCTTTCATTCAAATATTCAGTTCGTTTAATATTCAATTGGATTGAATTCTAGTAGTCACAATATTCATATTTCTATACAGCACTTCCAATATTATTATTGATTCATAACTTCCTAACTTAAGTTTTATTCAATTCTTAACAACATCACTTCTAATGTTGATTCAGTTTACAATTAAAGTTGAATTTCTTTATATATTCACATTTATTTAACTACTTTATTAATTTAATTCGATACCATAATCAACTTTATTTAACATCACTTAAGTTATCTTTCATTTCAATTTCATTTACCTTCACTTTCACTATACAACTTAAGTTCATCTCTAATTTATTTCATTAACCTTTTACTAAAGTCAAATTTCATCTCATTATTCAAATTCATATCTTGTTTTACTTAACAAATTTGTTTTACCATTTTAACAATTGACTTTACTTACTTTATCTCATTTTATAAGTTATACAACTTATTTATTCATAATTCCGTGACCATCTACCTAAGTTCACTTCCCTTCACTAAACTCATTCTTTATAATTTCAAATCCAATTCACTTTATTAACTTTCCTTTAGTTAAATTTCAAGTCATATATTTATTATGCTAACTCAAATTTCTTTCAACTATACCAAAGTTAAATTTGTTATCTCATACTATAAATCCAAAACTCATTTCACTTATATTTATCAATTCCAACTTGGATTTTAAATCAATTTTTTTACCATAACAAAACTAAATTTTTTAATTTACTATTGGTAGCAAATCCATCACATAGAGACTCGAAAATGATACTAATGATGCTGCAGTCATCACCCTTGTTATTTCCCAGCAATAGTAGTGAATTCAGTGCTTTATATTCTTTTAAAAATTCTTTCTGTTTATAATAATATAACCTCTTTAACTTTGAAAAACAACATTCAAATCAACAGAGTTCAAATTTCACAAATACTTAGTTAAATTCATTTTTATTTACAACCCATATTTATAAATATATTCATACAGTTTTACTTATTATATATAAGATTATTTCACAATTGTAAATCATATTAATTATGATTCTATACCATATATAATTCATTAGCTTATATAATTTATTCTTTTACAATTGTTGTTTTTATTTAGATTATACAAACATCTTTTATTAACTTAGATATATTTCATTTATAAACAACCAAATAATTAATTTATATACACTTAAATAATTCTAAAAAATTATTTCCTTTATATATGTTTCCTGGAGATTTGGCCAGGCAACTCGGTACTCGGCATACCCATCCTTTGGCCCAACTGGTTCATCCAGCATTTCTTTGCAACCGTCATTCAGGAGCGCTCGGCCAAAGGCCTCGTTCGGCCAAAGGCTTCGTTCGGCCAAAGGTATCGTCTGGCCAGAAACCTCGCTCGGCCTTTAAGTGGTTCGGCACCGTAACGCTCGGCATTGCAGAATGGTCCGGCATAAGACATCGTTCGGCATACAAGTCACGTTCGGCCAAGGACATTGGTCGGCATCAAGTGACATCCGACATTCCATATCGATCAGCATCCACACCTTGTTCAGCAGTGGAAAGTGTTCGACACTCAGAGCATTCGGCCATGACACTGGTTCGGCTCCTAGCATCGTTTGGCATAAGTGCTCCCCACGGTATTCAGTGTGTTCGGCCTCAACCCGCTCGGCCAAAGGAGATTGTTCGGCATGGAGGGGTACGTTCGGCATTTGGATGTTCGGCATTTGATCATTCGGTCTCTGTGGTTCGGCGCACAGAGACCACTTCACTCGGGCCAAGATATTCAGCTACCGGGCCCACCAGGGATATCCAACCCACCTTCGCCTATAAATAGAGGGGAAGGGGCACAGAAAAGAGGAGATTTTTGAGAGAACACTGGGGAGACTCTGCCATTTTCAAGACTCATTCCAGAATTATTTCTTTTACTTTGCAATTGTATTCTAGTAACTAAAAACAGATTGTATCTGTAATCACCCATCAAGGAAATCAATGGAAATCAACTTCAAAGTGGATGTAGGCAGTTACGCCGAACCACTATTAATTTGGTGTTCTCGTTCTCTGCATTTAAATTACACTCTATTCTCTGTTTTAATTTACTTTCTTCATTAATCTCTCTACACAATCTTTCTAAGGGTGTTAGTGACCAATTTTGGTGCTAACATTTTGGTGCTTTCACTGAGAATTTGAATTCTCAGGCTATTAGGATCAACTTTGCAGCTACTGGATTGCATAAATCCCACGAAGGAGATCCATGATCATTTATAAGGCATCTGTTGATTCTACTCAGAATTACAACCACAACTCTGCCATGCAAAGACCATGAACTAGATCAGCCTCTCAAAATGTAGATGCCCATGAAACCGCTAGTGTGCAACAACTGAGAACTAGCAATCAACAAGCGATTCGAGGTGCAGGGCCCTCCAACCAAAACCAAGCAGAAGTTGTTTCCCGTGCAGAATTCAGTGACTTGATAAGAGAACTTAAGGAAAGTAGAAGGCAACTTGCTGAGCAAATGCAAGCCAACGCTGACCTCATGACACAGGTTACTCAGCAGCAGCATCAGAATGCTGGAGGTAGCCCTGTCCCTTACTCTGAAGATGATAGTTCGACCTCTAATGATGAACCTCCTAGGTGTAGATGCCGTAAGGATGAAGATGCACATGCAGGTGCTACCGATCGATCTACTAGAAACCAAAACCCAAATCGGACGGGACATCAACCTGCGCGGTCCCGTGGAACGGAACCCAACCTCCCATCTTCCATACAAACCCCGGATTTGATGGCTATGGTCAGGCAGTTGATGAAAGAAAACCAAGGTCTAACTAATGAAGACTGGGTAGTGTCTAAGAGTCATACTCCCTTTACGGATACCATTCTACAGGCCGAATACCCAAGAAAGTTCAGCATGCCTGCCATTCCATCCTACGAAGGGAAGACTGACCCTAGGCAGCATGTGATGAGGTACGAATGGATAATGGATTCTGCAAGAGCTAATGACGCAACCAAGTGTAGGTGTTTCCCAATCACCTTGTCCGGGATTGCCACCATGTGGTTCACTCGACTCCCACCATGATCTATATCCAGCTTCGATGAATTAGCAATGAAATTCGTAGAACAATTCAGGATACACACCACTCGTCCAAAGGACGTGATGTCCTTATCAAGTGTAACTCAAACTCCAGGAGAGTCATTGAAAGCATACTTGCAAAGATTTCATGTTGCTGCTACCAAGGTGAGCAATCCTAACGACCACGTGATTTTGATGGCAGTAATGCATGGAGTGGATCCGGATTTTGAATTTGGTGATTGGTTGGTGGGGAAGCCTCCAGCTACTGTGACGATCCAGAATTTTGAACTTTTGAAATAAAATATTTACTTGATTTTAAATATTGGAAGTCATTCTAAACTTGAATTTCAAATATAATTATGAAATTGGTAATTAAATTATTGAATTTAATTGTTGGAATTGGGTAAAAATTTGAATCTTCAATTTTTAGCTTATTAAAAATATTTTAAAGGTTTAGAAAATTCACATTAATAATACTGAAGATAATAGAAGCTTCAGAATTGAATTTGGAAATGTTTTGTTCAGCTTCGGAATTTTATCGTTTAAATCGATATTTAAAAATAGCCTTCCGAGGCACAGTCTCGGAATTCGACGAAACCAGTTCCATTGGATCCGTAATATCGTATTATTATCGGATTTCAATTTTCGTAATGTTTGGAGTGATCGTTTAGCCGTACGATAAATAAACGCGTTGAAATTTAAATCGAAAATTCGATGTTTTAACTATTTCTAAAAGCTATCTTCTCCATACGATCAAATTTGGACTCGAAACCTTATCCATTTTGTCCAGA
Source organism: Allium cepa (assembly GCA_030765085.1). Classification (NCBI taxonomy): domain Eukaryota; kingdom Viridiplantae; phylum Streptophyta; class Magnoliopsida; order Asparagales; family Amaryllidaceae; genus Allium; species Allium cepa. The sequence continues at coordinate 780,745,350 of CM060941.1, read as the reverse complement.
ATAGGGGTTTAACATTATAAACGCCTAGCGGCATGCCTAAATTGGAGATTGAGATTGTAAGTTGCGTAATTTGAAACGATTTAAATTTTAAAATTCAAATTTGAATACATATTTTCTTTTCAATTTACTGTTGACACAGCACCACTGTCGACTTGAAAGGAACATGTCTCGTTTCCTTTGTTCATTTGTTACACGCGTTTGATTCAAGAAAAAAAATACACGCAAATAGTAGAACTAAAAGAAAATCAACCCGGCCTCCTCAAAAAAAATCACGAGTTCCCCTCTTCCCCTTCGATTCAAAATCATGGCCGCCTCCCAAATCATTAAAAGAAAAAAAAATCGAACCCAGATCCAAATCACATTCGAATCAGCTCATGGCGACGTCTTCCTTGTTCGCGAGGGCTTAGGGAGGCGCATGGGTGCTCGAGCGTGATGATCTGGAATCGAACTCGACTGCAGTCGAGTTGAGGAAGCGCGGTAGGCTATGGAAGCTCGGTGGTCGACGATTTCGACTTTGGCATTTAGGGCATCGCAAGATCGAGCAGAAGGGCAGGTCGATCGAAGCAACGATCGAGGTAAGTTTGGTGGGTCGTTTTGATCGATAGTGGCATGAGTGTTTCAGTAGTATAAGCGACTTCGGTGAGTGATGGAGGATCGTTGATGGCTGAAGCTCGAAATTGAAGGCAGTGGGGGTTTCGTAGGGTTTGGCAATCAGCGATGGTGCTTGGCGATGATGGGTGATGGTCTCGGCGACTTTGGTTTGGAGTGTGGGTTCATTTGCGTGGGGGGAGGGGAGGTGCTGCTCGTATGATGTCATGAATGGCCGCGTAACGTTCTGGCATCGGCAAGCTTGTAAGTGTGATGGCAGGTAGCAGTTTCATTTGTTTTCAATTCAATTTAAAAATGTATTTTGGTATTTTAATTATATATAGTAAAGAAAATATATATAGGTGCAATTTTCAATTTTAATATATATACGCACATGACTATTTTAATTTAATTATATAGGTAAGCTAGAAAAATTAGATACGGATAAGGTTTTGGGAAAAATATATATGTATATGAATTTTAAAGTTTTAAAAGTTAATTTAAAAATCAGATTTTGGGAATAGAAAATAGGAATTAACTTGTTCAATTTTTTCATTTACTAATAATAATTTATAAAAGAGGAAATTTGTTTGAACTAAATTTTTTAGTTTAATATAAAAATTTTGGTTAACTAAACTTATCGAATAGGAAAATTTGATTGTTTGACAAATTCGAATATTAATAAACCTTATAATATTGTTGCAAGGTCTTAAATCGAGAAAATCGAGTCAAGATGGGAATGGGTTGCTAATAAAAGCAAAGGTGAGATCTTCTCACTCAAAATTTTAATTGAAAATTCCAGTTATTGATTGGTTGTGGAATTGCGATAGTTAAATTAAAATTGATTGATTGTGTGTTTGGATAATTTATTTATTATTAGTTATATTAGTTTAGACCCTATACGCCGCATAATAGCGGAGGTTATTATATTAAACCCATATACCGCGATATTCCACCTCGAAGTGGAATTGGTATTATATATGTATTTAGTGTTGTTGATTTCCCGCATTATATAGCGGATAAGACCCTATTGCGCCGCATAATAGCGGATAATATTTTATAAATCCCATATACCGCGATATTCCACCTTGAAGTGGAATGGGTATTTAATTGTGCGCTAACGTCTGTGGATGTAGGGAAACAGGTTGGAGGGATCCAACTGGATTCCTCAAATATTTAATTTGTTACATATGTTGTGTGTTGATTATTTTTAGTTCGTGTGAATGTTTGTGATTGAAACCGTAAAGGCTGTAATTAGCCAAATATATTTTTGGTATCGTAGGATATTAGAAATATGAAATTGGATTTTTGAAAATTAAAGTAGAAAAGCCTAGACCGTTACAATTAAAGTATTGAAGTTGATTTTTATAATCCCATCGAATTAATTCTAAAAATATGGGAAAATATTTTAATAAAGGAATTTCGAGTAATATTGTTTAATGGTTGAAGCAATTATTTAAGATACATATTTTAAATATTTGAAAGAGGTAAAGAAATTTATTTCAAAAGGAAATAAATTTAGAAATTTAATTTGGAATTTAATTTGGAGTTGAAATTAATTTTAGAAATCGATTCGGAAATTAATTTGGAGTTAGAATAAATCTTAGGAATCGATTTGGAAATTTGGTTAGGTGTTTTGGAAATAACTTGGAAAATCAATTTGAAATTGATTTGATATTGGAAAATTAATTTAGGAAATCAAATTGGAATTTGATTTTGTGTTTGGAATAAATTGGAAATCAATTTGGGGTTTGATTTGGTTTGAAGGTGATATTTGGGAATCGATTTAAAATTCGTATATATCAGTTGATATTTGGGAATGTAAATTCACAATGTAAATTTGTTAAGAAAAGGGAAATTGTTTAAAAATAAATATAGGTTTATTTTTAAAGGATGGAAAGGAATTACAGATTTTCAATGTAAATTAAAATAAATCGAGAAGATTTATTAATTTATTTGAATGGACCCTTTTGTAATGGAAAAAAGAGAATTCTTCCCTGGAAAGCTGAGTATATTTTTAAAATAGCTTTTGAATAAAATTAAAAGTTTTAGCTTTGGCTTTAAAATAATATTGTTGGAGAAATTAGTTTTGGAAAGTGTTTAAAGTAAAAAAATAATAATTAATTAATTATATAAGGATTATTTAAAAGATTAAACTGATTTTTGATTTAGAAAATAGGTATTTAAACATTTATACTCTATCTACTAATTTTATTTTAAAATTAGTTTTTGGACTTGAATTTTGTATGAAATATTAGTATAATATTTTTCATAACTAATATTTAAGCAAATATTCTAAAGTAGTTTATTTTAAATGTTTCCAAGTATATTTTGAATAAGTATTTTTATATTATTTTAAAATATTTGAAATCGGCAGATTTTCAGTGGGAAGGAATAAATGTTGGGAAATTGATTTGAAATTTATTTTTCAAAGGATTGAAGTGTGAAATTTTATCTTGCGAAGATATATTGAAAATAATAATTGGGGGGAAAATTATTTGAAACCTAGTGACTTTTGTGAATGATGATTGACAGTTAAATAACCGACTATCAATATTGGCCTTAATCAGCATTGAATTTCGATGCGACCGGGAGTTGAATTCCAACTGGATATTCGAAACCCACATCGAACCCTTGTGATTGTGATGGATCTTTTGTTTAAAAGATCAAAGTGAAATTGTTGTGATTTTTTTGAATTTGAATGTAACACTTATTTTAAAATAAGCGCTCGTTATTCGGATTAGCCGGGAGAGGACCTTGTGTCATAAAACCCATTCCGAATAACGATACGACGAAATGGGATTGCATTTGAAGATGGTGTTGAAGACCGGGTATTTTCGAAAGCGAAAGGATACCTGTCGAATGTCTCTGCACCAGGTTGCTCCGGTATGGAGATTTTATCACCCTTTGTGACGGGAATTTCGGAAGTGATTAGTGAATATCCGGATTTCAAGGGCTTCTTTGGAAGTGCCTTCGGTTTCGTTCGATCCCGGGACGGACTTGTATGGATGTGTGTCTGACGTTACACCTTGAGATGTAAAGCTGGTTTCTATCAAATACATTTCTGTTGGCGGCGGAGAATTTATTCTCTTAGCTTAACACCCTTTTCTGAGACGTACGAGCTCAGAGGTTATGTAATTGATGGTTACTAGTGATACATTCCCAATTTGGTAATGTGGCATATGAAGTGCTGCTGATCATTTGTTGATCGAAGCATGGCATTTTTGGAAAGCGTAGCTTTGTGGACGAGACTTCGTCGGACCTCACACCCTGGAATGGTCAAAACAGGAAGGATGCGGCAAGGTTATAGGGGGGCAGCGCCTCTTAGGGTATGTACATTTCCTTCTGGATAGAAGTGGTATCATGGTATGGAGCCCAGATACTCAACTTATGTGAATATCGCAAATATATATTTCTTTGTGATTGTTGTTGTTGAGGATCCTTGGATAAAGGTTGTTTACAACCGGGGGATGACATACTGGTGTCAGTACTTACCTATTTTGCAGAGGTAACCCGGCCTTGTGTTGGCAGAGATCCGGTTAGGTTCTCGGGACGTCCAACCAGAGGCGTACCCATGTGGCAATGGGAAGTTCCTTGGCCTGACCATTTGTTGGAAATCCAAAGAAATGATACGCGCCCTGTACGGTTTTAGTTGTATAACCTGCCATGGAATGTGGCGGTAACCTGCTATTGAACATGGTAGCTATAGCAGGCATAAGTGCGGAATGCCTATGCTGGCTAAGATTAATATTATACTTTCGAAATGTTTTCCCACACAATGCACTAGTAATAATAATATTAAAGGATTTTGCGTATCAAGCATATTTGACTATCATAAGGAGAAATCTCCTCCAATTCTGTGTTTGCATTGTGTGTGTGGTGGGAGGCCTTATGGTAGTTTCATTTTCTAAAAAGCATTGCGGATTTCTTTTAAAATCTTTTGTTTTCCTTTTATTAAAGAATACCTGTTTTTAAGATCTCACACCAGTCTCATGACTGACCTGGAGTTTATTGTTCCCTTTCTAAACTCTGGGTGCCCATAATTTTCCACACGGGCAGCCTAGAGTAAGGTTTCAGTTATCCGGGAGCGAAATCAGAAAAGAGTTGCTGTGGAGATCAGGAGTTGAAGCTGGATGACGAAGCATATTACTTGTATATGTTACGTTTCCTTCTACTGTTTGTTGTTGTACACTCTGATAATATAATGTGATGTAATGTAATAACAGATATGATTCTTTGTTTTAAAGATTATTCATTGATATATTATATGTTGTTCCGCTGCGAATTTTGGGATTCTGTTATTGTTTCTATCTTCTTCTTCTACCTTTTTCTTCTTAAACCCTAATGGTTTGGTTTTCTAGCGTTCGATGGTTCGGCAATTGATACAGTGGACGTATTAATGTCGACTTTCGGAAGTCGAAAAATCGGGTCGTTACAGCTACACTGGAACGTTTTTATTCGAAAGCTCATCGGTTCATAAGAAGGGAGGAAGCTCGGTGGACAAGGAGAGACAAGGCATCAGGGCCCATTCAAGAGTTTGCGAAAAGTAACGTCGTCATGAAACAAACCAGAGATAATCCTGGAAAAACTCAAGTTAACATCCAGAACAAGCCCGGTCAGTCTAAAGGATCCGGAGGTGGAAATCCCGAAAAGAATAAAGAAACAGGGAAATGGAAATCAAGGATCCCAACATACAATGAATACACCCCGTTGAACGCATCTCTTGAAAACATCTATCTATCAACTTGCAACACTTTCCAATATAGAAAGTCGCGTCCAAAGGAATCGACGGAAGAACAGAAGCGGACCGGGAAGTATTGCCGTTTCCACGAGTCTTATGGGCACAACACGGAGGAGTGCAGACACCTCCATGACGCTATAGAAAAGCTGATAAGACAGAAGAAGCTGTAGGAATTTGTCAAAGACCCACAGGATGGGAGGCAAGAAACATCGGACCTTGGACGTAGGCCAGCCCTACAACAACCGGAACAACCTACTCGGACTATGGGTAGATTGGTTATTAACAAGATTGCTGGCGGACCTCATCCTACAGATAAGAATTGGTAGGAGATGGAGCGATATGCTAACTCCTTAAGACATGTAGAGTACGAGAGTTGTTCGAACGTGGAGGATGGGACTCCTGCAAAGCAGCTGCGCACGATGAATGATGATATCGTATTCAGGAGCAGAATGCAGATAAGGTAGAGGCTCCTACCATTGACCCAATGGTCATATTTGCAACCATCGGGCCGACATTCGTAAAGAGAATTCTAGTTGATTGCGGAAGTTCCGTTAACATCATCTTCCGGAAGGCATACGACCAAATGAAGCTGGAGACCAAGGATTTGAAGCCATCCAAAGCCAGAATCCATGGCTTTATAATGGCGCAATGACTGATGCAGTGGGATATGTGGAATACCAGTTGAACTGGGACAAGGTGAACGCAGAAGGGTGCGAACCTTACCATTTATAGTACTGGACGTTGATTCCCCGTACAACGTATTTCTGGGTCGTCCAGCCCTGGCGGAATTTAGGGCAGCTTTGGCCCCTTGTGTTTGACGTTAAAATTTCCAACAGACGAAGGGGTTGGAGTGGTACACGGCGACCAGGAAACCGACCATGCATGCTATGTAGCCGAACTCAGGGAGGCACAACGTAGAGAGAAAGGAAAGGTTGCGAACCGCTCCGTCCGCAGCCGAAATGCCGATGATTGACAAGTAGTGCCCGAGCCTTGGCTCGGGCAACATTCTCGGATCTATAGGGGCATAGATCCAAGAGACGATGATGGGGAACCCAGGGAAACCAATGCAGCACCGGTTGAACTCACAATTGACATCCCAGTTAGCCGAAGCGACCCATCACGAGTCCTTAAAATTGGGTCGCAACTCGACCCTCTGGCCGCTGAGAACCTTACTAATTTCCTCCGAGCGAATCTTGATGTTTTCGCCTGGACACATTCTGATATGTGTGGGAATTCTCCTGCGATCGCAAGTCATATGTTGAACATAGACCCGAAACATGTACCTGTGAAACAAAAAAGGAGAGGCATGGACCCGGAGAGGTCTGCGGCTCTCAAAGAGGAGGTGGACAAGCTCAAAGCCAACGGGTTCGTCCGCGACGCCCTCTACCCTGAATGGGTATCTAACCCGGTGCTAGTGAAGAAAGCGAATGGAAAATGGAGGACCTGTGTTGATTATTCTAATTTAAACAAAGCGTGCCCTATGGATAGTTTCCCGCTGCCTAGGATTGACCAGCTGGTCGACTCAACTGCCGCACATGAGTTGTTGTCATTTATGGATGCGTATTCAGGATGTAATCAAATCCCAATGCACCTCCCAGACCAAGAACACACCAGTTTTGTCACGAACATGAGACTGTATTGCCATGTAGTAATGCCATTTGGATTGAAGAACGCAGGAGCGACTTATCAACGCCTGGTGAATCGAATGTTCAAAGATCAGATTGGTAAAAAATGGAAGTTTATGTGGATGACATGCTAGTGAAGTCACGGCAGTCAAACGACCACATCCGAGACCTAGCGGAGATGTTTGACATACTCGGGCATTATGGAATGAAGATCAATCCGTTGAAGTGTTCATTCGACGTAGCATCAGGAAAGATTCTGGGATTCACTGTGAATGCCCGGGGAAACGAGGCTGACCCAGAGAAGATCCAGGCTATCCGAGATATACAAGTACCCAGAACCATAAAGCAGGTGCAAAGCCTGAATGGAAAAGTGGCTGCGCTAAGTCGATTCATATCCAGAGCTACAGACAAGTGTATTCCCTTCTTCAACATTATAAAGAAAGGAAAGAGAAACTTCGAATGGACATCAGACTGTAAGGAAGCATTCCGGGTTCTGGTAAGGCACTTGGAAAGTCCCCTTGTACTGTCCAAGCCGATAGACCACGAAATGTTGTATGTATACTTGGCGGTATCCCAGCACGCTATCAGTACAGCCTTGGTCCGTGAGGAAGACCGGATTCAAAAGCCGATTTACTATGTCAGTAAACGCTCGACAGGGGTGGAAAGAAATTATCCAAAGATTGAAAAACTAGCCTATTGCTTGGTGATCGCATCACGCAAGCTTCGCCCCTACTTTCACGCACACTCAACCAGTGTCTACACTGACAACCCCTACGGCAGGTACTCCAACGACCAGAAACTTCCAGAAGGATGTTAAAATGGAATATTGAGTTGAGTCAGTTCGATATCGCCTATCTACCGCGAAGGGCCATACAAGGACAAGCACTAGACGACTTCATTGCTGAATTCACTGTGCTAGATGTACCGAGCAGTCATAAAATCATACCCCCCGTTCGATGGAAGATGTACACTGATGGGGCATCTAACGACCGTTGCTCGGGAGCAGGTATAATCCTCGTAACTCCTAAAGACCGATCAATCTGCTACGCTTTAAAGCTCGAGTTTGCAGTAACAAATAACGAAGCCGAATATGAAGCATTGATTGCTGGCTTGAGACTTGTTATCGAACTGGGAGTGAAGTCAATCGAAATCTTCTGTGACTCGCAGCTGGTAGTATATCAGGTGCGGGGAGACTATCAAGCGAAGGGACAGAGACTTGCTCATTACCTTGCTTGGGTTCAAGAGCTGCTGGAGAATCTGGAATACAACGACATCTCGCATGTCCCACGCGAACAAAACAGAGAAGCCGATTCATTGGCAAAATTTGCAAGCACTGGTGATGCATAGCGAATGGGATTATTCCCTGTTGAGGCCCTCTATGCTCCAAGTATAGACGTAATGGAGACATATTTCGTGTTAGAGATCAAACTTGAGAAGGAATCGTGGTTGACCCCAATCAAGCAGTACCTGCTACAAGGGGATTTGCCTGAGAAGAGGAGCGAAAGACGCCAAGTCCTTTGTAAGGCTTCACATTATGTAATACATGATGGAATAATGTATCAAAGGGGATTCTCGACCCCACTACTCTGATGCATTGCCCATGATGAGATAAAACGAGTCCTGGAGGAATTCCATGAAGGAGAGTGCGACGACCATACTAGGGGGCAGACATTAGCAAAGAAGATCCTCCGCTATGGATACTACTGGCCAACTGTGAATCGGGATGCTGCAGACTATGTGAGAAGATGTGATAAATGCCAGATATATGCAAAAATCCTGAGAGCTCCACCGACGGAACTCATGCAAATGGTAAGTCCCTGGCCATTTGCAGTGTGGGGAATTGACTTAGTTGGTTCTTTACCCATACCTAAAGGTGGAGCGAAATATGCAATAGTTGCAGTCGACTACTTCACCAAATGGGCAGAAGCAGAGCCTCTGGCCACGATAACCACCAAGAAGGTTATTAATTTCGTCGTACGAAATATCATATGTCGCTTCGGCCTTCCACGGACCATCATTACAGACAATGGGACTCAATTCGAAAGCGAGGAGTTCAAAGAATTTTGTCAGAAATATGGCACTGAAAAGAAGTTTGCAGCAGTTGCTCACCCGAAGGCCAACGGACAAGCGGAAGCCGTAAATAAGATAATCAAGTCCATATTGAAAAAACATCTGGAAAAGGCTAGAGGCGGGTGGGTGGATGGACTTCCAACAGCACTTTGGGCCTACAGGACCACCCACAAGACCGCAACTGGCCACACTCCATTCGCGTTGGCATATGGCACGGAAGCTGTCATACCCATGGAACTTGAGGTCCCATCACATCGGATAACTTATTACGACCCCGAGTCGATCCATAATCTTTTATTGGAATCGTTGGACTTCATTGATGAAAAATGCAAAGAAGCCAATTTGAGAGCGGCCGCATACAGACACAGAGTCGCTAAATATTATAACGAGAAGGTCCGACCAAGAATTTTTAGTGTGGGAGACCTCGTGTTGAAACGAGTTTTCCCGATCCCGTCTCATATGAATCCTGCATGGGAAGGTCCATACGTCATCGAACGGAAGCTTGGAGAAGGAACTTTCAAGCTAGCGACCGTCGATGGTGCGACACTCCCCCGAGAATGGAACAGCGAGCACTTGCGGCGTTATTATACTTAGTCTATTTCTTTCATGTATTAGTTGCACTTATTTCCAGTATGCTTTTATTTCTAATTCTTGGCATGTAATAAGGCAATTTAGCTTGCTCTTATTAATAAAGGCTTGAAGCCATCTTTTCCATGATTTACTAATGTCTCTACAAATGATGATCCTGTGACGGGCAAATAAAATTATGTTATCCCGGCTAACGTACGAACGCACACGGACACTTAAAAATCTCCAAGTCCCTGGAGTGAGGACTGGAGTACTCTAAGTCCCCGGAGCGCGGACTCGAGCATAAACGATTTAAAAATCTCCAAGTCCCTGGAGTGAGGACCGGAGTACTCTAAGTCCCCGGAGCGCGGACTCGAGTATAAACGACTTAAAAATCTCCAAGTCCCCGGAGTGCGGACTGGAGTACTCTAAGTCCCCGGAGCGAGGACTCGAGTATAAACGACTTAAAAATCTCCAAGTCCCCGGAGTGCGGACTGGAGTACTCTATGCCCCCAGAGCACGGACTCGAGTATAAACGAATAAAAATCTCCAAGTCCCTGGAGTGCGGACTGGAGTACTCTAAGTCCCCGGAGCGCGGACTCGAGTATAAACGACTTAAAAATCTCCAAGTCCCCGGAGTGCGGACTGGAAAACTCTAAGTCCTCGAAGCGCGGACTCGAGTATAAATGACTAAAAATATCCAAGTCCCTGGAGTGAGGACTGGAGTACTCTAAGTCCCCGAAGCGCGGACTCGAGTATAAACGATTTAAAATCTCCAAGTCCTCGGAGTGAGGACTGGAGTACTCGAAGTCCTCGAAGCGCGGACTCGAGTATAAACGATTTAAAATCTCCAAGTCCCCGGAGTGAGGACTGGAGTACTCTAAGTCCCCGAAGCGCGGACTCGAGTGTAAACGACTTAAAAATCTCCATGTCCCCGGAGTGCAGACTGGAGTACTCTAAGTCCCCGGAGCGCAGACTCGAGTATAAACGACTGAAAAATCTCAAAGTCCCCGGAGTGTTGACTGGAGTACCCTATGTCCCCGGAGTGCGGACTCGAGTATAAACGAATAAAAATCTCCAAGTCCCCGGAGTGCGGACTGGAGTACTCTAAGTCCCCGGAGCGCGGACTCAAGTATAAACAACTTAAAAATCTCCAAGTCCCCTGAGTGCGGACTGGAGTACTCTAAGTCCCCAGAGCGTGGACTCGAGTATAAACGACTAAAAATTTCCAAGTCCCCAGAGTGAGGACTGGAGTACTCTGAGTCCCCAGAGCGTGGACTCGAGTATAAACGACTTAAAAATATCCAAGTCCCCGGAGTGCGGACTGGAGTACTCCAAGTCCCCGGAGCGCGGACTCGAGTATAAACGACTTAAAAATCTCCAAGTCCCCAGAGAGCGGACTGGAGTACTCTAAGTCCCCGGAGCATGGACTCGAGTATAAACGACTCAAAATCTCCAAGTTCCCGGAGTGTGGACTGGAGAACTCGAAGTCCCCGGAGCGTGAACTCGAGTATAAACGGTAAAAATTCTTCAACTCCCCAGAATGTGAACTGGAATATTCTAAGTCCCCGGAGTGCGGACTCAAGTACAAACGACTCAAAATCTCCAAGTCCCCGGAGTGCGGACTGGATTACTCGAAGTCCCCGGAGCGTGAACTCGAGTATAAACGGTAAAAATTCTCCAAGTCCCTAGAGTGTGGACTGGAATATTCTAAGTTCCCGTTGTACAGATTAAAAAATGTTCCAAGTGCTTGAAGCATGGGAGGAAAACGAATAACTCTCAGAGAATCAACGGGCTATGTGAAGACAAACCAAGAAGTCTATGTTACGCACAACAGCATGGATTCGAATCACAATCACAAAGAAAACTGAATAATAAGAATCTTTTGGAAAGATGGAAAAGGAAACTAAACTTTATTTAGAAAAAGTTTTCTTCTATAAGCACTCCAAAATTTGGATTCAATGGTCTATCTACAAAAATTATAAAAAATTATTACACGACTTAGATTGACTCTCGTTGAACGAGGACAGTAGTCACTTCTTGTGCTTCTTCAACTTCTTCCCGGACGGCTCTTCCCTGGAGCGTTTACCCTTAGAACCTTTTCTTGATGGAGGAGTAACAACTGAAAAAGTAGGGGGAACATCCAAGGGCTTGGACCTGCCAGGAAGGATGACCTTCAATGGCTTGTTCAAGGGATCGTCCAGGTCAACTTCACGCGGCTCAACCTTTACCTTGACTGTATCTCTTTTCTCTTTCTCGAGCCGCTCCTTCATGCTCAATTCAGACGTATGCTCAGAGGCGCCTGTGGCTTCTACTTCATAACTCCCAGAGGAGGAATCAAACTTACCTTCGTCAAGTGCTACGATCACCTGAGCATCAGGACCGGGAACCTCACCTGCGTGAGGGGCCTCACTTGTTTCCTTCTCCGCCTCCTTGGCGACATCGCTCCTCGGAGTGGGTTCAAGATCAGAACGACCTGCACAAAGTCACGAAAAGCAAGTATAAGAATACAACAGCCTCTAGGGAAACACTTGGGATGTTAATGCAAAAGAATTTCCTACCAGGTTCCGGCTGGATTTCAGCCGCTAGGGGGGTCTCACCCTCCAGGATAGGAGACAAAACATGAACGCCCAGGCCGAGGGCTTCCGGATCATAGCCAATGTGCCGTTCAAAAGGATCAAGTATCGGCCGACTGGCCGGCTGGCTAGGCACATGAACAAGAGGCTCGACCCCGGATGGACCGGCGACAACTTCTTTCCCTTTTCTAGAGGGGGGGCCTTTACAATAAAGGGACTTGGCCGCTGATAGGTCCGAAGGCTCATTTCCCTTCAGAAATTCTTTTATCAAACCCCCCTCGTCAACCTCCTCGACACCACGCTCGGCCTTCCTGATCTGAATTAAGGTTTCCCACGCCTCGAGAAATGATTCAAGATAGCCATCGCCCAAAAAAGTTAAGTCATGATGCATGAGCACGCGGGCGTTGAATTCGGCAATGAGTGGGTCAAACGCGGTTTTGATCTCTTCTCTACCTTCTTCCCTGGCTGCCTCAAGACGGGAATCGATGCCCGTCAACGCCATCTTCTTGCCCTCTTCACGGGCCTCACTCTTTAACATCTCAACCCTTGAAAGCTCGCCCTCGAGTTGTTCTTTCAAAAGTCGGGTGGCGACAATCTCGTCACCGTATCGCTGTGACTCTTCTTGGGCAGCCGTTTACTCCTCTTTCTCTCTGCGGAGAAGCTCCTCAAGTTCCTTGACCCAGGTGCTGAACGCATCCCTCTCCTTTTGAACGGAGTCCTTCTTTAAGGCCAAAGCCCCACGTCATTAAACCGCCTCGTCAAGCTCTTTCTTATGAGTTGATTCTAAGCGAGTAACGGCCTCAGCAGTATCCCTGGCACTCCGATGGGCGACCTCGAGTTCAGACTTATAAGTGGCGATTTCTTCGTCTTAGGCCTTAATGATGTTTCTATCATGGATAGCCTCAAGCTTCAAACGGTCTATCTCATGCTGGCGCTCCACAGAGACTTCGGAAAGTTTCTCAGCTAGGTGAACAAATGCGTCATGCTGAACATAGACGTCATTCGTACAGGCAAGAGCGCTCTGTTTAACATGACCGGGAATAGGATGAATCGCCGGAAGGAATTTCAGGCCATCGAAGCAGATTCTCGGAAATTTGTCTTTAAGATCAGCTAGCTTCTCTGACACTGTTGGGTCTGTCGCAGAAGCGGAGGGTGACGGCTTTGGAAGTTCGCCCCTCCGGTGAGAACCTCGGGACTGTCGAGTAGAAGAGGAGTCAGAGTGTTGGTCCCGGGGAGCGTCGGGTTGCGATCTCTTATGGCCGTGCTTGTCTTTGCTGTGCTCCGCGTGAGACGAAGTATCCTGGTGGTGCTTTGGCTGATAGTAAGTTTTCCTCCGGAATAAGGAGTCCCGGGAATGATAGTCTTTATCTCCATCTCTATCTTGACGTCTTCTGGAACCCGAATCCCGTCCTGGTTGATGAAAAATGGACGAACCGTGAAGACGATCGAATCCATGTGAGCGCCCCATGTCACGTGCACAGAATTCAAATAACAGCGAATTAGCAAAGTGATAGTGTGACAACGAAAACTAAGTGCAAATGGAAGTGTGAGTGTTTTGTGTGTGTCCTAGTGTGTTTCCCCTTGACGGACCGGTCGCTTTGCTAACAGGAGTTTTCTCTCCTTGGCTGTGTGATAAGATGCCTGCATCGCCTCTAACGGGCGAGTGAAGCTTGAATGCCTCCGGATCATTGTAGTCATAGTTGAGCAGATCTTCCGGAATGGAGAGGTTCGAGAGTCCCTTTAGCGAACTTTCAACGTGCTGTGAACAAGCCTCCTTCTCTGCCGGGATGAGCGTAACTTTGGAAGTTCCGCCAACCTTCTCCTTCCTAATCTTACATGTCACTTTCTTTTTCCCCTTCGAAGGGGAAGATGACTTTTCAATATCGTGCACTTCGACCAGCAGATCCTGAGTAGGACTCGGATTCTCACATTGTGTTTCGGGTGCTTCACTCACTTTGATTTCCCCTCCTCCTGTGCACCGGGGGTGTGGCGTGACGATGATTCAGCCAACTTCTTCCCTTTACCGGATGCGGGCTTGGGGATGGAGACGCCCTCATGCTCATGCGACGACCTTCTGCTAACAGCCCGAACCTTGACAGTGACTCGTTTGAAATGAGGGTTCAGATGTCTCGTTCCTCGACGGGAAGAGCTCTAATAGCCTCAACAGCCTCAGAATAGCCGCGACCCTCAGGACGTGGATGGATATCTGAAAAAATGAAACAAGAGTTAGAAAAAGCATCGCCTCGACCGAAATATGAGCATCGCTCCAAGAAGAAGACTTACTTCCTTCAACCCATCTCCTCGCGAAACTAGGAGGGCAGCGCACGTAACCATTCCTGTTTGTACATGGAAAACTTGCTCCACGCTCCGGTTAGAATTTGGCACTTGTGGTGCGGCTCGAGGAACACGAAGGAGGGGCTATCTCTCCGGTTCTTGATCATATAATATATCTGATGTCGCCGGGAGTTGGAGGCCTGGTGAAGACAGCCATGAAAAGGAGGTAGGTCCCATAAATGAACGCATGACCGTTTGGGTGCAGTTGCGACGGGGCGACGTCTATGTACTGCAACACGTCCCGAAGAAATAAATTGAATGGAGGCACTCTACCCACCCAGCACATAAACTTATTGCAGGCGGTGTATCCAACTAGGGGCAGGTGTGGACGATCATGCCTCGACGGAACCAACACATCGGCAAAAGGGATGCCGTGGATAGAGCATATTCACCGAAGGGCGACTTCGTTAATATTCGAAGCCTGTGAATCGATCAGATTATCTAAGAGAATAGATGACTCCAGAGCATCAGGAGCTAAATTATGAGCGGGGGAGGTCGACGGGTTAGAAGTGTCTACGTCCCCTTGTTTGGAAGACGGCCCGGGTCTGTCCGAGATTGTGGTGGAACTGGATTTTTTAGACATTTTTTTTGACGGGAATCGAATCCTGCAGAGCACTTGTATGAACTATACTCAAAAAATGATCAGCGTTAGACTTAACAACATAAATTTCCCCCCTGTGTCGTGTGTGAGCTAGTGCAATCAATCGTGTATAAGCATTGGAAATTCGAGAGTCGCAAGGTTACTGATATAAAACTAAGCTTAAAAATCATCGCCTTCGATAACCGTCATCGATGTCCGTCTCCAAAAGCCTGCCAAATAGCGATTACAGTTTCAAGTTCAGGGAACGTTAGAGGAAGTTATTCGATTACGTCATGTAAAGTTCAGATTTATAGCTACTGAAAATAGAAGGTTATTAGTCTAAATCGGTTCGATATGCTAGAATGTTAGAGTCATTGTTCTTGCTTTACGACCGTTCGACATGTTTTAGTTCGGCATTTATTTGTTGTTCAGCTAAATATCGTTTGGCATGTATGGTTTGGCATTTACGTTTGTTCGGCTAAGCCGTCGCTTGGCGAAGTTATCGATCGGCCTAAAACTCGCGGTCAGCCTAACTACATTTCGAACAAGTTAGCGCTCGGCAGAGTATCGTTCGGCAAAAATCCCATTCGGCCGAAACAACACTCAACATCCTCTCCGCTAACTCATGCCTCCTCCCAAACCTTCCCTCCTACCGTTCGGCATGTGATGTGTCACACCAAACCAGAATTATGCCGAGCTCCAACGTTCGGCACTCCACCCTAAAATCCTTCTCTCATTTCCACCATCCTCGACCGAGCAATGAGGGCCGATCGTTCGGCAAGTCGTACCAGGACATGCCATTCGACATCCCGACTGCCTCCTGCCCTTCCTCCATCCTTTCTTCCTCCAATCTCGTTCGGCATGAGGGAATTATGTCGAACCCTAACACATCTCCCAACAGCTTCCTAGAAGGTTCGTCTCCATTCACTCCTCCTTCCACCCTCATCATTTAACACTGAAAACCCTTAGAATATCTAAACCTAGGCTCCATTCACCCTATCGATTACAGAACTCGAGCATCAAGCCCTTTTAAGTTATGGGAAGGAATTAGAATCGATATATAGTCAGTGGGATGAAGACTTGGAAAAGATTAATGGATCAGTGGAGTTTGTTAACTGGAAAAGTCAGCAACTACAAGGCAGCAGTGATAAAATGTGAAAAGAGGAGACGAAGGAGGGCGCTGGACTTTATAAAGAAGAGGAAGAAGACGAAGAGGCTATTCCCGGTGAAACTGGTCAAAGCCGTACCATTCGGTCTGGCCCCTGCATTACATTCGGCACACGAGGAGTGTTCGGTTTCAACTGTATCGTTCAGCATTTTGCACTACGTTCGGCAAAGGAGAATAATGCAACCCCCAAGAGTGATGAACCAAGGTTCGAAGTGAAGCATGATCAAAGTATATCATGTTCAGTCATGCGATACACTTTGGGGGGCAAGTGTTTCCTGGAGATTTGGCCAGGCAACTCGGTACTCGGCATACCCATAGTTTGGCCCAACTGGTTCATCCAGCATTTCTTTGCAACCGTCATTCAGGAGCGCTGGGCCAAAGGCCTCATCCGGCCAAAGGCTTCATTCGGCCAAAGGTATCGTCCGGCCAGAAACCTCGCTCGGCCTTTAAGTGGTTCGGCACCATAACGCTCTGGCATCCAAGCACGCCAGGCATGGCAGAATGGTCCGGCATAAAACATCGTTCGGTATACAAGTCACGTTCGGCCAAGGACATTGGTCGGCATCAAGTGACATCCGGCATTCCATATCGATCGACATCTACACCTTGTTCGGCATTGGGAAGTGTTCGACACTCAGAGCATTCGGCCATGACACTGGTTCGGCTCCTAGCATCGTTCGGCACAAGTGCTCCCCATGGCATTCAGTGTGTTCGGCCTCAACCCGCTCGGCCAAAGGAGATTTTTCGGCATGGAGGGGTACGTTTAGCATTTGGACGTTCGGCATTTGATCGTTGGCCTCTCTGGTTCAACGCACAGAGACCACTTCACTCGGGCCAAGATATTCAACTACTAGGCCCACCAAGGATGTCCAACCCACCTTCGCCTATAAATAGAGTGGAATGGGCACAGAAAAGAGGAGATTTTTTAGAGAACACTGGGGAGACTCTGCCATTTTCAAGACTCATTCCTGACTTATTTATTTTACTTTGCAATTGTATTCTAGTAACTAAAAACTGATTGTATCTGTAATCACCCATCAAGGAAATCAATGGAAATCAACTTCAAAGTGGATGTAGGCAGTTACGCCGAACATTATAAATTTGGTATTCTTGTTCTCTGCATTTAAATTTACACTCTATTCTCTGTTTAAATTTACTTTCTTCATTAATCTCTCTACACAATCTTTCTAAGGGTGTTAGTGACCAATTTTGGTGCTAACATTTTGGTGCTTTCACTGAGAATTTGAATTCTCAGGCTATTAGGATCAACTTTGCAGCTACTGGATTGCATAAATCCCCCGAAGGAGATCCATAATCATTTATAAGGCATCTGTTGATTCTACTCAGAGTTACAACCACAACTCTACCATGCAAAGACCACGAACTAGATCAGCCTCTCAAAATGTAGATGTCCATGAAACCGCTAGTGTGCAACAACTGAGAACTAGCAATCAGCAAGCGATTCGAGGTGCAGGGCCCTCCAACCAAAACCAAGCAGAAGTTGTTTCCCGAGCAGAATTCAATGACTTGATAAGAGAACTTAAGGAAAGTAGAAGGCAACTTGCTGAGCAAATGCAAGCCAACGCTGACCTCATGACTCAAGTTACTCAGCAGCAGCATCAGAATGCTGGAGGTAGCCCTGTCCCTTACTCTGTAGATGATAGTTCGACCTCTACTGATGAACCTCCTAGGCGTAGACGCCGTATGGATGAAGATGCACATGAAGGTGCTACCGATCGATCTACTAGAAACCAAAACCCAAATAGGACGGGACATCAACCTGCACGGTCCCGTGGAACGGAACCCAACCTCCCATCTTCCATACAAACTGCGGATTTGACGGCTATGGTCAGGCAGTTGATGAAAGAAAACCAAGGTCTAACTAATGAAGAATGGGGAGTGTCTAAGAGTCATACTCCCTTTACGGATACCATTCTACGGGCCGAATACCCAAGAAAGTTCAGCATGCCTGCCATTCCAGCCTACGAAGGGAAGACTGACCCTAGGCAGCATGTGATGAGGTACGAATGGATAATGGATTCTGCAAGAGCTAATGACGCAACCAAGTGTAGGTGTTTCCCAATCACCTTGTCCGAGATTGCCACCATGTGGTTCACTCGACTCCCACCACGATCTATATCCAGCTTCGATGAATTAGCAATGAAATTCGTAGAACAATTCAGGATACACACCACTCGTCCAAAGGACGTGATGTCCTTATCAAGTGTAACTCAAACTCCAAGAGAGTCATTGAAAGCATACTTGCAAAGATTTCATGTTGCTGCTACCAAGGTGAGCAATCCTAACGACCACGCAATTTTGATGGCAGTAATGCGTGGAGTGGATCCGGATTCCGAGTTTGGTGATTGGTTGGTGGGGAAGCCTCCATCTACTGTGACGACCCAGAAATTTTGAACTTTTGAAATAAAATATTTACTTGATTTTAAATATTGGAAGTCATTTTAATAAAAGAAGATTGGTTGGTGGGGAAGTCATTTTAATAAATTTCTCAAAGTTTGAAATTAAATTGGAACGAATTAAATTAAAGTGAACTATTTTATTTTAAAAGAAAATTTAGGAAATTGAGAATGAAAGAAGATGAAGATGCTTTTAATTGTATAAAACCTGGTTTAATTCTTTCATATTTAATTACATTAAAAAATTTAAAAAGAAAACAGAAGTGCCACATGTTAATTTGCATGTTAACTCAAGTTAGAATTGTTAAGTGTATGCATATATCAAGCTTACAAATGGTTTAAAGTCTTAATTTAATATCTACACTTGTTAATCTACATGAAATTTATAATTTTATATGTTTAATACTTTTATACATATACATCTTTTACATATATATTTAAAGAAAGTATGAATCTTATTAAATTTTATTTTAAACTTTGAGCTTTAATACTTTAAGAATTAAATATATACATATACTATCTTTATTGTTGCAAAAATATAGAATTTGTTTTTAATAACCTTGAAAATAAATTTTGAATTTAAACCATAGCTAACCATTTACAATATATATGCACATTATAGTAGAAAACATATTTACTTGTAATAGATAAATTCTGCCAAATCGAATAATTATAAAGAAGATCATTAAACAAATATTATAAAATTTCAATAATTATATGAGGAGATTAGGAAATGAATATTTGTCCACATATTTATAGCTCAGCATTTATTATAGTTCTAATTCATCTACATACATATCCAGATATATATATAAATATATATTATCAGGTTTATTTGTTTAGTTTATAAATCAGTGTTTTAATAAATTTAATCCTGTTAATTACAAATTAACAGTTGTCCAAAAATCTAGGTTATCACATTTCTCCCCCCTTTGAATCTTTTCGTCCTGAAAAAGGAACGAAGCCAGAATTTTTTTTAAGCAAAGCTAAGCGGGGTTGGCTGGCCCCTACCAGTTTATTGCAAACACAATAAAAGTAAATTGCACCATAACAAACCTACGGCACAAAGAAGAGGAAACAAATAAAATAAGACCAAAAATAAACAATGGAAGCAAAACAAAGGCATCAAAGACACAATTAGTTCCACATTCCAGAAGTAATATTCCCAAAGCTATACGAGCTGTTTCTCACACCGTCGTGGATTGAGATAATCAGCTGGTTCCATATTTCAAATTCACTTTTTCTCTTACCATTGAAGACTCTTTCGTTCCTTTCTCTCCAAATATCCCGAATGAACTTTTTCAGGACAAGCAGCAACATCAAACTTGTATCATTTTTCTATCTGGTAGCTCTATATATGTTGCACCATTCAATAGTGCTATTTTCTGGTCCTGTTGCCGTGACCACGTAATAACAAGATTTTTTCCCATAAACAATGCACGAACTTGCAATTGAAGAATAAATGAAGGTTAGTCTCATTTTCATCAGCACAGAAACAACAAATCGCATCGATAGCCATACCAATGCTATGCAGTTTGTCTTTGAAATTCATGGCATTTCTTAGCACTTTCCAGAGAAGAAAGTTGTCATTTTCTTTACAATGATGATTCCATACTCGCTTTTTCCAAGCAAACCATGGCTTCGCTGTGCCATGGTTAATGCACTCATAAATTTTGGAAATGGAATGTTCAACAAGATCAGTAGACCACAGAACTCTATCAACAGTAACAATAGGGTATGTTGCCTGCTGATCTCCTGCCATAACCGTCGAATGGTTTGATTGCTGGAGAAAGGTATGGTGATAATACCATCGCAAATGAAATCTTTAGCTTTGTCATTAGTAGGAATACCAGTTTGGACTCTTTGATTGTATGTCATTATATTGTTTAGAATGAGCCCATACCTAGCCCATGGGTCGTTCCAAAAACTGATGGTTCCATTAGGGGAAGCTATGTGTTTAATGTGAGGAAGCAACACGGGTCTGAGATTCAGGATGGATCTCCACGTCCAACTGCAATCATGCGGGATTCAGCCATAATTTATTAAAATGCTTAATATCAGATAAAGTACTCTTTGATATCTATTAAAATACTTTAAAATCTATATAGTATTACCAAAATAGTTTTAATAAAAATACTTTTATAACTCGATGTCTCAACAAGTCCATCCTTGTTCTTATATAAATTCGGTCATACGTTGATCGTGCGTAGGACTAAAAATCTATAAGTACTTGGTAAACCCATTTCTACACCCAATGAAAATACTTGAAAAATAATTTTATTGAAAATATAGAAAATATTTTTGAAAGTAGAGGGAACATTTTTGGTGAGAATGCTCTGGAAATCATCACCCTCTCCATGGTCGAAGTTAACCTGATGGATACTTTCCATCCCGACAAAATCCATAGATAACTGTAGGCCTTTGCGCCCCTCGATTACACCATGGAACCCGCTATAGCTCATAGCAACACCCAGGCTTTATGTTGCTATCATAGCGAAAACCCATGTAACTGTACGCATCAGCGCCCTCGAATTTCACTACCAAAAATGAAACTTCTCCACTTGACCATAGATCGCAGTCACCGATGATACGTTGCCATCCCGGCAAAATCCAACCTAGACCGTTGACACTCACCTCCATACGATTTCTGCTATGGTCCATAGTAGATTGCAACAACATCGAGTTACACTGTCCGGTATCCTTGCAAAATTTGCTTTAATGTAAATGTTTATTTAAAAATTTTATATAGACAAAGAAATTTGGAAATGAACTTGATTTGCTCTAAGATTTTTATTCTAATCTGTGCATTTGAATAAGTTATTTTATCATTAAGTAATCAAGCTTTTAAAAATAGTTTATTATAATCCTTGGTTTTTGAATAAGTTGAGTTTAAATGAAATAATTAAAGGAAAATAAATATTTATACTTTGAAATGAATTTAAGTTCTTAAGCGATATTATATTTATAATAATTATTTAATTTCACATATGATATTATAAAGGAGATTGTTTGTATCGATGGATGGTACGCCGTCGTACGACCAGTTGTGAAGTGAAATAAGAAATTTATAATCTTGTGTAGATATAATTTAATTACCAAATTAGGAATGAATGCCACTGAAAATTTTTATAAGGCCAAACTTTTGAAATGTTCCCAACTGAATTAGATGTGTTTATTTTAGATTATCTCAACTGGTTGACATCTGGACAGCGGCAACATATACCATTCCGCTGAATAGTAAATTTACTTCTGTGGATAGTATAAGCCATCTATCTGATATTATCTGTGTTATTGTTACTAGCAATGAATATCTCTAATCTATTATTCATGCATATATCTGTTATTTGTCTGCTAATTATATTTGAGAATATAACGTGAATCGATCTATGGAAGCTGATTGATTTTGAATATTTGGGTGGACTATGAATTGTGAATTAATAAGTACCATTGAGACTGATAAGCCTTATTCTGTATGGATTGATTTTAAAACTAGTTTTTTTAAATGAATATTATTTTTAGAAATGTTTTAAAGGAATTGATAAATATTTTTAAAATATCAAAAGTAATTTATTTATTTTTGGAAATCTTTATAAGTAATAAATTTTAAGTATGTATTATTTAAATTATTTCAAGTATTAAACTATTTTGTAATGATCTTTAAAGATTAATTTTTATTAATCTAATATTTAAGTATATTTTCTTTGATAAATCTATTTAATATAATTATTGTTTTAATAATATTTTGTAATAATTTTCGTAAAGAATATTTTATTTAATAAACTTGAAAATAATATTGAAAATTTCATAAGTATGATTTGGAAAGAAATGGTTTTGTATATATTATCAAATGAAATAGGCTTTCTTAGTAAATTGTAATCCATTTGGATTTTAAATGTGAACAAGGCTTAATAGTTGAAATGGGAAATAACTTGGTTGGATTGATTGATTGTTTTGATAGTTAAATAACCGACTATCAAATTTGGACAAAAACTTAACTTTGGAAATTCTAGAGGAAACTCGAGAATTATATGATACGGTTACCGATCGAGGTGCTATACCGTACGTATAAACTCGATTTTTCTCTAGGACGAATTATAAGTAGACCCGTCCACAAATGGTTAGGAGGTGAACTCTGATCTTGTATTTCTTCGGCGTATTTCCTAAAGAACCGGGGTTGAGTTTACCGGGAAATAGCGAACGTTGTTTCGAAGAGACCGGGATCGGATTTGTAATCGAAAACCATTTCGATTCAACGAGAACGTTTTCATGATGAAGACAAGAGCTTGGAGTAAATGATGGAGCAGTGAAGTGCAAGGGCTACTTGCTACTAATCCTGAGGGTGATTCCAAAATGGATGTAGTAGGAAGAGTGCCTTCGGTTCCGTTCGAACCTGGAACGGACTTGCATGGATGAATGTTTTCAGAACATCTTTAGGTGGACGGTGAGCATTCTAAATGATATGTTCTAAAAAGGTAACGCTTAGCCTCGAGCCTCATCAATGGGGAATGACTGAAAATCAGGGATTATGCAGCAAGGCTAAGTGGGTGGCGCTCAGTAGGGTGTGGTCATCCCTGTCTAGATGTCCTTTTTATTTCGGCTGTGTGGGCGGTTGCTGATCCCAATCGCGGTGTGACGCCACACCTCTATACCCACGCTAGCCAAGAACACTACGGAGTAATGCTGTCAACTATCACGGAGAATAAGGCTGTTGAGGAGCGACCATCCGTGTAATTGCTTTGTGCGAGCACCGATATGCCAGATAAAATATAACATGCATTTCATCTCAAGAGGAAGTCCGACATACCGACGCAAACTCAAAGCTACTACACAGTGGGTATATATATGATCTTCGGAAACAAATATAGAAATAAACATAATATAAATCAGTCACATGCAATTCATATCACAAAGGCGGAAATAGATATGAATATTACACATATAAGTGTATATCAGAGTAGTGGTCAAGCAAGACCCACACTATCACAAAAGAATAGTTACAAGAACAACACAAAAGAATAAGTATATATAATAGAGTCTATATCTCAAATGTGTACACCAAAATAAACTACTAATCTAAGTAGTTAGCCAAAAGTAAGAGAAATCAATCCCAAGTGAGAAGTCAAGCTGAAGCACCTGTAGCATCTCGGTCTGACCCGAGTATTATTTAATAAGAAAGTAATAAACGGATCAGTCTAGCTATAAATATCAGATGAAACGATATAGAATAAGAGGTATGACTAAACGCATAATAATCACAATGCCAAGCTGTGATAAATAAGTAATTGAAAATCAACAAGAGATTAATCAATTTCACAGAAATCTTCTCAAGGATCAAAATGAATGTCATACTCTTTATTTCATTCACCAAACCATAAATATTAACGATTATATCAATATCATTCACAAAAAAGTCAACGACTCACAAATTCACCAATGCACAAATATTGATAAAACTTATCAATGAAAATCATGAAAATTAGTGAAGCACAAATTTTAGAAATCATCTCTAGAAATCCAGAAATCAAAAAAAGGGGGGAAAGGCCTATCACAAACGGGAGCATAAAGCTCACCAACACGTGTATCACAAACGGAACACTAATCCCATGGTTGCTAACCATCACAAATTGAGCCGAAGCTCCACAAACGGCCCGAAGACCATGGGTTGCTACCCCACCAACTTGTGTCGAAACTCCACAAAACGGGGTTTAGTCTCCCTCGCAGACAAAGAGACATCGCACATTGCTAGTCTAAATCACAAAAATGATCGTCGTTGATCATCAAGAAAGTGTCAATTACAGTAAGCTAGTAAATATATGAGCTTAGCTTCATGTCCCATAACCACTAGCTTAACTTAAATATTTACGAACAAATTGTAGATCTCCACTAGAAAATTGTCACAAGAGATTCAATCGAACAAGTCCAAGAATTAACCGACGAAGTAAACGCAAGCATTTCATACCACTTGTTTTACTAAGTCGTTTAATTAGATTTCTCATACGAGTGAGGTAAAGGTTTGTATATACTAATAGATTGGAAATCGGTTTGAGAAAACGAGCTTTGTTATAAAATAGTGTTGAAATCATTTGAAGAAAGAGTTTTGATATTTACTACTAGTATAGAAAACCTTTATATTTTTAAAGTGACAAATCACAGAAATGATTGTAGAAACAACCAATCACCAAAATTCACATTCGAAGACGTGAATAAAATCCAAAGAAACCGATAAAGAATCCATCAAAATAGATATTCAAAAATCCCTAAAAAGGAGTCATCAAAGTCATAATAAACGATAACAAAAAATAGGATCATCACGAATCGATTTAAGTTGGAAATTCAATCCAAAAAGGCAAACTGGACTGAAACAGCAGGTTCAGTCGACTGAACAGAGTTTTCAGTCGACTGACCCTATACCTGGATATTTTTCAGGTTCAGAAAACTTTCTATTTCCCGGTTCAGTCGACTGAACAGAGGATTCAATCGACTGAATCATGCCTTGAAACTTTCGGGTTCCAGGTTCAGTCGACTGAACAAAGGATTCAGTCGACTGAATCTTGCCTGGGCTGTTTTTCAGCCTATACAAATGAAGAGCAAACTCTTCCAAAATGCAACCGGACGAACATTGGCTCTAAGGGTTTATGCCAATCGGCAATCCGGCTCTATATGCTCCTCGATGCATCATCCAAAGCATGATCAAACATCCATAAAAGGATTTTCACACAAATTTGACTTAAAAACCCAAAAATTGAAATATTCACAAAACCAATCCAAATCAAAAGCAAATTCACATGAAGAAGTGTTAGGAATTCATACCTAACAACCAAAGATAATTATAGTTATGGATGTGAGATAAAAATCTCACCTTTGAACCCAAAACAAATGAATGAGAAGCTTGAAGACAAGGGAAGATCAACCACACTTCAATCTCAACACAAGAAGCTTGAATCTAAGCTTAAAAGAAGAACATTCCCAAAATTAGGTTTAGGAATTTCTCAAATTGATTAAGAGAATGAGTTGGAGAAGATGAAGAGAAGCTTACCAATGGGTTCTCTTGAATTTGGAGCTAGAAATTGGATTTGCTAATGAAGACTAGGGTTTTGGAGTTTTTATTTCCCATCTCTCCCACCATTGATGCTTTAGAACTGAAAAGAGAAGGAAGTGAGAGTGAATGGGGAGGAGTGGTTCAGATTTGAGTATAAGTTAAACATAGGGCTGAACCCAAACCCAAACCCAAAGTGAAAATGATCAAATTTTTGACTAGCTCCAAACATATTAATGTTTATACTCAAAAAGGTTGCAAACGACATTTTGAACTCAATGGGAGGGGTCTCGAGTCCCAATTCGACTGTTTGCAAAAAGTGACTTTTTGGACTAAAATCCGACGAATGATAAAATATTTAAATAAAATATATAAATATAAAAATCGATAAATATGCGGGTTGTTACAGACTCCCCTCCTTAAAAAAAATTGCGTCCTTGCAATATTTAAGAAGAAAATATAAACTAACAACCATAAAAGCATATTCAACACAAAAGAAATTTGAAATAAAAGGATCACGTTAAAGAGCACGGGAAAGTAAGTCCGGATGTGTTCGCTCGATGAACTATCTAGATTCCCAAGAACAATCCTTAGGATTTGAAGACCATTTAACTTTCACTAGCGGAACATCTTTATTTCGAAGTTGTTTGAACTCCGAAGCAGTAATACGAATAGGATGTTGCTCATAAGTTAAATTCGGCGAAACTTCAATTTCTTCCACAACACCGGGCTCAAGAATAGAATCGGAATCTCGAAGACATTTCCGAAGTTGAGAAACGTGAAACACGTCATGGATAGCAGAAAATTGAGCCGGTAATGATAGGCGATAAGCCATGGAACCAATGCGTTCAGTGATAGGAAATGGCCCAATATATCGAGGCGCTAACTTTCCCGATCGACTGAAACGTACAACACCTTTCATAGGTGAAACACGAATGAACACAAGATCTCCCACAGAAAATTCTAACTTCCTTCTTCGATTATCGGCATAGGATTTTTGTCTACTCTGGGCTTCTGTCATCCTATGTCGAATAAGTTCAATCTTTTCTGTGGAATCACGAATAAAGTCTGGACCTAAAACCAGCTTCTCACCGGCCTCAAGCCAACAAGAAGGAGATCGGCATGGCCTTCCATAGAGTGCCTCGAAAGGTGCCATACCAATACTAGATTGGAAGCTATTATTATAGGAAAATTCAACAAGAGGAATATGATCTTCCCAGCTTCCACCGAAATCAAGCACACAAGCACGAAGAAGATCTTCAAGGGTTTGATTCACACACTCGGTTTGTCCGTCGGACCGGGGGTGATAAGCGGTGCTAAAATTAAGCTTCGTTTCCAAAGCTTTTTGAAGACTCTTCCAAAATCCACTAGTAAAAAATGGATCGCGATCACTAACAATAGAAGTAGGAACTCCATGCAATTTAACAATTTCTTTAATAAAAAGTTTGGCCAGAAGAGGTACGGTCCGATTGGACCGAACGGGAATAAAATGGACGGATTTAGTAAGCCTATCAACTATAACCCATAAGCTATCATGACCCGAACGAGAACGGGGAAGGCCATCTACAAAAATCCATGGAAATTTAGTCTTACTTCAAAACTGGAATTTCTAAAGGTTGCAATAACCCACCGGGCCTTTGATGTTTGGCTTTAACGAGTTGGCAAGTCATGCAACACTTAACAAAGTTAGCAATATCATATTTCATTCCCTCCCAATAATAAAGTCGCTACATATCCGCGTACATTTTACTACTACCGGGATGAATGTTAAATTTAGAACGATGAGAATCTTCTAAAATATCTTTACGAAGATTTCTAATATTTGGTACGATAAGTCTACCAAATTTCCGAATGCCGCCACGAGAATCGATATCAAAGTCTTTCAAACCTTCAATATATATTTTATCCTCAATATTTTGGCCAAGAAGGGCCAATTCAGGATCTAGCCCTTGAGCTTCGAAAATGCGGTCTAAGAGAAGGATGAGCCTCAAGGCTACATAAAACAAGAGATGAACATAAATCGGAAACACGGTCTCGAATTTCGCAAGTGGATAAAATCTCGAGATCGTTCCATTTGGATATCATCATAGAAACAACAGCTTGTTGTTTACGGCTAAGAGCATCAGCGACACGATTACCCTTACCAGGTGTATAAAGAATATCAAGATCATAGGGAGCAAGGAACTCGAGCCAACGTTGTTGACGCAAATTAAGTTCCTTTTGAGAAAATAAATACCTCAAAGACTTATGATCGGTATAAAGAACAAATTTCTCTCCTAAAAGATAATGACGCCAAATCCGAAGAGCAAAAACAATAGCCGCGAGTTCTAAATCATGTGTGGCATATCTAGTCTCGGTCGGCTTTAATTGCCTAGAAGCATAAGCAATAACACGTTCTTTTTGCATAAGAATGGCACCCGAACCAACGCGACTAGCATCGGTATAAACAACGAAATCTTGATTCCCCTTGGGAATAACAAGAATAGGAGCATTAGAAAGAAGTTCCTTTAGTTTCTGAAAAGAAGTTTCACATTTGTCCGACCAAATGCATTTAACACCTTTCTTTGTTAAGCTAGTGAGGGGCACGACAATCTTAGAAAAGTCTTTGATAAAACGACGGTAATAACCTGCCAATCCAAGGAAGCTACGGATCACCGTCACACTCTCCTGTCTCTTCCAACTTTGAATCGCTTCAATCTTTGAAGGATCTACGGAAATTTCGGATTCGGAAATAATATGACCGAGAAACTTCACACTAGATTGCCAAAAATAGCATTTAGAAAATTTTGCTTTTAATTGATTACTCCTAAGAGTTTCCAACACAATCCGAAGATGCTTTTCATGCTCCTCCTTGGTTTTTGAATACACAAGAATATCATCAATAAAGATGAGGACAAACCGGTCGAGGAAGTCCTTGAAAACTCTATTCATAAGGTCAACGAAATAAGCCGGAGCATTCGTTAGACCAAATGGCATAACAAGCCATTCATAAGATCCATAACGAGTACGAAACGATGTCAAAGGAATGCTATCCTCTGCAATACGAAGCTGATGAAAACCGGTTGCCAAGTCCAATTGTGAAAAGACTGTAGCACCACTAAGTTGATCGAATAGGTCATCAATCCGAGGTAAAGGATATTTATTTTTGATAGTAAGATCATTAAGCTTGCGGTAGTCAACGCAAAGCCTAAGTGTACCATCGGATTTCTTCACAAAAATAGCCGAAGCTCCCCAAGGCGAGGAACTTGAGCGAATAAATTGCTTCGTTTCCAAATCGGATAATTGTATGCGCATCTCCTCATTTTCTTTATTGGACATGCGATAAGGAGGACGAGTAATAGGTTGAGCTCCAGGAATGAGATTAATTCTGAACTCAATTGCTCGCTTAGGTGGTAATCCTAAAACGGGCTCAAAAACGTCGGAAAATTCACGAACAACATGAATAAGAGAAATAATATCTTCCTCATCATCATTATCGTCATCATGAGGATTTAAAGAGTATAACGATGCAACCAAATTGGAATCCGAATCTTTAAGAATAATAGAAATCTGCTTAACAGATTGAGGGTGTCGAAGATAAATAGTCCGCTCAGGACATAGGATTTGGGCTTCATAACGGCTAAGCCAATCCATTCCCAAAATCATTCCAAAGCCTAAGTAACGCATGACATGCAAATCGGCTAGGAAAGGAAAATCACACAAAATAACCTCGACATCTTTACAAAGCAAACTAGGAGTTGCAGATCCACCAACTGGATTCGAAATTCTCAAAGAAGTCATTAAAGCAACAACACTTAAAGAAAAGGTATTGACAAGTTCCTTTGATATAAAAGAATGGGATGCACCCGTATCAAAAAGAACTCGAATGGGTTGATCACGAAATATAATGATGCCATCAAGGATAGAATGAGACATACCTTGACCACGAGATGTGTTGCCAGGGGCTTGAGAAACATTCAACTTTCCCTCCCTCTTGCCCTGAAGCTTGGGGCATGAAGATATAACATGACCGGGACCTTTGCAGTAGCGGCAAGAGAGAGACCTAGGACACTTGTTCGTGTAATGGTCTTTCGAACCATAATTATAGCACTCCGCACGACCAAAGGAAGAAGTCTTTGCCACAGGGGTTGCTTGCTTCCCTTTCTTATTGGGATAAGGACCTTTGAATTTATTAGGCCTTTTCTTATTGTTGTTGAAGTTTGGTTTGGAACCTACCACTTCAACATCATTTTTCCTATCTGCCTCTTCAAGACGAAGAGCGATATCAACGAGTTGGTCGAAAGAAACTTCTAATTTTAGAAGTAATGGCTTCTTGAGACTCTTGTTCAAGCCATAGACAAATCTCTGATTTTTCTTCAATGGGGTGTTAATATATTCAACCCCGTATTTAGAGAGAGATTCAAAAGACGCGACATAATCTGCCACGGAAGATTCACCTTGAACAAGGTCAATAAAACGGCGAGCCAAAGTCACCTTCTCAGCTTCTGGTACGAATTTTAACTCGAAGCGCTCTCTGAATTTCTCCCAAGTGAGATCCGCTTCATTTATTTCAGAAATCAGAAGCTCGTACCAGTCTAATGCTCTTTCTTGGAGCATACTAGAAGCCACCTGAACTCTTTGAAGATCAATGAGGTTCATGCGAGAAAAGATTCGATCGCATGCTCTTAACCAAGCCTGGACTTAAATAATAGTTTCAGAACCTTTGAATGGTTTCCCACCCAAATTGGTATAATCGCTGCACAAACGTGCAAATCCCGACTTTGGGTGAGTAGGTTCCGGATTAGCTCCTGCTACTTGAGCATTCGTGACAAGGTCAAGAAGTTGCTGGGTAGTCATAAAAACTCCATCCTGGGGAGTAGCACTAGATTGACCGGCGCTGGGACGGCCTGGTCTAACCATTTCCTTTCCTTTAGAAAGAAAGAAAGAAGAAGAAAAAGGTTATTCACCAAATGAATATCAAGCAATCTTGATAGATAAAGCAAGGAATCATAAAGAAAATAGGATGAATCAGTACGAAGACTCGAATTAAATCCTAAGGCACGACTCCTAAGAAGGACTTAGGACGATGATCCTTGTTAAATTATTCTACATTGTTCCGAAGTTTGGCTCTGATACCAAGCTGTGACGCCCCACCTCTATACCCACGCTAGCCAAGAACACTATGGAGTAATGCTGTCTACTAGCACGGAGAATAAGGCTGTTGAGGAGCGACCATCCGTGTAATTGCTTTGTGCGAGCACCGATATGCCAGATAAAATATAACATGCATTTCATCTCAAGGGGAAGTCCGACATACCGACGCAAACTCAAGGCTACTACACGATGGCTATATATATGATCTTCGAAAACAAATATAGAAATAAACATAACATAAATCAGTCACAGGCAATTCATATCACAAAGGCGGAAATAGATATGAATATTACACATAAGTGTATATCAGAGTAGTGGTCAAGCAAGACCCACACTATCACAAAAGAATAGTTACAAGAACTACACAAAAGAATAAGTATACATCATAGAGTCTATATCTCAAATGTGTACACCAAAATAAACTACTAATCTAAGTAGTTAGCCAAAAGTTAGAGAAATCAATCCCAAGTGAGAAGTCAAGCTGAAGCACCTGTAACATCTCGGTCTGACCCGAGTATTATTTAATAAGAAAGTAATAAACGGATCAATCTAGCTATAAATATCAGATGAAACGATATAGAATAAGAGGTATGACTAAACGCATAATAATCACAATGCCAAGCTGTGATAAATAAGTAATTGAAAATCAACAAGAGATTAATCAATTTCACAAAAATCTTCTCAAGGATCAAAATGAATGTCATACTCTTTATTTCATTCACCAAACCATAAATATTGACGATTATATCAATATCATTCACAAAAAAGTCAACGACTCACAAATTCACCAATGCACAAATATTGATAAAACTTATCAATGAAAATCATGAAAATTGGTGATGCACAAATTCTAGAAATCATCTCAAGAAATCCAGAAATCACAAAAAGGGGGGAAAGGCCTATCACAAACGGGAGCATAAAGCTCACCAACACGTGTATCACAAACAGAACACTAATCCCATGGTTGCTAACCATCACAAATTGAGCCGAAGCTCCACAAACGGCCCGAAGACCATGGGTTGCTACCCAACAACTTGAGTCGAAACTCCACAAAATGGGGCTTAGTCTCCCTCGCAGACAAAGAGACATCGCACATTGCTAGTCTAAATCACAAAAATGATCGTCGTTGATCATCAAGAAAGTGTCAATTACAGTAAGCTAGTAAATATATGAGCTTAGCTTCATGTCCCATAACCACTAGCTTAACTTAAATATTTACGAACAAATTGTAGATATCCACTAGAAAATTGTCACAAGAGATTCAATCGAACAAGTCCAAGAATTAACCGACGAAGTAAACGCAAGCGTTTCATACCACTTGTTTTACTAAGTCGTTTAATTAGATTTCTCATACGAGTGAGGTAAAGGTTTGTATATACTAATAGATTGGAAATCGGTTTGAGAAAACGAGCTTTGTTATAAAATAGTGTTGAAATCATTTGAATAAAGAGTTTTGATATTTGCTACTAGTATAGAAAACCTTTATATTTTTAAAGTGACAAGTCACAGAAATGATTGTAGAAACAACCAATCACCAAAATTCACATTCGAAGACGTGAATAAAATCCAAAGAAACCAATAAAAAATCCATCGAAATAGATATTCAAAAATCCCTAAAAAGGAGTCATCAAAGTCATAATAAACGATAACAACAAATAGGATCATCACGAATCGATTTAAATTGGAAATTCAATCCAAAAGGGCAAACTGGACCGAAATAGCAGGTTAAGTCGACTGAACAGAGTTTTCAGTCGACTGACCCTGTACCTGGAAATTTTCCAGGTTCAGGAAACTTTCTGTTTCCAGGTTCAGTCGACTGATCAGAGGATTCAGTCGACTGAATCATGCCTGGAAACTTTCGGGTTCCAGGTTCAGTCGACTGAACAGAGGATTCAGTCGACTGAATCTTGCCTGGGCTGTTTTTCAGCCTAGACAAATGAAGAGCAAACTCTTCCAAAATGCAACCAGACGAACATTGGCTCTAAGGGTTTATGCCAATCGGCAACCCGACTCTATATGCTCCTCGATGCATCATCCAAAACATGATCAAACATCCATAAAAGGATTTTCACGCAAATTTGACTTAAAAACCCAAAAATTGGAATATTCACAAAACCAATCCAAATCAAAAGCAAATTCACATGAAGAAGTGTTAGGAATTCATACCTAACAACCAAAGATAATTATAGTTATGGATGTGAGATAAAAATCTCACCTTTGAACCCAAAACAAATGAATGAGAAGCTTGAAGACAAGGGAAGATCAACCACACTTCAATCTCAACACAAGAAGCTTGAATCTAAGTTTAAAAGAAGAACATTCCCAAAATTAGGTTTAGGAATTTCTGGAATTGATTAAGAGAATGAGTTGGAGAAGATGAAGAGAAGCTTACAAATGGGTTCTCTTGAATTTGGAGCTAGAAGTTGGATTTGCTAATGAAGACTAGGGTTTTGGAGTTTTAATTTTCCATCTCTCCCATCATTGATGCTTTAGAACTGAAAAGAGGAGGAAGTGACAGTGAATGGGGAGGAGTGGTTCAGATTTGAGTATAAGTTAAACATAGGGCTGAACCCAAACCCAACCCAAAGTGAAAATGATCAAATTTTTGACTAGCTCCAAACATATCAATGTTTATACTCAAAAAGGTTACAAACGACATTTTGAACTCAATGGGAGGGGTCTCGAGTCCCAATTCGACTGTTTGCAAAAAGTGACTTTTTGGACTAAGATCCGACGAATGATAAAATATTTAAATAAAATATTTAAATATAAAAATCGATAAATATGCGGGTTGTTACACGCGGGGTGATCTTGCTCGTGATGTCCAATAAAGGGTAGTCCGGTCTTGTGTTGTAGGGGATTTAGGGTGGATCCTCGGTACGCTGATCTAGACCAGGTACTGTGATAGGTGGTACCCTAGTGCCTAGTCATTCGTTGAAAATCCATTCTCCCTACGAGCCTTTTATGGTTTCAATTGTATTACCCACTCTGTGGCTAGTATGCTGGAATTTAATAATGTAACAATTTCAGCCATTTGAATAAGTATTTGTATATAGACCCTATTATAATATTAGAGGATTTTATAAGAAATGTTTTGGCTATCGTAAGGTAAAAACCTAACATGTTTATTTGTGGCGTTTTACATTTGTAATGATTCCAAATTTAAATATTCACGTTCGGACTCCCTATTACAAAGGGTGATATAATCTCTATACCGGAGCAACTCAGTGCAGAGACATTCGATAGGTAATCCTTTCGCTTTCAAAAATACCCGGCCTTCAACACCATCTTCAAATGCTTTCCCATTTCGTCGTATCATTATTCGGAATGGGTTTTATGACACAAAGTCCTTTCCCGGCTAATCCTAATCACGAGCGCTTACTTTAAAAATAAGTGTTACATTCAGATTTCAAGTAAATCATAACAAATTTCCACTTTGATCTTTTAAACAAAAGATCCATCACAAAGATTCGATGTGGTTTTCGAATATCCATTTGGAATCCGACCCCCGGTCGCATCGAAATTCAAATGCCATTTAAAGGCTAATATTGACAGTCGGTTATTTAACTATCAATGAATATTCATAACAATCACCAGATTCCAAATAATTGTTCCTCAATTATTTATTTTCAAAATATCTTCGCAAGATATATTTTTCACACTTCAATCCTTTGAAAAAAATTCAAATCACTTTCCTCACGCGGAATAAATTTCCAAATATTATTTATTTTCACTCAAAATTTGCCGAGTTTGAATACTTTAAAATAATTTACATCACTAATCTAAATATATATATATATATATATATACTTGGAAACATTTAGAATAAAACTATTTCTAAACACTTATTTAAATTTTAGTTATGAAATATTACACTAATATCTCATATAAACTGATGTCCAAATTAATTTTAAAAATAAAATTATTTAATAGGGTATAACTATTTAAATAACCATTTCTAAATCAAATATCAATCTAAATCTTTAAATAATCACTTCTATAATTAATTAAATAAATCTTTACTTTAAAGATTTTCAAAATAACTTAAGAAACTAATTTCTCCAAAAAATTCTTTTAAAACCAACTCTATAACTTTTAATTTATATTTGAAAGCTACTTTGAAAACATACTTGGCTTTCCATGGAAAATACACTTTCCATTTAAAAATGGTCTATTTAAATCAATATATAAATTCTTCTTGATTTACCACAATTTACATTCCAAATCCGCAAATTTCTTTCCAAACTTTTAAAAATAAACCAATATTTATTTTTAAAAAAAATTTCCCTTTCCCTTATAAATTCCCACTATGAATTTAAATTTCCAAATATTCACTTTCAAACACCAAATCAAATTTGTAATTGATTTCTAAATTTATTTTCAAACACCAAATCAAATTCCACATTGATTTTCCAAATCTATTACATTTAAAATAAATTCCTTTACTTCTTCTAAGCTATTTAAAATCCAAATTTTAAATAAATTCTTCAAGTTTTAAACAATATTACTCAAAATCTTTTATTAAAGTCCTTTCCCCATATTTTGGAATTTATTGAATAATAAATTTCAAAAATCAATCTTTACCCCTTTTTAAAATTCCTTCTTTTAAATTTCATCAATTCTCTAAAATTAATTTACTATAAATTCTCTACTTAAATTTTAAAAGTCCAATTTTATATTTCTGTTATGCTACGATACCAAAAATATATTCGGCTAAACCATACTCTTCAATGATTTCAATCACAAATATAATCATACACAGATTATAAATAAATCAACACACAGCATTGAAACAAATTCAAATACTTGAGGAATCCAGTTGGATCCCTCCAAATTGTTTCCCTGCATCCATAGATGTTAGCACAACAATTAAATACCAATTCCACTTCAAGGTGGAATATCGCGGTATATGGGATTAAATAATATCATCCGCTATTATGCGGCGCATAGGGTCTCATCCGCTATATAATGCGGGAAATCAATCACTCCAAATATATATATACTACTATATATATACTATCATAATCAGACAATCAATCAATAACTAAATTTCTAATTTCAATTTGAGTGAGAAGATCTCACCTTTTGCTTACACATGCAACCCATTTTCCATTGCGGCTTGTTTCTCGATTCTAGATGTTGTTTAAATATTTATACAGTTTATCAATATTCGAAATAAATCAAACAATTAAATTTCCATTTGATAAATTTAATTAACCAGTGATTTTTATTTTGAATACATAGTTTTAATCTTTAAACTAATTCCTTTTTAATAAAAAAAATTAGCAATAAAAAATAATTAAATAAGTTTATTTATCAAATCTATATCCATAATACATTATTAAAACTATCAAGTAGGTTCGATATATTCATATATATCTTTATATAAATAATTTGTATTTATATATGTATTTTCTTTAATTTCTGTATATCCACATATATATTAATATAAACTTGAAAACAAACTGTAAATATATATATATATACACACACACATATACATATACATATCTTACTGTAAATACCCACACACACACACATATTATTATTATTCTCCAAATCTAAGATTAAGTAAATAAATAAAATCTAGGTTAAAGAGTTAACCAGAAAGCATCTACCCTGGCCACTCTTTCACGCGAGAGACAGCCATCCATCGTGACCCATCAATTTGCATAGCCTCTTCACCAAATCAATCACCATCATTGCCATACGCGCGTGCGATCACAACCATCATCATTGCGCTGCTCGAGACCTATGAGCATCATCACGCTTGTCGTCCAGAAATTCACACGCCACTTCGCTGCCTGCCGCCTTTGACAAATTCGACTTGCGATCCCCTTTCACGAATTCCAGTCGTTGCCACGAGATTGCGACCCACGATGCCACCGCTGCCTTCTCCATATCCAAAGCCCTGATGTCGAGCTTGCTACCAGTAATCGCGAAACACTTCACTCGTTCACAAATTAATTCAATTCAAATTCCAGTTCGTTTTTTTCTCAGGCTCGATTCGATTTCTCGAACGATTGAAGGAAGACGCCATTTTTAATTTTTTTGGTTTTGATTTCTGGAGAGAAGGGGGTTCGGATATTTTCTTTCTTCTTCGTTTTTTTATTAATTTTTTTAAACGCACGGCGTTGAATTTATTTTGAAAACAACGCGTGTTTCAATACTTTTGCCAAGTGTTTGAAAAGGAAGGCTAGGTGTTAAAGGAAAGAAGAACGTATAATATTTGTCTTGTAAAACAATTATTATATTTTAAATTTAAATTCAAATTCAAATCGCTTCGATAATTGCAACTCAAAATCTCGATCTCTAATCGAAGCATGCCGCCAGGCGTTTATAATATTTAACCCCTATATCAAATGCAATGGAAAAGGTTCCGAGTCCAAATTTGATCGTATGGAGAAGATAACTTTTTGAAACCAGTTATTAAATTAAATTTCAATATAAATTTTCAACGCGTTTGCTTATCGTACGGCCAAACAATCACTCCAAACACTACAAAAATTGAAATTCGATAAAAATACAATATTACGGATCCAATGAAACTGGTTTCGTAGAATTCCAAGAATGTGCCTCGGAAGGCTATTTTTATATATCGATTTAAACGATATAAATTTCAAAACTGATCAAAGCATTTCAAAATATTTCTCTTTAATTCTATTTCAATTATAATCACATTTACAATTTATATTTACAAATCCCATTTGTATATGAATTTATTTCTTAACTTTTTAGTTACGATTTCATTTTCTTATTCATTTTCTTAGATAATAATTTAATATTATCGTTTCTTAACAATCAAGCAACCATATACTATAATAATTTATGGAAAACATTTCCTCTTATATACAAAAATAGTTTGGGTAAATTATTTCATTTACCCTATTTAAAACAATACTGTGTCGGTTTATCTTTTTTAAGAGTATAGAAACCCCTATCGATACAGTTGGCCAAACTGCACCAACCAGAATCTATAAGCAATCAATCGATAAGTCAACACAATAAAAAATAATTTTTATATTCACTAACAAGTACGCGCTCATATCTATTATTACATTCAAACTCATTTTAGAGTGCTACTGGCCGTGGGCGAGGTGGCGAAGCCTCTAATGGTCGGCGTTGCCTGGACGAGATGAATTTGGATCGGAGATTTATGTTCCAGTTTGAACTGGTAGGCTCGATTTCGATTTCGATCCTATGTTGGAATCTAGGTTGTTTATATCGAATGAGGAGATGGCCGATGACTTGTTGGTGGAGGTAGTGGATGCCGGAGCGTCGCTGACGATCAGTGCACGTGCACTAGATTCCTGTGCACTTGAGTTTTGGTTTTGGGATGATAGGTTTATCTCGAGTTATGACTCGAGGTAGAGTAGGGTTTAGCTCGGGTTTGCTTCGTGTTTTTCAAGGGAATGTTTAAGCATGATAGTTAATATTTAAACAAGTTTTAAAAAAAGAAAAAAAGAAGGAAGGAAACTCGGGAAAGGGTCGAAATTCCCAGGTATTAGTACGGGGAAACTTGGGTTTGCCTCGGGTAATATGATTATATTCTCATAGTTTTTAAGTTTAACAAAGTCAAGTTTAAACTAATTATCTTTAAACTATTTTAAGTAATAATTGAGTATTTAATGACTGTTAATCAAAGTTGAGGAATTTACTTTAAGTTTTAATTAATTAAGTTAATCCTTAAGATGTTTTAAAAAAAACTTAATTAAGCAGGTAATTAAGTAGTTAATTGAAAGGATATAGTGTTTTAATTTTTTAACTTTAAGGCTTTTCAAGTTAATGATAATTTAATTCCAAGGTTATTAAGAAAGATTGTTAATGATAATTAAGATAAATGATTTATCATTTAACTAATTAATTGATTAATAATTAAAGATTAATTAACAAGTAATTAAATATTGATTAATAATTAAGAAGTAATTAACTAATAGTAAAAGGTTAATGTATCAAGGTAATTAATTAAGGTTAATGTGATTAATTAAGGTTAATTTATCAAATGCAATTAATCAAGGTTGATTAGTCAATGTAATTAATTAAGGATTGGTTATAATTAATTAAAGTTAATTAAGCAGGATTGAAGGTAATAAATTTAATCAGGGGATTAAATTAAATTAATTAAAAATTGTTGACTATCAATCTTTCCTATAGATGATAAACTTGAATTGAATACCTTGGTTTGTTTGATTATCTTCGATATTGAATTATGATGTATTGTGATATGATATGATGGGTATTATACACATTACCCAGAAGCATGCTCTGTTGATAGAAAAATTAATGTTAGCAATTTTAATCACTTGAATAATTTAATTGTAACGCCTTCTATTACAACATGT
Organism: Allium cepa; assembly: GCA_030765085.1. NCBI lineage: Eukaryota > Viridiplantae > Streptophyta > Magnoliopsida > Asparagales > Amaryllidaceae > Allium > Allium cepa. The sequence continues at coordinate 780,706,173 of CM060941.1, read as the reverse complement.
CCCAGATTACTAAACTTTTCTAATTAGTTGCTACGATACCAACTGTAACGACCCAGAATTTTCGATCTCAAAAATTCCGGATAGTTAGGAAAAGAAGAAAAGAGATAGAAGAAGAAATAGAAATGAAACACAAAATCTCACATTTGCAGCGGATCAAAATAAATTTCCAAATAAAATTCAAAAGCAGGGTTCTCTCAAAAAAATTGGTGAGTAAATCTTTCAAAAATTTGGATTTTACTTGCTATTTGAAATCATGTTTGAAGTAAAGTGATAAATGTTGTATGTATACAAATATAAATGTACATATGTGTATATATCTGAATGTGACTGTGCATGTTTGGAAACAGACATATGTATCTCTATTCCCAAGTTATAGAGGTTTCGAACCTGTTATATAAAAGTCTCATCATTAGATCATCTACTGACTTGGATATCTAAATGAAACAAGTTCGAATTGGCAAGATAAAAATTTTAAAATATTTTTAGTGTTAAAAATGGATGGGTTTACAGGAAAATTTAGAAAACAGTAAAATCAGATTTTGTTTAAAAATTTAGTTGATTTAAATTTGGATTTTGATTGCATGATCCTGTTAGTCTTCTTAAATCATGAATTTTAAAGGAAGAATCGAGATTTTAGTTTTGTATTGTTTGAGAAATTGGAAGTTGAACGGGAAGTGGATTTTTGGCAATTACCGGCGATCGGGGAAGAAGTGGTTGTTCGTCGATGAGGTAGATGGTGCGAATCGGATGGCTCGGTGATGGTCTCAACTGAATCGCGAGAGTGTTGATTTTCAAGTGGGGATGTTGTGTCGTCTGATTTTGTGTTACGTTCATGGAGATGGAAATGGAGCGGGATTCAGACCGAGTATTATAGATTTTCAGGCAAGGACGTTCTGGAGCTTAGGAGGCGAGCTGGATGGCAGGAACGTATGGAGTGTCTTTTTAATCTACATGTAGTTAATTTATGTTTAAACATGCACTTATACACTTTACAAATGAATAAGTAAAATATAGTTTGTTTGTTTATTTTATGAATTTTTACAACAATAAAGATAAGAACTGTAAAATGGTTTGGGCTTCGGCCCGCTTAAATTTAATTGAGATTTTAGATAAGTTTCCAATATAGATTATTAATCAAGTTCTTTAAAGCATAAAATAATTTTGTTAAACAAGCTTTTCAAAGTAAAGTGTAATCAAGGTTTCAAATAATTTGCAGTATAAATTATAGAGACAAAGATTTGAAATTTAATTTGATTAACTTGAATAATTATGTATAAGGATGATTATTTAATGAAATCTATTAAAGGACGATTATTTAAAATAAATAATTAAAGGTAATTAATTATGAAATCAATTTATGTAAACAACTAAAGATTAATTAATAAGAATAATTTAAGGATGGTTAATTAATCTCATTAATTAATTTAAATAATAACCAATGGATTATAATTAATTAAGGTAAATTAAGCGAGTCATGGGAACTTAATTTATGTAATTAATTAATGTACTTAATTAGTTAATTAATTAATGAGAGTAATTAAAGGTTAATTAATATGGATGGTTAAGGATAATTAATCTATGGCTAATTACTTAATGTAATTAGAGGATAATTAATTAAGGAAGATTAATTAAGATGGATAGTTAAAGGTTGAGTTATTTACTGGTTTGTATTTAACTAATGTTGAGTAAGCAAGATTAGAGGCAATTAGAGTAATTAATTTAATTTCATTGGAAATTAATTAAATTAATTAGGAATTGTTCAACTTATAAGTCTTGCTTATGAATAGATAAGTTGTATTGAATGATTAGATAAATATTTGTCTGATAATTTGTAATATTCTGTGATATGATGTGTTGGGATTAAACTATGAGGTGTGGGTTATCTGTTGATGATGAATTACTATGTAAATGTGGCAACCTATACTTTAAATTGAATTGAATTCGCTTAAATAATTTGAATTAAAGATAATATTGGATTCGAAGAGACCGGGGTCGAGTATCGGTAAATATACCCGAAACCACTTCGATTTGTAATCTAAATTCTTTATAAATTTGATATGTGGAATTAAACAGGCTGGAATGGAAAAAATTGAGTAACATAGACATTAAGTCTGAGATCTGCTGTGTGATAAATGATTTACTAAAATAAAGTAAGAACTCGTAGAAAGTACGAGTTACCCTAGTATTCACTTTAGTTTTTCTAGCTTGATATTTCGTATTATATGGGTTTACTCACGTTGGTTTCCAGCCTGACCCGGGTGTTACTTTTTTGTAATGCTCGGGTCAAACCGAGTATTACAGATTTTCAAGTAAGGGCGTTCTGGAGCTCAGGAGGCGAGCTGGGTGGCAGGAACGTATGGAGTGTATTCCGCTATGATATATTGTTATTTATCTGGGACAAGTTATTTTGACTGTCCAGTGCTTGTGAAATGTTGTAACTCTGATATGCTGATGTAAATTAACTGATACAGTTTTTCCTTGTATAACTATTATTTTATTTGATATTATATTTTGATCCACTGCGAATGTGAGTTCTGTATTTCATTTCTGTTTCTTCTTCTATCTCTTTTCTTCTTCTCCTAACTATCTGGAAATTCCGATCCCGAAAATTTCAGATAGTTATGGAAAATAAGAAAAGAGATAGAAGAAGTAGAAGAAACAGAAACACCAAAACACAGATTTTCACATTTGCAGCGGATCAAAATATAATATAAAATAAAATAGCAGTTATACAACTGCTATTTTATTAGTTAATTTACATCAATACATCATAGTTACAACATTCACAATCACTAGACAATTAAAATAACTTGTCCCAGATAAATAACAATATATCACAGCGGAATACACTCCATATGTTCTTGCTATCCATCTCGCCTCCTGAGCTCCAGAAAATGAGATTAATTAATCAATGGATTATAATTAATTAAGTTGTACAGTTTGGCTCTGATACCAACTAATTTCTCAATGGAACGAATAAATTATATTACATCACATAAGATATTACATAGTATCATACACATCAGAGTTATACAGCTTATACATCTTAAACTAGACAGTTATAAGGACCTGTCTATCATACATCGCAAAATACAATACAGAGATAACAACATAGCAAAAATACTATATATCTACAAATGTTGAAGCCTCATGCTCCATATCTCCTCCAGAATTCGTCAAAGCTAACTGAATCCCTTGGCTACTCGTAAAAATTTGAGTACCCAAGAGTTAAATAAAACAGAAAATAAACTCTAGGTCAAACATGGGTCTGTTGTGAGTAAACGGGTTAAAGTTGCTTAACTTTAAAAAACCTTTGAAAACAAAAGATATCTCGTAAGACTTCCCGCACATAAACATGGAAAAGTTTTTACCTTATGATAACTAAAGCATTTGGTAGGAAATCTGGTGATATTATAATAGTGTCTATGGTTTTCGTGTAAATAGAAAATAACCGAAATTGTTACATTAATTAAATTCCAGCTACTAACCATAAAGTGGGTTATACAATCAAAACCGAAAAGGCACGTAAGGAAAATGGGCTTCCATCAATGGTAGGGCTACTGGGTTACCGCCCGTCACAGTACGTGGCCTAGATCATCGCACCAAGGATCCACCTTAAATCCCCTGCAACACAAGGCCAGAACCATCCCTTACTGGATAGTCCCGAACAAGACAACCCCGTAGTTGGCGCGTAATTCCAACTGCCCACTAAGCCGAATATAAAGGGACCTCTAGACAGGGGAAAATCTCGTCCTATTTGGGCACGACCCACTTAGCCTTGCTGCACCTCCCCTTTTTTAGCCATTCTCAGTTAATGAGGCTTGAGGCTGCGATTACCTTTTTACGACACATCTACCTTAGAATGCTCATCGTCCTCCTGACGATGTTCTGAAAGCAGTCAATCCATACAAGTTAGTTCCAGGTTCGAATGAAACTGAAGGCACTATCTCGTTACACTCATTTTGGAATCACCCTCAGAGTTAACGACAATAGCCCTTGCACTCTGAATCTCCATCTCGAATCTGAAAGCACTATCTCCATCAAACTCATTTTGGAATCACCCTAAGAGTTTTAACGACGCATATCCCTTACACTTCAAGTCTTCATCCTGATCTTCACTTGAATTCATGGCCTAACGTTAAATTTGGATCGATGTGGTTTTCGGATATCCAATTTGGAAATCCGATCCTGGTCTCACCGAAATCCAAAACGCCATGTTAATGTCCAAGTGGTTTAAGTTTAAACAATTCAATTTATTATCTATATTCACACAGAAAGATAATTCACCTTATCACAATATGTAGATAATACATATTATCATAATTTAACCAAAGTATCTCATATCATAAGCAACCCATATCACATATTAGAGATATCACATAATCCAAGGCATTCATTCTCATCTAATCATCCATAAGCAAGATTAATTACCCCCACACCATCCCTAATTAATTTAATTAACCACCAATGAATTAAATTAATTACTTAATTACTTTTTAATCCTGCTTATCTGACATTAATTAATTATAACCCAATTAATTAATCATCCCTTAATTATCCATCTTAATTAATCATCCTTGATTAATTATTCTCTAATTACATTAAGTAATTAGCCTATAATTAATTACACAAATTAATTATCCTTAATCATTTACAGTAATTATCATTTAATTACTCTCATTAATTACATTAATTAATGATCCTCTAATTACTTCATTAATTAATTAACTATAATTAATTACTTCGATCCTTAATTAATTCCATTAATTAATTATACTTTAATCAATCACTTCCCTTTAATTAACCTTAATTAATTACAAATGGTAGTTAACCATCTTGTAAATACTTACCTTAATTAATTAACTCCTTAATTAATTATATTAATTAATTCTTTAATTAATTACATAAAGTAATTGCTCCTTAATTACTTCCACTAAGTAATTATTCTTCAATTACTTACCATTAGGTAATTTCTTAATCAACCATCAAGTGATTATCTTTAATTAATTAAACAAATTAATTAACTTAAATTAATCACATTTATTTAATTAATTACATTGAGTAATTAATCCTTTAATTTATTTCATCCAGTAAATCCCATTAATTACTTACACTAAGTGATAACCCAAATATAAATTGGGAGAAATTGTGGATGAGTGAATAGAATCAAAAATGAATGTGAATAGAAAAGGGAATTGGTTTGGCTAATAATCAAGGGGATAAATATGTTAGACGTACGTATATTATTCTATTTGCATAACGATTTGACCCTGATTCGAGCATAGAATTTCGAGATAGTATATCAATCCGAGTTGGGATTTTTTACTCGATTTTCGACGGCGATCCTGGATATGGATTTTTGATTGGTTCTGGAAATTCTCTATTATAGTTATGACTATGCAAGGAGAATGACGGTTTCCGATCAAGAAACCAGATCTGAGTCCGCACTAGGAAGTCGGGTGGACGATACTAGTTCGGAAGTGAAATTGTGTAATTCAAGTGGAATTGTATGATGAACGGAAAATGGGTTTCAAGGTAATTCTTGCTCGCCATGGCGGCGAGGGATTTTCGTGGTAGGGTTTAACCCTAGTTTTGGGTCAAGGTTGGTAATAAGATGATCGGGCCGTCGTCGGTGCGTCGAGGCTGATCGGTCGTGGGGGAAAGGGTGCTTGGGTTTTTGATGAAGTCGTGGGTGAGGTGGCGAAGCCTCTGGTGTTCGGCGTTGCCTAGAAGAGATTATTTTAGATCAAAGATTCCTGTTCCAGTTTGAACTGGCAGGCCCGATTTCGATTTCGAGCCTATGTTGGAATCTGGGTGGTTTGGATTGAATGAGGAGATAGCCGGTGACTTGTTGGTGGAGGTAGTGGACGCCGGAGCGTCGCCAGTGATCGATGCACGTACACCAGATTCAAGTGCACTTGAGTTTGGGTTTTGGGACGATGGGTTTATCTCGAGTTTTGACTCGAGGTAGAGTAGGGTTTAGCTCGGGTTTGCTTCTGTTGTTTGCGGAAGTGTTTAAGCATAACAGTTAAAAATTTTAACAAGTTTTAAACAAAGATAAATAGATATGCAAACTCTATAAGTTGGAAATTATAAGTATATAAGTGTGTGTGTGTGTGTGTATACATGTGTATATATATATATGTCATGTGAAGTAGTATATATGGAAATTTGTAAAAGGTGTGAATATATATATATATATATATATATATATATATAAACAATTCAAATAAAATAAAACTTAAAATTTGACAAATTGTTTAAAACTTAGTCTTATATTTATTATTAAAACTTTGTTTTTAAATTGGTTTAACAAGGTTTCTTTCCTTTAAAACCTGATTTTTTCATTACAAAGAAACTTGAGTTTGGTCCTTATTTTGCGAGCCAGACCCAACAATCTCTCATCACTTCCTACAATGAATGAGTTTATAAAATTAATTGGTCTGGTTTTGGATGATTAAAATAGGTTAATTATCTAATTGATTTCATAAGCATTTTCAGTTGAAAATTTAGTGATGATAATTAAGTAAGATAATAGTTTATCTTAAATAATTATAGGACCAGATTAATTAATAGATATTGAATCAATATGATCAATTAATAGTTCGTTAATTTATATATGTAATTAAGAGTTAATTAGTTAATGAAAGTAATTAATTAAAGAATAGTTAATTACTGAATGTAATTAATTAACGCTAATTAATCTATGAGGTAACTAGAGGTTAATTACTTAATGTAACTAAAGGATAATCTATCAAGGATGATTAATTAAGATGGATGATTAAAGAATGATTTATTAATTGGGTTGTAATTAATTAATGTTAAGTAAGTAGGATTAAGGTAATCCAAGTGATTAAAGTTGGTAATTAATTTAATTGGAGATTAATTAAGAATTATATATCTAATAAATCTTGTTTATGGATGGTCGAATGATATTGGATGACTTGGATTGATGATATCTCTGTGGGTGATTGAGATGTGTCGTGACATGAATGATTGAACTATGATAATGTAGGTTACCTATGTGAGTTAAATTGTTATGTGATATGATATCCTGTATATATATTGTATTTTTTAAAACTTAACAACTTGGATTAGAGATGACATTGAATTCGAAGAGACAGGGGTTGGGTATCAGTAAATACCAGAAACCACTTTTGATTCTTTATAAAGTTGAGTTTAGAAGCAAACAAGCTGGAATGAAATACGTTAAGTATCACGGATATTTAAACTGAATAACCATTCTTGGATATTTTTTTGAGATAAATGATTGACTTAAATAAGATTAGAACTCTAGAAAAGTACGAGTTACTCTGGTAATTCACTTAAGTTATATAGCTTGATTTTTAATATTATATGGGTTTACTCATGCTGGTTTCCAGCCTGACCCGGGTGTAACTTTGATGTATTGCTCGGGTCAGACTGAGTATTACAGATTTTCAGGTTAGGACGTTCTAGAACTCAGGAAGCGAGCTGGATGGAAGGAACGTATGGAGTGTAACCCGTTGAGTATTATTGATTTGTATCTCGAACATGTTGCTTTAACTGTCCAGTGTTTGTGAAAATTGTTGTAACTCTGATGTATTGAAATGTAAAATGACAGATACAGTTTTTCTTGTATAACTGATGTTATTTGATATTATATTTGATCCGCTGCGAATGTGTGTTTTGTTTTTGTTTCTTCTTCTACCTCTCTTTCTTTTTTCCTAACAATCTTGAATTTTCGGGATCGAAGACTCCGGCTCGTTACAGTTGGTATTAGAGCAAAACTGTTCCACTTTCCAATCTTCAATTTAAATTTCCACCTTTAATTAATTTTAAAAATAATGTTAGGTTGATTCAAACACAATTCCTTTAAACACTTAATTCAATTTAAATTTCCTTTTTATACTTCAAATATTTTCAAAAACCCTTTTCTTCTAACAATTTATTCAACAAGGGGAGTTTAACATGCACAAGATATAAATAGGATTTAGCTTTTAAGAGATAAAGTTTACTCACCTTTTTGATTTGAACAGAGGAAGTTTGAAAAGTCTGGAAATGGTTTGATAACTGGAACTGAAATCTTTAGTTTGTGATAAATTATAATAGAAATGATAGTAATAATGTTTAGAATGGATATATGTATTAGCATGTCTCTGTGTATGTTCCTAGTTTACAGACACAAAATTCTTTCAAAAATCAAGTTCTCATTTTCTAATCTATTTTTGGGTATAATCTTTGAATGAAAAATGTTGGTATATAGGAAACATCATTCCTAAAAACAGTTTCAAGCTAAGATATTGTGTAAATATTTTGGAATTTGAAATTTACAGTGGAAAATCAACTCAAGTCAAAAATTGAGTGTTAGATTACCAGGCTTGAATTATATAATCGAATTCATATTCAAAAATAAAGAATTTTAATAGTGATATTGGGATTTATAGTTGGTGGTTGTTGTGAATTCTGAAGGTTGAACTTTAGCTCTGATACCAAAATTTAAAAAAAAAAATTCTTCATAATGTGAACCTTTAATCATTGATATATCCAATTTTCATTTTACTAAGGGAAATTTTCAAAGGATACATTAAACTAGTATAATTATTTTTTTAAAGTGTGTAAGTAGATTTTATATCATTTTCTTTTAAAAATATATGTAAATAAATAAAGTGAAAGTTTAAAACATTTAAGATTAAGACATTTGTAAATATAAAACTAAATTTAAAATATTATATAAATACATATAATAACATATTTATGTATGGAAATTACAAATGTAGATAATTTATATACAAGAATTACAAATGTAAGCTAAAAGACATTATCTAAATACAAGTGTAAGGTTATTAGCATGCATTTAAACAAGTGTCTCGATTATTTTAATTTTCTTTTATTTTTATAATCATAATCAAGGATTAGACAAATATCTGTCTGATAATTTGTAATATTCTGTGATACGATGTGTTGGGACTAAACTGTGAGGTGTGGGTTATCTATTAATGATGAATTACTATGTAAATGTGGCAACCTATATTTTAAATTGAATTGAATTCACTTAAATAATTTTAATTAAAGATGATATTGGATTCGAAAAGACTGGGGTCGGGTATCGGTAAATACCCGAAACCACTTCGATTTGTAATCTAAATTCTTTATAAATTTGATATGTGGAATTAAACAGCCCGGAATGGAAATAATTGAGTAAAACATAGACATTAAGTCTGAGATCTGTTGTGTGATAAATGATTTACTAAATTAAAGTAAGAACTCATAGAAAGTACGAGTTACCCTGGTATTCGAATTAAAGGTTAATTAAATTATGAAATTAATTTATGTAAAAAACTGAAGATTAATTAATAAGAATAATTTAAGGATGGTTATTAATCTCATTAATTAACTTATATAATAACCAATGAATTATAATTAATTAAGGTAAATTAAGCGAGTCATAGGAACTTAATTTATGTAACTAATTAACGTAATTAATTATAGTAAATTAATTAATTAGAATAATTAAAGGTTAATTAATATGGACGGTTAAGGATAATTAATATATGGCTAATTACTTAATGTAATTATAGGGTAATTAATTGAGGAAGATTAATTAAGATGGATAGTTAAAGGTTGAGTTATCTATTGGTTTATAAATAACTAATGTTGAGTAAGCAAGATTAGAGGTAATTAGAGAAATTAATTTAATTTAATTGGAGATTAATTAAATTAATTAGGAATCGTTCAACTTATATGTCTTGCTTATGAATAGATAAGTTATATTGAATGATTAGGTAAATATCTGTCTGATAATTTGTAATATTCTATGATATGATGTGTTGGGATTAAACTGTGAGGTGTGGATTGTCGGTTAATGATGAATTACTGTGTAAATGTGACAACCTATAATTTAAATTGAATTGAATTCACTTAAATAATTTGAATTAAAGATGATATTGGATTTGAAGAGACCGGGGTCGGGTATCGGTAAATACCTGAAAACACTTCGATTTGTAATCTAAAGTCTTTATAAATTTGATATGTGGAATTAAACAGGCTAGAATGGAAACAATTGAGTAACATAGACATTAAGTCTGAGATCTACTGTGTTGTAAATGATTTACTAAAATAAAGTAAGAACTCATAGAAAGTACGAGTTACCTTGGTATTCACTTTAGTTTTTTTAGCTTGGTATTCCATATTATATGGGTTTACTGACGCTGGTTTCTAGCCTTACCCGGGTGTTACTTTGTTGAAATGCTCGAATCAGACCGAGTATTATAGATTTTCAGGTAAGGATGTTCTAGAGCTTAGGAGGCAAGCTAAATGGAGGGAACGTATGGAGTGTATTTCGCTGTGATATATTGTTATTTATTTGGGACAAGTTATCTTAACTATCCAGTGAATGTGAAATGTTTCAACTCTAATGTATATTTGAAATTAACTTATACAGTTTGTCCTTGTACAACTGTTATTTTATTTGATATTATATTTTGATCTGCTGTGAATGAGAGATTCTGTGTTTCATTTTTGTTTCTTCTTCTATCTCTTTTCTTCTTTTCCTAATTATCTGGAATTTTCAGGATTGAAAATTATGGGTCGTAACAGTTGGTATCAGAGCAGAAGGTTAAGCGAGAACCTTGGCTCTGGTGGGTGTACTCATTAAGGATAGGTTTAGTGGTACCCTAGAATGAGTTGAGTGTATATATATGAGTGCGTACTTGTTATTTTCTTATATAAAGATTTTAAAATTGGTTTTAAAATTGAATGATTTTTATATAAGTAAAATTTTCCAATTATATATATATATATAGAAAATTGGTTGTTGGTTCTTGAAATTGAATAAGAATTTAAGGAATATATATACATATCCAAATAGACATTGAATAGAATGAACCATACAAAATAAGATGAACTAGAATTGGTTTCAAACCAAAAAAATAAAATAAAATGGTTATCGTATCAAATATTGGGATGTTTATTTTTTAGTTAATATTGATAAAGCAAAATGAAATGTGTTAAGGAAATAAACTTTTAGATGAGTATGACGTATAAATTGAAATTGAAAAAGGGTTTAAATTGTGAAGTTTTAAATCTAAGTCTAGAAAATTTGAAAATTGTTTCAAAGTGATAAAGAAATAATAAACAATATTACTTAATGTATTTGAACGAAGGGCCCTATTTCAAACAAGAGTTGTTTGAAAATTTAAAGAAATTTGTTTTGAATTTAAAGCCGAAGATGGTTTAAAATTTAAAGTAACTTGGCGTGTAAAGGAAATGAATATGTATATTTGAAATAAATCTAAGGTTGAGTTTTGAATTTTCCTTAACATGTGATGTGAAAACCCTAAGTGATATAAGTTTTGAACTTACAAGTGGGAAAGAAATTTGTTAGAAATTTTAAATTTGATGTGGAAATTCAAATTTGAGTAATGTTAACGGGATTAAATTGAATTTAACTTGGAGGAAGTTAAATGAGTTTGAATGAACGGCCTGATTTGGAAATTTCAGGATGAAATTGAGATTAAACTTAAGGAAGTTAAATGGGTTGATTTAGAAGGAAGTTATATAAGATCTCAAACGGGTTTGAGATCTGGGAATGTGTGATGGATGCTGTTGATGGATGTTTTAGATATATTGGATGTTTATTTATCCTAATATCATCCTGTTATTATCAATAATTTATGTAACTATGAATTGGATTGTTTGAAATGAATTTAGAAATGGACTGAGGATATATATATATATATATATATATATATATATATATATATCCATTGCTGAAATCAAGTGAAAATAAAACTTTAATTTGAAATTATTTAAGTAATTTTGATTTTAAAAGATGAATTGAACTTGTGGAAATGAAATTACTTTATACTTAAAATTTGAATGTTTAAAAGGAACTTGGAAATTTAAAAATTGGTTTCAAAGTTGAATTTGGGTAATAAATTGGTTTTTGAAAGATTAAATTGATTAAAAAGGATTTGAACTATTACTTGAACCTAGAAATAAGTTTATGGAGAAGTAAATGTAATTTAAAATGAAATTCTGAAATTTGGACTCAGAATTAAATTGTTTAAAGACTTTAAAAAAAATAAAGGTTAATTTGGTTTAAGAGGTTAAACCAACATTTGAAAATTTAACTCGAATTTATATAATTTAAGATAATTTAAAGTGAGATTAAATTCGAAATTAGTTCAAATTGAAATTTGATTTGAATAATTTAGAATTGTGATTAAAGTTGAATAGTTTTAAATTCAAATGGAATTTGATTTGAATTTGGAAAGAAATCAAGGATAATTCAACTTGAATTGGGATTGAATAAATTCAATGGGATGGGAAGTGATTGAAAATGGAGATTGAAATTGAGATTAATTCAAATTGGAATTGAAATGAATTGAAATTGAAACTGGTTCAAGTTGAAATTTATTTGAATTGATTGAGATTGAAATCGAAATTGAATAAAGTTTAAATTTGTAATGGAAATTGAAGTTATTTAAATAGAATTGATTGGGATGAAGATTGGGAAGTGGAACAGTTTGGCTTTGAAACTATTTTCAAAACAAATTATTTTAATATAAGCTATCTTAAATCTATTTTTCCAATCTATTTACTACATACAACCTTTCTTTTTAAAGCCAAACTATATTATACTTATTTTACAATTATTTTTGAAACGATTTAACTATATTACTACAGTTTTATAAACTAATTACTGTTTTTCAACTGTTTTATAACTAATTACTATTTATAACTATTTTACAATTATTTATTTATTTTATAACTATTTTATCATTACTTAACTATTTTACAGCTATTTTATAAACTAATAATTATTTTTCAACTACTTATCCAATTTTAACTTTTCAAGCTATTTTCTAAATATAACTGGTCAGTTTACGATTAATTTCCAATTGAGATAAGAATTGAAGTGATAATCCAAATGGAAATTGAGGCAATTGTGAATAAATGAATAAGAATATAAGGGAATGTGAATAGAAAGGAGAAATTGATTTGGCTAAAAATAAATGAAGATAGATACATAGGATGTACGTATATTATTCTATTGGCATAACAATTTGATCTAGATTCGAGCACTGAATTTCGAGATAGTATATCGATCCGAGTTGGGATTTTTCACTCGATTTTCGACGGCGGACCTGGATATGGATTTTTGATTGGTTCTAGATATTCTCTATCATAGTTATGGCTATGTAAGGAGAATGACGGTTTCTGATCAAGAAACCAGATCTGAATCCGCATTAGGAAGTCGGGTGGACGATACTAGTTCAGAAGGGAAATTGTGTGGCCGAGTGAGCGATCAGATTGATATAGCGTACGGATGATATGTGTATATCGTACGGGTTTGAATCAAATTGATATTGAAAATTTGTGGATAAAAACCATAAAATTGTTTTTGAAATGAAAAGTATATTTGATGAAATATATGATGAAATAAATTGAAAATGGGATATTTCTATGGTAGAAATTTACTTTATGGAAGTAAGTAATATGGTAAGTGACTTATAGAGTAATCAAGCTTGAATATTGATTTGGCATAAACAAAGTTATGTATATATAATTGATAAACTCTATTGGATCTATAGCCAGAATAAAAAGGGTTTTTGAAAGTATTTGAAGTATAAAAAGGGAATTTATACAAGTATGAAGTGATCCAAAGATTTTTGAAGTTATATATATATATATATATATATATATGAATGATTTTATGAGAATGATTTTGGGAAAAAGGTTTTTGGAACCTATGGATATTGAAAGGCTTTTGATTTTTGGGAAAAAAAATCAATTTTGGAAATTTGGAAAGCCTAGTTTGAGAATTGTCGATTTTGGGATAATCGATTTTGAGAAAAGAAGATTTATATGGGATTCATACTAGGTGTATGATTTGAAAAATATTATATGTGTATAGTATAAAGTGTTTTGAAAATGACTTTGGGGAAAAAGGCGCTCCTTTGAAATGAACTTCTTAGGAGTACCATAGGTTGGTACTGCCTTGAGCCCTAAGGGGGAGGCTCTAAAGTGGATCTTGGGAGAAAGTCCGGACAAACTGAAGGTCTTGAGGATTATTGGCTAGCGAAAGTCGAGGGCGCTGATGCCTACAGAGGGTGTGATATCCCGGAAATTTTAGCAATATTAATTTAATAATCTATATTTAAAATTAAATTGATTTGATAAAATTTTAAAAAAAATTTACTTGATTTAATAATCCAATTAAATACATGCGTAATTGATGAATTTTATCTTTTAAAAGCTAATAATTGTTTTCCTATTTATAATGTATGTATGTGTGTGTGTGTGTGTGTGTATATATATATATATATTGTGAATAGATAAGTTTTGAGGTGAAGTTAAATTAACAAATAAAATCTTTTTTTTTAAAATCTAATATTCATTTTGATAAATTTGAAGATTATTATTTTTATTTAATAAATAAATAATTGGTTTAAAATACTTAAAGAAATTGTTTTAAATTGTATTTTAAACATAGTTTAAATTTTAATAAGATAAACAAAAGTTTATTTTTATTTCTTTTTGAATATAGCTTAATAATTATAATTTGTAATTTATTTAAAAATTTAAAAAAAATACCAATTGTATATTAAAACATTAATGTAATTGATTAAGTTGAATAAGATAAGTAATTTATAACTTCTCTTATAAATTATTTAAAATTAATAAATATGATATTTTATAATAGCAATAAATATATAAATATAGATAGATTTTAATAAGGCTATATTATTATTATAAAAATTTTAAATATGTTAATATAAACTAGTTTAAATTGGATTTTTAAATGTATAAATGTAGATATGTTTTAAAAGACAAAATTATTATTGTCAAATTAAATATGTTGATAAATTAGTTTTAAGTGGAATTTTTAATGTGTAAATAACATTTGAATTTGATTTAATTTTGAAATTCAAATGAATAACCATATTTGAATTTTGTAAGTGAGCTTTCATGTTTTATAAATTGTTTTATTTCATTAAAAAGATATATATATATATATATATTTATTAATGAAACTACTTTATATGTATTTAAATAAAGAAAAAGGATTTTATTTATCTTTAAATTAAAAATAATAAGTAACATATGCATAGAACAAGTGTAAACAATTAAACTACTTAATTTGACAAGTGTTGAAGATTTTAACAAGTATCCTTTTTATTTTGATTTTCTTTTAATTTTTAAATAAATCATTTATACCTATATAAAACATGTTTTCTTCACCTCTGTTCTTTTCTAAATCTTCATTTTTTCAAAGTTAAGAAGAAGATAAATCTCAGCTGAAAACAAACTTGTTTTCAAACTCTCAAAAACAAAATTTTAAATCATGTTCAAAATCTAGTTTTTTTCAAACGCAATGCAACCCTTCCTCAAAATCAAATCTGTAACATGTGTACTCTTCTTTTCAAAAACTTGCATGTTTAATCCTGCAATCCACATCCTACAATCTGTTTTCAAAAATCAAGCCTTAAACCATCAAAGCCTGCATTTTCAAGTTTTACAAATTAAAGATTTAAATGCTAATGGAATCAAAGCCTGCATGCAAGTTCTAAATCAAGCATATGTCTCTGCATTTCTTTTAACCTAGGAATAAAGTAAAATCTGAAGCCTGCATTTCCAATTAAAACAAGATCAGGCCTGCATACAAGTTTATAACAGCAAGCTACTCAAGTTTTATCAAAAGCAATGAAGTCATGGCATTTCAAATTAAAGATTTCAAGAGCTTTACAAAATTTAAGAACTCTGTTCTTCATGCTCAAGATAGGTGAGTAACAATTTTTAAAAAAATAATAAGTAGAAATTTGTTGCTTAAATAAGTATGCTTTGAATATAATTAGCTGATTGCATGTTGAGTAGTATGCTTGTGCATGATTTTAAATGCAGTGCTGTATATATGCAAATGAATGTTTGAATGTATGAATGGATTATGACTAGATGACTGTTATGTTCTTACAGTTTTCCTTCAGGTTCATAATTTAGTAACCGATTTAATTTCTCTTGGATAAATCTGTAATAATACATGATACCTAAACAATGTATGCTTATATTGTATGTATAAATTATAATTAAGATTTGTTCATGAAGAAAAGAAAGAAAGAAAGAAAAAGAAAATAATGACTGCAGTTTTACTGGAAACTAATGTAATAGCAAGTAAACTGAAAATCTAATAAAAGCAAGATGATTTATTCTTAGTTTCAGGTGTTTGAATTGAAAGTTGAAATTAAATTGTGATTTTTAAAAACCAAAATTTAAATTTTTAGTGTTGAAATTATGTGCATTGATGTTTTCTTCTGGGAAATGAAAAGGGGGGAAAGTTGTAAACCTAGTTTTTAGGCACTGTTTTAATTAATCGGTGAAGAGACTACAGGTGACCGAGTGCGGTGATTTTTGTGGAGGTGATGGCTTTGGTGTCGAAGAGGGGTTGGACGGAGTTTATTGGCCGCCGGTGACCGGTGGAGCGAGGACGTGATGTTGTTCAGGTTTTGGGAATGGGGGTGGCTGTGCTGCCAGGTTTGATTTGGGGCATTCGATTTTGATTCTTGATGTTTAGGTGGGTTCTATTAGTCGTGATATGCTGCAGTGATGATCGTCGACATGATTGTTGACTGGGTGGTGGCCGGAGGGGGCTACAGCCACCGTGCATATGCACGGTGAGGAAGAATGGTGTCAAGTGTTTGATTGGGAATTGCTGTGTGTTTTGACTCGGGTTATACTTGTAATAATTCAAGTATTGCTCGAAGTTTTGAAGGGGTTTACCCAAAGTAAATCAAGGGAAGCTCGGGCATTTTCTGATGTTAACAGGTTTCTTTGAAAATCTGTATAAGTTTCCAAACTCAATTTGTTTAAATCTGAAGCAAGTTGTTTGACTGAAATAAAACCTAAATTTAAATTATGGTTTTCAAACTGAGTATGAATCCAAGTTTTAAAATCTAATTTAAATTTTATTAATTTAAAAGTTTAAACAACTTCAAAAGAGTTTAAATATTTTAATTTAGGACAAAGCTTTAAATTTAAGTAGGGATTCAAACATGAGTTTAAAGCTGAAATCAAATTCCAATTTGAAACAATGGTTTGAAAATAAAGGAAGTTTTAAGGCAATTTAAATGTTTAAATAAATTTGGATGTTGAAACGCATTTAAATATAATTTGTATTTTGAAATGAATTTGGGATTTTAAATTTCTTATAAATTCTTTATAAAATAAGAAAATCTTTAGTATAGAGTTTTAAAAGATTTTAAAATGTTTTTAAAACTTTGTTAAAGTTAAGTTTGATTTCTTTTTAAATTTAAAATTTAAAATGTAATTTGAAAACAATCTTAAGTTAAATTGTTTCCATATTTGAATTTTGTAAGTGAGCTTTCATGTTTTATAAATTGTTTTATTTCATTAAAAAGAAATATATATAAATATTTATTAATGAAACTACTTTATATGTATTTAAATAAAGAAAAAGGATTTTATTTATCTTTAAATTAAAAATAATAAGTAACATATGCATAGAACAAGTGTAAACAATTAAACTACTTAATTTGACAAGTGTTGAAGATTTTAACAAGTATCCTTTTTATTTTGATTTTCTTTTAATTTTTAAATAAATCATTTATACCTATATAAAACATGTTTTCTTCACCTCTGTTCTTTTCTAAATCTTCATTTTTTCAAAGTTAAGAAGAAGATAAATCTCAGCTGAAAACAAACTTGTTTTCAAACTCTCAAAAACAAAATTTTAAATCATGTTCAAAATCTAGTTTTTTTCAAACGCAATGCAACCCTTCCTCAAAATCAAATCTGTAACATGTGTACTCTTCTTTTCAAAAACTTGCATGTTTAATCCTGCAATCCACATCCTACAATCTGTTTTCAAAAATCAAGCCTTAAACCATCAAAGCCTGCATTTTCAAGTTTTACAAATTAAAGATTTAAATGCTAATGGAATCAAAGCCTGCATGCAAGTTCTAAATCAAGCATATGTCTCTGCATTTCTTTTAACCTAGGAATAAAGTAAAATCTGAAGCCTGCATTTCCAATTAAAACAAGATCAGGCCTGCATACAAGTTTATAACAGCAAGCTACTCAAGTTTTATCAAAAGCAATGAAGTCATGGCATTTCAAATTAAAGATTTCAAGAGCTTTACAAAATTTAAGAACTCTGTTCTTCATGCTCAAGATAGGTGAGTAACAATTTTTAAAAAAATAATAAGTAGAAATTTGTTGCTTAAATAAGTATGCTTTGAATATAATTAGCTGATTGCATGTTGAGTAGTATGCTTGTGCATGATTTTAAATGCAGTGCTGTATATATGCAAATGAATGTTTGAATGTATGAATGGATTATGACTAGATGACTGTTATGTTCTTACAGTTTTCCCTCAGGTTCATAATTTAGTAACTGATTTAATTTCTCTTGGATAAATCTGTAATAATACATGATACCTAAACAATGTATGCTTATATTGTATGTATAAATTATAATTAAGATTTGTTCATGAAGAAAAGAAAGAAAGAAAGAAAAAGAAAATAATGACTGCAGTTTTACCGGAAACTAATGTAATAGCAAGTAAACTGAAAATCTAATAAAAGCAAGATGATTTATTCTTAGTTTCAGGTGTTTGAATTGAAAGTTGAAACTAAATTGTGATTTTTAAAAACCAAAATTTAAATTTTTAGTGTTGAAATTATGTGCATTGATGTTTTCTTCTGGGAAATGAAAAGGGGGGAAAGTTGTAAACCTAGTTTTTAGGCACTGTTTTAATTAATCGGTGAAGAGACTACAGGTGACCGAGTGCGGTGATTTTTGTGGAGGTGATGGCTTTGGTGTCGAAGAGGGGTTGGACGGAGTTTATTGGCCGCCGGTGACCGGTGGAGCGAGGACGTGATGTTGTTCAGGTTTTGGGAATGGGGGGTGGCTGTGCTGCCAGGTTCGATTTGGGGCATTCGATTTTGATTCTTGATGTTTAGGTGGGTTCTGTTTGTCGTGATATGCTGTAGTGATGATCGTCGACATGATTGTTGACTGGGTGGTGGCCGGAGGGGGCTACAGCCACCGTGCATATGCACGGTGAGGAAGAATGGTGTCAAGTGTTTGATTGGGAATTGCTGTGTGTTTTGACTCGGGTTATACTTGGGATAATTCAAGTATTGCTCGAAGTTTTGAAGGGGTTTACCCGAAGTAAATCAAGGGAAGCTCGGGCATTTTCTGATGGTAACAGGTTTCTTTGAAAATCTGTATAAGTTTCCAAACTCAATTTGTTTAAATCTGAAGCAAGTTGTTTGACTGAAATAAAACCTAAATTTAAATTATGGTTTTCAAACTGAGTATGACTCCAAGTTTTAAAATCTAATTTAAATTTTATTAATTTAAAAGTTTAACAACTTCAAAAGAGTTTAAATATTTTAATTTAGGACAAAGATTTAAATTTAAGTAGGGATTCAAACATGAGTTTAAAGCTGAAATCAAATTCCAATTTGAAACAATGGTTTGAAAATAAAGGAAGTTTTAAGGCAATTTAAATGTTTAAATAAATTTGGATGTTGAAACGCATTTAAATATAATTTGTATTTTGAAATGAATTTGGGATTTTAAATTTCTTATAAATTCTTTATAAAATAAGAAAATCTTTAGTATAGAGTTTTAAAAGATTTTAAAATGTTTTTAAAACTTTGTTAAAGTTAAGTTTGATTTCTTTTTAAATTTTAAATTTAAAATGTAATTTGAAAACAATCTTAAGTTAAATTGTTTCCATATTTGAATTTTGTAAGTGAGCTTTCATGTTTTATAAATTGTTTTATTTCATTAAAAAGAAATATATATATATATTTATTAATGAAACTACTTTATATGTATTTAAATAAAGAAAAAGGATTTTATTTATCTTTAAATTAAAAATAATAAGTAACATATGCATAGAACAAGTGTAAACAATTAAACTACTTAATTTGACAAGTGTTGAAGATTCTAACAAGTGTCCTTTCTATTTTGATTTTCTTTTAATTTTTAAACAAATCATTTATACCTATATAAAACATGTTTTCTTCACCTCTGTTCTTTTCTAAATCTTCATTTTTTCAAAGTTAAGAAGAAGATAAATCTCAGCTGAAAACAAACTTGTTTTCAAACTCTCAAAAACAAAATTTTAAATCATGTTCAAAATCTAGTTTTTTTCAAACGCAACGCAACCCTTCCTCAAAATCAAATCTGTAACATGTGTACTCTTCTTTTCAAAAACTTGCATGTTTAATCCTGCAATCCACATCCTACAATCTGTTTTCAAAAATCAAGCCTTAAACCATCAAAGCCTGCATTTTCAAGTTTTACAAATTAAAGATTTAAATGCTAATGGAATCAAAGCATGCATGCAAGTTCTAAATCAAGCATATGTCTCTGCATTTCTTTTAACCTAGGAATAAAGTAAAATCTGAAGCCTGCATTTCCAATTAAAACAAGATCAGGCCTGCATACAAGTTTATAACAGCAAGCTACTCAAGTTTTATCAAAAGCAATGAAGTCATGGCATTTCAAATTAAAGATTTCAAGAGCTTTACAAAATTTAAGAACTCTGTTCTTCATGCTCAAGATAGGTAAGTAACAATTTTTTTAAAAATAATAAGTATAAATTTGTTGCTTAAATAAGTATGCTTTGAATATAATTAGCTGATTGCATGTTGAGTAGTATGCTTGTGTATGATTTTAAATGCAGTGATGTATATATGCAAATGAATGTTTGAATGTATGAATGGATTATGACTAAATGACTGTTATGTTCTTACAGTTTTCCTTCAGGTTCATAATTTAGTAACTGATTTAATTTCTCTTGGATAAATCTGTAATAATACATGAGACCTAAACAATGTATGCTTATATTGTATGTATAAATTATAATTAAGATTTTTTCATGAAGATAAGAAAGAAAAAAAAAGAAAGAAAGAAAATAATGACTGTAGTTTTACTGGAAACTAATGTAATAGCAAGTAAACTGAAAATCTAATAAAAGCAAGATGATTTATTCTTAGTTTCATGTGTTTGAATTGAAAGTTGAAACTAAATTGTGATTTTTAAAAACCAAAATTTAAATTTTTAGTGTTGAAATTATGTGCATTGATGTTTTCTTCTGGGAAATGAAAAGGGGGGAAAGTTGTAACCTTGTTTTTAGGCACTGTTTTAATTGATCGGTGAAGAGACTACAGGTGACCGAGTGCGGTGATTTTTGTAGAGGTGATGGCTTTGGTGTCGAAGAGGGGTTGGACGGAGTTTATTGGCCGCCGGTGACCGGTGGAGCGAGGACGTGATGTTGTTCAGGTTTTGGGAATGGGGGTGGCTGTGCTGCCAGGTTTGATTTGGGGCATTCGATTTTGATTCTTGATGTTTAGGTGGGTTCTGTTAGTCGTGATATGCTGCAGTGATGATCGTCGACATGATTGTTGACTGGGTGGTGGCCGGAGGGGGCTACAGCCACCGTGCATATGCACGGTGAGGAAGAATGGTGTCAGGTGTTTGATTGGGGATTGCTGTGTGTTTCGATTCGGGTTATACTCGGGATAATTCAAGTTTTGCTCGAAGTTTTGAAAGGGTTTACCCGAAGTAAATCAAGGGAAGCTCGGGCATTTTCTGATGTTAACAGGTTTCTTTGAAAACCTGTATAAGTTTCCAAACTCAATTTGTTTAAATCTGAAGCAAGTTGTTTGACTGAAATAAAACCTAAATTTAAATTATGGTTTTCAAACTGAGTATGAATGCAAGTTTTAAAATTTAATTTAAATTTTATTAATTAAAAAGTTTAAACAACTTCAAAAGAGTTTAAATATTTTAATTTAGGATAAAGCTTTAAATTTAAGTAGATATTCAAACATGAGTTTAAATCTGAAATCAAATTCCAATTTGAAACAATGGTTTGAAAATAAAGGAAGTTTTAAGGCAATTTAAATGTTTAAATAAATTTGGATGTTGAAACACATTTAAATATAATTTGTATTTTGAAATGAATTTGGGATTTTAAATTTCTTATAACTTCTTTATAAAATAAGAAAATCTTTAGTATAGAGTTTTAAAAGATTTTAAAATGTTTTTAAAACTTTGTTAAAGTTAAGTTTGATTTCTTTTTAAATTTTAAATTTAAAATGTAATTTGAAAACAATCTTAAGTTAAATTGTTTTAAGTTACTTTATTTATGATAAAGTAATCATGAATAAGAAATGTTTTAGTTTTAAAGTAAATTAAAGATTTAATGATCTTTGTTCCATTAAAATTAGTAATTTAATTAAGTAATTTGTTTAATTAATTAAAGATTTGAAATAAATTAATTAAGGTTATTTAAATTTGTAATTAATATTAATTAATTTAAGTTAATTACTTAAGAAAGGTAATTAAGAATTTGTTAATAAGTTAATGAAGGTCATTAACTTATGATTATTTATTAATTAATTAATGTAATTAATTTTCATAATTAATTGGATTACTTAATTTAAATAATCAATTATGAAACTTAATTAAGTATGATTACTTTATGGAAATAATTAAAGATATTAATTACTCTTTGTAATTAATTTATTAATTGGATTAGTTTAAATTAATTAATTAAGTTTAATTAATTTAGAATAAACATTAAATGGATTGATAAGTAATCAATGGTGGTTAATTACTTAGAGAAGTAATTAAGATAAGTAAATTACTGAAGATAATTAATTGAAGTATGGTATTTTGGGATTAATTACCTTGTGTAATTAATGTGAAGATAATTTCTTTATGAAGTGATTAATAATTAATTACTTAATGTAATTAATTTAAGAATTTATTAATTAAGTTATTTGAAATAATTAGGTAATGTAATTAATTAAGAGTAATTAATTACTAATGAGATTAATCAGGGATGATTAATAAATATAATTAATTATTAAATGTAATTAATTTAGAAGTAATTAAAGAAGTAATTAAGGGTAGTTAATTACTAAATGTAATTAATCAAGAATTATTAAAAATTATGGTTTAATCAAGGTTAATTACTTAATGTAATTAATTTAAATAAGTAATTAATTTAAATTTAATTAAGGATCATTAATTAATATAATTAATGATGTAATTAAGGATTAATTAGTTAAGATTAATTAATCAATGATAAGTGATTAAGGAAATAATTAATTAATGTAATTAATTAAGCATTAATGTAATTAATTATAATTAATTAATAAATAAAGTAATTAAAGGTTAATTACTGATTTTGGCTAAAGATAATTAATTTATGAAATTAATTGAAGAATAATTACTTGAATGTAATTAAAGGATAATTAATCAAGGGAGATTAATTAAGGTGATTAATTTGAGGATAATTATTTAATTGATTGGTAATCAATTAATGGTTAAGTAAGCAAGTTTTAAAATGAGGAAGTAATTAATTTAATTCATTTTAAATTAATTAAAGATAGGTAATTAATTTAATTCACTTTAAATTAATTAGAGATAGAAGTAATTGATTTAATTCATTTTAAATTAATTATGGATGGTGTGATTATGGATCCTTGCTTATGAATGGATGATTTGGTTTGACTTGAATGGTTTGAATCTCAGACATGAGATAAATGGTATTGTGTGTTATGGATGCATTGTGATAATGATATTAGTATCTATTGATGATGATAATATAGATTATCAATTTGTGATGATTACCTGTTTATGATAATATTGGTTATCTATTACGATGATGTGAATTATCTATCTGTGTGTATATGGATAATTAGAATTGAATTGTTTTAAAACCTTTTAAAACAACTTGGACCTAAAAGACACACTTTGGATTTCGATGAGACCGGGATCGGGTTTCCATATTTGGATATCCGAAAACCACATCGATTCCAATTAAACGTTAGGTCGTTAATCCAAGTGGAGCAAGTGAAGACTCGAGGTGTAAGGGCTATACGTCAGTATAACTCTGTAGGTGATTCCGTAATGAGTTTGATGGAATAGTGCTTATAGATTCGAGATGGTGAATCAGAGTGCAAGGGATATGGTCGTTGACTCTGAGGGTGATTCCAATAATGAGTGCAACGAGATAGTGCCTTCGGTTTCGTTCGAACCCGGAACGAACTTGTATGGATTGAATGCTTTCAGAACATCATCAGGTGGACGATGAGCATTCTAAGATTTGATGTCCTATAAAGGTAATCGTAGCCTCAAGCCTCATCAATCGGGAATGGCTAAAATAGGGGAGGTGCAGCAAGGCTTCGTGGGTCGCTCCCACTAGAGAGCAAGATTGATCCCTGTCTAGAGGTCCCTTTATATTCGGCTGTGTGGGCGATTGATTCGCGACAACTGCCAGGGTTGTCTTGTTCGGAACTATTCAGTAAGGAATGGGTCCGGCCTTGTGTTGCAGGGGAGTGGGAGTACTCCTCCGTACGGTGATCTAGGCCACGTACTGTGACGGGCGGTACCCCAGTAGCCCTGCCATTGTATGGAATCCAAAATCCAATAAGTGCCAACGGTTTCGATTGTATTACCCACTTTTGTGGCTAGTAGTTGGAATTTAATCATGTAACAATTTCGGCTATTTCATATTTATTTGAAAACCCTAGACACTATTATAATATCATCGGATTTCCTATCAAATGTTTTGGTTAGAGTAAGGTAAAAACTTTTCCATGTTTATGTGTGGGAAGTCTTATGTGATACCTTTCTTTTAAAAGGTTTTTCAAAGTTAAGCAACTTTAACCTGTTACTCACACCAGACCCATGTCTGACCCGGAGTTTATTTTTGTTTTTCATAAACTCTTGGGTACTCATATTTTTACGAGTAGCTAAGGGATTTAGGTTAGCTTTGACGAATATTGGAGGAGCAAGGGAGCAGGGGGCTTCTGTGTTAGATATATAGTATTCCGCTGTGTTGGTATCTCTGAGTCTTTCGATTGAGCTATTTGTATTATGTTGTATAACTAGACAGGTGTTTATAACTGTCTAGTATGTGTTGTATATCTGTGTACTCTGATAATGTTCTATACTATGTAATACTTATGTTGTTAATATAATTTATTCGTTCCGCTGTTTAGATTCTGATGTGTTGGTTCTTCTTCTTCTTTTTCTTTCTATTCTCTATCCCTTTCTTTC
Source organism: Allium cepa (assembly GCA_030765085.1). Lineage (NCBI taxonomy): Eukaryota > Viridiplantae > Streptophyta > Magnoliopsida > Asparagales > Amaryllidaceae > Allium > Allium cepa. The sequence continues at coordinate 780,681,080 of CM060941.1, read as the reverse complement.
TTATTAGCGATGCGATTTCCTAGGGATAGGAAGTCGGGTCGTTTACAGAGGCGTTTAGGTTATGCTGTGACGACAGTGTAACTTGATGTCGCTGTGATCTACTGTAGGCCATAGCGGAAATCGTGTGGAGGTGAGCGTCAAATTTCTACGTTTGATTTTGCCGGGATGGAAATGTAACATCGGTAGACTGCGATGTATGGTTGAGTAGAGAAGTTTCATTTTTTGGCAGTGAAATTCAAGGGCGCTGATGCATACATTTACATGGGTTTTTGCTGTGATAGCAACATAAAGCCCGGGTGTAGCTGTAATCTGTAGCGGGTTTGACGGTGTAATCGAGGGGCACAGAGGCCTACAGTTATCTATGGATTTTGTCGGGATGGCAACGTAACCATCGGGTTAACTGCGACCATGGAAAAGGTGATGATTTCCAGAGCATTCTCACCAAAAAATTTCCCTCTACTTTCTAAAACATTTTCTATATTTTCAATAAAATTATTTATCAAGTATTTTCATTGGGTATTGAAACGGGTTTACCAAGTACTTATAGATTTTCAGTCCTATGCCTGATCAACGTATGACCGTATTTCTGTAAGAACAAGGATGGACTTGTTGAGACACCGAGTTATAAAAATATTTTTATAAAACTATTTTGGTAATATTATATAGATTTTAAAGTGTTTTAATAGAGATCAAAGAGTAATTTTTCTGATATTAAGCATTTTAATAAATTCTGACTTCGTTCCTTTTCGAGGACGAAAAGATTCAAAAGGGGGAGGATTGTGGTAACTCGAATTCTTGGACAGCTATTAATTTGTAATTAACAGGATTAAATTTATTAAAACACTGATTTATAAATTGAACAAATAAACCTGATAGTAAATATATATATATATATATACATATATATATATATATATATATATATATATATATATCTTGATATGTATATAGATGAATTAGAACTATAACAAATGCTAAATTATAAATATCTAGATAAATATTCATTTCCTAATATCCTGATATAATATTGAAATTTAATAATATTTGTTCAATAATCTTCTTTATAATTATTCGATTTGGCAAAATTTATCTTTTACAGATAAATATGTTTTTTGTTATAATGTGTATATATATTGTAAATGGTTAGCTATGGTTTAAATTCAAAATTTATTTTCAAGATTATTAAAAATAAATTCTATATTTTTACAACAATAAAGATAGTATATGTATATAATTACTTGTTAAAGTATTAAAGCTCAAAGTTTAAAATAGAATTTAATAAGATTCATACTTTCTTTTAATATATGTAAAAAATGTATATGTATGAAAGTATTAAACATATAAAATTATAAATTTCATGTAGATTAACAAGTGTAGATATTAAATTAAGACTTTAAACCATTTGTAAGCTTGATATACATACACTTAACAATTGTAACTTGAGTTAACATGCAAATTAACATGTGGCACTTTTGTTTTCTTTTTAAATTTTTTAATGTGATTAAATATGAAAGAATTAAACCAGGTTTTATACAATTAAAAGCATCTTCATCTTCTTTCATTCTCTATAAATAGAACTGAAAATTAAATTACAGGAAAAAGAAAAATCAAAAGCTAAATCAACAATTTCTTTCAAAAAAAAACTTGAAGAAAGATAAGCAAGCTTCAGATCCAATTCCAACAACTCAAACTTGAAGCAAAGATCATCTCAACAAGATCAGATTCAAGTTTCAGTTCTAAACCCAGGGTAGTACAAATCAAATTCAAATATAGATCACCAAAACAAATTTCCAGATAAAAGTCAGAAGCAGGGTTCTCTCAAAAAAATTGGTGAGTAAATCTTTTAGAAATTTGGATTTTACTTACTGTTTGAAATAATGTTTGAAGTAAAGTGATAAGTGTTGTATGTATATAAATATGAATGTATTAATAACTCGAATTTTGGTCATCTGATAATATTAATCTTTAATTATTAATCTTTAATTACTTATTAATTAATTTTAAATGATTTATCATTTAATTAATTGATTGATTAATAATTAAAGATTAATTAATAAGTAATTAAAGATTAATAATTAAAGATTCATATTTTATAATAATCTTTAAAAGCATGCATCATAATTAGAATTAGTTTCAAACCAAAAAAAAAAGAAAAACCAAAAGCTAAATCAACAACTTCTTTAAAAAAAAAGAAATCTTCCTGTCTTCTCTGTTTCTAAATGTGCTAGTGAGTAAACAAATCTATTTAAAAAGTTTTAAATCTGTCTTAAATATAGATGCATGTTATAATTCCTTAAATGAATTACGATAAGTGATTGCATGATAGGTTAAACAGAAATGCATGTATATTTGTATGTAGATGTTTGCATGAATGTCTAGGAAATGATATATGCTCTGTGCTTAGTTCTACAGTTTTAAAATATGTTCAAAATTAAATTTCTCACCCTCTAATCTTCTTTAAGATTTGATATATAGCCAAAGCATGTTAGTAATAACAAGATAATGGAATTAAAAATGTTTCCAGCAAGAAATCTGATGGTTATAGTGATATAAAGGAAGAAGAACAGTAAATATGAAAACATATCAAAATCAAGATCATAAAAATTGTTCGCTTCAAGTATATAATCGTTTTTGTTTTCGAAATGTAGGATTTTAAATTTTAAATCACGATTTTTAGGTGTGTAATTCAAGAGGAAATTGTTTTAGCTAATAATCAATGAAGATAAATACATAGGATGTAACATTCCTGTTTTTAAATCAAAATTAAATTGGTAATTAATTTAATTTTTGAAATTAAATTGTGAATCAATTTGGTATTTTCCAAATTAACTTGACATTTTGTTTGTTTATTAATATAAACGTATATAAATATGAGTTTTAAAATAAAATTTCTAATTGGAAATTTAAAAGTAAATATTTTGAATAATATTTTAATTATAAATTTAATTATGGATTAATTTGAAAATTATATATATATATATATATATATATATATATAAGATTTTTAAAAAAAGGACTTGATTTGGAAAATCTATAATTTAATAATAGAAAAACTTGTTTTGTATTTATAATGATTTGAAAATTTTATTTTGAATTGATATAAGTATAATTTGCTTAAAATAACAAAAGTTTAAAATACTTTTCTTTTATACTTGAAATAAATTGGTTTTGTACATATTTAAACTAAATAGAAAATGTATTACATAAATATATGTAAATATAAAAATAAGTAATTTATAAAAGAAAAGGTTTAAAATATAAATTAAATAAAAGTTAATAAAGGGTTTAAACATAAATTTTGGTTGTATTTACAAGTGTGAAAGAATTAACATCATACATTAACAAGTATAGTTATTTTGATATGCAAGTAGACAAGTGGAATTTAAATACCTTTTTTGATTTAATTTATATGTAAAGAAAAAAAGAAAAAAATGAAAAGAGTATAATCAGGCTATTCTCAAAACCTGGTTATTCATTTCAATTCAAAATGTTCAAACTCCCCACTTCTCGTCCTCTCTAAACTGAAAAAAACCAAAACATATTAAGTCTGGAAATCAAGAAGCAAAGCAAAGTTCAAAAGTAAAATCCAGGAAAAAATGCAAACCAAAGAAATCAAAATAATCCAAACCTGGAAACTCAAGAATCAAACCTGAGTAACAGCTTCAGGTTCAAGCAATTCAAACTGAATGTAGTTCAAAATCAAATAACAAGTTTTCAAGAACAGAAATCAAAATCTGTTTCAAGCTAAGGTTAAGCAAATTCAAGAAGCAAAGATTAAGCTCAAAAATCAATCAAGTACAGATCAAAGTTTTCAAATGCAAGATATTCCTGTTTCAAGCTTCCCTTATTCTCTGCTCTGTCAAACTTCAGGTGAGTAAACAATTTAAATTAAAAGCTAAGTAAATTTATATCTGATTGGTTGTGAAGTCTGAGATGAATGTTACTTTGTTTGTGCATATATATGAGTTATCTCTGTGTTTATGAATGTTTGTAAGTGTGCGTGCCTGGTTGTATTTAAAATCATCTCTGTTCTAGGTTCAGAACATAGAAGTTTGATCGAAAATCGAAAATTTAATCACCTGATCTTTGTTAGGCTTAGAGATTCGAACATTATATGTTTGTTTAGTCATGAAATTAAGCACGGTAAAAGAGAAACTGTCTGTAAACCTAGAAATCAAGTAGATTTCTAGAAATATGTTAAAAATCAAACACCTAAATTTGCTGATTCATGTTTATAAATAGAATCTACTATGGAAATTAGGATTATTAAATAAAAAATCAAGATTTTTAGTATTGGGATGATCGTGCATTTCGGGGTTGACTGGAAATTGGTTTTGAGGCAATTTATGGTGATCATAGGGAGATGAGGCCTTGGGGTTTCGTCTGGAGGTGGAAGGGTGTACGGCGAGTCTAGGAAAAATAGCCGATGGAGTTCCTAATCGTCGTGGCGTCCGTGGCGAGGCGATTTAGGTTTTTAAACCTAATTTTGGCTAAGTCTAGAATCTGTGGCAATGCATCTTCTCTGGTGGATTGAGCTTCACCGGACCTTTGTGAAATGCAGTAGGGAGTGCTAGTGGAGATGTAGACGAGGTGGCAGCGACTCTGGTGGTCGGAGGTGAGTGGTCGAGCGAATTATGGTGATGGTCATGTGTTCCAATTTTCATCTGCCTTGCTCGATTTTAATTGGAAACTTTTGCGTGTGATTCGAAGGTCGGGGTCGAAGGTCTGGGTGTTTGTCAAGGTGCTGGAAGGTTTTTCGATTGTTGGAGGAGCTTCAGCCAGTGGTGCACGTGCACGGTGGGAAGTTTCGAGTCTGTTGTGTTGGTTTGGGTTTTGCTCGAAGCATTGCTCGAGTGTTTGGGCAAAAGACTCGGGTTTGGACTCGAGTGGATTTTGTGTGTTTAGCCTGTAGTTTTTTTTAAAAGCTTAAAATAAATCTAAGTTTTGTAATAAAGGGAAGAAAGGATGGTTTACTCGGGGCTAGACCCGAGGGGTCTTCGGGTTTGACCCGAAGCAATGGTGATGAGCAGATTTTAAAAGTTTAAAAAAATCAATGTTTTGAAATTTAAAATTAAATCTGGTTTAAACTTTTTATATAAACTTACTTTATGCATAATAATTGCTTCTTTAACAATTGGTTATGAAGTTTTAAAATTGGTTTAAATTAAATTTTGCTAAGTTAAGATTAAAGTTATTTAAAAAAATTAAATTAGAAGTGAAATTCTAAGATTTTTATAAAAGCAAATTTTAAAATAAAATTGAAACTAGCTTTAAACTACTACTTGAAAATGTTTAAAGTATATAAAGGAAATTTTGTTAACTTTAAATTATCAAGTTAAATGGTTATTTTATTTTAAATCTTAATTAATTAATTTAATTAAGTTAAGTTAATTATAATGATAAAATGTTTTAAAATCTTAATGGTAATTAAGGCATTAATAAAGATAATGTTTTATCTTAAAATAATTAAGGTTTAAATGTTTTGAGATTAATTAAGGAAATTAAGTATAATTAATTAATTTGAATAATTAATTATAAAGGATTAATTCAGTAATTAATGATTAAAGTTAATTAATCAAGTGATTAAAGGATAATCACTCAAAGTAATTCAATTTGTGATTTATTAATATAAGTGATTAGGATAATCACTTATTGTAATTAACTAAGGATAATTAATTTGATGGTAATTAATTAAGGGTTAGTTAATTTAATTAATTAATTAAAGGTTAATTAAATAATTAAGGGTTAATTATTTGACGATTAAAGGTTGATTTATTTATTAATTAAAGTTAATTAATAATTAAAGAATGATTAAAGGTTAATTAATGATGAAGGTTCATAATATTAATAAACCAGGATTAGTATTTATTAATAAGTAATTTATTTGGTTTAAATTAATCAGATAATTTATTAATCTTACTTATGGATGTTTTGAATTCTATTGATTGTTGAATTGTTTGATATTCCTGATATGTTATGCTTTGTGCTATGAATTGTTTTGGTGTGATCTGTGATGAATGTAATTTATTTATCTGTGATAAAATTACATTTATCTGTGAATCTGTCAATGGACATAAGCGTTATTGGATTATACCGCTTATCGATATTGATGTGCTTGAATTTGCGATGATTGATGATGTTGCACTATTGTGTAAAACCCCTGGATTACACCATACACACAAATATGGATTTTACGGGAAATCGGTTAAGTCACAGATATTTTGAAATTAAATATTATTTGTTTTAAAGTTGAATTTTTGAATTCAAATAGTTTTGGAAATGGATTTGGGTTAAAGATAAAAAGATTTTGAAAGGGAATTTTAAAAGATAAAAGTTATTTTGAATAACTTGATACAGTTTTGAAGATTTAAAATTTTTAATTTGAATTTGAATTCAAGATTTGAAATTGAATTCTATGTTTAGAAATTATGGTTCAAAAAGGTTATACAAGTTATAAATGTATTTATATGGGTTTTAAAACCATTATAAAAAGTATTGTTTTGGGAATTTGAATTTAACCCAAGTTTTATACTTGAAGGGCTTTAACTCGCGCAAACGTAATCGGATTTTTCCGAAATGAAAACTATTTGTTTTCAAATAAGAATAGCTTTTATATAAAGAAAGGATTTCCAATTTGTGTTGAAAGATTTCGAGTTTGAAATAGAATTGTTTTGGAAGCTATGAATAAATCTTTTTGAAAGATTGTGGAACCTTGTTTTGAAATTGAAGGGGATCTAAAAGGTGTATCTGTTGAATAAGAGATTTGAAAGGGAAATTGTTTTGGAAGGCTCTGAATGAATCTTTGTGAAAGATTGGTGAATTTTGTGGAATGAATCTTTTTGTTTAAAGATTAGAAATGGAAATTTGTTTAAACCATTTGAAATAAAAAATTTGGGTAATAAGTTGTGACTAGACTGAGATCCCAATATCCATATGGTTTTAAAATATTGCGCTCACTATTCGATTTAGCCGAGAGAGGACATTGTGTCATATATACCATTTCGAATAGTGATACGATGATATGATAACATTTGAAGACCGGTGGTGAAGATCGAATATTTTCAAAAGCAAAAGGATAACTCGTCGAATGTCTTTGCACCAGTTGATCTCCGGTATAGAGATTTGATCATCCTTTGTGATGGGGAGTCCGAACGTGATTAGGGATTATCCGGATTTGCAAGGGCTTCTTTGGAAGCGCCTTCAGTTCTGTTCGAACCTGGAATATACTTGTATGGATGTGTATCTGACATTACATTTTGAGATGTAAAACTAGTTTCTATCAAATACATTTTTGTTTGGTGGCGGAGATTTTGTTCTCTTAGCTTAGCACCCTTGTTTGAGACATACAAGCTCAGAGGTTATGCAGTTGATGGTTACCAGTGATATATTTCCAATTTGGTAAAGTGGCATACGAAGTGATACTGATCATTTGTTCATCGAAACATGGCTTTTGTTAAAAGCGTAGCTTTGTGGACGAGACTTAGTCGAGCCTCGCAACTCGGTAATGGTCGAAACAGGAATCGTTGCAGTAAGGTTATTTGGGGGTAGCGCCCCTTGAGGGTATGTCATTTACTTCTGGAATATAAGTGGTATCATGGTATGGAGCCCAGATACTTAACTTTGTGGTTGCTGCAAACTTATTGCTTTGTGGTTGTTGGTTGATAGGCGCCTCGGATATAGGTTGATAACGACCGCGGGGTGGCATACTCATGTCAGTAGTTACCTTGTTACAAAGGTAACCCGGCCATGGTAGCAGAGATCCAGTTAGGTTCTCGGGGACGTCCCTCCAAAGGCATTCCATTTGGTGTGTGAAGTTCCTTTGCCTGACCATTTGTTGGAAATCCACAGAAACAATACGCGTCTTGTACGGTTTTAGTTGTATAACCTACCATTTACTTATGGTGACACCCCACTATTTAGATTGTAGCTATAGTAGGCATATTCGAAATGTCTATGCCGGCTAAGATTAATATTATACTTTCGAAAGGTTTTCTGCACTATGCACTAATAATAATATCAAAAGGATTTTGCGTATCAAGCCTGTTTGACTGTCATGAGGAGAAATTTTCTCTGATTCTGCGTTTGCATTGTGTGTGCGGTGGGAGGCCTTATGGTAGTTTCATTTTCCAAAAAGCATTGTGGATTTCCTTTTTATTTCTTGTTGATTGTTTTATTCAATGAAAACTATTTTTGTTTGCTCATACCAGTCCCATGACTGACCTGGAGTTTATTTTTTTCCTTCCTAAACTCTAGGTGCCCATTAAGTTTCCAATTGGGTACTCTAGAGTTGGGTTTTTCAGATAGTTGAATAGTAGGTGTAGATTCGATAGCATCCAACCTTTGGATTTTGGCAATCGCATCGAGATCGCTTTGTGCTTCTCTTCAATATTCTGGGCCTACCTTGCTTAATACATCTAGATGGAGGTTCGAGCTAGTTTTGGGGCATTAGAGATGGAGTTGCAATGTAGGGTTGGATCTCTTTGAAGCCTTTGTTATTGGTATTATCTTTTCCGTTGTATCTTGTATGTTTGATAATATTGATCAATTAGTTGTATCATATTGTATCAAACTGTTATATATCAATGATATATTCTTTTTTCTTCCGCTATGCTGTTGCACTTAATATGTTATAAGCTCCGACGAACCAGATTCGACGTTTGGATCTACAGCATTCGAATACGGGTGATGTATTCGGTGCCGATTTTCGAAGGTCGAGTCAGGGTCATCACATTTGGTATCAGAGCTAAAGATTGAACTTTAGCTTTTGGAGTATAACACATTAAGTGATTCATTAGAGATAGGGTGAAGTATACCCTAGAATGAGTATATTCCTAAGATATCCGTCCGTATGTCTCAGTAAATTCTCTTGTTATCCACTGATAGTGAGTATGAGAGCAAGAAGAGGACGAGGTAGGGGACAGGGGAATACCACAACAAATGGTCAATACCCTGTAACAACAACGGAAAAAACTTTTCTATCGATCTCTTTGATCTAGTTTCAATTCTTGGCTTCGTGGCAACTACAGAAGGAAATTTGGTGTATGGTGGCACTGCGAATCGTTATAGATAAATCCCTAATTCGTATTCTCGTTATCAGCTTTTCATTTTAAACTTTAATAAATATTAAATTAAAATAAATTGGTAAACAAGAATATAAAGCTGAATTGGGTTGTATCGATTTCGATTAAAACCAAATTTGAAATTTTATTGTAATTTCTTGTGTGGATCAAAGTCCAAAGAGGGACAAGTTGATATATATACTTTGGGATATTCCAACCTGGATTGAATATCCATTATTGTTCAGTTGGGTTCAGATATATTCTATGAATGGTTAGTTGTCCTTCGAACTAACCAGTGCCCCTGCATATTTCGTAAACCTGATGACCCGAGTAATCTTGTGAGATATGAAACGAGTTTATTCTCATATCTATTAGTGATCTTCTGGTTTGGTAAGCCAAATGCAGAATAGATATTCAGTTTGATCTGGAAAGATATTTCTTTATCTTTGTGTATCCATTCTTTGTGGTCTCCCTTGAAAATTTCGAGGACGAAATTTTCTTAAGGGGGGAATCTGTAACATTCCCATTTTTAAATCAAATTTAAATTGGTAATTAATTTAATTTTTGAAATTATATTGTGAATCAATTTGGTATTTTCCAAATTAACTTGATATTTGTTTTTTATTAATATAAATGTATATAAATATGATATTTATAATAAAATTTCTAATTGGAAATTCAGAAGTAAATATTTTTGAATAATATTTTAATTATAAATTTAATTATGGATTAATTTGAAAATTTGAATAAATAAATATACATATATATATATATATATAAGATTTTAAAAAAAAGGACTTGATTTGGAAAATCTATAATTTAATAATAGAAAAACTTGTTTTGTATTTATAATGATTTAAAAGTTTTATTTTGAATTGTTATAAGTATAGTTTGCTTAAATTAATAAATTTTTTAAAATACTTTTCTTTTATACTTGAAATAAATTGGTTTTGTACATATGTAAACTAAATAGAAAATGTATTACATATACATATGTAAATATAAAAATTAAGTAATTTATGAAAGAAAAGGTTTAAAATATAAATTAAATAAAAGTTAATAAAGGGTTAAACATAAATTTTGCTTGTATTTACAAGTTTGAAAGAATTAACATCATACATTAACAAGTGTAGTTATTTTGATATGCAAGTAGACAAGTGGCATTCAAATTCCTTTTTGATTTAATTTATATGTAAAGAAAAAAAAAAGAAATGAAAAGAGTATAATCAGGCTATTCTCAAAACCTGGTTACTTCATTTCGATTCAAAATGTTCAAACTCTCCACTTCTCATCCTCTCTAAACTGAAAAAAATAAAATAAAAAAAACCAAAACAGATTAAGCCTGGAAATCAAAAAGTAAAGCAAAGTTCAAAAGTAAATTCTGGGAACAAAATGCAAACCAAAGAAATCAAACCTGAGTAACAACTTCAGGTTCAAGCAATTCAAACTAAAAGCAGTTCAAAATCGAATAACAAGTTTTCAAGAGCAAAGATCAAAATCTGTTTCAAGCTAAGGTTAAGAAAATTCAAGAAGCAAAGATTCAGCTCAAAAATCAATCAAGTACAGGCCAAAATTTTCAAATGCAAGATATTCCAGTTTCAAGCTTTCTTGTATTCTCTGCTCTGTCAAACTTCAGGTGAGTAAACAATTTAAATTAAAATCTAAGTATTATTATTTTTTGCTTGTGAAGTCTGAGATGAATGTTACTTTGTTTGTGCATATATATGAGTAATCTCTGTGTTTATGAATGTTTGTAAGCGTGCATGCCTGATGATATTTAAAATCATCTCTGTTCTAGGTTCAAAACATAGAAGTTTGATCAAGAATCCAAAATTTAATCACCTGATCTTTCTTAGGCTTAGAGATTCAAACGTTATATGTTTGTTTAATCATGAAATTAAGCATGATAATAGAGAAATTGTTTGTAAACCTAGAAATCCAGTAGATTTCTAGAAATATGTTAAAAATCAAACACCTAAATTTGCTGATTCATGTTTATAAATTGAATCTACTTTGGAAATTAGGATTTTTAAATCAAAAATCAAGATTTTTAGTATTGGGATGATTGTGCATTTCGGGGTTGACTGGAAATTGGTTTTGAGGCAATTTCTGGTGATCATTGGGAGACGAGGCCTCGGGATTTTGTTTGGAGGTGGAAGGGTGTGCGGCGAGTCTAGGAAAAATAGTCGGTGGAGTTCCTGATCGTCGTGGCGTCGGCGGCGAGGCAATTTAGGTTTTTAAACCTAATTTTGGTCGAGTCTAGAATTTGTGGCAATGCATCTTCTCTAGTGGATCGAGCTTCACCGGACCTTTAGGAAATGCAGTAGGGAGTGCTAGTGGAGATGTAGATGAGGTGGCAGCGACTCTGGTGGTCGGAGGTGAGTGGTCGAGGCGAATTCTGGTGATGGTCATGTGTTCCAGTTTTCATCTACCTTGCTCGATTTTAATTGGAAGCTTTTGCGTATGATTCGAAGGTAGGGGTCGAAGGTCTGGGTGTTTATCGAGGTGCTGGAAGGTTCGTTGATGGTTGGAGGAGCTTAAGTCCGTGGTGCACGTGCTCGGTGGGGAGTTTCGAGTCTGGTTTTTTGGTTTGGGTTTATGCTCGAAGCATTGCTCGAGTGTTTGGGAAAAATGCTCGGGTTTGAACTCGAGTGGATTTTGTGTGTTTAGCCTGTAGTTTTTTAAAAAATAAAAATAAATCTAAGTTTAAATATAGTTTAAACTTTTTATATAAACTTACTTTATACATAATAATTGCTTCTTTACAATTGGTTATGA